>JALIZH010032920.1:0-600000 GCA_030522465.1 Rhipicephalus appendiculatus | reverse complement strand
ATGGCTGAGAAAGAAAGGCAACGGCAGCACGAGATAGAACTCGAACGGCTGCGTTTGCAACAACGAATTGAAACTCCCGTCCAAGCTAGAGTCGAGAGCAGTGAAATCCGGGAAGATACTAATAGCTTCCGGTTGAACCCAAGCAAACTGCTTGTGGCGTTTGATGAGAGGAAGGACGACCTTGATGCGTACTTGCACAGGTTTGAGACGATTGCTAAAAGCCAGAATTGGCCGGAGCATCAGTGGTCTACTGCTTTGAGTACTTGCTTGAGTGGCGAAGCGCTCAGTGTGTACGGTAGGCTGACGCCAACCGATGCAGGTAGCTATGCAAAGGTGAAAGCTGCTTTGCTGAAGCGATTCAGATTCACTGTGGAAGGCTTCCGAGACAAGTTTCGAACAGGAAAGCCAGTTGATGGTGAGACGGCTACGCAGTATGCCGCACGACTTAGCCATTATTTCGACAGGTGGATCGAACTTTCAGAGATAGCACAGGAGTACGGTGACCTTAGGGAGCTCCTTATCAGAGAGCAATTCCTCACCAGTTGCCACCCGAGCCTGTCGCTGTATTTGAAAGAGAGGAGAGCTAAGTCACTCGATGATATGCTTGAATTGGCCGATCAATTCTTGGAAGCGCAAGGTGGCAAGAATCTATCCAAGGTCAAAAAGGAGGGTCCCGAAGATTCTAAAAAATCAGCACCGGAGGAAAAGAAGAATTCACATGAGAATGTTACGCGATGCTTTTTGTGTAACAGAGTGGGTCATCGCGCTAGCAATTGTCGGACGAACTTTACACGTCCTAGTGTGATGAAATGTTTTAAGTGTGGACAAACTGGGCACAAGGCAGACACATGTCGCAACGAAGCGAGTAAAGCCCACCAAGCAGCCTGTGTGTATGCTCCGCCGAAAGAGCAAGCAGAAGAAGACATCAGCAACGGGTTTGTCGAGCTCAAAAGCGGGAAGAAAATCCCTTTCATTGGTTGCGCGATGACAACACGCCCAACCGGTTTAACGAAACGAATGCCTACGCTGCTTGGGAAGATTTCTGGAATGGAAATCACGGTACTGCGAGATACAGGAACTAGCACGGTTGTCGTGCGAAAAGACTTGGTCCGCGACACCGAGTTAACAGGCAGAACCAGCCCGGTGTGCCTGTTTGACGGTACGATTCAGGTGCTTCCCGAAGCTAAGATTGAGGTCGAGACGCCTTACTTCAGCGGGAGAGTTACTGCCCTGTGCACGACAACCCCCCCCTGTTTGACCTCATCATTGGAAACATCGACGGAGCGCGAGGGCCGAACGATCCTGAATGTTTGGGAGAAGACCCGAAGATAGAGCCCTCGTCAACGCAGGAACCGCGAAGAGAAGGTGCAGCGGAAGGGAATCTTGTGAAGGATGCCACCCGAGCTCAAGATGAAGCCGAGGTGCGGAAGAAAGTCAATCATGAGGTAATCGTGCCAGACGAGAAAACGTGCCGTGCAGATGATGTTCCTACGAAGCGACCACCAACAGCTATGAGTGAGAAGAGGACAAAGTCGGTCGCACAAACTGAACACTGCGTCGTGCCCGATCTGGCTAAGCACCAGCAACGTACTGAAGAACGCGACAACGACCTGCCAGTGTCGAATATGTCAATGGTGGCGGAGACGCCGTCTACTAAACCATCCTCTGAGACTGCTCGCAGGAAGAAAAATAGGAAAAAGAAGCGATCAAGCGAGCACCGCAAGAAAGGGCGTAAGCGTGACAAAAGGCACGCGGGATAGGTGTCGAGGTTGAATTTGAATGTGTGTTGGCCGTGTTGAACCTCAATGTGTTGTTTTGTTAGTATCCTTTTGTATGGTGAGTGACCTAAAGTATATTTTGTGTGGACGTTGTGTAAGCAATGCTATTGATATTGTATAGCGATGTAAGCTTTGTGCTTTCGCATTGCTTTGTATGAAATGTGTGATGGAGTGTTGTACTGATGTACCAGTGTTATCTTTCAGTGATGTGTGTGCGCGCTCGTCGTGTTGTTTGAATATTATGTGATAATATTCTTGAAGTGGGGGGCAGTGTCACGAGCGAGCGCTCAAATAAGCGCGCGACGCCGATTCCTAACGGCGGCGTGAAGTCCAGGCGCCGATCTGTCTGGACGCGGCCGCCGCAAAGAAGAAACGATCAACAAAAGACGCCCCGCGCGCGCGCCTCCTCGCCCCCCTCGAAACGACAGCCGCCGCGACGACCCGCTGTCTCGGATCGGAACATCGAGCAATGTCTCGAACCCTCGTGAAGGAAAGGGTTATGCAACGCCAAGTTAGGCCGCGATGAGTGGAAACCACGAGAAAGGTCTCGCCCTTTCAATAGCTTTGGCTGTACTACGCGCCGAGGAGAAATCTAGAAACTTCGAGAATACAGAGGCGAGCGAATATAAGCGAGCGGCGACGGAGGGTCAGGAGGAGAAGAAGTCAGTAAGTGAGCGAGTACTCCAGTGAGAGTAAGTGAGTTTCCACTCAGTTCGTGAGTGAAGGATGGTGTTGTTTGATTGCTGAAGTGCGGTCAGTCGATCTGGAAGAATCGAATGACGACGCCGTGGGATCTGCGGAAGTTTTGAGGAGCCTTTCCTGGAAGAGAAAGCTCGGAGGATCGGGACGACAACCAGCGCTGGACTTTGTGTGAGTGTCTTCCTGGAAGAGAAGCATTCAAGTTTAGTTCCAAGAACTTTGGACTGAATACGTTTGATGAACATTTTAGCCTTTAAGTGTCTTGGATAGTTTAATGCATGAGATTGCATTGTAGCGCGAGTTGTTTGTTCCCGTTGTTTTGAACACCATCAGAGTTACGTTGTGAGTTGTGTTGTATTTGATACCGGCCAAGTGTGCATGTTTGTGAGTTATTGTTTGTACTGCCTTATCTGAGAATATATCTTGTTTGTGTTATCAACTCTCGGCTCTGACTCGGTCTTTGGTCCACAACCGGCGTTCGCTGGCGCACCAAAGGGACCACTTCTAAATTGTCCGTGCTTTCGTGGTGCGTTTCGGGGGGGCCGATACGTCAGCCCTTGGAATCCGCCCGGCGATTGCCTTCCCAATTAACGGGACTCGTGACAGATAGGGAGCGCAATAGTACCATACGTAATATGTAGAAAATACGTGAAACACCACAGTGAACATGAAGAAATAACATGCAAAAGCGAACCTAAAGGAGACCTTAAGAAGAAGCGAAGAAAGATCCTCTAATTCCAGGCACCGATTGAAAACTGGAGGGCACATCTGTCGTCCCACAGGTAGCTTGAGCTTTTAATTCTAAAAGCAAACGGACGCCGCGACGTAATTTATTATGCTTTCTGTCATGTTCATGGATATGTAAAGATGCTAACTGGCAACAAAGTTTGGTCAGTTGGTTTGGCAGAATGCTGTCCGTATAAGTCATTTTGTGGAACAAGCATGTGAGTTCGGCCAATATGAATTACTAGTCTTCATCTCGTGAGAAAAAAAAATGAAGAGTGGCCACTGACCAAAATTGAAGCCAAGTGTCCGTCTGCGCGCCAGCTATAGCATGAAACGACTCATGAGAAACTGTCGGCAAGCAGCTTCATATTCGTACAACACACGTGAAAAAGGTGTGACACCAAAAAAAAAGAACATGAATGCCCCCCACCTCCCCGAAGGGAAATCGTGAGGAAATGCGAATGCGCCGACACCGACTTCATCGCCTTGAGAGGCGCCCAGCCAGCGAACCGTCCAGAGTGAGGCGCGAGCGGACGGGAGAGTGGGGCGCAGGGAAGAGAGAGAGCAAACAGCGAGAGAAAGAGCGGCGAAGCACTGCACCTACCCTCTTACACTCTCTCACACCACATGCTCCGGTTGCTAGGGGCGAGGATAAGCGCGCGCGTCCGCAGCTGTTGCTATGGGAGAGGGAGTGAGAGCGGAGAGATAACACCTGCCGGCGCGCGGACACCTCCTCAACCTATCCTCCTCCTCCCCCTTCGCGGACAACGCCGGACAACGCCGCCTGACATAGCCCGACTAAGAAATGCATTCGCATTTAAAAATAATGTTCACTAGAAGGCAAACCACGAAGATCTTTATAGAAGCCTGGTCTGCAACCACTAGACCATAAACGCAAATGTCTAAACTAAGAATTTCTGGCAGGTAAACTAGCATGTTGAGACGTTTGAAGCGTACCCTATTGAAAAAAAAAACCTCCAGGCAATGTGTGGTCGGAACGCGCTTATACTTCATGGTCATCAGCGTCATCGTCATCGTTATCACGTGTAGTGGGTACATTCCACTATACTGGAACGCCTTATACTTCATCGTTATCACGTGCAGTGGGTACATTCCACTATACTGCGTCATCGTCATCTTTATCAGGTGGAGTGGGTACATTACACTATACGTGGCTACTTACCTACTACTACTACTACTAATACAGAGGAGGGACAGACCCATACCCTAAGGAGCTTCGCCCCTAAAATGTTGGAAAGTGAACCCACTTCATGGTCATCAGCGTCATCGTCATCGTTATCACGTGTAGTGGGTACATTCCACTATACTGGAACGCACTTATACTTCATCGTTATCACGTGTAGTGGGTACATTCCACTATACGTGGCTACCTACCTACTACAACTACTACTACTACTACAGAGGAGGGACAGACCCACACCCTAAGGAGCTTCGCCCCTAAAACTGCCATAGTGGGTACTGGAAAAGATAGTGGATATAGCGAAAAAAAATGCTGGGTGTGCTGGAAATCATGGTGTTCATACTAGACAGTGGTGGATGGCATAGTGTAAAGGTGGAAAGGATAGTGGACGATGGTGGATAGTATGCGTTCACTATCGAGCGAATGCTGGAAAGCAGCCAGGGAATGGTGGGTGAGAAAAATGATGGTGTACCATGCTGCAGAAGCAGCGCCAAACCGTCATGGCGGCAACGACGTCACGTCCAACAGCGTCGGAGGCCGTGACCACTAGGGTCGCCGCTGTCGTCCTCTCGCATTTTTAAATGCGAAGCATTTCTTAGCGAACTTCGGCGAGTTCGAGCGTATCTATCTATCTAGCTATCTATCTATCCGCCTACGACTTTGAGCTCTCCTGGCCGTATCGTTAATGGGATTGATACCAACATTGGTATGGCGTAACATGACTGTATGACGAACATGAATGACTGGTCATATCATGAAAATCATTAATAACTAGTCATGAAAAGTATGATTTACACGCCATGGCCGTGGTGCTCCTAAGGCCGTTTTCTTAACTTGATATACCCAAAATTTCGTACGATGAGACATTTGTACATGACCAACATAAATGACAGGTGGTAATATGAAAATCATGACATGCATGTCATGTACAACATGATATACATGCCACGCTCATGATCCGCTGACGGCCGTTTCGCTAGCTTGATATACACCAAATTTGGTATTGCGTGACGTGACTGTATGACGAACATAAATGCCAAGTGGTAATATGCAAATCATGGTATGTCATGTGCAACATGACTTGCATGCCACGCTCATGGCTCGCTCGCGGCCGTTTCGCTAGCTTGATATACACCAAATTTGGTACTGCGTGACATGACTGTATGACGAACATAAATGACAAGTGTTAATATGGAAATGATGACATGTCATGTGCAACATGACATCCATACAACCCTCATGGCACGTTCGCGGACGTTTCGCTAGCCTGATATACACCATTTTTTATATTGCGTGACGTCACTGTATGACTAGCATAAATGACAAGTGGTAATATGGAAATCATGACATGTCATGTGCAACATGACTTGCATGCCACGCTCATGGCGCGCTGGTGGCCGTTTCGCTGACTTGATATGCACCAACATTGGTATTGCGTGACGTGACTGTATGACTAACATAAATGAGAGGTCCTAACATGTAAATCATGGCATGCATATTGTCCAGCACGTTTCGCTCCTTGCTAGCTGCTTCGCATTACACTGATTCTCACAGTGCGTGGGATCTGCCGGCTTTTCTTTCCTGGACGCGGTCAGAACTCTCGGAGTGAGTGGACTTCTTCTTGCGTACATAGCTGCCTTCCTCAGCGGCAGAACTATGCGTGTGCGCGTTGCGGGAGTGCTCAGTGACCCGCGTCCCGTGTGTGTTGGTGTCCCGCAGGGCAGTGTGCTGAGCCCCTTCCTGTTTAACCTCGCCCTGGCTGACATTGAAGACTACATTCCCCGTGCTCTGCCGTGTGATGTGCGTGTAGCTCTCTACAAGGACGACATTGCCGTGTTTGGGTCCAGACCCACTGCTTCCGGCCACCGTGTCCGTTGGAGTCTTCAGCGCACGCTCGACGCCATCGACGCGCTCATCACCTCCAAAGTAATGCGGGCGGCTCTCACCAAAATAGACTGAGGCAATGCTGGTGCACCGCAGTTCAGTGGCACGCTACTCCATCTCGAGATTCACTCTCCAAGGAATCGCTATCCCTTGGAAGCGGCGGGTGACATATCTCGGGGTGCTACTCGACCGCAGGCTGAGTTGGACCCCTGCGGTTAAGGCCCCGGTGCAAGAGCGCGAGAAGGGTTGCGTCTGCCGCTCGTGCGCTGCTTGCGAGCGGCAACGGGTGTTCGCCGACCCTTGCCCTGCGCCTTTTCAACGGCATGGCCACAGTGCGCATCCTCTATGGCCTCCCTCTCGCCTCTATTTCCCGCAACAACTGGGATAAGCTGGACATGGTGCACCGAACTGCCATCCGGCAGTATTACAGCGTGCCCCGCACATCACAGGTCGGGCCGACGCTCGCTGAGGCGGGCGACATGCCTCTGTCGTTGCGTGTCGACATACGCGCGCTCAACCACATCGAGCGTATGCATCGATCGCGCCACGGTCAGCAACGTGTCTTCCGACTGCACTCGCTTGCCCATTCACGGATGGGACAGAGTGCCGCCTCGTTCAGCCCCCTGGTTCGCGCCACACCGGACGTGAACGACGTGAGTGCGTCGCCCAACAAACATCGCCCACTGACGGTCCGCCCGCACATACCCGGAGTGAGGAGCAAACGCACGACGCCAGAGTGCGCACTTCGGCATGAAACTATTGGCACGCTGGACGTTTGCCTCGCGGGACGTCTCCTCTTCACGGACGGGTCAGTGCTGCGTGACGGATCGGCTGCGGCCGCCTGTGTTTTGCCCGCGATGGAACTACATAACCAGTGCCGCCTCGTGTGTGAGGCGTCGTCGACGGTCGCCGAGCTTGCCGCACTCGACCTCGCTGCCGAAGCACTCCTCCAGCTTCGAGTTTCGTCGGCTGCTATCCTCACGGACTCTCGTGCCGCGCTCCACCTGCTTGCGAGGAACACCCGCGGTCCACCACTCGCCAAACGCATCGGGCGACTGCTCGAAGCGGCGCAGGACCTGGACTGTGACCACGTGCTGCAATGGATACCCACGCACATCGGAGTTCCTGGGAACGAAGCGGCCGACGAGCTCGCCAAGGCAGCGCACGCGACGGACACGCCCACCACAACATCGGTGAGCCCCTTCGACGTAGCTCGCCACCGTGTTTCCCTCTCCGTCACCTCTCGCCACCCGGATGCGCGCGTGGCGGCGGGTAAGCCACCCCGCCCCCTCCCGAGGACCGGTCTGACGAAAGAGAGGAGCGCGCTTTCCTCCTCCGCCTTCGTGTTGGCATGGCCAGTACGGCAGAAAGGCTGCACCGACTGACGGGGGTGGAAATCCCCTCTGTGCGCATTATTCCAGAACTGAAACACTGGAGCACGTCCTCCTAGAGTGCACTCATTACGTGGACGATCGAGGGGAACTTGTGCCTGCCTACCGTGCCCACGGCCTCGCCGCCAACACCGCTGATGAGCTGCTCTTCCCCAGGGCGCATGCAGTGGTCATGAAACGTGTTGTCGGCGCGTTCATCGACTACTGCAGGGCCGGCGCGCTCTTCGAGCGCCTCTAACAACGACTGTCTGTGCCAACATCGAGGTTCTCTGGACATCATCCTGTGAGTTCGGCGAACTTCAATTTTTATCGAGCCAGGGCTATGTGCTCCGGCGAGCGCCTCGCGCGCTCACCCTTTTAACGCGCCCCCCAAGGCCCGTTTGAAGTGCTCCGTCCTGCGGTGTTCCTTCTTCTCCCGGCCTTCTTGGCGGCTTCGTTTCGCATCGCGCGAGGGCTGCGCGCTCGCACGGATCATGAAATTATCCATATTAGATGTGAAGCATCTTATGGCGGAGCTTAATCCGGTGTGCGGCGTGACATCCCTTACTGCGCATGCGCAAACCCTTTCAAAAAAATAAATAAAACACCTCCT
This sequence comes from Rhipicephalus appendiculatus, assembly GCA_030522465.1. Lineage (NCBI taxonomy): Eukaryota > Metazoa > Arthropoda > Arachnida > Ixodida > Ixodidae > Rhipicephalus > Rhipicephalus appendiculatus. The sequence continues at coordinate 591,729 of JALIZH010032920.1, read as the reverse complement.
TTCCCCCCTCTCTCTCCTCTAGGCGTCCCTCCCCGCGGCAACCACACCCTCACTGCGCGTGCGCCTCCCCTCCTCTTTCCTCTCCTACGCTCTCCCCTCTAGGCATACCTGCCCGCGGCGTCCACACTCCCACTGCGCATGCGCGTCCCCTCCTCTCTCTCCTCTCCTACACTCCCCCATCTCTCGCCTCGCGACGCCGACGCAGGCAGCGTCTGCTAGCGAGTTTCTTGGTTGAAAAAACCGACTGCTCGCGCTGCACAACCGTTCACTGGCCACCCCGTATATATGGCACTGGATCTTGACCTCCAAGGTGGTGCCGGTGGGAGATTTCTCCTGTGCGTTGTTGAACAATAAAAATTCGCAGCGTGCGCGTTAAATAAAAGCGGACTGCGAGTCTGAGTCTTCTGTCTCTCATTGCCCATTAGCAGCGATTGATATGTTCCAGTAGGAAACACCGCTCCATCACTGCGGGCTTGGCGCCTCCCCAGTTTTCTCTCCTGCGCAACGCTGCGATGAGCGCCAGCGTCAACGCCGCCGCCAGTGTAAGCGTTAGCGCCCGCTGCTTCTCATCTACACATGGTTCCCTTTAGCGGGAGATGGTGTAATTTTTTATTTTTGTAGATGCGGAGCATCTCTTGCTCGGGGCTATGTCCCGCGGCGTCGGCGACGGCGTCGGCACTCACACTACGCATGCGCAACTCTCCTCCTTCCCTCTCTCCAACAGCTGCGCGTTACTCTCTCCACTTCTCTCCTACCACCTGCTTGCGCTTCTCCTGCGTTCTCGCTTCTGCTCTCGCGGCTCATGCGCTACTCTCCTCCTCTAGTCCCCTCTCTTTCAATTGTGAATATAAGGCGAGTAGAGCGCTCCTCCTCCCCCGCGCTGCGGCCGCGCACTGTCCTCCTTTACGTGGGCGTTTACGCAGGCGTTCGGTCGCCTTCTCTCCTCTCCTCCCCCCGCGCTGCAGCCTGTAAACCCACTCCATCCTCTCCCTCCCCCAGTTCATGTAACCGCGTGCGCTCGGTCGAGGAAGTACCGCTTGAATCGTGCGGTCGCTCCGTCGGTTCCCGGCCGCTGCAGTTGTCTCGAAAGCCTCGCTACCCTCGCCGCAGACTCGAGTTGTCTCTCTGTAGCGGAAGCGGTAGCTCGACTAGAGGTGTGCACGGGCTCCGGGTAGCCCGAAAGCCCGAGCCCGGCCCGGCCCGCGGGCCGGGCTCGGGAATGCGGACGTCTTCCCATCTCGGGCCCGGGCCGGGCTCGGGCTATTCATCTCGGGCATCGGGTGGGCCGGGCCAGGTGCAAAGCCCGCATCAAAACCAAAAATATAGACGTTGTGCCGGAATTGTCTTCTAGCACTTAGCGATGAGCCCACAGATCACCTTTGTGATTATTTATACATGCAATCATCCTCCTGTCCTGCATCACAGATACTAAACTTCTGGAAGATCAAGGAGTCTAATCATTCCAAGCTTGCTATGCTTGCGAAAAAAAATATTTGCGTTTCCGGCTACCAGTGCGAGCAGCGAACGGAACTTCAGTTCGACGGGATATGTGATGCAGGAGCGCCGCATTTCGCTGAAGTCCGAATCACTGCACAGCTTGTTATATTTACACAACTTGTAATCTTTGTATACACACTAAGATGTGTCGTTTGCGTATGTTTAACTTTGATATGTTGAATGAAATGTCACATGATGAAAAAGTGGTATCTTGTCTCCGCAGCAAACTTTCATAGGGTCTGGCCGGACCGGGCCCGGGTTTGTGTTTTCGTACGTCGGGCCGGGCCGGAAGGGCTCGAAGCCCTTTAGGGTCGGGCTCGGGCGGGCCTTCGACGCAGTCAATGGGCCCGGGCCGGGCTCGGGCTTGAAAATTAGGCCCGTGCACAGCTCTAAGCTCGACGCCGACGCTTGGCTTCGACGGCCGAGTGAACGTAAACGGAAACTTGGTGTGCACCCCCAATGCTGCTTCGCATCCCCTCATGGTTCCCTTTAGTGGGAGATGGTGTAATTTTTAGATGTGAAGCATCTTATGGCGAAGCTTAATCCGGTGGTGGTGGTGGTGGTGGTGGTGTGCCGCGTGCCCACCCTTTCTGCGCATGCGCAAACAGTTAAAGAAAAAATAAAAATAAAAAACCTCCTCTCCCCCTCTCTCTCCTCTAGGCATCCCTCCCCACGGCAACCAAACCCTCACTGCGCATGCGCCTCCCTTCCTCTCTCCCCTCTTACACTCCCCCCCTCTCTCCATCCCTGCCCGCGGCGTCTAACTCCCCCCTGCGCATGCGCGTCCCCCCCTCTCTCTCCTCTCCTACGCTCCCCCCCCTCTCTCCTCTACGCATCCCTGCCCACGGCGTTCACACTCCCACTGCGCATGCGTGTCACCCCCTCTCTCTCCTCTCCTCCGCTTCCCCCTCTCTCGCCTCGCGACGCCGACGCAGGCAGCGTCTGCTAGCGAGTTTCTTGGTTGAAAAAACCGACTGCTCGCGCTGCACAACCGTTCACTGGCCATCCCGTATATATGGCAATGGATCTTGACCTCCAAAGTGGTGCCGGTGGAAGATTTCTCCTGTGCGTTGTTGAACAATAAAAATTCGCAGCGTGCGCGTTAACTAAAAGCGGAGTGCGGGTCTCTGTGTCCAGTCGGAGTCTTCTGTCTCTCATTGCCCATTAGCAGCGATTGGCATGTTCCAGTAGGAAACACCGCTCCATCACTGCCTGCTTTGCGCCTCCCCAGTTTTCTCTCCTGCGCAACGCTGCGATGAGTGCCAGCGTCAACGCCGCCGCCAGTGTAAGCGTTAGCGCCCGCTGCTTCACATCTACACATGGTTCCCTTTAGCGGGAGATGGTGTAATTTTTTTTTCTCCCCCTTTCCTTTACCTCTACGCTATCCTTTTATTCCCCATTTCCCATCCCTGTGCCGACCTGCTGAGGTGTCCTCGTAAGGAGAGACAGTTACGGAAAGGCACTTTTCCCATTTTTTAAAATGCGAATGCATTTCTTGGCCGGGCTATGTCAGGCGGCGTTGTCCCGCGTTGCCCGGCGTTGTCCGCGGAGGAGGAGGAGGAGGATAGGTTGAGGAGGTGTCCGCGCGCCGGCAGGTGTTATCTCTCCGCTCTCACTCCCTCTCCCATAGGCAACAGCTGCGGGCGCGCGCGCTTATCCTCGACCCTAGCAAACGGAGCATGTGGTGCGAGAGAGTGTAGGAGAGGGTAGGTGCAGTGCTTCGCCGCTCCTTCTCTCACCGTTCACTCTCTCTCCTCCCTGCGCCCCACTCTCCCGTCCGCTCGCGCCTCACTCTCGACCGTTCGCTGGCTGGGCGCCTCTCAAGGCGATGAAGTCGGTGTCGGCGCATTCGCATTTCCTCACGATTCCCTTCGGGGAGGTGGGGGCATTTTTTTATTAATAACCACTTAGAGAGGCGTTCATAAAGAACTTAATCGCTACTGTTAAAATTTAAGGTGCTGGTACATGTGAGACAGACGCACTTCCCGCCATAAAACTGAAAGCAGAGATAAAATTTTTGACACAAAGGTGCTCATCTTACACAGGTATTTAGCGACCATCACTGCACTTGAAATACCCGGACTAAAGAAATTATTGCTGCAGCCACCTGGTTGTGCTGTAGCAGTTTCAGTGCTGTAGCCCCGGGTTAGAGACTGGGAATCGGTGAGGCGCGATAAGTTGCATTGTTCAATGTTTTCTTAGCATTTATTTTGTGTCATTTGGTGAAGCAATAATGACCAGTGTTTATGCTAGCCCCCTTCTGCACTGATAAGTTTTTTTATGTCGGAAAAAACGGGAATTTGTCCAGAATCCGTCCCTCAAGGATAACGATATGTTGAAGGTGGGTTTGGGGGAAGGCGGAGGGGGGGGGGGTTAGGCAGTGTTGTGCGAGCGCAAACTGGCGGGCTGTGTATCCCCGTAGGGCGGCTTCCGGTATCGTCCACTGTGGATTTGATTTGGCACTGCAATGTATAAAATTTTAGGCTGTGGTTTCGTTGGGTTTTTTTTCTTTCTCGTCTCGGGCTAGTGGATCGCGTTTTCATTTTGCAAGGGGAAGGTTATTTACTACAGAACTAACCCGCTAGTGGCTACTGGCCTGTTTGGAGGGCAAGTAATTGTCCCGGCACAGAATGCCGACAGTATTCCGTTTACGGCAGCTCGCGAAAAAAAAAAGATAATAACATCCGGTAATATAACCACCTGAAGCGGTTTGTAGTGCGATTATACTGTATTATGAAAGACACGTTTAAACTACGCGAATACAACACGTTAAAACATGGACATGAAGCACGGAAAACACACACACCACGCGCTCCGTCCGAGTGTTTATTTCTGTGTTCTAACGTGTTGTCTTCGCGTAGAATATACGTGTCTGCGGGATCTATGATCCAACTAACCCAATAACATGGCATACCCACAACAAGGACTCACTATATGTATTTCATTGTTCGAAAAGAGCAGTGTACGCAAGCCACAGCAATATGTTGATTTCCTAAACAAAGCATTTCTATTTTCTAATGATGCTTTTTAAATGTTTTCAGGTTGCTTGGAGAAATGTATCTCTTTGTGGTCATTTCAATTAGAGCCACGGAGGGACTACCGTGCCGCAATTGGAAGGTTTTCTACAGAAGCTGCTTGTATAGGCAAAAGAGTAAGCACAACACCAAGAAATGTAGAAAAGTAAATAAAGTTATTCACTGAGCCAGGCTGTTCGTTGCTTGGTTCAAACAGGTTATTATTGTGCCTGTTTGGCCGGAAAACAGATTTGGAACACAAGTCAATCATTTGTTTTCTGTGCTGAACTTATTGTGTACCTTGTGTAACAGGACGATACGTTTTAGTCGTAACAGAAAGAGAATTGAGAGAAAATATTTCATTGACAAATATGCCTGCCATCTCTGTACCTGCCACGTACCTTGTACACAGCAGATTTTCTACCCACCTATGCTACCGTCCATTATCTGACCACCTAAAGTACTGTCCACTATCCACCTACCTTCCACTATGCACTATCCATCAGCCATCCACTATGCATCCACCATCCACTATCTATCCACTATCCATCCACTATCCACTATCCTTCCACCATCCACCCACTACATTAATCCACTATAATGGTGGATAGTGGTTTCCACCATGCCCACCATTCGTGTGTTTTTCCAATAGGGGCAGCCAAAGACGTACTGCCACTACCAGCTCGCTTGCAAACCTATTCCTTCTACTGCAGTGACTTGCACAATCTTCAAGGCTGATAAGCGGTACACTCGAAATTTAGCTTATGCTTAGGCGTTCAAGTTACGTTATAAATGAAGAACGCTTGCTGTTTTTCTTCGCGGTTGGTGTGAAGTAAACGCGAAACTATTCAGCGTCCGTTAACGTGGTTCCACTCAATAAGCCATTACTACATTTGCTGCGTTGTAGTCCGACTAAATGGCTGGAAAGTAAGGAAAAGGTCAAACCCACTCATTCACTCTGTAATGCGCGTCCGCGTCTCTATGCCCCAAAGAATCAGGTTGCATCTGCGTAGAGAAAGGAAAAAATATAAAAAAATTCGCATTTCCACAAAGTGAATCATGACGAGTAGGTGAAGCACTGGGGATCGTTCTTACCGTAAATCCCTAGTGAAATTGCCCAGTCGCGCATGTAAATGAGTGACGACGCGTGTCTGCAGTATATACAATGCGTTTTCGCCGTTGAGCCGCCGCTTTCCGCGTCCTCAACTCCGGGGCAGCAGCTTGTTGTCGGCGTTGCCGTTTGGCCTTTCGCGGGTGAGAGCGCGTTCACGATCGTTTTCATCCATGGCAGAAAGAGAATGTGTGGTCTGGAACGCGCTCATTCTTCATCGTCATCAGCTTCATCGTCATCGTTATGACTTATAGTGGGTACATTTCATGTGCTGTGCCGTGACGGCGGCGTTATCGTCATCGCACTAGCGTGGCTACACCGGGGGACACTGGGGACACCGGGGGAGTGATGTACAAGCCTCGACCTTAAGGAGCTTCGTCCCTAAAATTTCCTTACACAATCGCGCTAGCGATTTGCTAGTCCCCTCTGCCTCCAAAGAAGAGGACTCGTGTGACTTTTCTGCTAATTGTATCCATGCCGCCTTTCTCGAAGACTGAGCCCTTCTGTTCTATCGTTCTATTTTGTTTCTTTTTCGTTTTTAGATACTGTGTTTCTGTGGGATGAAGACTTTGTCCCAGTACATGTGGCAGACGATTCTAACCTTTCAATAACTGTAAATAAGACCTAAAACCTGACCCAGAATTAACTAGATAGGGCAGGAAAGCATTCCTGGAAAGTCATCCTCCAAGTGTCAAACGATGGGGTGGAAGAAATACAAGAAAGCGCAGTCGCTGTTCCGATGCTACAGAGAAACGTTCACGCACGAGGAGGAGGAGGACTAAATGTTTATTGTTGTAGGAATAAATGTTAACTCCCGCTTCTACGCTAGGCGGCAGGTCACCTCATTCCAGGAACCCTTTCACCTCCACTGCCTTCTTGGCTTTGGCGCGAGACGTCGTTGTCGGTCTAGGTCTTCTGAGATGAGCTTGGCCTTCCACGTTTCGAGAAGGTCTTCGATTTCTTGACTGAGAAAAAAAATCGGTAAATATTATGGTTTGACAAAAGCGATTGCCCTCCGCTACTTTATTGTGGTGTCCTTTCCTTACGGTTTAGGTCACATCTTTAACTATAGACAATGCAGGGCACCTTTCGAGAAATTCAGTTCTTCATTAAATTGTAATTCGATAACTCTCACCCGGCTCACTGTGTCAATTACCCCATTTGTCAAGATGTTCCCGAAAAATTTCAAACTGCAATTGTGGGCCCTGCCACTGAGGCCAATTAGCTTAAGGATCTCTTGCATAACCCCATAGTTAAGAACAACTTTTATTCACATGCACTTTCTGTTATGGCATTGCCCACTCGTCCTTTTTGTCATCCGCACCTTCAACAGAGAGTTTTAGCGTCGCATTCTATTCTCTGTATCATTGCACTGAGAATATTAGTGACCATTTGATCATATACACCACATAGGACACCAGCACAAGCTGTGGCACCACCCGCGTGGCTTCCGGGCGTGGGAGCACTGGCCAGAGCAGAGGTCTTTGAGTTCGGTAACTTCCTGATTCATATTCAGCAAGTTTCTTTGTTTATTTTCGAAATGTTAGGTACAACGACAATGCTTACCAGCTCTTTTTCTAGTTTTTCAGTCTTCGTGTTACTGAGCTTCATAACGTCATATCGGAAGCATTTCTTGCTCCTGGAGAGCGCCTGCAGAAGTTATTAGCTGCACCCAGTAATGCTGATGTACCTAGTTGTAGGCTGATTCGGCCACGACATGCAACTTAATACCTTCTTTCTGAAGTAATATTGTACAGAGACCACTCAAAAATTGTTTTTGCGCGGGTTCTAATTCACACTCAGTGTAAGTTTTCCTTTCTTTAACATCGAAGTTTTTCTGCTGAGAGAGCCATATGAGCTTTCCGTCGTATGGTCTTTATACATCAAAGGCATTGCTGCAATTTCGTTTGTTTCAGACTGCCGTTGTACTGAGTAATTCAAATGTATTATATTTTCAAAGTCTTTGTAAGGTGAAAATTGCTTCGTTTGGTTTTTTGGCTAATTGTCACATGAACTGAAAGAGGTTTGACCTATGGGTAAGTTATTCAGCAACAGACGCCCGAGCGTCTTCACAGACGTCTTCACTACACAGACGTCTTCACTACAACAACAAACAGACGTCTTCACTACAAACAGAACTGACACTACATGTAAAACGCCTTGCGAAAGACGTGGCTCCTGTTCTTCACTAGGGGTCGGAGACGGGATATAATTAACACGGCTAGTGTGTGACATGCACGAAAACATCCCGCATTCACCACCTAAAAAATCGTTGACTATTGTAAAAAATAGGGCGATCAATTTCCTTCGTCCCAGACTATAGCTGTCAACACTAATTCAAACGAGTTAGCTTTTCAAAGCCTTTGTACGACGAATTCTGCTTTGTTTGATCTTTTGGCTATTGTCGCACAAACTGGAAATGGTTTGGCCAAAAAGTGACTTATTCTGTAGAATTGGCAGTAGCGTGAGGCTCGTCCTTCAGAAGGCGTCACAGACGGGAAATAGCACAGCTAATGGGGACATGTGCGACAGCATTTCGCGTTCGCCACCGGAAGAAAAATATGTATTTTTCTTAAAATAAAGATATAAATATTGCTGGGTACTGTTCTGTGAAGTTCAATGCTCTTGGCTTCCTGATATTGAGACATTTGGGCCTGAGCAAAGTAGATACGAAAAATCAGTGCAGTGGCGGAAGTCACAAAGCAATTTAATTCAATCGTTTTTTTGTTCTTTGCAGAACACGAGCATGTATCCCACAGTACCATGAATGCACCAACATTAGTGAATGCTGCTAATAGGCACATATGTGCGCACCTTCACACGTTAGATTGTGCACAAATTCAAATAGCATATCTGCGCCGTGGGAAATCCATTGCCTAAATTCACCGATAATTACAGAACTACCGAATGCAAAACTATGGCTTGCTCTCCCACATCCAGAGTAGACAAACATGAAATGGCAACCAGCAAAGCAGAATGGTTGATGAAGATACAGGGTACAATCTCAAAACTCCTATGGTGCCTGTCCGCAAGAGCCCACTATTTCCAACTACATCCCACCATGCAGTGCACTAGTCCATATAGACGCGATTGTTTCCAGTAACTGTATGGGATAAATTTTGGACTTTTCTTAACAAATTCGGCATCTCGCGCCGCGAAATTCACCAACCACTGGCGTTTAAATGAGCACATGCGAAGTGTAGGGTGCCCTACATCTGCTTTGGAATGTCGCCATTGGCAATGTCAACTAAACAATCAGTATACTAGTAGTTACAGCTCCAGTGATGCTGCGGACACCATTCAGAACTCGGACGCAACATTTTTAACAGCGGAGCTATTTAAGGTCGAACTCATTCTCTGAGGAGCGTTCGTAAATTCTAGCGGTAATGGCCACAGAAACAGGCCATGCCCTACTACTCACCATTGCTCCACTAAAAATGAAGTCTGTGGGCAAAAGCGTATGTGCCACGGACAGAGAAAGAAAGAAAGAAGAAAATAAAGGTAGAAAGAAGGGAAGAAAGAGAGAATGGAAAACAAAGAGAGAAGGAAATGAATAAATAGAAAACAAAAAAGGACAGGAGAAAGAACTAAATTGAGAAAGAAAGAAAATAAAAGCATACGAAATACTTCGTGGAAGACATTAGTTGGGAGAGTAGGAAGAAGGTGTATGGCCTCGTTTGTACCGATGCAGACTATGCCTACCAATTTGATGCCACCAGTACCACTGTTCAACTGGCCTTCATGATTCCAAGTCAGGGAGGCTACTTGAACTTTTGCGATTCTTGTAGTGTTTATGTCAGATACAAAGACTACAACGTACACCGACTGCAAGGCACGCCCCCATACAATACCTAACACCGGAGTTTGCCCCCCGTGAAACCCCTGTCAGTGGCACCAGCCAACAGAGACATCATAGGAGCATCCAAACCTAGGAATATGCATCAAGACTACCCTAAGGGCACGTGCGCAGCACGTGTGAACGCACTGCACCGAGGACCATTATACGTAATGACCATCATACTTTTCATGCGGACGCTGCAGACTACCCGAACCTCAAAGCAAAATGGGCAGCGTTGGCTGACTGGAAGAGTGAAGCTGTGTTATTAGCAACAATTCGCCCTGACAATTGCACGGATGTCGAAGAGTGTGCACTAGCCCAGTGGCGCAGCCAGGGGGTGGCACACCGGTCCTGTGCCCTCCCCCCCCCACTCCCAATTATTTTTCGCTGTCGTATATAGAGCACAAAATGGCACCCGACCACATCTACCTGCCCGGCCCCCTCTCTAAATCAGAGGTGCCCTCCCCCCCGAAAATTATTTCTGCCTACGCCCCTGCCCTAGCCCTTTTCGTAAGTGCTCAACCCAGATAGACTAATGAACTTTATCACAGACTCCCAAAAAAACATGTTGAAACTACGCACAAGTTCGTATGTGCGTACGAACTCGTATGTGCGTACGAACTCCACCGAAACCGAGACATCCCAGCAGTCTCCCTCGATTGGACGCCTGGACATGCGTCTCTCCCAGACAATGAGGCCATTCATGCGACCATGAATGCCCTCATTCCTGGCATCCAGGCGCCAGCGGAAGGCCAGTGGAAGTACAGGGTTGGTCAACTGTTCCCAGGCCTCTATCCCGTGTATTCCAATGGCAGCGTGGCCTGGGAACTTTTGACCTCCAAAGTCCAACCCAGACAAGGCAGAAACGATATCACTCATATGCACGCATTTACTACAGCACAACAGATCATCCTGCAGTACCTTCCATCAACCACACGCAAAACTGGCCCGTGCAGATGCGGCTGCTTGGCGCCAACTCCAAAGTAACACGTTCCCCAACATTGCGCTCCGCTCTGAGAGTGCTTGGTATCTAACTTTCGCGAAGTCGCAATATTTCTAATGTGTACCATGCTCCAGGATAGCATTAAATGTTCTTCTACAGAGGGATTGTGCTTCTGGTCGTTGGAAGCCTGCCCATACTAAGCACAAACTTTTTACACTTTTAAGCGTAGCAGGATCAAATAATCAGTCACGCGGTGAGTCATAGCAGTGGCTGATGGTTTTATACGCTCTGTCATCCCACGTGTCTAGTGTGGAAGTTCACTAACATCAAGCGTGACCTCCGATGGACTTTGGCAACGCAACGTATTCTTGTGGGAGGCAATCTCGGAGGCCACGCATCAAGTTTCGATTACGCCGTTAAGCGAATGGCAGCCCGAAGCATTGCCGCCCTGCTTCAGGCGCTCCTGAATTCTGCATTTTAGGTGCGACTGCTAGTAATCAACGGTAGAATCATATTCGCGCTTCCTGTGTGTTACACTATTCATGGGAGTTGTACTGATAACAAAACGTATATTCTGGGGTACTCTGACAGCGACGGCTGTGAGCGTCTACACAACGAGCTCGGGGCTCTGATTTACGACTTCAAGTGCTCGCCACGGACTGGACGGACTGTGACCTTGCTTAACTAAATAACCTGACGACTGTGGCGTTGCAGATTTCGATGGCTGGAGGCATCCGAGCACCGTGATCGAACCGTGTGAACGTGACCTTCGCTTGAGAGCACCATGAATGAATTTCTGAAGACCCCGTACAGCGGTGTTTTTAACAGACGCGAGGGGAGGGTCTGGGGAGAGGCGAATTTCGAAACGCGCCGAATGCGCATCGTGAATAAACGTACTGCATTTACCTAGTCTAACTCTCCTCTCACCAGCGACATACGAGAGCCGGCTTTCTCGGTTTGCACCGGAGAAACGGACACACGAACTTCAATCCCAATAATCGTATCTTCGTTCTGTCTTGTGTTCAAGAAGCACAGGAACAACATTCACCCAATAACTGTGAACACAAGCGTTAAGCACTGAAGCGATTACAGTCATTGTCAGGGAGTAAAGCGCGTCTTTTTCCATAAAGAAGCATTGAATTCTGCCTCTGTGTTTATCCTTTTTTCTGGCTGTGCCTTCAGATTTCAGGTGAAAATACGCTCTTCAACATTTCCTGCCAGAGATAGGGCATCTCAGGTTTCCAGCCTTTTCCACTGGTCTTTCGGGCTCGTGTTCACAGCAAGTCAGTGACCTTACACATACGACTTGCGCTGCGCGCACGCTAATCTAAGTGAAATTAAATGGTCCCTAAAGCACTGCGGGTTGAAAGACGAGAAAGAGAGATTTATTTTTCGCCTTCACTACTATTCCTTCAGGCGCTATCTCTTCCTCGTCACTTATTTCTTCATAAAACACGTAGACAATGTCAGCACTAAGCATTCAACCCATCAGGATTTCACGATTTCCGGCTACACGTTGTTACCTCAGCTTGCAGTGGAAAACGCACAAAACGAACTGAAATGATTTGATCGCGCACGATAGTTATGCGAGACAATGCATAACAAGTCTGCCATTGCATAGCAAAGCAGGGTAGGAGACAGTTCACAACTGATATCCCCCGTATATGACCAATCTAGAGCTTATTTCCTCAATAGACTACTGACGTCACGAATTTTGCTTGAAAGATTGGAAACGCCAGACGAGAATAACGCACTCGTTCTTAATATTTTCCGATGTTGTTTAGGCGCCGTTTAATGTCACTTAGATAAAGTACGCGGTAAACGTATCCTTCGGCTAACTTACGCCCCATCCACTTTCGCAAGCAATGATCAAAGTGTCTCGTCATAACTGATATTTTTTTCGTCCTCCTATTTCAATGGAATAAATCACGCACTTCAGCTTCCTCCCTTTTTGCCATTCTTTGAGTATGTATATATGAGGGGAAAGCCCACGTGAATTTCCATGAAAAAGAAATGTGGATCAAGAATTATTACCGGGTTGCAAAAGAATATCAAGAGTCGTAATATATTAACTCGGCCACAGTTTTTTTTATTTCGCCGGAAATTTTAGCCGTTCAACGCCATTCAGTTGTACGAATGTTAGTGTAGATAGTTTACCAGTACTTCGCAAAATATCCTGCCTTGTGAATGACAATTTAAGGCCACACTTGGGGTCACTTACCTTTCGGTTTCATTTAACTCTTGGTTTTAGAACTCGAAGCGTAAACAACGACACATGTCTTTTTCACTGACGTCATCAACTAAAGTTCTACGCAGTTTCTTTTATTAACTATATTTTTATAAATTTGAACTCTTATACATGTAGTAAATATCGATGTGTGACAAATTAACCACTGAAGCAAAACATTGCAGTAAGAAAGTTTTATTAAAATTTTTGTCGCTTTAATTATGTTTACCTAATTACTGGTGGTTCTGTTCAACGATCTCCTAGGTGAAAACTTCACATCGGCGAAGTCCGGAAGGAGGCCGGACTTCCAGCGTAGGCTTTATTCGCGGAGATTTGTATCTGTTATACCTGGCGTGTTTCACTCCGTAAGACATAGACTACGTGCCAGGTGACGAAGGTGCCTTGCAACGTCTGTCCTAGAAACAAGAATCAGAATGGTGTGCGCTTCTTGATGGGATGGTAATTTCCTTCGCTCATGTCACTCTCATCTTTCCGATCCCTTTTCCCCCGGCGTAGGGCAGCTAGCCGGATTGGTGTCTGGTGAACCACCCTGCCTTCTTCCCTTTGTTTTCTTCCGTCTTTTTCTTCCAAGAGAGAGAGAGAGAAGAAATATAGGAAAGGTAGGGAGGTTAACTAGACTATGTCCAGTTTGCTACCCTACACTTGGGGAGGGGGATAAGGGAGTAAAAGAGAGAAGGGAAGAGAGAGAGAGAAAGAGGGACACATTGTACACCACACACACAGTGCAGGGTTTCATAGGCGGTCGCTCAGTGATGTTGCCTTCAAGTACTGCAGGAGGGCTCGTGTGGCTTTCTGCGCTGATGCATTGTGAGACCATGCTCCCAAGATCTTTTCTTGGGTGAAGGGCCGATCGTCGAGTCTCCTCAAGACACACTGGAAAGTCCGGCGAGCTTGCTCATATTGGGGACAGTGGCACAAGAGATGGTCAATATTCTCTACACCGTTGCAGTTATCGCACTTAGATGAGTCAGCCATGCCAATGCGATAGCTGAATGAGTTGGTAAAGGCTACACCAACCCACAGCCGACACAGCATTGTTGCGTCACGTCGCGAGATCTTGGATGGCAGTTGCACTTGGAGCAGCGATTCAAGGTTCTGTGGACGACGAGTGTAGTGCAGTGGAGAATTCCAGTGTGTAAGCGTGGCATTACGCGCGATGCGACGCAGTTCTCTTGCAGCGTCGACTCTTGACAGTGGTATGAGCAGTGTGGGCGCTCCATCGTGGGCACGTCGGGCAGCGTCGTCGGCGAGGTGGTTACCACTGATCCCACAGTGACCCGGCAGCCATTGTAAGACTATGTCGTGTCCTTGATTAGTGGCGCGATGACAAATTTCATTAATTTGAGACACCAACTGATGATAGTTTCCACGCCGTAGACTTCGCACGCATTGGAGGGCCGCCTTAGAGTCGCAGAATATGGCCCATTTACTAGGTGATTCTTGTATAATAAATTCCATTGCGGCTAGAAGAGCGGCGAGCTCGGAGCCCGTAGATGTCGTGACGTGCGAGGTCTTGAATTTGACGGTGATTGATCGAGATGGTACCACAAAGGCGCCAACATGAGCAATCGGCTTATGCTGTGTCACAAAAAATTCTCATTGCTTCAGCATCTATATTGTGAAAGGAAAAAAAAGGTAAAATGTAGAAAATTTATGGAGAAATATAAATCACAATCATGCGCAAGTCTGATGGTTTAGCATTCATGTAATTCTGAGGGGCTGCTATTAGTTCAGACTCTTCATTGTTGTGCTTCCATTAAAGCGTGCACAGTATTTTTATTATCCAGACAATAAAGTCAAGGCTCTAAAATAATTTAGCAGAGAGTAATGACCAGAGGCAATAGGCAGCGCTGGACACTGCGGTGGTAAATGTAATATACAACGACATCAGTGATACACAATCTCTCACGTCAAGAGCAGTAGCGTTTTGGCTACAGGCACCACTAATACTAATGTCGTTGAAGGATGCACAAAATGAGGTTTACCGATGAGAAGCCTCCATGTACATGCAATCAAACACGTTACGACTGCTTGCATGTATGGACGGATTGGATACCACATATATTTACACTTTCCGACAAGACCAAATCCATGCACTTGCTTTTATATCCATTCTGTTTGCGTATTTAAAGTAACTCTTCAAGTTTTTTCCTCTCTCTAAACTTTTACACGACGCCGCTCCGAACGCTATGTCCCTGGTATGCTCTAGAGGGAACATCAAGCAATCCCACCTTTCTGACCAAGCAACAGGGGCCACGTGCATCGCACGATCTCCAAGACGCACGACAGAGGTGTTCGCACACTTAAGGCCCACCCACCCTATTGCAGAAAAATACAGCAGAATATGACGCAAGAAAATTCTGACGTTATGTCGTATTTAGGGACATGGCACGCTGTTTTTACGCCATTGATTGTCGCGAGGCCATGTAGGTCATCTGCGTCAACAGGTTCTGGTAGTGCTACGAAACAATTTTCGCATCATTCCGGCGGCATTTCTGTATTGACAACACATTAGCACTGCAAACATTCGTATTAGTATTTCAGCTTTCTGTTGTAACAGCACGCACGCGACAAAATTCACTTGTGTTTTCACAATAAAATGAATGTTAGTTGCCCAACAGAGCATTCTGTCACTGCATCAGGAATCCGAAGTGACTGCAGAGAAATCTTGTAACAAGAGCAATTTCAGTTGTCCCGATAGCAAAGTCTGGAGTCATGATCAACTAGGACAAGGAGCGAACTTTCCTGCGAACTTGCGGCGGTGAGCTGTGGCGCGGAGACAAAGCGGTGTGCACTTTTTGTTATTAAAATATTTATTCAGTGGCTGTAGTGTCCCGTAAGGGTTTTAATGTAACGCCCACTCCTTTCTTTTTGCTTTCATGTTACCGTCCCATTGCAATGTAACTGCTGCCTTGCGCAAAGCGCGCCCGAATAACTGGGAACCATCTAGATAATGTTAGAACCATCCGATCAGATTGCGGTCTCAAAGCGTTGACGAAGAGAGCAGTCGGCGGATTCGAGATGAAACTCTTTATATTGCCAAACTTGTGGCCTGTAAACGGAAGGGCAAGCTACAGCAAGCAATGCACGCTCTACACTGATATCGGTGAACAGAGCGCCGGCCGTCCAAAAAACTGACAAGCGGTCAAGCGTGTCGGCTTTTATACATGTATCCTCGAAGATTACAGTGTTATCGCTAGCAGCCGCGCAAGTTCCAGAACTCCAATGCTCGCGTTGAGACCGTAATCTGATCGGATGGTTCTAGCATTATCTAGATGGTTCCCAGTTATTCGGGCGCGCTTTGCGCAAGGCAGCAGTTACATTGCGATGGGGCGGTAACATGAAAATAGAATGAAAGGAGTGGGCGTGACAATAGTCCTTTAGGGCACACCCGTGCGCAGCTCAGCGTGGCTGCGCGGGCCCTATGTTGAAATCGATCTGCGAAAGCAAAAGTACAATTTGTAGCTACGACGAAGGCTGATAACTCCGTGCACGTGAAGCTTTCGTTGTGTAATTTGTGCTGAAGCGAATGACCGCAAGTACTTCATTTCGCTCGCTGCTGCTGTCGCTGTACAGGTCCGATTTTTGTGCAGCGTAACAGCGCGTCTATCAGTTGCTGATTCACGTCCTCATGCCACCCCTAATGCAAGTATAGGTGCACCTTCGACCACGTGCCCGCTTACTAATGAACTCCGCGCGCCTAGTGCCGCCCCCTATGTAAGCCTCTCAGAGAATGCAAAAATGAAAGTTAAGCGGTGATCTGCTTCTCAGGACGGCCTGCTTTAGGTCTCCGGCTTTCCAGGGGTGAACTATAGGAAGTAAACATTTGTTGGAATGCAACATCAAGAGCCCTCAGCTGCCATCATCAGCAAAAAAATGCGCGGCCATAATGCTAGACAGTAAACAACGACAGGAAAGGTTTGATTGAATATAAGTAAGGGGCAGACTTGGTGCCTCCCTTATATGGTGAAGCCCCCCGCCCCCCTTTGTGCATAAGCCTCTGCTAATGTGCGCTATCTTTCCCCTGACGCGCTACCCACGGGAGCCGCTGCCCACTTTGGCTGCTTGAAATCAACACCCTTGTTTTACACGCGGCTTGTCATGATAATATAAATACCTGGGGTTTTCCATCCCGAAACCATGATATGAATATGAGTCACGCCGTAGTGGATGGCTCCGGAAATTCGGAACACCTCCTATTCTTCACCGTGCACTTACATCGCACAGCACGCGGGCCTCTAGCATTTCGCCTCCATCTAAATGCGACCGCCGCAGCCGTGATAGACCGCGGCTTGCCATGGTCATAAAGGTTCCCTCTTGATAAGGGTTTTGACACGATCAGACCTTGTTAGCATATTTTTGTTCACTACAATCATTAGTGCTTCTAATCTTTCTACGGGCCGCCGCGGTGGTTAAGTGGTTCCCGGGCTCGGTTGCTGACCCGAAAGATGTGGGTTAAATCCTGGCCGCCATGGTCGCAGTCCATATAGGCAAAATTTTAGAGGCGCGTGTACTACTAGATCACTTTAAATTATGCTAGGTCGTCCAAATATCTGAAGCCCTTTACAACGACGTCTCTCTTAACCTGCATAGTTTTGAAACGTAAAATCCCATAAAGATATCAATCCTACTTCATATCATATTCAGATGTGTTGCTACGGCCTTTATTGCTTCGCCTTTATGGCGAAATATTGGAACATCTTGTTCAAACACGCCAAGGATACTCAAAAATAGAGCCTGTAAGCGCAGTGGTAATGTGGGCTTCTTTTGGTCATGGAAGAGCCGTGCTTGATTAATGTTTATGAACACGTTCAGACTGATTTAATAACAGCAGGCCGCAGAGCAGTCTGAAGTCGCAATGGCGTTAACTTAGGATCTGCTTCTGCACAACAGTTCTTTGTTACGCAGCACGCCTGCATTCCTACCTCAGTATATTGCATCTTTGCTTTAACTTTTTTAAAGCATGTAAAGTTTTTCAGCATGAAAGTGTTTTATGCCGGGGTCCATCAAGACTTCAGTGACGTATTTCCGTCACGGATATGACGTTCATAAAATTGACGCTATCAATTGAGCAAGAAAAACTGAATGGAAAAGACCCCCCCCCCTCCCGGGGATCGAACCTCCGACTCCTTGGCCCACGACAATAAGCGCCCGGTGCTGTACCGACTGAGCTACCATTTTTTTGCTTTCTTTATTGCCTATGTACATACTTACAGCATTGGCAAACAAATATATACCGGACAATAAAAAAAACAGAAAAAGCGAAGCCACACAAGTATCAGAGTTTACAGTTTTTTTTTTGAATTGCTTCATCGGTAGAAAATTTTCTACTTCACGAAGCCACTCAGGTACATCATGTTGGACCTTCTGTGTTTCCACAAATGAACATATAGATTGAAAAAGTACTGTCGAACTGGACGTGCACTAATATCAGCGTGGCGCACTGCCATTTTAGATTGCCATATACTGTGCAGGCCAAGTAAAATAAGGAGATCGGGCGGTACCCCTCCCTCGTTTGCTACAGGGAGAAATCTGATGTCGTAGGCTTAAAGGAGCAAATCCGTTTTTAATGTCCCTTGAAGAATGTTCCAAAAAGAAACCGCATTTCAACAGTCAATAAAAGCATGTTTGACTTTCTCCGGCTTCGTGCAAAGAAACCAATGGTCTCCCCAAGGAACGAACAAACCCTTTTCCTGCATCGATGTTTTGACAGGCAATGTTCCAGTGTGTTATTTGAAGAAAAATGATTTCACTCCAGGTGCTACCTCCATTTTGTTTACATGGCTTAAGACATTCTGACCTAGGCCTACATTGTACATTGCTCTATAGAAAGGAATAGAAAGAACGGTATCTACGAGGCCTTTGTATAACGTTTTACGGAAACAGGACAGAGATGTACCAACGAAAAGCGTGTTTTTAAAAAGAGACGCAAATTAACTACTTCTTTCAGGTAACCACTGATGGTTGCATTCATGTTGCCAGATGACACCACAAATTCCGGCAACACTCTCCCAAGCGTAAGCTGCATAACAGTACGTATGAATGAGTCTCTATTATTGCGGAAGAACATGAACCGGTTAACTAATTGACGCAGATACAAATAACACAGACCAAGCTCACAAAACCGAACCCGCCTGAAAAGGTTAGTTCTACTTGTTTGCTCACAAGAACCCCACAAGAAAACAGCAAACACTCGGTGAAGCTTTTGCACATTTACACGCGAACAATGCATTACTTGAAGCAGGTACCATAGCTTACTGACCAAAAATATGCCACAAAAGGTTGCTCCGGCGACAATCGGGAGATGAAAACTTTTGAATTGCTGAGCTTCTTCTCGCAGTTCAGTGGCCTGACGGCGCCAGTACGGTTCCCTGTCACAATAATATTCCAGTGGAATGCCTAAGTACCACACAGGAGCTACTGTCCATGAAGTACCGGCAAAAAAGCCTGGAGTCGCAGGCCATTCTCCCTGCTAGTAACCCACGCAGTGGCTCTAGTTGATCAAACTGCCACTCGCATTGCAATAAAGCAGGGGCCGGCAACCTTTTGAGCCGGAGGGCCAAATTTACATGACGCCGACATAGCGGGGGGCCGCACGTCAAGTTGTGGGGGGGGGGGGGGGTCTTCGCAGGGAAGGATAAAAAATTCGGCGAATTGACAATAATGCACTAAATTGGAATAAAGTTATATTTAGTTTTTGCATGGTTGTCACGACGTTACAATTTACAAATATAGTTTGCAAGCGAAAACACCATTTGAGGTCCAAACTGCCATGTCGGCCTTCGTATAGGAAGTGACAAGGGAGGGGGGGGGGACGTCTCATATTGCGCTGGTGGCCGCAGGTTGCCGACCCCTGCAATAAAGGTTCACAATTTTGGCGGTTTCTGGAAAGCTTTCGTGATCTTTACAAAACACAGCTATATCTTCGGCGTATGCCAGTAATCGTACTTCCGCTTCTTGTAGTTTGTACCCTTTTTATGTTACTACTTCCATGCCTTTCCAGCAAAATGACTCTATATAAATTCAAAATTGCAGAGAAGACAAAGGACAGCCTTGCAGCACAGACCGTTCTACATTGATTCGTTTCCCGATAACTTTGTTGATGATGAGGCGCGTTTTACAATCAGTATATGCCATTCAGAATGCATCCCGAATCACGTTACCAACATTAACATTGTCCAACAAGACAAGAATTTCATGGGGTACTCGGTCGAACGCTTCTTCTAAATCAATCTGGATCATTGCTATGTGGTCAGTTGTGGAATAGCAGCATTCCAATACACTTCGTGCCGTATGAATATTTGTGACTATAGTCCGCCTTTTAATTCCGCATGTGTGATGGTCGCCTATAATGTCGTGACCAACTGTCTGAAGTCTCCTTGCTAGCACTTGCATCAAGATCTTGTAGTCAATGTTTGATAGACTGATTGGCCTGTATGACTTTACTTCACGTAATTTGACTGCGTCTTCAGTTCTTCGGAATTAATATAGTATTCGATAACAGAAAACAAGACGGTAGTACTTTTATGTCTAAAGCTTCCTTAAATACCGCAGCTAGACATGGGGCAATTTCGTCTTTCAACTATTTATAAAAAGCAGTCATTAAGCCGTCAGTGCCTGGAGACTTTCCCCAATGAAGGTCACTGATTGCTTTTGCACACTTCTATTTCAGAAAAAGGGAATTATAAGTTATCTTTCTTGCAGTCTTCAACCTTCGAAATTAACTTTAGGAATTATTTTGAAACCATCTACATTTACTTCACTTTTATTGAATATTTGGATGCAGTATTCATTGAAAGCATTCTATATATATATTTCTGTTCACTTGTATTATTACCTCTGTATTCAATCTGATGTATGGTATTCCGCTGAGCATTTCGTTTTTCGAAACTCAACATTCTTTTGGTCGGCCTCTCACTTGCAGTCATCTTCTCGGCGCGTGCCCTTATCTGCGCACCACGATATTTCTCTTCTTCTAGCTCCAATTTCAACTCCAGTCTGTTCTCGGGTATCTTTCCTAATTTATTTTTCTTAGAGTGAGAGCAGTTACGTACACCGGGGACGGCGGTGGACAACTACGGCCCTGTTGTGATTCGGCAACCGCCTTCGCTGTAAACATTTCGAGCAACAGCGGGTCTGCTAGCATCATAATTTTATTTCATTCCTTGAGTTCGCTTTGTGGTAACATTGCTACTTCTAAGACTGCGCTTTGTGTATCTAATCGTGCCTCTTCTTGTGTCCGTGTCTCAGCCGTGCAACTTCATGTATTTCAATGGCAAACCAACTGGCTCAAATCGCAACTTTAGTCAAATACATAACGGCGCCGTGCGTCGTTTCACCTCCCGTTAAACTTAGGGTCGGATGAAAGCCGTTCACATCTAACCTCAGCTTCTATCACTAGAAGTTTTGGATCTTCTGCCCTCCGCTTCCGCTTGGCTTCCGCTTGGCTTCGGCATCTCTTGTGTGCGCTTCTGGATTAGAGCAATGTCGACGTTGTCGTTTCCGTGCGAATGCCCGGTGGTGCTCCCGGCATGCAGCATCTTCTTCCGGAGGGCGTCAGACTTTGGCCATCGCCGATTATTCTAGTCATAAACAGTTTTTTTATTATATGTGGACCGGAAGGGAGTATAGGGGCTTGCCCTAATTTTACATGTAATACGCGCTAGTCGAAAATTCGAACGCTCCGCGCGTTTGAATGTTCACCTCAACCAGCTCCGCTGTCAAAAGGGTGCGTGTATATTTCCTTCCAACAAGATTTTTTAGGGTGCCACTATATTACACACGAGAGTGTTGTTCTATACGTGAGCCTCCTAAAATGCACTACCAACGCTGTGACATCGGCCGTTGTACTCTCGTACAAAAGTCAAGAAAGAACCAGCATCGTTTCTTCGATACAATGGTTTAAAGTTAACCATATTTACAAGTGCAGTCGCCATGAAGCCTATGGTATATAACGAAACGTGCATCTCCGAAGTACATTCTAGAACAGTTTATGTGGCCTCTTGTGAATGTGGCATACAAAAGTCGTTTTGCAGCGTATCCGAAGAACTTTATCCACTGTACTTCCGGTGCTCCAGGCAGATAATATGTGAAGACACTGCCCTTATTTCCCAAAGAAACCTTCAACCAGGCGATAAATAGTTTCAAGTAGACTACGCCTGGATACCAACAAAGTAATGAAGTTCATGCATCAATCATTCATTGCCCATGCCTCTTAATAAAAAGCTTGAGAAAAGAAATACCGAAGGTGTACCAGCTAAACAGCCTTTGTCAAGGAGTCCGTAATGCCGAACGATGCCGAAGAAGTGCGGAAAAAGAGGAAAAGAGAAGGGCGTGAGAGATTAGTGAATGTGGGCTGGAAACAGTGTCTTTCTTTTGCAGCGTACACTACTGTCTACTGAATGGCGACAGCGTTGTCAGCCACCAACACCGCCGTTACCTCTCCAGGGTATCGTCCATAATTAAAAATTTAGTCACACTTTCCCCGCAATGCAATTAATGAAATAGCAACAAGTTGGAATGTTGTACGAAGTGAGACTAGCAACTCGCTCCTTTATAATGACGCCTGGCGTTACTCGAAGAAAGCGCTGGTGTAAAAAAAGTCACAGTTTCCCCTCAAGGGCGAAGCAATGAATTCGATAGCAACAAATTGGGATTTCACACGAAGAACGGCAGGCAGATCAGAACTTGGAAGCAGCGCAAGGGACGCAAGAAAAGAACACACACAGGACGAGCGCGAACTAACAACGTTCACAGCTTGACACTTAACGCACTGCTCAAACACAAAGGACGCCCGATACATACGCGCAGGTATACACAGGACGAGCGTGAACTAACAAGTGTGAGAGTTATGTCACTGTATATGAACAGCGCGCTTCTTTCGGAAACGGGGCCTCTGCAGCGAGCGAAGTGACCTTTGTGTGCTCTGTAACCTAAATGCAATCTTTTCGGCGAAAGCACACGACGTAAAACTGCCCGCATCCCAAGATAAGCGCGCGCGCTCGCGCACGCGCAACTACGCCCGGAGGGCAAAGTGCAGGTTGAGGAGCCAACGCATCGCAACGAGTGGGGCGCCCAGCGCGCACTTCGCGCCATATCACTGGTAAAACACGCTGATATTTCCTCGAGATCGGCACGACGATCTCGGGGAAATGATATGAATATTATGCTAATATAAATATTATAGGCGGCGAGCTATTTATATTATAAATATAAATAGCTCGCCGTTAACGTGCTGAAGGACGTGCGCTTCTGTGGCCTAGCGGTGAGCGCCGCGCGCTGCGGAGAGAGAGGTGGGCTGTTCGATTCCGCGCGTCGGCAAATATTTCTCTGAATGATTTTTCTTCGTAGATTTTATATATATATATATATATATATATATATATAAATCACCACCCAAGCACTCCGTACAAATGGTTAACCAGCGAAGCTGAAGTGTGCGGCCCCAGTGTTTAGCAGTGGGTTCAACCCGACGCTGCACTGAAGCCTTCCACAATTATCCTTGCCAGGTTGTGGTCGAACCACAGGCGGTCACAGACGTCGCAGCCGAAGCCAAAGTGCCGCTGGAGAAACTCTCGTCCAAAGCGGGCGTTCGCCCCGGCGAACGCGCTCCCGGAATCACGTCGAGGCTCTTCTGCCCACAACGCCATTTCTTCGGCGCGCCAGAGGGCGCGCCGTGGCTGTAAGCGTTTGACCTTGCAAGCGTCGTACCCAAGCTCGCGCGCCAATGGTGCGCGAGCTTGGGTACGACGCTCAGAACGACGTAACTGATAGCACAGCCAATGGAGACCGCTCGTGACACAGATGCCGAACGGTTTTTCGTTTCTCCTAGCCATATACAGCTTTCGCTGTAATATATATATATATATATATATATATATATATATATATATATATATATATATATATATATATACGGTGCATGACTGCGACGCCAACGACAAAAAGCAGCCAATAGTGTCCATATAATCGCTATCGGAATAAAATCTCATCAAGCATTTTATTTTAAATGCGAAGCATTTCTTTCCGTACCAAGGGCGCATTGACGGTTATTATCTATCTATCTATCTATCTATCTATCTCTGTCTAGCCGCCTACGTCTGTACCCGCTCGTGGTCGTCTCCTTAACACATACCGAAATTCACATAGGCGGACATCAGCGCCTGACGAACACAATTGAGAGGTCATGACTAGAGACCGGATTTTAGGCAAATGCCTATTTTGTTCCTTGCGTTCCTATCGTGCCACTTTGATATATGAGCATGAATTAGAGGTTAAGAAGGGCTTTTATAGTGTTTTTATGGTGCCTAAAAATGCCTATTTTTGGCGTTCATGCCTAAATCCCTATAAGTGCCTATAAATGCCTATTTTCAAAATCGGCGCCTATATGAATACTATTTAGACTCAAATTTCGTTTTAGAGTGCAGTTTGAGACTGTTATTCGTGTCACAGGGCGACATTGACCTTTCCGAACTCTACGAAGTCTGCTATATTCACTTGCAGATAATGCACTCAACGTTTAAACAGTTTAACGCCGGCTCTTAGAAGATAGCATCATACCTCTTTAGAGCACTGGCAAAGTTTCTCGCTAGTTGTGATCTTGATCATTATCTAAGCAAGTATGCCCTGCTTGTCACAAAGAACATTTACTAAAATTAACGCTAAATATTGAAGTCGTGCTTGCCGTACCGCTGCCTGCAGCTTGCAAAAAGAACATTCAGCATCACATCTGTTCAACAACAGCGGAGCTCCTGCGTTCAGTGGAAGATATTGTGAAACACATATATGTCCCTTAAAATGTTGTTTCGTTCATCATAAGCTGAAGGTCATGCGCAGCGGAGGCTTCTCAATGTTAGATCTCCATATTTCTGCATCATAATAATGCGAACCGAAGTTAAAATGGCTCTGAGTCGCTTCGCCTGCTTCGAGGCAAGTTTTGCCATGCTGTAGCCGAGCGTAAGGTTTGTTGAAATGGGACACAACTTATGCTATGATAAGTGGCAAATTATTGGCCACATGTAGAAATTACTAGCAGCCCCAAAATGCACTTGGAACCAACCTATCTGCCAGGTCATCACTTTTCTGCAAATTAATCATTGTTTTTCTACGATGGGGGTGCTGCTCAATCAGAGCTGTTATGCATTCGGTATAATGTTTTTTAAGCACGTTGTTCCCCACGTCGTTTTTACTCTTGTCATTGGCAAAACAGCTCACAAGAACTGACCGAAACGACCGCTTCTTGTTCCAAACTTCATGAGAAAATTGAATTTTTAGTATAGCATCATAATCACTTGATATCTATAACAATTTACATATTGTAACGACGGAGTGGGTTTTATTTACAAGGTGAGAGATGTTAGTGCAGCGCAAGGGACAGGACGGACGGTCAGCCCCACGACTGCTCGCTTTGCGCGCGTTCTTCTCCTTCCTCTTCTTCTTGGCTCCAGCGAACTGCACCTGCGTGACAATTTCACCGGTTGCAGACGAAGCTCTCCGAGCGAGTTACGTAGGCCGATGGTGGTAATGCTTCAGCCAGGCAACGTGCACTGGTTGGGTTCGACGTGACCGCCAGTTGTCAGAGGTCACTTTAGCGACGATGAACGTGACGTCACTTAATCGTCGCAATATGACGTATGGTCCTGTATACCTGGACAAAAACTTCGTGTATAGTCCCTTTTTCCGCATAGGCGTCCAAAGCAAAACATAGCCTCCAGGGGCAAATGTGGCAGATATGTGTCGAGAGTCATAACGATTTTTGGCATGCTCTTGTGAAGAAATATTCCTGAGGCGAGCCATTCTACGAGCTTTCACAGCATGGCATAATGTCCGGGCTATTGCGAAGTCTTCGTGTGTATACCAGGGAAGTATTGTGTCGATGAAGCTTTGGGGATGGCGAGCATAGAGCAAGAAAAAACGCGCATACCCCGTGACTTCGTGCTTCGCCGTATTGTATGCGTACGTAACAAACGGCAATTAAAGTCCCAATTTTTGTGGTCATAGGACACATACATGGCAAGCATGTTGGTCAAGGTGCGATTCGTGCGCTCAGTGAGGCCATTTGTTTGAGGGTGGTAAGGTGGCGAGTGCCGATAATCAGACCCACAAAGGCGTAATAGTTCCTCAACAACATCCGCTGTGAACTGCCGTCCCCGGTCACTAATCACAACACGCGGAGCACCGTGATGAATAATGACGGAGTGTAGCAAGAAGAATGATACGTCAGCTGCTGTAGCCGAGACGAGTGCTGCCGTCTCAGTATACCGCGTCAGGCAGTCCACGCACACTATAATCCAGCGACACCCAGTAGATGACTTAAGTAAGGGGCCCAGCAAGTCAACGCCGATCTTTTCAAAGGGAAGGGTGGGTGGTTTAACTGGCTGCAAGGCACCCGCCTTAGGCGTTGTTGGTTGTTTGTAACGTTGGCAAATAGCACAGCTGGCAACGTATTGTTTTGTTGTCTTCCAGAGCTTGGGCCAGTAGAAACGCTGACACACTCGGTGCAGCGTCCGAGCAAAGCCTAGGTGGCCTGATGTGATGTCATCGTGCATGGCGCGAAGGATCTCGGGTATAAGGTTCTGGGGCACGACGAGGAGGAGTGGAGCACCTTCAGCTGAATAGTTCTTCTTATACAGTAAACCTGCGAACATGGTGAAAGGGGAACTCCGTGGTGTTGACCGAGTGGCATCAAGAAGAGTCCTAGTGGAAGGGTCTTGTTCCTGTTCACGCTTGAAGACCGCGGCATCAGGAAACTCCGTGGTTATGGCAAAAGATATTCGTCCAAGCCATCGTCCCCATCCCGAGTGCTTGCTGACGGAAGTCTAGATAAACAGTCAGCATCGGTGTTACAGCGACCACTTTTGTATGTGACCGAAAAGTCGTATTCATGCAACCTTAACGACCACCGAGCTAAGCGGCTGGTGGGGTCGCGCAGTCCAACCAACCAGCAAAGTGAATGGTGGTCGGTGACTATCCTGAAGCGACGGCCGTACAGGTATGGTCGAAACTTTTGAATGGCGAACACGACCGCGAGGCATTCCATTTCGGTGACATTATAGCTCCGTTCTGCCTTTGTGAGTGTACGGCTTGCATACGCGATCACTTGTTGGCGTTCACTGTCTATTTGTACAAGTACCGCTCCAATCCCCACACCACTAGCATCGGTGTGAAGCTGAGTTGGTGCGTCAGGATCAAAATGGCATAAAATCGGAGCAGACTTAAGTAAAAATTTTAGCTCGCTGAACGCAGATTCGCACTCAGAAGTCCATGAAAAAGGTGTGTCCTTGTGAAGCAGCGACGTGAGTGGATGAGCTAGACGTGCAAGGTCCTTGATAAAACGGCGGAAATACGAGCACAGTCCAAGGAAGCTACGAGGGTCTTTCACCGTCTTCGGTTGCTCGAAGTCACGAACTGCAGCAAGCTTTCCAGGGTCAGGACGGATACCTTCCTTGTCGACAAGGAAACCCAGAACAAGTGTTTGACGCTCACCAAAGTGACACTTTTTTTATTTAAGAACCAATCCCGCACGGCGGATGCACTCGAGAATGACTTCAAGCCGTTGGTTGTGCTTGTGGAATGTCCTGCCGTAAATGACCACGTCGTCGAGATAGCACAAGCATATTTCCCATCGGAGACCGCGAAGGATCGTGTCAGTGAATCGCTCGAAGGTCGCCGGAGCGTTACACAGACCAAAGGGCATTACGTTAAACTCAAAGAGGCCATCCGGTGTAATGAAGGCGGTCTTCTCTTTGTCTTGGGGGTTCATAGGTATTTGCCAGTAGCCTGAGCGCCAGTCGACAGATGAGAAGTACGAGGCGGAGTGTAAGCAGTCGATGGCATCGTCTATTCGTGGTAGCGGATACACGTCCTTTTTCGTTACTGCGTTTAGGCGTCTATAGTCGACGCAGAATCGCCACGAATCATCTTCCCTCTTGACCAGTATAACTGGGGCTGCCCAAGGACTACAGGACTCTTGAATGACACCCTTCTGCAGCATTTCCTTTACTTGATCATCAATCAATTTCCTTTCGGCGGGAGAGGCGCGATAAGGCTTTTGTCTAATGGGGGCTGCTGTCCCAGTATTGATGCAGTGGTGCACGCGGGATTGTGGTGGAGAAGGCAGAGGCTCAGGTTGTGCAAAGTCGAAGACGGTAGCATAGCGCGCAAGAAGCTCTTGGAGCACGCGTTGGTCGGACGAGGGGAGCGATTTGTTAATCATGCTCTTGAACTTTGACGGGTGGTCAGAGAGTGGCGAAGTTTTGTCGGTCGTGACAGCAACTGCACGAATACTCACAGCGGTATCTTCTTCGAAGTAAGCTAGCTTCAACCCAGCAGGTAGAAGAACCGACTCAGAAGACACGTTCACTGTCCACACGTGAGCAGAGCTGTCGACGAGCTTGACAAGTGAACGAGGCACGATAAGCTGCTTCTTCAGTGTGTTATAATAGCCCGGCTCGATCAATCCACAGGACCAATCCTCACGGGGGTGAGATGAAGTAACTCTAACAAACTTTGCTGTTTCCGCAGGCAAAAGCACATCATCGGACAAGGAAAATACCTCAACTTGATCGGACGGCATATCTTCAAAAGCATGCGGTAATGTATCAGTTCTCATAGAAATTTCCCCAGCTCTGCAGTCTAATGTCGCTCCGCAGTTTCGCTAAAAGTCAATGCCAAGAATCAGATCATGAGTAGCACGTGCTAATATGGTGAATTCAGTTTGAAACGCCTGTTCGCCCACGGTGACCAAAACTGAACATACTCCAACAGGTCGCAACAGCTTTCCGCCAACACCACGAAACGAGGAGTGCCCGTTCCAGGCAAACATAACTTCCTGTCCTAGGCGATTCTTGAACGAAAGGGACATCACAGACACGGAAGCACCAGTATCTACCAAGGCTACAGTACTCACGCCTTCGACACAAACACACACTTTGTTCTTTGACATAATGACAGGCGGAGGAATTAGCGAAGATGACCGTCCTGCGACCTCACCTCCATCGGTCGCACCAGCTAGTTTCCTAGCTGGGGCGGTTTAGGCGGGCGGTGATGTGGTGATGGTGATCGACGCGTCCGGGTTGGCGGCGGAGTCAGGCTGTGGTCAGACACCGGGGACGCGTTCCTGGGCATGTATTCTCGAGGTGGCAGATGAAAAGGGGCAGATGCAGCAGACGGTTGCCAGAGTGTGGTGTCTTGCATGCGAGGCGGGTAGGCACGATCTCTTGGAGTGCGTTGCGGACGATGTCTGCAGTACCTCGAGATGTGTCCTGGAATTCCGCAGTTGAAGCAGACAGGTGGGTTGCGAGGGTTTTCTTTGTTGTAGGACACAGGTCTTCTGGGCATTGCGTAATCGAGAGGCATTTGCCGAGGCGGTACGTCCATTCGGCGTGGAAAACTCGTCACTCGAGGCTGTGTGGCGCCCTCCATGAAGACGTCATCGCAGGCTGGGCGGTTGGTGTATGCAGGTCGCGACCAGGTGACCGGTACTTCCGAATAGCGCTCATCCAATGCACATTGGTGACAGACGCGGTTGGCATCGCTGCCTTGAAAGTGAGCCAGTTCGTCTCTAACAACACGACGTACCATAGCGGCGAAGTCTTCAGAGGAAGAGGCGTGCACACTAGCAACGGTCGGTCCAGTCGACCGAACTTCGGAAGTATCCGCTGTGTTTTGGGAGCTTCAAACGCACGACAGTGACGCCTCAAGTCGGACGGGGTCGTAACGTCTTCCTTAGAGATCAGGAAATTATAAACATCCTCAGCAATTCCCTTGAGCAAGTGCCCCACCTTGACCTCGTCTGACATGTTTGGATTCACTATTCCGCAGAGCTTCAGGATGGAGGTCGTATACGTCTCTCCAGGTAACTGTGCTCGCCGGGAAAGTGTCTGTTCAGCCTTTTTTTTCTTTTTGGAAAGCGAATCACCGAAGCACTTCTTTATCTCTTGAACGAAGACCTCCCAAGTTATTAGTGCACTCTCATTGTAATCGAACCACAGAAGTGCAGTTCCCGCAAGGAAGAGGACAACGTGCGAGAGTTGTGCTGAGGTGTTCCATTCATTAAGACGGCTCACCCTCTGGTAGCGCTTCAACCAGTCATCGACGTCTTCATCTTCTCTTCCTGAGAATGTGCGGGGCTCCCGATAAAGTGTGCAGCCCGCCTGTCTTGGGCGAGCATTCTCTTGCGCGGTTCATCCCCGACCGTCGTCGCCTGCATCCGTGTCATTCATGGCCACGTCTTGCGGTGGTAGCTCGACCAACCGTTTACTGCGTCGAGGGGGCGGTTGAGCTCGGTCGTCCAGGGTGATGTACCCCGCACGTCCACCAAAACTCTAACGATGGAGTGGGTTTTATTTACAAGGTGAGAGATGTTAGTGCAGCGCAAGGGACAGGACGGACGGTCAGCCCCACGACTGCTCGTTTCGCGCGCGCGTTCTTCTCCTTCCTCTTCTTCTTGGCTCCAGCGAACTGCAGCTGCGTGACAATTTCGCCGGTTGCAGACGAAGCACTCCGAGCGATGTAACAATATTGTTGAACTTCGGATGTAAGGTTTGAAAACAGGAATGTAGTCATGCGAGGATACTTCCAAGAAAAGCGGTGCCATTTTTGAAACATAAGAGACAATAGAATTTGTTCTGGCTACGCAGTTATAAATTACACCACCATTCAATGATATTGTACCACCCAGTATGCTGCAAGAAATTGTTGCGAAGGCGAATAAATTCTGAAGCGCAACATGAAAGAGCAGAAATGAAATTACACTGTATGTAAGAATATAAGAAAACGTATTCTAAAAAAAAATGTGTTATTGCGGAGACACTTATAGTAGCAGCGGTGATCATAGTGTTCGACATAACCAAATGCAGGCATTTAAGCACCCAAAATGAACAGAAGCTTCATGAGGTCCGTTAAACAACGCGAGTGTCCTACATAGCAAAATATATGTGAAATAATTTTAAGCATTCACGGTGTGCTTCTCGTAGTCATCAACTATTAGTAACTCCGTTGAAAATATTTTAACCTAGAGAAAGAGCAAAACATTGGCGCCGTGGCAAAGCGTGTACTCGTCAGGGAATGGGAACCGTAGAGACACCGACGGGAACTGTTGTATCTCGTCCAGGGACTGACAGGCCAGGGTTCCAACGGGGAACAAAAGCGTTTATTGCCCGAAGCTTACGGGCTGGTGGTTACATCACGAATGGGAGGAATAGTGCATTGAGTGTTACCATTTAAGCACTAGTGGGCACATGCGCACTAACGACAGTTCGGTTATCAGGTGTGCTATCGCGAAAACCACAGGTACGAGGAGAGGCACACACAGAAGACAAACGCAGCGTTGTCTACTATGTGTGCGCCTCTTCGAACCCGTACGTATCTACGCTGTTACCCTTCAGTGTTAAGAACCAACAAGGCAAATGGACTCTCTGTAGTAACTGATGCCAACGGTAGACCTATCAGCAGCTTGGCATGACCATGACGAATATTACTAAGCTTGACTGGTATCCTTCCGGGTTGGTTAATGTGTTGAACTTCGCTTCCGGTACATCAATGACTTGCTACACTAAGTGGTATATAACGAATTTAAAATGCTTCATACTAACTCTACCGTCACAAACGGGGAAGTCGCAAAGTCGCGGAGAGCTTAAGAAAGCGAAAATAGATAAGCACCCCTTTGTAGCAAGAAGCCATGAGGGTTTTTTTGCCGAAAAATTCCCTGAACCAGGACGAATTTTTCGGCGACTAAATATCTTCCTTTCCGAGAAATCCGCACGGATTTCCTTGTGGCTTGGTCCTACAAACGGGTGCTTATCTATTTTTCCTTTCTTAAACGGCGTCGTTTATGCTCTTTATACATGAAAGGTGAAACTGCGTGGATGCACCTTCAAATTACTTTAATGATCCCTCATATTTGCCTCCTTAGCTCTTCTACTGTTTACAAGACCGGAAAAAAAATACTTTCGTGAGGCCCATACTTGTTATGAACAGCCATAGGTCATCAACGTCTGTGCTTTTAGCATTTGTTAGTGTCAAAACGTGTGTTTATTAAAAGCACGGATGTATTCCTGCTAATACCTAAACTACATTCGACGTCACCTGTAAGGCGATAAATATTCTCTAGCAAAAATATCAACCACAATATATGAAGGTGAAACCACGATTGTGGACTATCCGCAGTTCAACACTTCTCGAAGGTGACGGGCCATTCTTGACTTACTAGCATAACAAAATTTTCCTTCCCTACCATATCACGCTTACCTTTTCTTCTCTGATGCTTCCACGATTTCTTTCAATTTAAACTGTATGTGGCAACATGATCTAATTGCAGAACACAAGCCTTTCAATTAACACATTTGAATATAGTTGCATTGCCTTTCTTACCGCAAACAGTATGTTGTGCTAATTTTTGCCTTTTTGCCTGATGTCTATGCGATAATACGATCGCAAGGTTTAATACCCGTCCTTTATTTATAACAAACGTATATGACTTTCGAATGTTCAGGAAAAAATGGCAGGGTATTGTTTAACATTATAATCAGTTCAAGCAATTTGGTCCTCCAGAAATCAGCGTGTAAAGTTTCTAAAGCATAGATGGCATCGTTGTTTGTTTTTATTGGGTGTGTTCTACGTCAACCATCATATTTTCATTTGTTATGGAGGTTTACTTTCGTTATTGGGCGAGAGGCCTACCATTACAAAAGGTGGCGCCAGCATCGGCGTGACGTGCTAGGCACAGTTAGCGGTACCGTTGTCTGCTTCGGGAGCATCGACGGGCGCTCAAAACGAATTTAGACAGGTACCTGCACTGTAATTTTGTTTAAATGGGGATTTTCTCAGTACGGTTGTGGGTTTGACAAAACATGAAAGCACAGCAGTATACAGTCGCTGTCTTCGATGGCGTTTTATTAAGGCGAAGCCTTTAATGTCTCATGCTCACGTCTATCCGGCGTCCGTCCGTCCGTCCGTGTCCATCCGTCCGTCCATCCACCCGTGTCCATCCGTCCGTGTCTGTCCATCCGTCCATCCGTCCGTCCGTGTCCCCGTCTGCCCCTGGCATCTCAACGTCTCGTCCACCAGCCGCCGCTCTATCATAGTCGCCAGCCAGCCCACGTCAACTCGACCAGTCAAGCCTCCGTGTGTTGGTCAGAGTGAACTCGGGTTCTCCGCTCGGCCGCTCAGCCACGTTAGAGCTAGATTATCTAGTTTAGATCATTGAACTTACATTTTGGTTGTAATTAAGAGTGGTTTACCGTGTGCAGTGAACTTTTTACTAAGTGTAATTTTGTGTACATATATAGTTTTCACTTCAATTCTTGATTAAATGTTTCGTGTGTTGGCTTGTTAAACCAACGGCTTTGTCAATAAGACTCTCAGTGGCTCAGCCATAGAGAGCCGTTACGAACCAAACGAAGAATTTGCATCACAACACCCAAGGTGCCCGTCTGCTTCTTCAAGACTTCTCGTAGAAGTTTTGTAGCTTTTAAGGTGAAAGCCTTTAATGTCTCATGCTCACGTCCGTTCGTCCATCCGTCCGACCGTCCGTCCGTCCATCCGTGTCCGTCCGTCCATTCGTCCGTTCATGCATCCGTCCGTCCGTCCGTGTCCGTCCGTCCATCCGTGTGTCCGTCCGACAAAACAAAATTCCCCATCTCCCGCTAAAGGGAACCATGTGTGAATGCGAAGCAGCGGGGAGACTTCAGGCGGCCTCGTTGCACGGCAGCGGTCCGGGCAATCATCGCGGCGCTGCACAGGAGAGAGAATGAGGAGCGCTCGCTCCGTCATTTTCATACCGCGGAACTACCGTGGCGCCCCCCAGCGGAGTATGCAGCTGTCACACCACCTGTCGTGCGAGCCGCTCCGTAGAGGATTCCTAGAGGAAAGGACAGGGCGACCGTAGGAGAGGAGAGATAGGGGGAGGGGACGTGCATGCGCTGTGGGGGGTGTGGGATGCGGGAGCCGCTCCGTAGTGTACAGGATTCCTAGAGGAGAGAGGGGGGAGATGGCGCGCATGCGCTGTGGGACGCCAGAGCCGCTCCGTAGAGTAGAGGATTGCTAGATGAGAGAGGGGGGAGAGGACGCGCATGCGCTGTGGCGATATGGGACGCGGGCGCCGCTCCGTAGAGTAGATGATTCCTAGAGTAGGGGAAGGGGATGAGCGTAGGAGAGCATAGTGGAGGGGACGCGCTTTGGGGGGGGTGTGGGACGCGGGGGCCGCTCCGTAGAGTAGAGGATTCTTAGAGGAGAGAAAGGGGGGTGAGCGTAGGAGATAGGGGGGAGGGGACGCGCATGTGCTGTGGTGGTATGGGACTCGGGAAGGAGGGACGGACTAAGCCCCTCCAAACACACGCAAGCAAGATTAAGGAATGGGGTCAACCTGGGCGACAGACACCACCTGCCTAGCCATTGCTAAGCAGCCTCTCTGTGCTCTCGGCCATGACTCAAGGAATGGGGTCAACCTGGGCGACAGACACCACCTGCCTATCCATTGCTAAGCAGCCTGTCTGTGCTCTCGGCCATCACTCTGATGACTGTGGTAAGGTTGACGGCCTTCATATTACTACAATGTTCTGGTTCGCATAATGGGTGCTTCCCTACTTCATGAAAGTGGCCGGACGCTGGACGGGGGACGCGGGACGCGGGAAGGACGGACATAGCCCCGAGCATAAGATGCTTCGCATCTAAAAGACATGGCATAGTCAGTCGAATAGCCACAAGCTTTCGCCGCGCACACTTTGGAATGTACAAAGTGTCCTTCAATTTTTGTGGGACAGTACTTGGCGCCACAGTACATTTATGTATGCAACGGAGCCCCGTGTCACCTTTCACTGGTGCCCGCAGGATAAAAAGTTGCATGAAGCTTGCAGTGTGAAACTTAGAAATCGCAAACAGTCATCAGCTGCAATACACGCGTGCAGCCAATGCTTCTGCGAGGATGACTTCGGCTTGTAGGCTGCGTTGTTCGGTGAGTTGTACAAAGCGCCAATGGGACGCTTGACTATGCACGCTGTGCGGCTAATGACAGCTTTTTCCCGTAAGCTGGCTCATAAGCTACCCAGCTCCATAGAGCCTCCAAAATTATGTTGATTTACTCCCAAATTCAGTTTGCCCCTTTCCAACCTTGTTTTCTACGGAGCTGCATGTATTCTTGTCGGAAACATGCCACGCCTTCCGCGTTATAGACATGCATTAATCACAGAAATTGCTGGAGAACTCACCAAAGAATGTCGTGAATTAGAACATTCAATAGTGGTCTCTGCGATTTGTTTTAACCCCGCTTCGAGACTACTTTACGCAATAAATTCCAGGTTTTCATTGCGATTCCTTGTTCACGCGTGTCCTTGTCTACTGCCGTTGTTTCGAGAACTACAGTCCAGGGAACGTCGTTCTGATACTTATTTCGTCATACCGTTGCACGATATGTCACATGTTTCGCCTCTACACTGCTTCTTCTACTCACAGCAGTCGCGAAGTCTACAGTATACGAATTTGTCTATGCACGTCTTGATGCTATAGACAGTGACGTGTAAATGGGACGGAGATGGAGCGGTAGGATTCATTTAAAAAAAAGAAGGCACGGCTTATGCTTAAGTTTGCCTAAGCCCCGAGCAGTGAATGTACTTAATTAAAAAAAAGAAACAGCAGGAAAGCTGTCTCTTAGGAGAACGATAACTTCAGTTGTAATGACAATGAAGCGTCCATGAACTAATAACAGAAGAAAGAGTTGCGGAAGGCACGTGGAATCAAGTAGCCTTAATTTTTTAAACAAATTATAGTCAGAAAACTTTGGCGGCGTCCGCGCAAGAACTGCTACTTGTGTATGCAGTTTTAAATGCTTTTTTTATGCTGCGGCCAGGCTATCGCTTAATTGGCGCTTTATTCCCATATGCCCCATTTATTTATACAGCCATACCACTGTAATTGCGTATGTCACATAGTTCGTCCTCAGCGATTGCCCGCATTTAATCCAGGAAGCTTCTTCGGGGATACCCTATCACGGCGTCCGCACGCAATGTGCACTCGCTGGACTTAAGGCGAAAACTCTAGATGCCTCATCAAACGCGAAAGTTTACCGTCGGCGTCCCGCAGCGTCATGAACACCAATGACGCAAATAATCCTCATCACTAGATGACATCACGACATGACGTCATCGTTACGTCACAGGTCGCCAAATTTGTGCCGTCACTATGACGTCATCACATGACATCGTAGCTTTACTGTAGTAGCTTTGTCAAAGGTGGGCCGATCACAGAGGCAGTGCAAAACCAGGCGAGCTGCCTCCAATCCTATAGGCAGTGCAAAACCACGCTAGGTGCAGAAACTTTTTGGAAAGAGGCTCGGCTGAAGCTATACATCGAAACAGAATAAAAAAAAAGATGCCTTTTGTCTTCGAGTAGTCTTAGCTGAATCCCATGGAGGTGAATCCATAAGGGACGTTCTGAGTTTTAGTAATAGGTAGCGCCTGTAAGCGATTCTGTGCTTTCTTTTTGTTCAAAATTATTATTTTGACTGTAAAAACTTCTTTTGGCTTCAAAGTACCCGCAGAAATATCCAGCTGGGCTTCCGCGTGGTGTTTTCATTGAGCGCCGACAACCAAACCAATGAGGAGCGCGCCGGCGTTATCGTACCTAGCACTCAAGCGAAGCGCATGCGATAGAGGGCGACTTCGTAACTCCTCACCCCTAATAGTGAACATACCAGGGAACAACACGGTTGTCTGTTACTCTGACCATAAGGTGGAATGCATTATACTCGTCAGATACAGGGGAAATGAGACCCTTAAAAGTAAACGCTGTCTCATATGGCACTTACTAAGCCCTTGCCAAAAGAAGTGACACAAAATTACTGGCATAGATCTTTTCTGCGCAATATTAAAATAACGAAGGCATAAGGGACCGAAGACTTTTTTTAACGTAGGTGGTAATAAGAACAGGTTTAAGCAGTTACATAAATTTTGATCCATTTTAGGGGGGGGGGGGGGGGGGGGTCTAGTTTCTGAGAGCCTGCCGGCAAAGTGGTTGGCCGATATAAACATGTTGACAATGCCTATGTGAACGCAGCTGCTGTTGAAAACTGCATTGATAAAATGTGCTAACTTCTTCAAGACAGCACCTTCAAGAATACCATTACTATGTGTTCAATGCGACGCGAGTCGAGCGTCTATCAAGAGTAAAAAGCATCTTTGAAGTTTCGTGACGCAGAAAACCGCTACGGCTTTTTCTGTGGTGCCAATGAACAAGGACGCTGAACACAGACATAACTTACGAATGGGTAAGCAACCGAAAGCTCGACGGCACATACCAGCTCACTAGTACGACCTGTTACACAAATTGCGTCAAAAATATGTAATTACCCGACAACGAGAAGCACCTGCCACCTCATAAGCCTTCATAGCGACATTTTGGAAACTACTCGGCCCGTAAACACTTCGCAAAGAACTTGCCAAACAGTACTTGAAAGAAAGAGCACAGATAGGGGACAGAAACTTTATCACCATCATCGTCGTCATCAGCCTGACTACGCCCACTGAAAGGGTAGGCCTCTCCCAAGTTTTCGCCGAATAATCTGGTCTTTTGGTTTCTGCGGCCACGTTATCCCGGCAAAATTCTTAATCTCATCTGCCCACCTTACTTTCCGCCTCCCTCTCGCGCGCTTGCCTCCTCTTAGAATCCTCGTTACTAGTAATGACCAGCGATTATCTTGCCTTCGCGCTACATACCCCTGCCCATGCCCATTTGTTCTTCCTTATTTCGTCTAACATGCCTTAACACCCGTTTGTTCCGTGAACCACTCTGTTCCCTACTTGTCTCACGAGGTTACATCTATAATTTTTTTTTTCATTGCGCGCCGGGTCGTCCTCAAGTTAAATCTTTTTCGTAAGCCTGCAGTTTTCTGCACTCAAGGTAAGTACCCAGTAAGATGCAGCTGTTATATGCCTTTTTCTTGAGGGATAGTGGTAAGCATTGGCGTTGCCAGCCAATGGGGGGTGAGGGGGGGGGGGTCAGTCAGGCAGTCAGTCAGTCAACAAACTTTATTAAGGGGAGATGCGAGTCGAAAAACGCAAGTTTTTTTTTTTTTTTTCAAAAATACATATTTTCGTTCTTATTTGCTTTCACAAGTTTAGTTTCTCTACTTTCACGACAAAAAAAACTGAAGATTGTAAATAAACTAGAAGTAGGTCAAAATCGCTTTGAAAGAGCACAAGGTGGCTACTAAAAATCTAAGAAGTCGTGATTGTCTAGAGTCCCCTGAAAATTGTCACCTGGCTGCTTGAGATTGCATTTCGCATGAGGGGCTCACTAAAGTCACATGCTCAAAATAACCATGATTGCCAAGCTCTCATGATGGAATAAATCATCCTAAATGACAAATCTTTTCCGCATAGATGAGCTTTCACTTATACCTTTAAAATGCGTTTTTCTCAAGATACAATTCTGGGCAACTTCATGAGTTTTTGCATCATGTTTTTGGTACTTCTGATAGCCAGATCGAGATGAAATTTTGCCCACACATTTCTTAACATGTGCAGAGTGCAAGTATTTACTTTAAAACTTGATATCACCTAATATAATTATTACAAACCTAAAATAAACAACTAGTATGGTCTGAGCATTCCAAGGCTTCTCACATTACAATTTTTCTTGTCCATTAAAATGTCTTATGCGCGCTTTCTTGATAGTTATTTGCATTCTACAGATAATGTGCAGCAATATGGCCAATAATGTCTCAGAACGATAAACATTTACTGGCAAAAGAAGAGTCTACAAAAAGAACTATGTTTTACACATTGTCGTGGTACAAAACGAAAAATGTGCAACTTACTATAAAACTAATTGCATATTTGAAATCAGCATAAAATCCTCTATATAGAGCAAAACATTTCACTGCCTTAGGCTACAGATTAACGCAACTTTTTTTCCGAATCGCATCTGCCCTTAAGGTCCTAAGGAACTATACCATAATCCTCCGCCAGTTCGCGAGCCCTTTGGACAGCCCTTAGTTCTTCCTAGAGATCGCCGATTTTGAGTGCTTCCTCCCAGTCTTCTTGTTTATTAAAAGAGCATGTTGTAGCGAAGAACACTGCCCGAACATGTGTGCTAACGATCAATGCTTTTCATGGCACTCAGGGCAGTGTTGGTCGATGTCCAGAGCAAAGTGCGTAAACTTTCCTCTCGACGAGAAAGATACCGTTTGTAATCTTCTGAATGTGGAAGATTGGGGTTTAATGAGCTTTGGGTGTGGGAGCGGGAATTTCCTGCGCCCAAGCTGATAGTGTTTCCCTATTTCGTGAACAGAGACTAATCGGTCGGAATGGACCTTTCCAGAATTCGCAGCGCCGCGCCGATCCACCAGGAGAAGGGTGGATCGCAGCGCCGCGCCTTCCCCTGGTGGATCGGCGCTGGGGAATTATGGGAGAGCGGAGCGCCGGGCGGGCAGAGCAGACGCTTTCCCGGTTTCGCCTGCTTTCGTCGCGCGCCGTGAATGGTTTTGGATGGTGTAAAGTGCTGCTGTTGTGAAGAAATGGCTACTTCTGAGCGCTCCGACTTTCATGCACGCAAACTAGAATGTGTCGTTCTTCCCAAATAGCCAGAATCATCACTGAACATGCTGAAGAAGAAGGAAAGCGGCGGACGAACCTGTTCTGTTCTTGGATGTGATAACACGCGAAAGATACCGGATGTTTCGTTTCATTGCTCGGTGCTACTTCAGGACTTGAATTTTCGTGATGCTGCAGCTAAGTTTGACCCTTGTTAAGATGCTCGTGTTCTCATTCACTGTGATTACAGGGCTGGGACCTTACACATGAAGCATGCCGTGTAACTACTCGAATTTATAAAGGCGAAAGCCTTAGATGCTCTGTTAAAAGCTCAGACTCGAAGGCGAAAGCCATCTTCTTTTTCTTATTAGTATATGTAATAATCCTGCTGCGCCAGTCCATGAGTGTCAGCAGGATTTTGTGTTGTGTGCTAACCCGTCTTGCATCGCGGCTGGGGGGAGGGGGAGAGCACTGGTGTAGCTTGTATGGGCGGCAAGTGCTGGTGTGGCTTGAGGGGGGGGCAAGTGCCGCTTTTGCACCCCCCCTGCCGATGCCCATGCCCGCCACCATTACACCACCCTTCGAAAGCTTGCTGCACCTAACGAGGTTTTGCACTGCCTCGAAGATCGGAGGTACCTCATGATTTTGCATTGCCTCCGTGATAAGACCACCTTTGACCAAACTAGGATGTTATGTGATGACGTGATCATGTGAAGTCACGTGATGTCTTAATGGCGTCACAATTTTTGGCGATCTTTGACGTGATATATGGTGTCATCATAACGTGATGATGAATTTTGGCATCACTCGACGCCACCGACGCGGGACGCCGACGGTCAAGTTTCACGTTTGATGAGGCATCTGTACAGTTTTCACCTAAAAACACAAAAGTTGACCGTCGGTGGCTTTGGCGTACCGCGGCGGCGGCGTCAACAAGAGTGATGCAAAAATCACCGCGTGATGGCGTCACCATATGACGTTGTGCAGATCATCAGAATGTGTGAGGTCATCATGACGTCTCATGATCACGTCATCACACGACATCGTCGCTTTGCTCCGCCTCCATGATCGGTGGGCCGATCACGGAGGCCTAGCAAAACCAGGTAGGGTTCTGAAAGTTTGGAATGCTTCCGGTCATAGAACCAGTGCAAAACCACGTTAGGTGCAGAAAACTTTCGCTAGAGTGCGGGAAGGACCAATACGTCGAATTCAGAAAAAGACGACTGCTTTCGCCTTCAAGTCGTCTCGGGCGAATGCATAAGAAACCCTGCGAGTTTTTATTGCACTTTACGTAGTGTTTATTTTGCTGTTTGCTGCTTGATTATGTTGAATCGGATTTGCTTGTTATTCAACATAAACCTAGAGGCGTGGCAATACGCCTGTGGCAAGACCTTCAGTTGTTTTGTCCATTGCCCTTTTGGTAAAAGCGACAGGAACAGCTGTATGTTTTTCGGCAGCCGAGGGGCATCTGCATCCAAACGACAAATCACTAAATGAGCATAATGAAACAAGGGAGCGCAAATAGTGAAATGGAATATTGTGTAAATTATGCACACGAACGCTCATTCTATTATATATTCCTTAACATTGTTAACTAGGGAGTCACGACCTTTTGCGCAATCAGGTCCAAAATTCTTGAGTTAATTTCCAACTCAAGGTCGAGAAAACAGGCACAACACAGAGGCACCATGTTTTACGTTGTTCGAAAACAAATACAGGGAAGTCAAATGTGCAGAATATTCTCGCTTCATGCAGTGCGACACTGTGTCGTGATTACGCGATCTTCATCCCCACCCGACAGCACTCACTTGATGTCCGCTTTTTGGGCGTGTTGGTAGCTGGTTTTTACTACTCTCAGCGTCCCAAGTGCAAAGTTTCCAACACGCAGCATCTGAAGCGTAGTTGGGCTCTGACCCATTTATAAGGTTGCGATTTTGACATCGATGCGCGAAGTGCCACGGTCCTGCGTATCGCGCGGAGGCATATCACGAGCGATAGTGCCCAACGAAAAGTACTAATAATGCTTTATTGTCATGCTGACAATAAAAAAAGCGAGGGAAGCTTCCGCTACTTGGAAATACGATCAAAAAGCACATGGGACTCGCCGCGAAAGCCGTAAAGGGTTTCCATTTCAATGGGCCTTTTCGCGGGTACGTGACCATTTCCCCGTGTCAATAATAAGTCACGGATACACACAGTTTGCTGGGTATTATTCATGTTGCTCTGGGTTTTGCCTCTTCTGTGAGTGCAGACTGAAGCATGGTTATCACGTGCGATATTCGTGCAACGACGCGCTAGTACGCCCGCACGCTGAAAACGAGGTGAGCCAACGCTTCCGCGAGCAGACGACACTCCGCCGGAGCTCCGGCTTCCCATAACGCTTTGCGGCCGCCGTAGGTGGCGCGCGGGAATTTCTGGAAAGGTCCATTACGCTCGCAACCCAAACTGTCTAGCGTATCGGGACAATCTCGCAATGTTAGACCTCGGCTTCTTCATGAACTAGCTCATTTTGGTTGGGTTTGCTGGCATGTACATTGATTCCCATATGTGCTGAGAACCACGCGATCGTTTGAAAGACATCAGGCGGCCTTTTCTTGATTATAGATGCCGCTTCATTCGATATTAGACCATATTGAAAAGCTCGTATGGCTGATCTCGAGTCAGTGTAGGTGTAAGGCCGCGAGGGGTCGTTAGTAGCTAGCGCGATGGCAACCTGTTCGGCCACCGCCACCGTGATGCGTCTTATAGAAGCTGCGTTAAGGATTATCCCATGAGGTTCAGCTACAACAGATTACAATGAATTTGTGCGCCCATACTGGGCAGCACCTACGTAGGTAGTTATTTCAAAGCTTTAGTGCATAAAGTTTACGAGAGCGCGGGCTCGTGCATTGCGCCAAACCACATTATATTGGGGGGTGCACGTTCCTTGGGAAAGGACTAACCTGAAAGGCCTCCCTTAATGGTGTGGGAGAGCATGGTGTCATTTTCGTCGATGGCCAAGGGGGCCTGACCTGCAAACTGTAATATGTTTCTGCCTGCCTTCGAAGACGAGAAGCGGACGGTTTGCGCCGGTCTTTGTGCTTCGATTACCTCAGTGAGAGTGTTTTGCACCCTTAGTTCGAGGAGCTCCTCTGTGCTAGTGCTAATAAGAGATTTTGATGCTTTTTCTCATCAGCGCATCAATTTTGGCCTCCTCTGCGCTCACACCTTTCGAAATATTTCAATTTTGCATGTGTATAGATAGACGCGCACATACAAACGCACACATGAACATACGTACATACATACATACATACATACATACATACATACATACATACATACATACATACATACATACATACATACATACATACATACATACATACATACATACATACATACATACATACATACATACATACAGTATGTGACGTTGTCGTGACGTGGACGAAGGCAGCAAGTGGGGTGTCCAAGATGAAATTCTTTATCTGGCCGAACTTGTGGCTGCGAAACGGAAACTCGAATTACAGCAAGCAACGCACGCTGTACACTGATATCGGCGCACAGGGCGTCGGTCGTCGAAAATCTGATCCGCGGTGACGCGCGTCAGCATTTATACACGCGACGTCGAACAATAGAGCGTTATCGCTGGTGGCCGAGTTTGTTCCAGAATAAACTCAGCTGTTCGCGTTTGCGCACTCAAGCCGAACAGATGATCCGAAAACTACCTAGAATGCTCTCAGACATTCTGGCGCGGATTGCGCGAGGCAGTATCTACCGATACGCCGGGAACATAAAGCATAGAAAGGCGTGTGTGTGGCAATACATACATACATACATACATACATACATACATACATACATACATACATACATACATACATACATACATACATACATACATACATACATACATACATACATGCATACATGCATACATGCATACATGCATACATACATACATACATACATACATACATACATACATACATACACATCATCAGCCTGACTACGCCCACTGCAGGGCAAAGGCCTCTCCCATGTTCCGCCAATCATCCCGGTGCTGTGCTTTCTGCTGTCACACGTTATACCTGCAAACTTCTCCATTTCACCTGCCCACCTAATTTTCTGT
Source organism: Rhipicephalus appendiculatus (assembly GCA_030522465.1). NCBI lineage: Eukaryota > Metazoa > Arthropoda > Arachnida > Ixodida > Ixodidae > Rhipicephalus > Rhipicephalus appendiculatus. The sequence goes on along the minus strand of JALIZH010032920.1, from coordinate 548,439 downwards.
CTCTCCCTCACGCGTTTACCTTCTCTTTAAATCCAGTCAGTTACCCATAATGACCAGCGGTTATCCTGCCGACGTGCTACGTGCCCTGCCCATGTCCATTTCTTCTTCTTGATTTCAACTATGATATCCTTAACCCCCGTTTGTTCCCTGACACACTCTGTTCTCTTCTTGTCTCTTAAAGTTACACCTACCATTTTCCTCTCCATCGCTCGCTGCGTCGTCCTCAATTTCAGTTGAACCCTCTTTTTAAGTCTCCAGGTTTCTGCCCCGTAGGTAAGTACCGGTAAGATGCAGCTGTTGCATACCTTCCTCTTGAGGGATAGTGGTAGACTACCATTCACGATTTGAGAATGCTTGCCGAATGTGCTCCCTCCCATCCTTATTCTTCTAGTTATTTCACTCTGATGGTTCGGCTCCGCGGTTACTACCTGTCCTAAGTAGACGTATTGCTAATAGAATTAATAGGTAAGTACCGGTAAGATGCAGCTGTTATATACCTTCCTCTTGAGGTATAGTGGTAGACTACCATTCACGATTTGAGAATGCTTGCCGAATGTGCTCCCTCCCATCCTTATTCTTCTAGTTATTTCACCCTCATGGTTCGGCTCCGCGGTTACTACCTGTCCTAAGTAGACGTATTGCTAATAGAATTAATAGGTAAGTACCGGTAAGATGCAGCTGTTATATACCTTCCTCTTGAGGTATAGTGGTAGACTACCATTCACGATTTGAGAATGCTTGCCGAATGTGCTCCCTCACATCCTTATTCTTCTAGTTATTTCACTCTCATGGTTCGGCTCCGCGGTTACTACCTGTCCTAAGTAGACTTATTGCTAATAGAATTAATAGGTAAGTACCGGTAAGATGCAGCTGTTATATACCTTCCTCTTGAGGTATAGTGGTAGACTACCATTCACGATTTGAGAATGCTTGCCGAATGTGCTCCCTCCCATCCTTATTCTTCTAGTTATTTCACTCTCATGGTTCGGCTCCGCGGTTACTACCTGTCCTAAGTAGACGTATTGCTAATAGAATTAATAGGTAAGTACCGGTAAGATGCAGCTGTTATATACCTTCCTCTTGAGGTATAGTGGTAGACTACCATTCACGATTTGAGAATGCTTGCCGAATGTGCTCCCTCCCATCCTTATTCTTCTAGTTATTTCACTCTCATGGTTCGGCTCCGTGGTTACTACCTGTCCTAAGTAGACGTATTGCTAATAGAATTAATAGGTAAGTACCGGTAAGATGCAGCTGTTATATACCTTCCTCTTGAGGGATAGTGGTAGACTACCATTCACGATTTGAGAATGCTTGCCGAATGTGCTCCCTCCCATCCTTATTCTTCTAGTTATTTCACTCTCATGGTTCGGCTCCGCGGTTACTACCTGTCCTAAGTAGACGTATTGCTAATAGAATTAATAGGTAAGTACCGGTAAGATGCAGCTGTTATATACCTTCCTCTTGAGGTATAGTGGTAGACTACCATTCACGATTTGAGAATGCTTGCCGAATGTGCTCCCTCCCATCCTTATTCTTCTAGTTATTTCACTCTCATGGTTCGGCTCCGCGGTTACTACCTGTCCTAAGTAGACTTATTGCTAATAGAATTAATAGGTAAGTACCGGTAAGATGCAGCTGTTATATACCTTCCTCTTGAGGTATAGTGGTAGACTACCATTCACGATTTGAGAATGCTTGCCGAATGTGCTCCCTCCCATCCTTATTCTTCTAGTTATTTCACTCTCATGGTTCGGCTCCGCGGTTACTACCTGTCCTAAGTAGACGTATTGCTAATAGAATTAATAGGTAAGTACCGGTAAGATGCAGCTGTTATATACCTTCCTCTTGAGGGATAGTGGTAGACTACCATTCACGATTTGAGAATGCTTGCCGAATATGCTCCCTCCCATCCTTCTTCTAGTTATTTCACTCTGATGGTTCGGCTCCGCGGTTACTACCTGTCCTAAGTAGACGTATTGCTAATAGAATTAATAGGTAAGTACCGGTAAGATGCAGCTGTTATATACCTTCCTCTTGAGGTATAGTGGTAGACTACCATTCACGATTTGAGAATGCTTGCCGAATGTGCTCCCTCCCATCCTTATTCTTCTAGTTATTTCACCCTCATGGTTCGGCTCCGCGGTTACTACCTGTCCTAAGTAGACGTATTGCTAATAGAATTAATAGGTAAGTACCGGTAAGATGCAGCTGTTATATACCTTCCTCTTGAGGGATAGTGCTAGACTACCATTCACGATTTGAGAATGCTTGCCGAATGTGCTCCCTCACATCCTTATTCTTCTAGTTATTTCACTATGATGGTTCGGCTCCGCGGTTACTACCTGTCCTAAGTAGACGTATTCCTTTGCAACTTCCAGTGTCTCGCCCCCTATCGCAAAGCGCTGTTCTCTGCCGAGATTGTTCCACATTACTTTAGTTTTGTACATATTAATTTTCAGACCTACTCCTCTGCTTTCCGCATCCAGTTCAGTAATCATGAGCTGCAATTCGTCCCCTGAGTTATTCATCAATGCAATGCCATCAGCGAATCGCAGGTTACTAAGATACTCTCCATTAACTAACTCTTCCCGATCTAGGGCCCTGAAAACCCCCTGTAAACACGCGGTGAATAGCATTGGAGAGATCGTGTCTCCCTGCCTTACACCCTTCTTTATTGACATTTTGTCGCTTTCTTTACGGAGGACTATGGTGGCTGTGGATCCGCTGTAGATTTCCTCCAGTATGTTTATACAGGCTTCGTCGATGCCCTCATTCCGCAGAGCCTGCATGACTGCTGATGTCTCCACCGAATCAAATGCCTTCTTGTAATCTATGAAGGCTATGTATAGGGGTTGGTTGTATTCCGCGCATTTCTCTATCACCTTAATGATAGTATGAATATGGTCTATTATTGAAATAAATAGTATGAATGATAGTATGGATATGGTCTATTGAAAAACGTCAAACTATGAAAGCCTCAAGTGCAACAGAGAAAATAGAGCTGGCGGAGCTTTCGAAGTTCATTCACAGGCGTAAGGTAGCCGACATAAGAAGGTATAATAATACTCACACGCATTCCAAAGCAGCGTCTTTCATACACCATTTCAATATTTTTAAATGCGAATGCATTTCTTAGTCGGGCTATGTCAGGCATCCGGCGGCGGGGTCCGCGGGGAGGAGGATAGGTTGAGGAGGTGTCAGCGCGCCGGCAGGTGTTATCTCTCCGCTCTCACTCCCTCTCCCATAGCAACAGCTGCGGGCGCGCGCGCTTATCCTCGCCCCCTAGCAAAGTGGAGAGGAGGAGCGTACTCTGGTGCGTGAGGGCGCTCGCATCGCGGAAGCTCGGCGGAGCTCCCGCGATAAAAAAAAGAGAGAGATAGAGAAAATAAAAAAGAAAAAAACCGGCAGATCCCACGCACTGTGGGAATCAATGTAATGCGAAGCAGCCAGCAAGAAGCAAATCATGCTGTACATTATATGCATGTCATTATTTAGATGTTAGGACGTGTCATTTGTGTTCATCACACAGTTACGTCGCGCAATACAAAATTTTGTGTATATCAAGCTAGCGAACTAGGCGCAAGCGCACCATCATTGTGGCATGGAAATGGCATTGTAGATGACATGCAAACCAAGATTTTCATGTTACCACCTGCCACTTATGTTCGCTTAATTTTTTACCTCAAATCGCAGCGAGACGCGAGACCAATCTGCCTCCGTTTCGCATGCGTTCGCATTCTCGCGCTTTGCGCATCGTGCAGACGCCATCCGCGTTCCAGCGTTTAAACTGACGGACACTTTGTCAACAGGGAGTTTTCGAACAGCGTACACAAAGCTTGCGGGCGCTGCGGGCGTGGCGTCGCGGGCGTCACTTAACGGGAGCCCGCAAGAGGTGAGCGTACGACGCATGCACCGCAACACCCGCAAACTTTGCGTACGCTATTCGAAAACTACCAAAGTGTTTTCCTCGAACGCCTGTGCACAATGAGACGGGGTCGGTCAGAATGGAATGTGATGCGCGCGTCTCCCTCCTTGCATGATTAGAGACGCCGGGCGTAGCGACGCTACGCAAGCAAAGCGCGAGCGCTGTAGAGTCCAACGCGACCGGCGTCCGTTTGCGCCCCCCGGCGCCCACCTGGCACCGTGCCAAGGCGCGGCTGGAGGGACGGATGGACGGACGGACGGACGTGAGTATTAGACATTAAAGGATTTCGCCTTAAAAATTTGGTGTATATCAAGCTAGCGAAACGACCAGGGAGTACAATGTGCGTGGCATGCAAGTCATGTTGCACATGACATGTCATGATTTCCATATTAGCACTTGTCATTTATGCTCGTCATACAGTCACTTCACTCAATACGAAATTTGGTGTATATCAAGCTAGCGAAACGGCCACGAGAGTGTCATGAGCGTGGCATGCAAGTCATGTTGCACATGACATGTCATGATTTTTATATCACCACTTCTCATTTATGCTCGTCATACAATCGCGTCGTTCAATACCAAATTTGGTGTATATCAAACTAGCGAAGCGGCCGCGAGCGTGCCATGAGCGTGGCATGCAAGTCATGTTGCACATGACATGTCATGATTTCCATATGACCACTTGGCATTTATGTTCGTCATACAGTCACGTCACTCAATACCAAATTTGGTGTATATCAAGCTAGCGAAACGGCCGTCAGTGCGCCATGAGCGTGGCATGTAAATCATGTTGTACATGACATGCAGGTCATGGTTTTCATATTACCACCTATCATTTATGTTGGTCATGCAGAAATGTCTCATCGTACCAATTTTCGGACATATCAAGTTAAGAAAGTGGCCTCAGGAGCACTATGGCCATGGCATGTAAATCATGCTTTTCATGACAAGTTAGTCATGATTTTCATGATATGACCAGTCAGTCATGTTTGTCATACAGTCATGTTATGCCATACCAATTTTGGTATAAATCCCATTAACGATACGGCCAGGAGAGCACCAAGTCGTAGGCGGCTAGATAGATAGATAGATAGATAGATAGATAGATACGCTCAAAGTCGCCGAAGTTCGCTAAGAAATGCTTCGCATTTAAAACAGGCGCTGCGCCGTGCTCCCGACCGGGCTGCAGAAATTAGGCGCCTTTTCCTTCTTCGAACCACAATCACCATATATAAATGGAGATAAGCGCGCGCGAAATGCATTCGCATTTCCTCACGATTCCCTTCGGGGAGGTGGGGGCATTTTTCTTTTAAATGCGAATGCATTTCATAGTCGGGCTATGTCAGGCATCCGGCGTTGGCGTTGTGCGGCGTTGTCCGCGGAGGAGGAGGATAGGTTGAGGAGGTGTGCGCGCCGGCAGGTGTTAGATGTGAAGCATCTTATGGCGAAGCTTAATCCGGTGGTGGTGGTGTGCGGCGTGACCACCCTTACTGCGCATGCGCAAACCCTTTCAAAAAAAATAAAAATAAAAAAACCTCCTTTCTCTCTCTCTCCTCTAGGCATCCCTCCCCGCGGCAACCACACCCTCACTGCGCATGCGCCTCCCCTCCTCTCTCTCCTGCTACGCTCCCCCCCTCTCTCCTCTAGGCATCCCTGCCCGCGCCGTCCACACTCCCACTGCGCATGCGCGTCCCACCTCTCTTCTCTCCTACGCTCCCCCCCTCTCTTCTCTAGGCATCTCTGCCCGCAGCGTCCACTCCCACTGCGCATGCGCGCCCCCCCTCTCTCTCTCCTCTCCTACGCTCCCCCCCTCTCCCGCCTCGCGACGCCGACACAGGCAGCGTCTGCTAGCGAGTTTCTTGGTTGAAAAAACCGACTGCTCGCGCTGCACAACCGTTCACTGGCCACCCCGTATATATGGCAATGAATCTTGACCTCCAAGGTGGTGCCGGTGGGAGATTTCTCCTGTGCGTTGTTGAACAATAAAAATTCGCAGCGTGCGCGTTAACTAAAAGCGGACTGCGGCGGAGCTCGGCGGAGCTATATATGAAAAAAAAATGTTAAAAATATATAAAAAAATAAAAAAACAAGAAAAAGCAAAAAAAAAAAGGCGCTGCGCCTTGCTCCCGACCGGGCTGCAGAAATCAGGCGCCTTTTCCTTCTTCGAACCACAACCACCATATATAAATGGAGTGAAGCGCGCGCGAAATGCATTCGCATTTCCTCACGATTCCCTGGGGGAGGTGGGCGCATTTTTTTTATCAGAGGCGTGTAGGGGGGTGCCTTGACTCCACCCCCCACTCTTACAGGAAAGTTCTTGACAAATATATCTTATGCTGTCATTTCTTTCAAGGGAAATGTTCTCACTGGCTTGCGAGCACTCACAACACGTATTCGAAGGTACTATATCAAAAGGCACCAAGAGGGGCACCGATTGCGTGAGATATTGATGTTAAAGAGCATTGACACCATGGTCGAAAAAGCTAAATCTAGGCTGACGGACTCATGAATCGACTCACTCGGACTCACTCAGAGTCAGATCGAGCCATGAGTCTGAGTATGAGTGAGTCCGGGTGAGTAATTTTTTGGTGAGTCTGAGTCCGAGTGATTCCGGTTGAAGAAAATATTCGTGCGTGGGAGTCCGAGTGAGTCCGGCTCAGGAAAATTTTGGTTAGTCTGAGTCTGAGTGAGCCCTAAGCGCAAAATATATTTTATGGGTGAGTCTGAGTGAGCTCCACAAGTTTTGCCGACCTGTGGTTGTATGTGCCCCGTCGCGGAGAAGGCTAGTGCGTGATTGTCGGGTCCCCGCGAGTTTGTAGTATTCTGTATAACGTTTAACGTTCAGTTCTTTTCATAAATGTTTTCCCTCGTTCAATCTTGACCCGGTGGCTTCGTTGATTTTCGGGGCAAACGGCTCGAACCTCTTCATCTGGCGCCCAACGTGCGAAGAACGTCTGCTCTGGCAAGCATGGAAGGCCGCACTGAAGAACCTTCTGGAGACCATGGAGCACCTAGACGTGGTCACCGCAGTTACTGCGCGGCGAGGGGACATATTTAGTCTGCAGCCTACTGTGCTGCAAGGGGCGTGGCGGTCGCTACCCTGGAAAGAAGAGGATGGCCAGGGGCATCAGTTGGGCATTGTGGCCAGCTGACGCAAAATGGTGTGATGAGCGCGCCCACCAGTACCGACGTATCTTCTGGCGGCGGCGACCCTTCGACAGACACGCCGGTCATTACACTGTCCGTGAGTGACGATTCGCGTTGCAGCCCTGACCGAGAGTCGAGCGGAAGCGGAACAGGGGGCATTGGCCGGCACACACCTGCCCCTGTCTTCTTCGACGACGCTCTATTCCGGAGGCTTTCCAGAAGCCGATGACTCGATGGTCGTGCGTGCTAGGACAGCTGTGCTGGCGGAGTCGCTGTCCCGCGGAACAGCTGCTCAAGCGATCAATCCCACTGCTGCCGTCGGCACGTCTTCGTCGGAGACCGACTACACTGTTGTTCTGGAGGCCACGCCGAAACCTGTTAGCGGAACGAGAACCCTTTCCGAGTTGGCGTATTCGTCCTTCGTAAGCCCGCGGGACCGTTTCCCGCCTCCATCAGCGATGTCGACGCTAACCAAGGACCCGCGTGGTTTGACCAGCCCAGACCAACCAACCGAGACGCGACCGCCGCCACCAGAATCAACGCAGTCTCCGATGTGCGTCAGCGGCGGCGAAGCGCTGAGTTTCTTTCGCTGTAGCACCGACCTGCCACCTCAGTGCCGATGGATCTCACGGTACTAAAACACGCCACCGACCCATCCTCCTTTTCGAAGCTCGAGCATCTGCTGGCGTACGAGGAGTCGCCCTTACCGAAGAGCAGCACCGTCAGCGAGGTCAAGTCGTCGGTGGGCACGTCCGCCCAGCCCTACCCAGAGAGCGCGACCCTTGAACCCTTGCCCCGAACCCTTTGTTCACAGGGGGGGGGGGGGGGATATGTGGGAACCACGCCCATCGCCATCCAGCTATCAAGGTGACACGTGCTGCGCACTGGCGATGCGTGTGGTCCACTTGCTAGCCACAAAAGGAGCTACTGACGCACTGCCGGGGCAGTCAGCCAGGGACGCGCAGCAAGTGCGGTTAGCACAGTGCGCGTGTGTGTTGTATGTGCGCCGTCGCGGAGAGGGCTAGTGCGTGATTGTCGGGTCCCCACGAGTTTGTAGTATTCTGTATAACTTTTAACGTTCAGTTCATTAAATAAATGTTTTCCCTCGTTCAATCTTGAACCGACGGCTTCGTTGATTTTCGGGGCAGACGGCTCGAACCTCTTCAAAATCAAGCAATATGTACTCATGTAACTTGCGCGCCAACTGTCTTTTGTGCCTCGTGCTCCTTACCTCCGTGTGCACCTACTTTTTTGCCCTCAATTTGCGCTTCTTTCAAGAGAAAGCTTACTGAGCCGCCGAGAGACTGCATTACCGGTACCGGCTCCCTGACCATCGTGGACATTGTACTCGCACCTCGATATTTTTTTCCAGGTGCTGTTGGCCGATTTGGCCGTTACAGGGGTGGGGTACAAATCTGACACAAATCAAACATTGTTCACATGAACTAGCAATGTACAGTTTATACATGAAATCTAGAATTCACAATGTGTCATATATACATAAGTTGCAAGAAAAGAAAAGTCTGACGTAATAACCATCACGTCAAACATAAGCTCCAATGCACAGACATAAAGCTGCAACACACAGGCGATAGAGAAAAAAAGAAATTTAACAACACGATAGTTCGTTCTACAATTTACGTTATACATACATCACCATACTAAGTTCCATAACTCTCATGAAATGTGTGATATTATCAACAAAAAGAAAAAAAAAAGAAAGACAGCATTCAAGAAGATTATGCCTATCGCAGGGGCGTAGCCAGAAATATATTTTTTGAGGGGGGGGGGGAGTGGTTCAACCATACTTTATGTATGTTCGTGCGTGCGTTTGTATGTGTGCGTGTATATATACGCAAGCAAAATTCAAAAATTTCGGGGGGGAAAGGAATTTGAACCCCCTCCCCCACTGGCCTATCGCGACCTACTATGTTCCCGCACGCCCCTTTCTTACATCTTTCCAACATTTGCAGCAGGCTGCCCGTTCGTTCTCTCAACCGGCACCACGTCTTACAAACCGAGTGTGGATCACAGACAGCCACACCATATGTTTCCTGAAATTTGCATGGTGACGAAGCATGGTTTTGCTCATGTCGTTCCTTTAGTAAAGATAAGGGCCAATTAACTACGCCATGATAATGACATTTAGCTGAGTGAGTTTCTTGAAAGACTAGAATGTCTTCATGTGCGTATCTGCCATCTTACAGAAGTTTTGTTTTACTCAACAATTAACCCATTACGAAACATTAGTGCATCATCTCAGCAGAGTGTAAAGGAAGGACTCGCGCCACGCAGTAATGCGCTATGCTCATTCGAGACAGCGCTCAACTTCCGGTTGGCCGTGGGTGACCTCTCGTGAGCTCCTCGAGAATCATAATATGGCTAGGTGCTAGCACCGTCAAATTAAACCACTATATTCTGGCGTATGGGCACTAGCGGAAAATCTTTTGGGCAGGTGATTGCTATATTACAACACAACGGATCTCTGGACATGGGTCTTAGACCCCTCCGCCCTCAGTTTTATGTGGCTTGGCCGAGTTCCGAAAAAACCGCCAGGCCTGCGCGGAACTCGCAGCACAGCCAAAGCGAAAGCTGGGAGAGCGGCCTTTTTAGACCTTTTTTAAGCATTTGGGGCAACTACAACAACCGCACTTGCATGGTACCCACTACGATATAAATCATCATAATTTTTGTGTAGTGGGGAAGCGTCTACTATGCCATTATTCATCATTCTTCAGAAAATGTAATGGGTTGGAGCATTGAACGACCCACTCGTGACGCAATTCGATTTGTGTGACGCCCAGCTCTTACTTTACTGCTCTAAAACGCTTGACTACACACGTTAACGTGATTCCTTACCGACATGAAGCCTGCATAGGGTCAGTTTGCACTGCAGTTTCAAGTAGTGGCGTAGCTCAGTGGTAGAGTGCTGGGCTGCCACGCAGAAGACCCGGGTTCGATTCCCATTCGGTCATAGGTGTTTTTTATTAAATGCGAAGCATTTCTTAGCGAACTTCGGCGAGTTTGAGCGTATCTATCTAGCTATCTATCTAGCCGCCTACGACTTTCTGCTCTCCTGGCCGTATCGTTAATGGGATTTATACCAAATTTTTTATGACATAACATGACTGTATGACGAACATAAATAGCTGGTCATATCATGAAAATCATGACTAACTTGTCATGAAAAGAATGATTTACATGCCACGTTCATGGCGCGCTCGCGGCCGTTTCGTTAGCTTGAGATACACCAAATTTGGTATTGAGTGCCATGACTGTATGACGAACATAAATGACAAGTCGTAATATGGAAATCATGACTTGTCATGTGCGACATGACTTGCATTCCACGCTCATGGCGCGCTCGCGGCCGTTTGGTTAGCTTGATATACACCAAATTTGGTATTGAGTGAAATGATTGTATGACGAACATAAATGACAAGTGGTAATATGGAAATCATGACTTGTCATGTGCGACATGACTTGCATGCCACGCTCATGGCGCGCTCGGCCGTTTCGTTAGCTTGAGATACACCAAATTTGGTACTGAGTGATATGGCTGTATGACGAACATAAATGACAAGTGGTAATATGGAAATCATGACTTCATGAGCGACATGACTTGCATTCCACGCTCATGGCGCGCTCGCGGCCGTTTCGTTAGCTTGAGATACACCAAATTTGGTATTGAGTGACATGATTGTATGACGAACATAAATGACAAGTGGTAATATGGAAATCATGACACGTCATGAGCGACATGACTTGCATGCCACGCTCATGGCGCGCTCGGCCGTTTCGTTAGCTTGAGATACACCAAATTTGGTATTGAGTGACATGGCTGTATGACGAACATAAATGACAAGTCGTAATATGGAAATCATGACTTGTCATGTGCGACATGACTTGCATTCCACGCTCATGGCGCGCTCGCGGCCGTTTGGTTAGCTTGATATACACCAAATTTGGTATTGAGTGAAATGATTGTATGACGAACATAAATGACAAGTGGTAATATGGAAATCATGACATGTCATGAGCGACATGACTTGCATGCCACGCTCATGGCGCGCTCGGCCGTTTCGTTAGCTTGAGATACACCAAATTTGGTATTGAGTGAAATGACTGTATAACGAACATAAGTGCCAGGTGGTAACATGAAAATCTTGGCATGCATGTCATCTACAATGCCATTTACATGCCACGCTCATGGTGCGCTTGCGTCCAGTTCGCTAGATTGACATACACCAAAATTGGTATATCGCGACGTGACTGCATGACGAACACAAATGACACGTCGTAACATGTAAAACATGACATGCAAATTATGTAAAGCATGATTTGCTCCTTCCTGGCTGCTTCGCATTACATCGATTCCCACAGTGCGTGGGATCTGCCGGCTTTTTTTATTTAGTTTTTTTTCTTATTTCGTGCGATATTGGTTACGGACACTGGCGGCGGACAACTACGGCGCAGAAACGACCCTTGTTGTGATCTCATAACAGCTTTCGCTGTAAAACGTGCTGAACCGACGCCCACATACAGCACCTTTATTCGCTGTTCATTAAGAACAATAAAAGGGCTATTCGCTCAGTACTACTCACTGAGAGCAATAAAAGGTCGCAAAAACAATTTCACTTTTCTACTTGTCGAAACGTATACTTAACTTATAAGCTCAGGCTATAAGGCATCAAGGCTGGGAATCACCGTCTTTCTATTGGAACTCGACGATACATACTATCAACAACAGAGTATTTCGGGCACCTGAGGAAACATCTGGCCATACAAGAACCATTCGCCATGTCACTTGAGAAGACTTTCTGCAGCACAGTCAGGCTGTCCTTTTAAAAGGCGGCGAAGAGCGAAATGTTCACTGCGCGAAACAAATTCGAGGGAGGTGCAATGGCCGCAAATTTCCAGCAGTGAGCCATTCCCTACATATGGCTGATGAGTGTCGCTTGAGACAAGTCAATCCCGCTCTCTACAGGCCTGTGTCCGGCCGTACCTCAAATTCACACTGACTCTTCGAAGGCCGGAGATTCGTCTGCAGTTCACAAAACTGCTGATGGTCGACTCAGTTGAATTAAGCAGCTGTCATGAGCGTGCCTGCGGAACGTGTGGCCACAGTTCACGCTGTGTGAATGGTAAAGTGTGATCACGGTGTTCTCGCGGCCCTATACATTTAAGACGAAGAGAACAAGCACTTGCAGTCAAAGTAACAGGAAAGCTTTTGTCCAAAATACGTGTAAGGGGCAGTCGTTCCCGACTAAAAATGTAATGGTTTAAGTGCTACATCAGGGGTCATGTTAATACGTGCTTTTTCTGGTAGTCCGGCTCACATCCAATGAGCCGGAGGCTAAGACATCCGTCCCCTAAATCACTGTAGTCAGGGCCCCTCTAACCTAAATGAAGTGGACATCGACATTTGAATTCGTGAAGATCAAGGCTTCGTAGCCACGGATGAAGCATTCATGGAAACCATATAATACGGCAAATACGAAAGTTGCCGCCTTAAAGTAGCACTTAATTGCATACAAAGAGCAAAAATTTGAGGTTAAAAGAGTGGGAAAATGCAACGGAAAATGTCGCATATCTTGCATCCCACTCGCTACGAAAGACATAGGACCGACGCTGCTATACATGTAATGAATGGAATGAGTGCATGCAAGAAAGTAATGCTAAGGTAAAACAATGTCAACTAACAGTATTCCCAAATATTCGATATACACCTTGTGCTCAGGTAAGTAAGAAAACACTTTTTTTTTTCAAGTACACCATGAACAATTTTTGATGTGATATGGTAATATGTTCCCAATTGATATAACAGATGCATAAACATTATGTCGACCCCATTTTTTTTCGGATAACAGTTAGCAATGAAATTCCGTACAACATAAATCTTGTGGGTTTAGTGTACAAAAGATTGTCAGCATAGAGCATACTTGATAGCGATGGTTCGCTTAACATTCAGTCATTTCAATAGGAGTCACTGATCTTTTGTCTTTTTTTTTTTTGGCTACGGAATGTATGTCAATGTGGTCACTCTTACTAAGTGAAGTGTCATGCTCCCAAAGCCTGATAAAATGAACCCACTCTTATTCATTCTTACATATCAAGTAACAAATTTATTAATAAAATAAAAAGTAAAACTTCTCAGTAGATTATCCTGAACTATTTTCACCGCAATTCGTCTAAGACCTTGTTTCTTTGCACTGTTTTATGTTAAATCTTATTCTGAAACTCTGAGTCCTGTCTGAAGGACATATAGTGTGCAAAATGTATCTTATCGGAATTCGGAGCAGACGGCGAATGCAGACCTTACAACTTCCAACACTATCATTTTTGCCTATTGTAATTAAGAATCTGGAAATGTTGCACAAGATACCGCATACTGTTGACATCTTGGAACCAATTCGCAAGTTGTTGAATCAGTCTGTTCTCTGCACAAAACATGAAATTTCGCAAAATATGCATTGACGACTCCATACAAAAACACATTTTTGACCCGCTCTAATATTTTATGTTTATGAGAACTTTCTTACTTAATACTGATATGGCTATATTGTGCAATGTTGTCTTACGCTATCTAGAACGACGTTACTCATCAAGGATCAGCGTCACGCTAGCACGCGGAGTTTATTGAAATTAATGAAGATCATAGAAACAGCGTCAAAGCACCTCGTAAGGCTAGGGCTTGTTTATCAAAAGCAAATGGTCACATCTTCTATCATATAATCAAGCTCGTCAAAATGTGCGGACGATTACGATACTTAACGCGAAGTGGGAGCGCAGCTGCACACGTGTTTTCGACGATAACGCATTGCGACCTGACGGTATTTTTACTGTACGACCGACGCAAAGTGTTACGTTAAGCTCAAGTAGCACTACTTAGTGGTAACACATCCATCAGTTAGAAATAAGTATTCGCGAAACAAAGTATTGTTAGAACTCTTAAGGGTGTACAATCTGTATGGTGTGTTGGTAATTCATTGTAAACTAAAGCGCTAAAAATAACGAATGGGATAGACGGACATAGAAAGATGCACAGTTGGGAGAGTGCATTATACCTGATGGAAAGGTGCAGCGTTTATTTTTAAAGTGTATAAACAAAGGCCAAGAACACAGAATTAGCTCTCGAGCGCCGGACGAGAGGCGAAGGTGCGCGAAGGTGACAACACGAGCACCTTCGTCTCTCTTGTTCGATGTTTTCCCCGCTTGATTTTACAGTGTACTTAAAAAAATGAATACCCCTCTATATAACGGATTAACTCTTATGCTTCTGCGAACGAGATTGACAGGGAACGCGTACTGAAGCCAGAAATGGATTTTGACATTCTAACAGCCAAGCAGTTCAGTAAATTGAGTAAATCGTTCCTTGTGAGTCGATCGCAAAAACTAACATCATCTTAACAGGTAGATGCCACTGTGTGGCCTACCAGAAAACTCATCATCATAAACAAGTATGTGCTACAGAAATTGGGTAAACCACACAACTCACCACTGGTCTACTAAAAAGGAAGGAGGCAACAGTTGGCCCAACAAATGGTTCCGAAGCGACGGCGACGAGCTGAAGATCCCGAATACATACAACGAGAGAATACTAGAGAATGGGAAAGGCAACGGCGGCTGCGAGAAGGCCCCGAAACGATGGAAGGCCCACACCAACGACTACGTGCCGTAGATCTATGACAGATGCGAACGCTTGATTTCAGCGCTAGTTTCTGTCTCTGGAGTTTGGACAACTGTGTGGCGCCTGTGACTGTCCGTGGTTTAACTCGAACCTCTCAGCGCTGAGAATCAACGAAGAAACAGCCTCGCATCAACCAGCTAAAGCATAGCAACAACCTAGGTGCAACTAGTAACCTGCATCACCTAGCTAAGGCCTAGAAAGAACCTAGAAGCAATCACATTAGTCCGCATAATCGTCCAGTTTCGCTGTTTCAAGCCTTGCGCGGCTTAGCAGGAGCTTCGCCAATATTTTTTTTATGTTAGTTTCTTTTAATTCCCGCTAAGTAGCATTTCTCTTGCGATCACTGGCCACTCAGTTTTGTTCATTTGCTTATTGTGGCGCATAATTCAAACACCAAAAATACTACATATTTGTCCGCTAGAAGCCGTTGAACGCGACCGATAATTTCCCATTCCAGTGTATGCAATTATTACAACAGAGCTTATAAGCTGGAGGTTTGCCGTGTGTCGTAGATAAAAATTTGTCGTTATCATGAACCAAGCCCTCTGTACGAATGGTTTACAGGAAAAAGTGAAACGAGTGACCCCTAGTAGTTATGTACAATATAGTATAACAAGGGGCAGAAAAAAATCGAGGTGAGAGGGTAAAAGCCTAGCCAAGTCAGGACGAGCTATAGGTGCACACTTGTTCTCCAGTGACCTATGCTTGCGGGACTTACTGCAACCTGCGCTAATTTTTTTTTTCATCTGCCTTAATTGAGGTTCCGTTTTCAACGATGATTATTTATTCGATGAATGACTGCAAACAAAATGTTCTGGTTTGGTCTACATGACAGCTGGCACATACTATTGGCCCCGTCTACGTATCCATTTCGATAGCTCCGCATGCGTCAGTTTTAATCATGAAATAGTAAAATAACTCCATGATTTCAGGACTTCTTTCTTATGGGTCAATATTTCCGATTCAGCAATTTTCAAGCATCATAATCACCCCTGAAACCGCGAATCATGGCGGACTGTTTGTAAGGCAGTCATAATTGCAAAACATTATTTCAGGGCAGACAATATTCCTGTGTAATTTGTAAGAGACTGAATTAATACGTTGATTGGAGCAATTTGTCCCACTTAATCGTAATTAAAACGTAATTAGATGTATATTTCTTGCAAGTTCACTCTTCTTCCCTTCTTTTTTAATAATCACACCTCAGGCTTGAAAGCCAAGCGCAGTTCGTTATTTATATTCAGTAAGAAAAAGCAAATTTACTTTTTATGCTGCTCCTATAGAATGCAGTGCGCCAGACATAGTAGTAACCTCAAGAAAATGATCGCCTGTAGCAATAAGCAGAATATTAAAGCTAAAAGATGACGCAGTGAATATGCACGAGGTTAAATTCAATCGAAGCTCAGTGTATCTCTACTTTCATGGCCATTAGCTGACACAAATAGCAATATCAATCTGCGTCCAGATATGTGGATGCAGCGCATGAAGTTCATAGCACTCTGAAGTTTCGTTTCTATGCAGAAATGCTGAATCATCAGATTGGCTCAGATTGGCTGCTTCTGGCACCCGACCCATTATACAGAACCAAATCCGTACGTTAACAAGGGGCTATTTGAAATGAAAGATTGGGAAATACTTTATTTTAAACCATCGACGTACGCAAAGACACCGCAAGCCAACACTCCATTCAGTCAAAACTCGGAGCACTAAACGACATCAATTTACCTGCAATGAAAGGTCTTGAATTTCATGCTAAACTCATAAGCGCTTCCTACGCAGCACGCATTCGGAAAAAGAAAGCATACGTGCTCTTGGACCTTACTATTTTAATGTAAAGCGAGAGCTGTCGACAACACACGTGGGAATGTAAAATAAAAGGCTAAGGCCACCATTTGCTCTTAAACGGTCAAAACGGAAAGCCAAGAAGCAAAGTCGTCTTTCTTATGGCTGCCGAATAAAATAGAGAAACGTATAAAGGGAACTCATTTTGGCGCAGCTAATGCCATTAACTTCAGCAATCGAAATACGCCAGCAGAAAGCAAATAGAGCAAGTGTTTTCTATATCACAATAGACCGAGAGCTTTTGAAGAAAGTGTTCACCTTGTAGGTCATGTAAAATATACTGTATGTCATGTAAGTCTTGTGTAGCCAGTATATATAAAAACCCGTGCCTGTTTGTGCATGTCGTAAAAAAACAGAGCTGATCGCCGAGATGCATACTTGGGTTCTGCTGGCGTTCCTGTCTACTATGCTTAACGTGGGAATGTACGCAGTAAAGCATCCTGACTATGAATTCGACATTGGTAAGTTACTTACAACTGCTGTTTGTTTGAAATAATTATTGCTACCTTATGATTTCTTCACGTCATGACATCGATAACATAGCATTTCCTCCAAATCCTTGAAGGCTGTCCTCAGCGTGAAGTTTCGATTAATAGATGGAACCATCAGGCACCCTATCATATGGCTGGCGCAATTAATAGGGTCACAAAAGAGTCGGCCATCTACCAAAATTGCATGAAATATTTCAAGTTAGTCTTGTACGTAGATGTCGGCATCTCGCACTACCTAGTTTCAGAATATTTCTGAAGCTTCTGTGTTGACGTGGGCCAAGAAAATATAGTAATAGTGTACTGACAATTCAGTGCCGCATATTAAGGTCACTCCTGAAATTTTTTTTCTCGTACTTTCCTGCTTTTTTTTTCAGCGGGATTTTTTTTCGGTCTACACTTGGTGCATTTTTCATGGTTTCTCCTTATTGTTTTTATGGCGCCATGGCTTATTATAATCTGTTCTTACTTAGCACTTTTATGCTTTTATATCAAAGAGTGAGCTTTTATTCATGAGCAGTGTCTATTCAAGACAATATTCTGCACAAAGCACGCTTTTACTAAGAGAGCTCTTATGAAAAAAAGTAGTAGTTTTATCACCATCTTGAAATATTGATGTTGATATTGATATTGATGGTGAAATATTGATTTCAGTTATTTACAGAGTGATCGCATTTTATAGGACAATTGTTACAAAATGCTCGAGGTGAACTTGGATGTTCATTATTAGTGACTGTTATAAGCGACTGCTGCTCGGACTCAGATGAGCTGCAAAGAGCTTGTAGAAAAGCCTTTCGAACGCGGCTAGCACTTTAAAAAAAACATGTCATGCCCTGGAGAAGGTGTCGCCGTTATGTATTCATTCATTTCAGCATAACAGTCCTCATTCCATGATAAATAAAACGTAGAAAAATATGCGTCCATTTTTCTCTTTACAGACTGTTACAGGAACGAGACTTGCAGATATCCTGCAGGTAAGTCGTCATCATTCTTGTCATGGAGTTTATGTAACGCATTCGGAATGCACTAATCTGCAAGTGGTCTTGAAAGTTAGAAAAGTGATAACTCTCCCCGATATGAAGTTCATTGTGTCGAACGTTCCTCAATTAACCGATCGTTAAGCGAAAATATTCCTCAAAGCTAAAACATTAGGCTGTCACCTTGTGTTCCTAATCCTGAAGTCAGACTTATGTAACCGCCGAAGCAAGTAAGCATGAGCACCCGCAGCTTTTTCTATAAATTTCTTTGAAACCCACTTTTTGTTTACATGGAAGTCTGTTTCTTCTTTGAAAGGAAGGAGCATCGCGCCCACTAGCGATTTTTTCGAAAGTGAAAGGCCTTTTTTTCTTTTTTTTGAAGTGAAAAGACTTTTACTAAGACCGACGCCGCGGAGTAAAGCGCAGCAAAAGTGGAGTCGTTCTCCGGTGTCATATTGATCCGCTTTCCTCTTTTTGTGTTTCTGTGTATTGATCAGTTTGCGCCAAGCCACAACGGATCGTTTAATATGATGCGTTCATAACGCATTCTCAAGGAAGGAGGAAGACGATGACGAAGTGTCTGCTTAGCGAAACGCTGTTGGAGTATTTCTTCCATTTTTTTAGCAATAATATGTCCATCTCGTAAAGGCTACTAGGCTCTGCGGATGTTTGAGATGAGAAGGCTTCACAAATGTGACGTCAGGATCACGGTGGTAGAACATGACAGGTGGCCAAACGATTGCCGCGAGCACGTCGCCCAACTGCTCGAGTTGCTCGCGGTTCGTGACGCGTTTCCTGGCCGAAATATTCGCATCGCAAACTTTCGCTGTGCTTCAGAGGCCGGTTACTATTGGCGGCGAGATCGACCTATAGAGGCAGCACCATCGCGGTGGTATAGTGTGGATAGACGGTGGGCGGCGCGTATACAAATGCACACAGCGGCGCTTCGTTAGGAGCGGTTGGAGCGGATTGTCGCCAAATAAAGTGCGTTGATGGCAGCCTAAGCTTTCCATTGCCAGATTAATGCGCGAAGCTGGCCTAACGTTCCTATTACGTGTGAGATAAGCGCAATCTGTCAATGAAGGGTGTGCTGGCCTTCGGCGACAGTCGAGTGTTTTCACACTGTGCTTGATGCTTTTTCCCGTTTTATTTGTACGTGTCTAGCTTGTGTTTTGCCTATACTACAGTAGCATTGTTGTCGCGCGACCGAACGAATAATTCACCTCTTGTTCGAGCGGCTGCTAAAAAACAAAAGAAAAAGCCTGTATTTCTCCGTAATGAGTTGTAGTAGAACTTTGTGCACTCTGCTTTTCTGCTTGCACATATACGAATCCGCAATTTTTTTTTCCTTTTTGTAATTCTAACCGGCCTTTGCAGATGCTAATTCATACTTTGCGGTAGCACAATGATTTCGAAATCGCCGACACTTCACGAGATGGGGTCGCTAAAATTCTGCATTCACACCTCGATATTTAGTACTTCTTTTGTTTAGGACGACGCCAAATGCCCCATGTGACGTGCTTGAACGACAAAGCGGCAACCACATTGAAATGATGTTGGCGAATGGACGGTGCGACGATCACATCTAGTGCCAAACCAACATGTGCATGCACTTACTTGCGCACCAACCGTCCTGTCCTCTTGTTCCGTCATTTGTTTGTACCATTCGCCCAGCGCAGCTACGTTACAATACTTATCAGAGTGCAGATAACCCTCGGAAGGCAAAAAGCTTGTGTATATCGTGTAAGCATTTTATATTGGGCTTAAACAATGGAATAAGCCACCCTCTGAGGACGTACATCATAGTCGCACACATGCAAACACGTTGTGGCTAGCAGACGACCCAAGGAGCAATCCACGCTACGGAGTTTCGTCCGCTCGCCGCTAGGTGTCGACTCTGTTCGATCTCGAGGCCAATAGCTGTTGTTGTGGCTTTAAAACGTTGCTTGTGTTTTTAATAGCTTGTAGTGGCTGTCTGTCAGCTTCACCCTCGCTGCCCTTCGCTGCCCTTCGAGTGGTTGTTTGCGGGACAGTATTCATGATGCTGCAGTGTCTACGGGTAAAATGCGGTTGAGTCCCTTCGCGCGTGACCTCGGAGTTCTGGAGAAAGTTTGTTACGAAAACAACGTTGAGCTTTTTGGTAGCATCGATCAGTACGACCACAATGGCAATGAAGCGGTGTGTGATGCAAAGATTTATCCTCGCATCGAGTTCACTGACATGAAAGACTACCTTGTTCGAGGCACAGGCTTCGCAACAAGGGCCGAAATGAAAGCTAATGGAGGCCACAGCTATACGTAACAAGTGGATGGGTGCAACAGCCACGTGTCTCAGACCTCGGAGACAGCCGTCGCGTCGTCGGCGGGAACGTAAGTGGTGCTCATGGTGCATATTCCCCTTGCTCAGTGCTCAAACAAATCGGCTTCGTCACCGCGGAAGTGTCGTTCCACAAATTATTTTGTGCGGAAGGGCTTCACCGTTTGCGAGCGCCTGTGCGGTGATACAAGTGGCATCGAGAAACCTGTAACTTATATCAGATGCGCAACTTTGTTCGTGATTGAGCCCAAGCCGCTTCCAATCGGAAATGATCTTTGCTTCAGGGTCTAACGACGCGCGTCGGGACAGTTAGCGTACCAAAAGATCACTTTCGATCTCGATTGACTGGATCCGAGCCGATTGATCAAAAGCGGCCATGTACTCACATTCGATCCCTACTGCGACAGGTTCCTGTGTCATATGAGCGTAAGAGAACTGTGCGATCGTGCTTTTAAACGAGAATGGCAAAGCATTAATCTGAAAGATTATGTCGAAACGAAGGAGTTGTGAAAAGTAAAGGTAGCACAGCTGTTGCCCCATTTTCTAGTTTTGTTCCAACGCGACGTTTTTTTTCTTTGGTTTTTTTTTTCTTTCTTTTTTTTTTTTGTCATTTGCATAGCGCTACTGGGTGTGCCCAGATAACATTGAACACGATGTCCTGGTCACCATTCCCGATTTTCATGAAATTCACTGTGGACCTAGGCATTATAGCCAGAACAAGGGTTTCCAACTTAGTTCTGTCAAAAAAAAAATTTGTGTGCCTGAAAAAAAATATAAATTTTGGCGGCGAAAAACGCTTTTCTGCCAATTTCGCGATTTCCGAACTTTGAGCGCGCGTAAGTAAAAGACGGTGCGCTCCTGAATCATAGTATTTATTTTCCTTAAAATACAAGTGATAGACAATCTTGTAAGTTAATTAGTTTCTTACTTAAACAACTTTAGAGGAAAAAAATCACAAACATGGCAAACTGCACAAAATACCTGTATTTCGGAAATTTATTGCTACAAACAACTTAAATCGAGCATAATGAAACTCGGTACATATTAATTTTGATATAATCGCTTTCTTTTTAAATACCTTTCGCGGTTTTATCGCGCTTTGTTTTGCTGCATAATTGTCATGAAACATAAGTGGTTTACCAAAAACACCAAAGTTTGAAAATATTTTTCCCAAAAACTCCACTTTTAATTTTTTTTTTAAATCCCCCCTGATTGAAGTCGAAGACCTCATCTACCATTCTGTGTAAAAAAATGTTGCATTATTTTGGTTGTTAACAAGTTCTAACACGTATAACATGGCCCTTGCACTTAACAGCGTTTACGTTTCACAGTTATGCATTCCCTGTCTCATTCGTCCTCTGAGCGCAGTTTTCACGCGTGCGGAGCTCGTCCGCCATTGAAGCGGCACTTATGTGAGGGCCCGAAGCATCGAGAGGCCGCTGCCGCGGATTTGTCAAGCGGCCGATCGCAAGACAAAGTTTGCTCTACCCAGCAAACTGGCTGCGCATTTGTTGTTG
Organism: Rhipicephalus appendiculatus; assembly: GCA_030522465.1. Lineage (NCBI taxonomy): Eukaryota > Metazoa > Arthropoda > Arachnida > Ixodida > Ixodidae > Rhipicephalus > Rhipicephalus appendiculatus. Next base: position 526,534 of record JALIZH010032920.1, on the reverse strand, counting down.
TGGAGTTGCTTTTAGGGGCGAAGCTCCTTATAGCATCACCTGGTCGGTCGTCGATCGGCGCCCCTCAATCCGGCGTACCCCCGCCGTCGCGTCTCCCGTAGATGGCGCTGTCCCATAGAGATGCATGCAAACTGCAGTTGGGTGACGATATACTAGATGGCGCTGTACACAGTCTGTGTCTAGAGTTACTGTATATGCTCCCTACGGGAGCAGAGTTGCGCATAGGTCCGCCATTATGTTCAACGGCTGCGCAGTGAAGCCACTCTTCGCGCGCGCAGGAGACAAATACGGCGCGATGTTCCGACGCGGGCGACATGCCTCAGTCTTATTAGCACGCGCTGAGCAAGATTTCACTCATGCAGCGAAGCTGTATATGGCTATAGTTTCTAGCGGATGGCGTCCGCGGACAAAAACGACGCGTTCAAGAATAATTTTACAGCGTTCGGCCGATTTCGGGGGCAGTACATGGCGTGTAATCGTGGCTCATACGTACAACAAAATGTGCATTAAGTGAACCAGGTGCGAATTAGAGAATCGAAGGCGAATTAGGTGGATTTAAGGTGACGGAGTGAATTGAACTTGAATTGAGCGATTGAAATGTTAAATTTATTCAAAGGTGCCCTAAATGAACCGAAGGTATAATGCATTTAGTGAAGCTACATATGTATATGGCCAGGCTCTGACCAAAAGTACGTCCGTTTATCGAGTCGCGTGCTCAGAAAATATTACAGCGGAGGCCGATCCCACGACCACAGCTTTCTGATGCGCATGCTACGATCGAGCAGCTCAAAAGTTCGCTTGCTACCGCGCGGTGCCTTGCAACGAAAAATGGAGAGATCATTTTCAGCATGCTCGCGACCTTTTCTTGCCTGGCCGGAAGGCACCGAACTATGGTCGCACGTTTGGTCGACAATCAGGTGGCTGCATTTTGGCCGCCTACATCAGCTGATCAGCAAACGTCGCCAAAAAACCATTGCGCGTACGGTTACGCTGGTGACCACTGACATTTTTCATAAACCACCATTCACAGCTGCTCCTTTGTTAGAAAAAACAATGACGATGGAACTGACGGAAACAAGACGGCGCGGGAGCCGCGCCGTCGTGTCCGTAAAGTTGGCTTCGCCGCGGCGAAATTGAACATTTGACGTCATTTTGCACCACGTGATGGCGCTCGCCGAATAGCGGCGCGAGCGGTGCGGGGAAAAGTTATGCGCAACTCTGTCCCATAGAGATGGGACAGCGCCAAAATTAGATTTGAAGAGAGGCTGAGGAAAATGAAGGAGAGTAGATGGGCAGGGAAGGTTTCCAGGTATTTGTATAGAAAAAGCGTCGACACGCAGTAGAGAAAAAGAACTAGGAGGCTCACCAGTAAATATACGGCTAGCAGTGTGGGCGACATGGCAACAAGGAGCATTAAGCGAAAAGTCAGAGAGGCGGAGAGGACTTATTGGATGACAGCGATGGAAAAGAAGCCGGCTCTCAGTGACTACCGAAAGGGAAAAAACGAAATAAGGAGGGAGAGGTTTTATGATAATTCAAGGGGAAGCGCTTTACTGTTTGAAGCAAGGTCGGGTTGCCTTAGAACGCGTAGCTATAAAGCGAGATTCTGTAACGAAGAAGAACAATGTACATGCTGTGGGGGAACTAAGGAAACGATGGAACATGTACTGACTGAATGTGGCGATATCCACCCAGATATACGTGTGGCCACGAGTCTACATGAAGCCTTGGGTTTTAGGGACAACAACGGAAAGCTGAACACGTCCGCGATACAAATAAGTAAGAGACGGCTAGAGTATTGGTGGCAGAAAAGTAGAGATAAAGGACAAAAATGAAGAATGGGAAAAATAAGGTCATTCTGCCTTAAGAGGCAGAGAGATGGACCGTGAATTTATATTTTTCTTTGCTATAATAACATAGATTTAATCATTGTAGATAAGGCATTAGGCCAACACAAAAAGAAAGTTTTTTTTCGAGCCTGGTGGCAGACATGTCACCGCCCCGTTATAAAGGGGACGCTCATAGCATCCATCCATCCATCCGTGTGCAATATGGCGGTTGGGTGAATGCACGCTAGATGGGCTGGAGGGGCCGCTGCGCGGGCTGCGCCGGGAGCGAAAGGCGCTCGCGCCCGTTATCTCTTCCTCCTGGATCGTTGCCGTACGTGGAGGAGTGCGCTTGCCGGATCGTGCTGCTTGGCGGACCATGGACGACGAGGAGCGCCCGGTGCGGAAGGCCGCGCCGCTGCGGCTCGTGCTCGTCGGCAGGATCCCGAGGTGCGAGCTCGAGAGGCTGCCGCGACGCGATACCGCGTCGCGTCGCCTCGCGTCGCGGGATCGTGATCGCGACGCTGCACGCCAAGGAGGCCGCTCAGCAGTAATCGCTTCGATTACTGCTGGGCGAAACCACTGAAGATTTCACGGTGTAACCATGATTGCTTCACGAGCTTAGCCCCAAACTCTTCATCATTCACCCCGTGGATATGCTGTGATTTTTTTTTTGTGATTATATTGCGTACAGTTACTTTGAACGACTTATACCCGATTTTAAGTCCATAACGAACGGCGCGGCAGCAAGGCTGACTTGGTCACATGTGACGCGTTACAACTTGTTAACAACCAAAATAATGCAACATTTTTTTACACAGAATGGTAGATGATGTCCTTGACATCAATCAGGGGGGTTTAAAAAAATAATTAAAAATGGCCTTTTTGAGAAAAAATATTTGGAAACTTTGGTGTTTTTGGTAAACCACTTTCGTTTCATGACAATTATGTAGTAATTCAAAGTGCGATAAAACCGCGAAAGTTATTTAAAAAAGAAAGCGATTATATCAAAGTTAATATGTACGCAGTTTTATTATCCTCGATTTCGGTTGTTTGTAGCAATAAATTCCTGAACTACAGGTATTTTGTGCAGTTTGCCATGTTTGTGATTTTTTTCCTCTAAAGTTCTTCAACAAAAAAGAAACATAATTAGCTCACAATATCGTCTATCGCTTGTTCTTTGAGGGAAACAAATACTATAATTTAGAACAGCACCGTCTTTTACTTACGTGCGCTCAAAGTTGAGAAATCGCGAAATTGGCGAGAAAACGTTTTTCTCCGCCAAAATTTATATATTTTTTTTTTCAGGCGAACAACATTTTTTTTTTCACAAAGATAATTTTGAAACCATTGTTGTGGCTCTAATGCCTAAGTTCACAGCAAATTTCATCAAAATCGGGAATGGTGACCAGGCCATCGTGTTCGATCTTGTCTGGACACACCCTACTCGTGTTGATTGACATTGCATCGCTTTTTCGGGTTCGACATTCGCAGGCAGTCTTTGACAAGCCGTTGGAAACTTGGCTGTTAGCAAAAGAGGATGGTAAAATCTTCAATGCTCACTGCACTTTCAAGGCAGGCCTCGGGGAGGCTTGTTCTCACAGTTCAGCGCTAGTACTATTCTAGAGGTTATCTAACGGCACTGTTCTCTGTTGTCGCTAGAACCTGACCAAAGAAATCCGGTACGGACGCGCCTTATATTTCCCGCGAGCACGTTCGTTTGTGGTCGCCCTCACCCGACCGGGCGAGGGCGACCACACACACGGAGGTGCAGGCGTTCCAACGCTGGCGCGATCTCGGGGTCCCCACCCCTGTGTAACCCTAAGTTCCTGCATATTCGTACATTTAATAAAGGGTTCCTTATCAATATTGCAATAAGGAAGAAGAAAAAGATGTACTTGTTCATGAACACATGACAGAGATATGTAATGTTTTCGCCGCTGTCTAATGTTTTCCCCAACAGTCTGTCTCCAGCAAAATAATGAAATCAAACAAGAAAGAAGCAATGAATGAATGACGTGTCTGAAGTCACACTTCAAGCGTAAATTCGCGCGAAAAGCCCGTTCTCAGCGACTGCATCACTTAAGTGTTATTCAAGACCTCTCTGGTGTACAGCACTACACGGCGAAGGTCTTTCTGAAAGTCAGAGACGTATAAATGCAGTTTTAATGCTAGTGTCGCACGCTGCCTACGTACTTTCAAACGCGCCGGAGTGGAGAAAACGGCCCAGATTACCGATGCTGCCACCTTTCGAAGAAACGGCAGCAGCTCGAGAGATTTCATGACAGGCGCGGTGCATTGGCGAAGTGGCGCGTTTGGCCTCCTGTCCTATTCTATTGTAGCGCTATCATCATCGTCATTTTACTTGCCACCGCGCCGCGCCTCTCGTGCAGCTCATGCTGAGCTCGAGCCGCGAGACAGTTAGAACGGGGTCACGCGCCTGGCGGAACTGGACGCCGGCAGTTGCCGCCGCTCCGTTAGGCTTCGCTCAATAAAGTGGCGAGACAGCGGCACGGCCACGTTGGCCGCCTTCACGACGACGTCTCTCGTCTCCATCACTCGCTACAGTGGTGACCCGGACAACACGCCTTTCCACGAGCGGCCACTGCCATGTTTCGACGTCCCTACCCGCAAGTGCCACCGTTCAACCCGGTCTACCCCCGAGTGTGGTTTAAGCAGCTGGATGCCATTCTCATGGTGGATGGCGTCACCGCACAACCGGAGATGCACGCCATCCTGCTACACGCCCTCCCGGTTGAGCTCCGCCATCTCGCGGCCGCGTCGACATCCAGCCAGCAGCCATACGACGACCTCTGCACAGCGGTGTTGGCCTCCTACGGGGAAATCTACCGCCCGCTTCCTATGAGCCGCGAGTTCCGGGTTTCCCCTCCGTCGACTCCAGCTCTAAAAGCCAGCCCGCAGCTCTCCCTTTACTACGACTTTTCTTCCCCGGCTACGACTCCTACCTCGGGTCCGGACACAGGAGCACCTATTCCTGTGCCCGACCACGACGACCAGGTAGAAGACGCCCCTGCGTTGACCGACCTTCCCGAGGACCTCCCCGAGGGTCTCCGAAGGTACGAGGGTCCGTCACGCATGCCTGCCTCTCGCCCGTCTTCCCCAACATCGACGGCCCGCCACACCGCGGAACCAGCAGACTCCACGACGGCTACCTTGCCGCACGCCTCGGAGTCTGACGCAAACATCCGCTCGCCCGCTTTTCTCCTACCGATCGCGGAGCTCTCGCCGTCCACTATGTCTAACGAGTGCGATCTTCCACCGGCCTCAACGCTCTGTGCGATTTGCCAGCAGCGACCTGCCTCGCCCTCGCAGTCTCCCGCAGCCGAAGTTCAAGCATCCATCCAACTACGGCCGAACCTTCACGACGCTGCGACTATGACTGACGCGCCTGAGGACGACGTGCCTGGTACTGCTGTGGTACAGCAGACCACGTGTGCCCAACCAACCACGCAGGCAGGCAACCAGCCTGTCGTGCCGCGTACATGCTCCCCTGATCTGGCCCCCCCAAGATATTTCGGTGACTGCATTTGACGCACCTTCCCGTCCCTCTTCCGTATCCAGTGCGCTTCCTGTCGAACCCAAGATCCGTTATCACGAGCAACTGCCGCTCAAGAGCAATCGACCGAACACTGGGACGACGAGCTTGACAACTGCAACAGCACCGACTCCCTCCCCCACGTGCCGCCATCGCTCGGGCCAGTATGGAAAGTTTCGACGTCGGATTGACCCTGTTATGACCGGCGCCTGGGCCGACGGAGGAGCGTCGTTCCCTGTTCTACGAACAAGTCTCCGAGGGGCTGCAGGCCCGCTGACAGACGTTCAGAGACGGGTATTGTCCTTCCTAGCCGGGAAGTGAGGCGCCATGCAGTCCGACGCGCAAGGTGCTCGGCGAGACGACCGCAATGGTTTTCGGTCGCGACGCCTTTCTTGAGGGGACAACGAGAGCGCCGCTGCGGATGACAATCCGTCCCGCTAATTGCGTATCGAGCGGCGGACCTTTGATGCGTCACGTAGTGCGAGCATGGGACCCCCTCATCCTGCAGCTTTCTCACGCCACCACCTTGGTGCCACTTGTGCAGTGCTGTGGCAACACCCCTGTCAGGCACGTGGACCTGGGCGGCTGTGGGCGGCACCGTCGGAAGTGGCGTGTGTCGTGCGATTGGACAGCGCAATTTGGACATGTTCCCCCATCTAGGGATCTGGGGAAAAGTGACTCTTTATAATGAGCCCCCGTGGGCTCCACGAGAGGACGATTGAGAGGAGACAGAGAGAGATTCGGAGAGCTTCGACACGGGCCTTCGACGAGATCGTCACGATGTAGCGAAGTCTTGTGATGTAGAGCGAAATGCTCGCCATGTACATAATGTAATTAAACCTCAGTTCAGTTTTCCTTCAGCCTCTTCATGCTGCCTCGGCATCTTCCTCCCGGGTCTCCGGGGCCTGCAAAGGCCGGTCGCAACGACCGGGGCCAGCAGCGGGATACCACGACCTGTATCTCGAGCTGCTACACCCCGGGTCGCAACAACTGGTGGCAGCGGTGGGATACCACGACCTGTATCTCGAGCTGTTACACCCCGGGTCGCAACAACTGGTGGCAGCGGTGGGATCAGACTCATGGAAGGAGAGCGACGTGGACCGGAGGTCAGCTGAAAGCCCTAGGATCTGGAATTCGGCGGGACCGACGCAGCGTACCATGACCGCACGGTATGGGGTGAGTGCCTGGCTTTGCGCTTGAGATGTATCGAGTCTTTTGGCCTAGACCCGTTAAAAGATAGATACGACCAACAACTGCCTAGACACTGTGGTTGTTATCTCAGCACAGAGCAGCACTCTGCGATTATCTGAGGAAGCTAGGAAAAGCAGGATAGCTCAGGTAATTCGATAGGAGTAGGTTTGAGTTTTGCGGGAGTTTTTTTTTTAGGGTACGTTGCGGGTAGTGTTTTGGGATGTTGAAGAGGGCAGAAGAGTGAAGGAGAAACAGGAAAAAGGTAGAGAGGGAGGTTGGCAACGTGGTGATGCTTGTGTGATTATGCTTTTGGTCTCCGGTGTGGGATTTGCCAGGCGTCAATTTCTCTAGACCCAGAATTGAAACGCTGGTGTGTTTGTGTTTGTCACAGCTGAGCCAAAGCAAGTAGTTGTCATGGACCTGACGAGATTTACGAGGGATAGCCTGTTGGAGTTATGTGGGGAGCTCGACATTGAGATAGACGACGATACTCCTGCATCTCAAATCCGTGAATTAATAGCCGGAAGCGATAACAAGGAGGACATGGAGTATTTCGGGAATCGAATCTTAATTGAACAGGACAAGATTGAGAAAAGGAGGATGCGGTATGAAGAATACAGGAAAGAGATGCAAGCATTAGACGAGGAAATTGAAAGACTAGACCGCGAGCGGGGTATAAAGCAGCAGAGTGGTCACTTTGTAGAGGTAGCGCACGAGAAGTGCGAGGAACAGTTGAGTGCGGTGCAATTCAGAGCCGTTGAGCAGGCTAGCACATGTGAAAGCAGCGTATTTATAAGAGAACCTAAGGTATCAGCTGCGAAAGATGCTGCGCAAGGAGTGGAGGCCGCCGAAGGCCAGAGTAAGAGCGACGAGGTGCTGTGCCGGGGGAAGGCTAGTGAAACAACTAAGATAGTTGTAGACCATCTGGCACAGACACAAAGTAAGGTTTTCCCGACGGTGGGTTTTGCACGCGATGTCCCAGCATTCGACTCGCTAGGCAAGACGACCTTAGTTACGTCGGCAGAGTGTACTGAAGTACAGAGTAGTGCAGTTGTGGACAGCTCCCAGGCAGATGAGCTGGGGTCCAGTGACTGTATCGCAACGGTGGATCTTTCATGCGGTGTCCCAGGTTTCGACCCGCTAGTCAGGAACACCGGAGTGAGTTCAGGAGAGGAAGCGAAAGTAGAGTGCGAGGATAACAGTGCAGTTGTAGATGGCTCCCAGGAATGCGAGCTAGATAGTGCAAAGGAGAACAGCTGCATTGTTCCGAAGCGCGTTAAGCTGTCCGCCAGTCTAGAGAATGAGCGAAAGGATTATTTGTTCGTGAATCATTCAGACTGCGCGGGCGAGACAGCTAACGAAAGCTGTGAGAGGATTAAGGAGGATGAGTTGCGAGCGGAAGGCTCAAAGATGCGCCCCAAGAAGAGGCGTAGGCGGAAGCGGCGTTGTAGAGCCACGAGTGCGACAAAGAGCCCAGCCCGTTTGAAAAAAGGCTCTAAACGCTTGAGCGTAGTGGGCAGAATGAGGCGTTTGTCATCGGCGTCGAAGTTGTTTTGCATGCGTCCGAGCCGCCGCGCGAAAAGAAAAAGAAAAGTGCCTTCGACGAAAATGCAGACAGAAGGAAGGGGTCAGTCAGCCTCCCGTCGTTCTGTCCACGGCGCGTCTGAGAAGGCGCGGGAGTGCAAGGTCAGTGGCTCGCAAGAAGTAGGTGAGCAAGGAGAAGAACGCTGGTCTCCAGCAAAGAGCTTAGTGGGGCTCGGCGGCGAAGCGAATGGGTGCCGCCATTGTTGTATTCCCTGTTCGATTAGAAAGGCCCACAGGGCGCGACCGCCGCGAGTACGCCTCAAAAATGAGTGACACCCGTAAGCATTTGAGGAAATGTCGCTACCGGATTTGTTTGTTTGCTTTGAACTTTTGTTTTGATTGTTTATTTTGGTTTTTGAATGTTTTCTTTTGGTATCTCGGCTACCAGATATGGTTTAGGTAACCAGTTTTAGGATTTGATTATTTCTTAAGCGTTGTATGTTTGGTTTTAAGGATAAGCGTTGTGCGGTTGCATAACGACACGCATCGGAGCGTTCGACAGGATATGTCGTACGATTACTTTAATGAAAGCGACGTTAGAAGTTCAATAAGAGTGAGCGCGAAGAAGCAAGGAGCTTCCTTGTGAGTTTTTCAGGGTTCATGCGAAAGTTTTTTTCTTTGTTTGTTTACTTATATTCGCATGTGTCCGGTGTGGACGTGAGTAAGGAAAGTTAGTTCATGAGTTTATGTGTATGTTTTGTTAGAATTGTGACCGCAAAGCAGTGTTATTAGTTCATCAGCGCAGTAGCACTAGTACGTGCGATCGCAGACGTGAAATATGAATAGTGTTCCAGATGCTGGTGCAACACGGGTATCTTTTCGTCTGCTCGAGGGAACATGACGACTGGCTTTGGCGGCACAAAATTTTGGGGCCCAAAAGATCGCGTGAAGCAAAAGGCTTTTGTTCACGAGTATGAGGCCTGGTTGACTTACAGCGGATTACTGACGCTGGCACACAGGTATGCCACGAAGGCCACATCACTGGGGAGATGTTTTCTTGAAAGCAGTTTAAGAGGAAGCTTATTCTCGTTTTGAGATTGGGAGCTTCGGCGAAAGCTCAGAGAAACGCTTCGATTGCTGCTTTGTGTTTTAGTTGTACTATTTAGGGCAGATTGTTTTTACATGATTAATTTTGGACTCGATGTGTCTCAGTGTGGGCAGGGCACTCTCCTGTGCCTGTGGTTGTGTGTATGTATGCGTATTCACAGGAAGAAAGCACCGAGGAACGAGTGCGAGAGTCCATGATTGGGCGTCATCGGCAAAGGACCGGAGGACGCAAATTCAAATCGACGCTTCGGGCAACCTGTTCGGCTGGTCACCCTCAGGTCGAGTCTCCCGCCGGCGGACGAGCTGTTATGACCGGCGCCTGGGCCGACGGAGGAGCGTCGTTCCCTGTTCTACGAACAAGTCTCCGAGGGGCTGCAGGCCCGCTGACAGACGTTCAGAGACGGGTATTGTCCTTCCTAGCCGGGAAGTGAGGCGCCATGCAGTCCGACGCGCAAGGTGCTCGGCGAGACGACCGCAATGGTTTTCGGTCGCGACGCCTTTCTTGAGGGGACAACGAGAGCGCCGCTGCGGATGACAATCCGTCCCGCTAATTGCGTATCGAGCGGCGGACCTTTGATGCGTCACGTAGTGCGAGCATGGGACCCCTCATCCTGCAGCTTTCTCACGCCACCACCTTGGTGCCACTTGTGCAGTGCTGTGGCAACACCCCTGTCAGGCACGTGGACCTGGGCGGCTGTGGGCGGCACCGTCGGAAGTGGCGTGTGTCGTGCGATTGGACAGCGCAATTTGGACATGTTCCCCCATCTAGGGATCTGGGGAAAAGTGACTCTTTATAATGAGCCCCCGTGGGCTCCACGAGAGGACGATTGAGAGGAGACAGAGAGAGATTCGGAGAGCTTCGACACGGGCCTTCGACGAGATCGTCACGATGTAGCGAAGTCTTGTGATGTAGAGCGAAATGCTCGCCATGTGAATAATGTAATTAAACCTCAGTTCAGTTTTCCTTCAGCCTCTTCATGCTGCCTCGGCATCTTCCTCCCGGGTCTCCGGGGCCTGCAAAGGCCGGTCGCAACGACCGGGGCCAGCAGCGGGATACCACGACCTGTATCTCGAGCTGCTACACCCCGGGTCGCAACAACTGGTGGCAGCGGTGGGATACCACGACCTGTATCTCGAGCTGTTACACCCCGGGTCGCAACAACCCACAGGCGGTCTCGCTATTGAATCGGTCCAGAGCCACTCTGCGCGCAAGCGTCAGTCGATGGCCGCGCTCGTGCAGGAAACACCAACAGCTACTTCCGACAGCTTGCCTTCGCCAAGACTCTCGCCCGCTGCGCAGCTCCCAGAGCCGCCCACCAGAGACCCATTGGCTCCCGATGGTCCCTTCACGTTAACGACGACTGGACTACCCACGGACCCTTTCGACTTGCGTTGTCAAAACTTGTATATACGCCGCCATAGTTTTTCATTACGGGTTTATTTCTGCAGGGGGGGAGTATCTGTAGCGCTATCATCATCGTCATTTTACTTGCCACCGCGCCGCGCCTCTCGTGCAGCTCATGCTGAGCTCGAGCCGCGAGACAGTTAGAACGGGGTCACGCGCCTGGCGGAACTGGACGCCGGCAGTTGCCGCCGCTCCGTTAGGCTTCGCTCAATAAAGTGGCGAGACAGCGGCACGGCCACGTTGGCCGCCTTCACGACGACGTCTCTCGTCTCCATCACTCGCTACACTATCATTGTAATCAAAGCCTCTCCTTATCTTTCCTTCTTCCATGCTGATAGCAAATGCCCTTCGCTCCGGGCGCAACCACTTTCAGGAGCTTAAGGTAGGCCACGACCTTCAAAAACGCATTTTTTTAAAGACTGATTGTTTGGAATTTCATGTTTTCAAGCTCCCTGTCCATTCAAGAATGTTTAGCAAAAAAATCATGTAGTTATCTTGAGCCGTTCGAAAGTTATGACCATTTTCTCAACCCCTGCTGGACGCATTCGAAACCAAAACTGAAGGCTTCCGATTCAACAATACTTACCATGTCGTCATAAATGTTTTTCATATCCATATTACGTAATGCTAAGTTGTCTAAGTACGTCCTAAAGCTTGTGGAACCTGACGTTCTTAATTTACTTTAAATTTTCCACAACTCGGCGGCGGCACTGTTTACGTTGCGCGCGTTTTCACTCGGCTGTGATTTTATTGTACGCGCTTCCGAGCTTTTAGACTTAGTTCTGGCTTTTCAAGGAGAAAGTTATAGTACTTCATGCGATATGGCAAAGTATAGGACGAAACAGAAGTGTAAACGCAAGTTCAGGAATCAACATAATACCAAACGTGGACCCCCTGTGGACCACGGGGATGAGCGTCAGCTGGAGACACAAAACGAGCTTGGAAAAAAATACGTGCGTCATCTCGCTCAAAAGAATACTGTGCCGCTTCAAAAGAGGTCCCAAGCAATGAACTAGGTGAATTTCAGGCATGTTAAAAATTTTCTTGTTACATGGACATTCGCTTCAAATCTTTAAAACCATTTTTTCTCAAAACGGGATTTTTTTGCATCCTACTGTTGCGTGAACAATGATAGCTTTCCTTCTAATATTCTCCCATAATGTTTTTAGTGACGTTTTTTTAAGGGTGGCACTGTGCATTCAAGCAGCATTACAGAAAACTAGCGATAACTTTTTGTACTATGGTCAACTATGTGCAAAACAAACCTGCAAAACATTAATCTAAGCTTAGAGATATGATGATCGTGGAGGTTAGATGCACAGGGTGTTTTCCTCACTACCTAGCTGCCAAGTTGCGTTGGAGTCGCACCAACAGTTTCTTAGATATGACTGTTGGCGCAACATGCATATTTTGTCACATCTTGATTTTTATAAATTTTATTTTTTACATTTTCAGCTATTGCATCATCTTCAAGTTTAAGTTTAATTAATACATACAAGCCAAAACCGTAACTATAACTTCTGAACTAAAACTGTAAAATTTTTTCTCCAAGGTGGGGATCTATCTTGATTCACAATAATTCTCTATCATAAGGGCTGCCGGCCATTGGCCATCCGCATTTGCCAATGAGAAGTTCCCGCATCACGACTGCCTGCAATATTCGTTAGCGATCATTTTAGCGTAAGATGTTTGTGTGAATAGGGATTTCTATTCGGCGGCCCGATGACAACAGAGGAGGCTGACGGCGCGTCGTCGCCGTGACTTCACTGTCATACAGAGATAAATGCAGACAGGTAATCATTTTCAGTGACCGCCGTAGTTTACTGTTCTTGGTCGACTGACCGTTAGAATGCCCCACACGTTGGCAGCTTGCCCCAGGCGGAAGAAAAGCGTATGCCGGTATGTGGCTCACAGCCACGCTATCTTAGCTGCTTATATTTGACCCTGGAGGTCGCTAAAGGAAAACACATTCCGGAGCCGTTCGTAATGCGGCAAGTTAGCCGGCAACGGAAAGAACACCTCTTCAGATCCAACCCCGATTGATACTAAATAGCAATAGGGAGCAACCTTGGTGCGCTTCACGGGTTGACCGCCATTAGGAGGGAGTAGCGCGGCTGCAGTAGATACATTGTTTATGTATCACGTTAGATGAAACTGAAATACACATTCCGCAGACATCCAGCATTAAATGCTCGTGGTCGGTGTCCTCTGTGCCACGCATCATGCCTCAGTGTGTGTCCTGTACGAAGTGTATTTTCACTTCATTCATTTTCATTATGTTATCCTGTCAGCCCCGTTTGGGCTATTACAAAAGGTGGAAGAAGAAGAAAACATACATACTGAAAACTTAAAGCACTCTTTATAAAATCTACGAATAATATATAACTATAATTAAACAATAAAAGGAAAGCCAGGGCACTTTACTGAAATGCACAGCAAAAAAAAAAAAAGAACAAGCATAACATGAAACTACGAAAGGGAAATTGACAACTAGCCGATTGTTGCACGATGCCACGAAAAAAAAATCCATAAGTTCATTCGGATTTCTCAGAAAGACTTAGTTGCCGATAATTTTGTACTGGTAGGGGGGACCGAACACGGGACCGTCGCCTTCAAGGGGTGGTCATTCTTCCAATTGAGCTAACGAAGAAGCTAGCAACTGGCAGCGCGAGGGCGACATCATCGACAAATCAAAGCACATGGACGAATTGTCGGTGATTTGCGCTATGTCGCGCCCGGCGGAAGAAAATACGCGCAAGCACAGGTGCGCGTCGACTGTCGCTAGATAACTCTATTCTCGCTCCTCCATAAGGCAGAGTTTTTCTGGATTGTTTGGTCTAAAAATGCCCAAGTACAACCTGAAACGGCGCGTTGTCAATAGAAGCTGGTTAGTGTTTTTCCAAAGGTATAAAAAACACGTTAAAATATTGAATTCACACAAGCGACAACCGTTTTAATTGTTTAAATAATACTTGGTATCGTAATAATCAATGTAACGAGAAGCGTATGCATAGGATAGAAACATCGGCTCGTGCACCGCTCCCGTCAGCGAATTTTTGCGTCACGAGACACAGCAACCGATGTTTACGGGGTCGCCAAAGCTGGTGCGTTGTCTTTGTTGACACCTGTTCACGACAGTGCTGCTATAGTGTCCGACAAAAACATGATCATCCTTATCATGAAAATGGTTCTGCTTCGGTTGCTGCTGAAAAGAAGCAGTCGGCGGGAGCGTCAGTCAGACAGTCAAAAAACTTTGCTGAGGTCCTAAGGGACTACAAAGTCCTAGTTTTGCGCCGCGCCCACGTTGGGGACGGAAGACCATGGTTCTCCGCCCGTTCGCGGGCCTTTTAGACAGCCCTTAGTTGTTCATGGAGATCACCGTTTTTGAGAGCTTCCTCCCAGTCCTTATTGCTTATTAAAAGAGGCATGTAGTAACGAAGAACATTGCCAGAGCATGCGTGCTAACCAGCAATACTCGTCACTGCTCAGCTCAGTGCGGGTTGATGTCCGGAGCAAAGCGGCTAAACTTTTCTCTCGACGGGAAAGATCCCGCTTGTAACATTGCGTCCGAACTGTCATTAGGCTCCGCGTGCTCTCTTGGCACGCAGTTCAACAAGAAAAATAACTACACTATTGCTGCAACCGGTCCAAACGAAGGTTTCCTACACAGTAGGCCCGCTGCAACTATATAATTACTTTCACATTAGCGAAAAGACGGATTTCACGCATACTATGGGTTTCATCATCGTAAGCCACCAAATAGGCGTTTCAGTTTCTCACATGGGTAAACATGGAGAAGTTCGAATACTGGAGCAAGCGCATACTTCGTGTATTTCAGATTTTTGAAAATAGAATGGAAAATGTACAACTAGTATTGACTGTTTGCCAACAGGTGGTTTTAAAGGCGAAGCATTTCTTAGCGAACTGCAGGCACCTTGACCGTTTCTATCTATCTATCTATCTATCTATCTATCTATCTATCTATCTATCTATCTATCTATCTATCTATCTATCTATCTATCTATCTATCTATCTATCTATCTATCTATCTATCTATCTATCTATCTATCTATCTATCTGTTATGATCGCAGTGGGAAATACAAAGGAAAGGTATTGCGGTGCAAGCTTATCTGAGATGTTTGAGAGTCACAACTCCTCTGCAATTAACTTTTTCCTTGCACGCCTACCTCAGATCGGAAGCACACGCCACTAGAGAACAGCAGTTCGGCTTTGCGAAGCAATGCACCTCTTGCAGCAGCCGTCCGAATGAGTTTTGAAGCGCGCATAGCTTCGATATGGCGTCTTCGTAGATTTGTGGCAGCACAGTGAGGTTGAATGACCGTTCGGCGCTGGATAACGAAAGAGATAGCCGTACTGAAGCTCCGCGAACTACTGCGGCTCAGCCTCTCCGTTGCCTGTCCTTATATGGAGACGCCAGCAGACGATTCCGCGACGGCGCCCAACAAAACATGGCAGACGCGCCCAGTGTCGCCAGAGCACTAAGCATTATGACTATCCCCTCTTGCGGTTCCAATGTTGACTCCACTTTTATAGCAGTCTAATAGACATTACGTTTGTATTCCTATGATTCAGAAATCTATATTCAAGCGTTGCTCAACCCCGGGGGAATACGCTAACGATTCACATCGTCACACCGTAAAGCGCACTTCGTTTCGATAATACTGATGTCTGTGCTCTAACGTGAGTGCTGACGCTATCTCAGACCATAGGTTACCAAGTGTAGTCACCAATAGTGGGCGTTCCTGGTACGCCCACCATGTACACACAACTACTGCACTAAACGTAGATCCACCTCGTAACACTTGCCTCAAAACCAAAAAAAACTCGTCGGCTGCTTCGCATGAAACCGATTCCCACGAGGCGTGGGATCTGCCGAATTTTTTTTAGACAATACTGAATTTTCATAAATATTCTATGACAGTCAGCCTCCTGTCGTTTCCGCACACAAACTCTACGTCGAGGCTGAAAAACTTTACCGCAGCTAGGGTGACACTGAAGTGAATAATTAAGAAAGGTCGTTAATTAACTTTTTTTAATTCTGGACTTCACGGTAGTTGTTCATATAGGAATGTTGTAGGGTGCAACAATTTACGGTATACGCTTTTTTTAGAACTGAGAAAAATTGCACATTATTAGAGGCATTCATCATCGAATTTTAAGGCCGAGAAGTACGGAGTTCAGTATGTTTCCTTCTGCCCGTACCTATGTGGGTGCCCTGATTCTATAAATGTACAAAGAAGAAAATTGCACCTGCAAACGATTTAGTAGACCAGTGTGATGAGTAGTGGAACTTGCCCAATTTCTATGGCACGTATGTGCTACAGGAGTTTTTACAGCAGCACTGTTATGGTCGAAGATTGCATAGTGTTGTAGATAGAAAGAGATAGAAAGAGAAATAGAAAGAAAGGGAAGAAAGACTAAAAAAGATGAAAGGCGAGAGAGTGACTGCAGAAACGAGACGAAGAAAGACATTGAAAGAAGGAGAAAGAGACAACACGAGTGAAAGAAAGGCAACACAGTCAGAAAAAGATAGATGAGAGAGAAACAAACAGACATAGAGAGAAAGTGCACACTAAACTTTTTTACACCCTTAACGGTGTAAAAAGGGTGTTTCTAAAATTTACACCCTTTTTCCCTTGGTACAAGACC
Source organism: Rhipicephalus appendiculatus (assembly GCA_030522465.1). Lineage (NCBI taxonomy): Eukaryota > Metazoa > Arthropoda > Arachnida > Ixodida > Ixodidae > Rhipicephalus > Rhipicephalus appendiculatus. The sequence goes on along the minus strand of JALIZH010032920.1, from coordinate 510,254 downwards.
CTTTTTTGCTTTATATGCACCCTAAGAGAAGGGTGTGCATGCAAAGAGGGTGTTAAAGCCTTTCATAAGGGTGTTAATGTAAGAGATAAAGGGTGCACATTTATAATTATAATAATAATTGTTGGGGTTTAGCGTCCTAAAACCGTCATATGAATATGAGAGACGCTGTAGTGGAGGGCTCTGGAAAATTAGTCCACGGGGAGTTCTTTAACGTGCACCGAAGTCCACGTACGCAGGTCTCAAGCATATTCGCCTCCATCGAAAAATGCGGCCGGCATTCGATCTCTCTGCCTGCGGGTCAGCACTCGAGCACCATAACCACTAGACCACCGTGGTGGCTGGTGCACATGTAAGCATTAAGCTGAATCCATGCTTGCATTCATAGGCGTGCGCAGGTTACACCTTCAGAGGGGGGGGGGGGGGGCGAAGGCTCATACCAGCGCCCCCGCTCCTTATTAAGTCAATGTATGGGGCAGACTTTGCGCCCCCCCCCTCCTTAGGTGACTCGGGGGGGGGGGGGGCTGCCCCCTCGTGCGCACGCTTATGCTTGCATGTTAGAATCACGCGCGTTGCGTAACGTGTCTGTTGTACTGCCTTTCTAAGGTTACAATGTCAGTGGCATCCCAAAAACAAGGACATGGTGGAGCCATTGGCACATTGTTATTTCTCGTGATATTTTATTTTCACACTGACAAATCATGAAGAATCATTGCTTCACAGAACACTATTAGAACAATCGTGAAAATGTACAAGAAAATCCACAAACACTTTCTTATGCGCACTAGTACGTCATGCGTCCTACTGTTTTATATCTTCCTCAATAAATGTCAGCGAATATTTGTACGAACTACGCTCAGAACAAAGATCGGAAAGTTCTGTGGAAAGAAAAAAAAATATCTTTATGATATATGGGAAATCTTACGCGATTAACTATATCGATGCGCAAATTTCCGAAATGAGAAAGACCCTAAGATGTAGCGCCAACTTGGTAGCTGCGATAATCCGAAATCATGGTGGCTGTTAGAGCGCGCGTCGTTCTCACAAGCTTCTCCAGTACGAGACGTGCTTGATCAAATAGGAAAACAAGGCACTACTTTCTGCAACCCGTGCGGGAGCACGGAGGGGTGATTATTTAAAATGGAAGGAAAGAAAGGACAGCAAATGGCACTGTGAGCGTGGCACAGCCGGCGCAGCGCCTTTGGGAAGGGGAGAAGAGCATGAAAGAAGTGGTGAGAGGGGGCAAGGAGAGCGGCAACGGGATATCAGCATGTACTATACGTTGTACTCTTGCCCCCTGCAAGTGACGCCTCTGTAAGCAGACGCGTCTAGAGCCGAGAGCGCTTAACGGCGCCAAAGCATGCCCAGGCGATGTTCAGAGCAGACTTCAGTCTCCCCCTCCCCTTCCCCCCCTTAAATTTAAAGAAGCAAAGCGAGCGGGGAGTGAGGGGCGCATAGAACGCACGATGCTTGCACACTCTCTCAAGGACAAGGGTGGATTTGCGAGCGCCCTCAAGTTCTTAAGTGACGCAGTCATTCTACATTCCGACGTTGGCGCACCGCAGCGCACCGCTTCCTACACGAGCCAATTAGGATGCACATGTTTAGTTTAGAATATTTAATTAATAATCATCGTGTTTTAATGATAAGCGTGGTACAGAAACTCCCGCCTCAAAGCACAATGTTCCTCGAGTCGTAGCCACAAATCTCAAAGGCTGTGGTTTTTACTTCAAGCACAGATTTTTGTCAGCGACGAATACGTAACGGCCGCCACTATGATTTCCACTTCAAACATAGCGCAAAATACCTACACTGTTGGCAACTGTGGTAGCTTCGGTAGCTCACTCCTCCATCGTGTGATCGGTGTGATCGCGTGTGCCGCCGTGCCGCCGAAGACGATTTCCTCTGTGGTATTCGCCGTGTATTGATGCGTTTTAATTGTTTTGTTGAGCTTGTTCGTCGCTTTCGCTGACCACGTTGCAACGTCGCTTTTTGTGCGCTGCGTAATCCGTGTCTTCTGACTGTACCGCACCTCCAAGCAAAACAATCGTACTCCTTGGGAGAAGGTTCCTTGGTCGCCGTGAAACAAGCAGTTGCCGCATGTCCTGTTCTTCGGTCCCAAGTGCTGCTGTCATGCAGCTAATTACAGGCAAGTAACCGTTTATTTATTCAATTCTGTATTTGTTGAGAGCTCCAGTAATCAGTTTTCACGCTCGACGAAAGTCGATGCCCGTTTTTTGCAACAAGCTGCGCACCCGCATAGTTACGTATTTGAATGCTGGAAATGTGCGCTTGTACTATTGGGAGTTAAGTACTGTTCACCAGAGCAGTGTAGTTAATAGTAAAATTAGGTGTGCGAATTTCTGTATTACTTTACAGCTCGTGCATTTTCGCGTTCGGTCTGTGTGATTTGTTTACACGCGGACGTGCGTTCGCGCGCTCGCATTTACAGCATGTTTCGACATCGTAGGTAGGCCTGTTTCGATTCTCTTTAATGGTCGCAAGCCTTAATGTTGACGTTCTAACCGCATTATCCTCTCATTATAGTAATTTCACGCACACACACCTAAGAAAAAAAAACGTGTTGATGTGCGGGATGCGATCGGCTGCGACGAGACAGTGGCCGAACGAGTTCGCCGTGCGCCGTTGTACTTGATTCGCCGTGCATGCGGCTCAACTTCGCTCAGCTCCGGAACGCTGGTTGTCGTTCATTCTAAAGTTTGACGGCGGACATCGCTTTTCATAGAATGCACATTTAAAGCACGGGTACATTACTGAGACGCGTACTTTTATTTGTTCAACAATATCACCTGTTTCGTAGAGACTTGGGTGTGTTATCGGCCTTGAGTGTACTAGAAGTTGGAACGTTCTCGAGTGTTTTCTATTGCTGCATTCACATAGCGTGCACGATGCGGATTCTTTACGTTCTTACTGTTCTTTATTGAAAAAAATTGGACGCTCCTGCCAAATATTTCATTTTATCAGTTGAATTAGTTCTTGAAATCGGTTGTAAATGTCTGTCCAAGCAATTTTCCCGAGCGAGAGCAAAACAGCATGGATAATCTGAGTTGCTTATGAATTCATATCTTTCTAAGTAGCACAAGCTCAAAGTTATGAGGAGATTTTTTCCAATGAGATGTTTCCTATCCCTTAGTGCTTTTATGGAGACAGATCGCGGACTGTAGTCGAGGCTCTTAGCGCATGTTGCGATCTTGGTAGCTTTAAGTTTTCTCGGCTTGTTTTGGTTTAAATAAAATGTCTTGGAATATTAACTACGGCAAGGGACACATAAGCTGTGGGTGAAAGGGAAGTGTGTGATTGTGAAGAGAAAGGCAGTGTGCCTTGACGCACGCCGTTTCTTCGCGGAAGCTATGGGTGAAATCGGAGAGAGAGAGCCGGTGACTTCGGCATTTGTGCTGTAAAATGGAGAGAGAGGAGAGCGCGCCTTAAGTCGGCCTGGCCGTGCGTGCTGCGCGCGGCGGCGGTCGTAGCGGCTAAACGCATAGAGGGCCCGCGCGCCTTTTAAGTAATGTGCAGAGCTGAGATGGCCGTAGCTTCGTGTGTTCTGTCGTTACGCGCGCCTGGATTGCGGCCGTGTTATCGCTAAACGTCGGCAGTTGCGTTGAAGCAATACGCAACACTATGCGCTTGCTTGTCTGTGTCCCCATCAAGAATGATTTGATTACAAGTGTTAGTGATAATTGAATTACATCTGTTCATATTTTACCTAAGCGCGAACACAATTTCTGAATTATGTTCGCTCACAATTTATAAACACTTAAATACAACAACGTACCGTGCAAATATGATCTCGCGTTTCTAAAGTGACCTTATATAATGATGTTTTTTTTTTGCGCTTTTGCCCGCTGTCATGGAGGGAGTGTTTTTTTTTCCTCGCGACACAAACTTGAACAAGCCCTCACACATTGATGTGTTTTTTTAGACTGTACAGATTTTTTGTAAAAATTGCATGGCACTCAGGCTTCTGTCGTTCTGGCACACGAATTTTATGTCAAGGCGGAAATACTTTTCCGCATCTGAAATGACGTCGATGCGACTAATCAACAAAAGTGTTTAATTAACTTTTTAATTGAGGCTTGAGTGCTGTTTGTATTTGAAAGTTGTATTGCATGATAATTTATGACATACCTATTTTTTAGAAATCACGATGGTTGCTTCTCCCACTCCTTTGAAGACGCAACCTTCGTGATTTCTAAAAAATAAGTATGTCATAAATTACCATGCTCTACAACTTTCTAACGTAAACAACGAAGGAACGAAGTGGAAATTTTAAGGGCTCGCTTTTCTTTGTTAGACACAATATTAGAACTAACGGACGATAAATATTATTGTCTGTTATTTCTCATTAATATAACAACACTCAAGTCACCTATTAAAAAGCTCCGCTCCCATGATCAGCTCACGGCTGTCCGGCGGGCCGGAAGGCTCGGCTGTTCCGTGAGGTACCCGGAAGGCCGCCTTGCCGGTCTCTACGTGGGACTGAGCCGGGTGCGCGACCCAGTCGCGTTGCGCAGGCCCAATAATATTATTTTCCATTCCATTTCATCACGAAGGTTGCGCGTGGTACGAATTTCAGTGGCGAAATCGAAACTGATCGGGCCCGGCGCGCACGAAGCTCGGACTCCCTGTTGCCTAACACCAGAACGACCCTTGTCAGGGAAGTGACAAAATTTAAATGAAGGCGAGCCGAAGCTGAATCTGGTCGGAAAAATTTCCAAGCATACGGAAACACACAAGTAGACAGCTTGTCGTTTCCATGTGATGGGTGGTGCTTATCTGTTTCTTTCACAAACTATAAAGGGGCGCGAAAATCTAGCTCGCCTGTCTGCAAGAAGCACCGAAATGGCTGCCCCAGAGTTTTATGCTTCCCAGACAGAGAAAAGGTTGATATTGCGGTTTTCTTTTGCATAGTCTGAAAGAAATGGATAAGCACCAAACGTTACACGCAAAGGGTGATACGCTGACCAATAATCTCTCGCATGTTGCCTGGAGGCATGAAGTCTGCCAGCACGAGAACCTCACGGTGAATGAACAAAAGAAAACTTAAAAGCTCGCATTTTCTTTTAAAATACTACTTTAATCAAAACCAACAGACAATTTACCCAAGGAAGGTATGGGGACGTTATTTCTAGTCTTAACTGTATTGTGTTAATTATCAGGCAACTTATACAATTATATTTATTTTACAGTTCACAGTGAAATACAAATACTTAGTGGGTAATCTTCTATTTGTATTGGGAAGACGGGATATCTTGGTGCCCCCAGAAACTACAATTAAAGATATGAAGAACACTGTAGACGAGGCTGCTCGTTGTGAGATGTTCGACATTTTCTTTCAGAATGTTGGCTGCTGTTTATTCTATGCAGTTCTGGGATGACTTCACAACTCTGACGAAGATAACACCACTCCAGAAGGTTTCACAAGCCACTGATACATTAACTGAGCGATGAAAAAAGTCTGTTGGAATGAACATGCTATGCAAATGTTGCCAAGAGCACGGAAAATGGATCCCACGAGGCTCAGAACAAGACGTGAGTACACCAGAATGTTTGTGCAGCTTGGGTTGTAGTTGAATTGCAAGAAGCTGTGCACATTAAATTTGGCAAAAAAAATATTACAGTCATTGTGTTTTTATAGAGACCCACACTTATTTTTTCTACGCAACAGACATTCAAGCGGTGCCCAGCGTACCACTGTCATCGATGTGCAAAGAAGTTTATTCTATGCGCTATCATGGATCGGAAAAATTTTCTGTCATGAAACTAACAAAGCTGTTCAAGGAGCTGCTGCCACTGAACTTACAATTACCCTGGTTTTTCTTTTAGCCAATTAAGTCGGTTAGGTTACTGAGGGCATATGTACCTTTCATTATATACCAATGGGTATATTTATTGACTTATTGTGTCTGCGGCAGTTGAAATGGTGCAGTCTGCCTTATCAGAGTAGAAATAACTCATTACCATTCTTAGAATATTATATACATGCATTGGAAATGAAACATGTTCATTTACGTATCTAATATTTACTTCTTGATATATACCTTTTCTTATTTTTTTATTCAGTGCCTGCAAATTTATTATGTTTATTTCGTATACTTACCATTTATTGTTATAATGACACAGCTTTTAAGAAAGGTCAGAGCACATGGAGAACATGAGCAAGAAAAGGTGTGTTCACACACACGTGCACGCACCCAGATGGTCTGACGGTACTTCAGTCTTGTCAGCTGGGCCACGTAGCTCATGGATACAATCGCCTGAACAGCTCCCTACTAAGAGGCTGGAACATTGGAATTGTGTCTATACGTATTAGGAGGCCAACCTCTCAGACCTGTCAGCAAAGTCCTTTCAATGGGTCTGAAGTTTGCAGTTCATAGCGGCTATGTGTGTCCCTTTTTCTGTCTGTGTTCCTTCAAGTGCTACCTTTCTTATAAATTGATTGACAACATGCCCAGACTGCCACCATTACACTGCATGTTTCAAACAGCACAAATGAGAAAAACACACAGAAGATGACTGAATATCACAAACGCTTGTGTTGTTTATTCCTCTTTTATGTGTTTTTGTTTTACGCGCGGTTTAAAGCATGAAATCAAACCACCTGGCCCAACTCACCCTTTTGCTGCAGTTCATCACACTTGCGTCATTGATCCTTATTCCTATTCAACACCCTCTCTTAAAGCCTTAAAGAATATTTTTCAAACAAGAAAATAATTAGGCAGTACACTCGTGGCCCTCCTGTGTAGAAATACTCACAGCTTGAATAGACTTACATTCAAATGTAGGAGTGTAACAGCTTCATTCCTATTATCCTTAATCACTGCCTAAAATTTTTATTTATGTGTTCTGTGAAAGTTGGCTATCACATTTGTGTTGCATGCAAGCATGGTAAAGTGAACACATTACCCTATTGAGCCACTGCTTTGTTGAATGAACACTGCACAAGCTTCTTGAAAGCAAGTAATGAGAAAATAATAAACAGGGGATGTGTACTGGAGCATACGTTCCTACAAGTGGACTTATTTTTTTTTCATGGCTGCAACTGATTTTTCCTTAGCGCTTGTGTGTATGTGCTTCATACCCTCTTCTCCAATCCAAACAAATGGAGGACAGGGCGACTGCCAACGCGGGGATAGGGGACAATGATTGGTCGCCGCGACGAAATTGTTGAGGGAAAAGGAAACCGGTATTCCGTCAACAAAAAAGGAAAAGAGCGAGAAGAAAAAGGCGGGGGAGGGGGTACACGTTTCGCTGTATTATGGTTGTCAGTTAGTAATGGCAGGACAGAACTTGTTAGAAGGTTGTCAATGCACTTAGTTGGGCCAGTTGGTTCTGCATGTCGATGAAGTGGATGCGCTTGAAAGACGAGGACGAAGAAGAGACGGGACACACACTGCGCATCCACTTCATCGACTTGTTAGAAGGAAGCCTTAACACTCATCGCTGTCCATTGCCTATGTACCATATCGCATGCATTCAAGAGCCTCCTTTGAAACGTTTCCACCTGTTGGCTGGAGTATATTAAACTTGTGAATACAAGTTATGACTATATTTTCTATCTCTTGGGGACCGGAAGTTTGAAGAATGTGATGTTTGATGTCGTGGAAGTTGTGCCGTGCTACACTAAAATGCTGTGACGACGAAGAAAAAACCGAAAACAGTGGCACAGCATATTAATGAAGCAGGTTCTGCCCTCAAAGCTTACATCCTTCAGTCAACCTTGCGGTCACCAAGGGAGAGAAAATACAGAGTCATACTTTATCCATAAGTTTCTTACACTCCATCCAGGGTGTGTAAACGTTTCAAAGGGGGCTCTTGAATCCATGCTATATGGCACACAGACAAAGGAAACCGATGAGTGTTCGTTCTGGCAATTTCTGAACAACCACTGTTAACCGAAAACAATAATACAGCGAAACGTGTACCTTCCACCCCCCTCCCCTGTGATCTTCTATTTTTTCTTTTTTTTTTTCACAGAAAGCTTTCTGTTCACTCACCCAATTGGTCACGGCGACCTCTCATGCCCCCCCCCCCCTTCCGTTTGAATTTGCCGACTCCTCCTTTGTTTGGATTGGAGGAGAGGGTATAAAGCATAACCACAAACTCGCTAAGGAAATCATTTGCAGCCTGGAAAAAAGTCGGTCCAGTTGTCGAAACGTCGGCTCCAGTACACACACCCTATTTCCGAATTTCTCATGCCAAGCTTCCATCCTGGCCCTACCTGCCATTCTTTTGAAAGCAGGTAGTTACAGATACTGTTGAAATGCTTCACTAACTTTGTTATGAATGCTTGAAATCATTCATTGCCTCCTAGTGAAATAGTCTTCCGCAATTTTAATTTTTTACAGACATCCTGGCACATGCAGCACTGACTAGTTTCTGTGAACATGAAGGAATGAACAGCACACACAGCTTTATTTGTGCAAGAGAATGTGAGTATACAGAACATTAAGTACCCAATGTCACTGCATGTTAGCAAACGAAAATTGAAACAAACTGCATGGCAGCCAAGTAGCTATTGTTAGCCGAGGCTAATTGTGCAGTTACGACAGCTATGCCATTTTACCAAAACAGGAGATGCCAATAGATAACGTGTGACACAGATGCTTTTATTGCTCTGACAGATGTAAACGCCTAAATTCTGAGGGTCAGCCAGTATTTTTTTTTGTAATGCATGACATTGCATTTTGCTCTTCCATTCATTTTCTGTTAATGATACCTTGCAGTGTATCTAATAGCCTTGCAACATAGGCTCACTTTAGCCAGCACATAATTTCAAGATGGTGTTGTCATTGAGAGCATTGTTTTGCATGTCACTTTGCAAGACAGCAGTTGATCCTGCAAGCATATACTTGTTTTTTATCTGATGAGTGTATGCAAGAATCATTTTAACATAATTGCTATTGATACACGATTGCGAGGCCTCGGGTCGTTTTTTGTGCCTTTTTTGTTTGCTTAGTGACATCCACTACTTTTACGCAGTGAGAAATCACTCAAGAAATTCATACGAGATGATCCTCTGTCAGCGTTATTGTGTCTATGCTTGTGAAGGGCATTTTTGTCAAGTAATTGTGCATGTCAGCTGTATACTAACACAGTTTACTTCATTTTAAGTGGTGTTTCGTACATTTAACACAAATTTTCTGTGTTTTATGTTATCTATTCATACAACTTCCGGTGGTGTGATGCAACAAGCACATTCATTGTACATTTCACTGTAATATTTTGTATGATAGTTCCTTTGTTGTTAAGGTAATTGGTTTTACTTTAAAGGCACTCGCTATTTTACTGCCGCATTTAATCATAGCTCAACGTGCTTCGTTGTACTTATATGTAAAAGAAAAGGCATACTTAAAATCTTGAGTGCTCCTGAACGTTATTCATTCCATGTCAGGATTTCAAAATTCTTAGAGTATCAATTGAAAAACACAAGCAGAGAATAGCAGTGTGATGAGCAATACAGTTGCATGGTGACTGAATTGCACAGCAAATAAAACTAAATTGCAAAACAAAAACCTGATAAAACGACAACAAAATACCGTACGCATACAGCGGGGGCATGCATCATTCACATCTTCACTTCCTCCTGCCGTTCATTTCTTTGTGATGAAGCGCCAGCATGCTCTATTCTTTATCTTAACGGGAACGAATTCTTGTTTTCTTTTCTGTTTTTGTGTCACACCGTTCATTTATGTGAGCTGATGCAGAATAAAGAAGTAATTATATTTATAGCAATTGTTTTCAATAACCTCTCACGCATTTTCAAGCCTCTTAACGAGGCAAAGACAATGGAGAGGAATGGATACATAAAAATGAGCGCGTAGTCTCAAAAGTGGCAATTAGCCACATTCAATGACATGACTCCTTTAGCACTCAGGAAAATGCTGAACATACTTGCAGTATTTAACATTTCATTACTTGGCAATGTGACTGCTAGAGAACTCTAGACGCTGCTCCCCTGATTTTGTGGGATACACTATATAGTTTCAATCTCCCACTTAAAAGAGGGTTATGGTGCCCACATTAGAATTGACCTTTTACTCCCCTCAGAACTCTGTGGCTAATTAGCGCATCTGCTATGTTTAAGACAAGTTGTGTCTTGTCATGTTCACGAGAGCAACTTTTTGCACTGTACAAGATTTGAGCAAAGCCGCATAGCAAATTCTTATGCACAAAATATTCTCACTTTTTTCGATACAGGATGACATACCAGCAACACCATGTGTGGCGTTCAGTGGGATGTCCCGAAGGATTCAGATTTCTTGTGGCTTATGGTCGATCATTCGAAATGCTTCAAGGTTATGACTGCAGAGGATGGACTTGCAGAGATAATGTGTGCATACTGGCTGTTTATTCCGCAGTGAGACCGCAAAGCTCTCAACACGCCTGTAGTGCTTGAGCGATTTTTTTCTGGACCTCGGGAAGACAACGCCGAGGTCTGTTTTTATTAAGTTTCTCAACATTGTTGTCAAAGCCTCCTGTTCTTAGCTTACCACCGCCTTGGGACTACAATGTGAATCATCTTTGTTCTAGTATTAACTGCGCCATGTATTCTTTTGTTATTTTATACAATGTGCCAGTTTAACCTTCTAATTCGTATTAGCAAGCCAACATGCAGTGTGCTATTGCGATTTCATCTACATGGTAGAGAACGTGTAAAATTTCATAATAAATGAATGTTTTTTTCAGTTATGAAAAAAACTGTGTTGTTTACATGTTCTTCGCATGTATCCTATGGAAATAGATATGGAAATAGATATTTAATTACAGAAGGTGTGAAGAACAGCTTTCTCTAAAAGTGAAAACGATGTGTATAAGAGCAGCACTGTTATTTATGTATAAGCAGAATGTTTGAAATGAGCTAGATAACGCTGAACTCGCATGGTTTCGCCATGCCAGGTTTAAGTTCTGCAAATCAAGTTGCTGAAACGTGTATATGTCTGCATCCTGCGTGAAGCGTGCACACTGCTATGAGTATCATGTCTTCAATTGAACATTGTGTGTGTGTGTGTGTGTGTGTGTGTGTGTGTGTGTGTGTGTGTGTGTGTGTGTGTGTGTGTACACACACACGCACATGCATACAGACGAATAACCCTCTTCTGTCTCGACTCACAGAGCCTCGAGTGGATATACATGAGATGCTTATTCTATGTCAGACTCCACAAATATTTATATTTAATTGTATGACATGAAAAGGCAGTCTGAATTCTATATATAAATATAAGCAAGCTTACTGAAATGCATTGACGTTTCTAAAAGCCTTCTTTGTGAAGCGGACGAAACGGAGTGCCTTTTCTGTTATTACCTTTTGCAGTACCTAATCTCATGTCTCGTGCGTGCCCATTCGAGGCTCTTTGAGTGTCGATATAGCAGAGTGTGCACACCCTTCCAACACCCACGAAGAAGGGTGCTAAAATGCACGAACACCCTAACACCCTAATTTTATTTTGCTGGACACCCTTCTTCTAGGGTGTTGAGATAACACCCTGTCAGAAGGGTGTAGGCCAGAACACCCTTAGGGTGTCCCTCTGGCGACAAGCCAGTTTACACCCTTAAGGGTGTAAAAAAGTTTAGTGTGTGATAGAAGTAGATAGGCTTAAAAAGAAGATAGAAAAGAGAGCAAGCATAACCATGTGTAGTATATTATAGCAAAGGGTGGGAAAGAGACAGGTGAGAGGGTAAAAGCGACAAACAATCTCACGCAGGTGCCACAGAACAACAATAGTTCTAAACGACAGAGGTTTCCTTTCTTTTTTTTTCTTTTCTTTTCTTTTTTTCTTGTGTGTGTGTGTGTGTACACGGTACTTGTTCGTCATAAGGCTAGGTCACAACTCTCGGCGAAATGTTCAAAATTGCTTACGCTGAACGTTTACAACATGTTGAAATGGTACTATGTATAAGAAGTGAAACTTTCTTTAGACGTTTATATTTGACGCTAAGCTCATTGTGCCATTTTTTTCCTCTGCTTCAGCATGCCAAGTGTGCCCGCCACCGCCAACAGATCGTTATCAGAGAGCGATGGTTTATTTCTTTGATAGCACCGTTGGATATTGCACAGAAACCATCGGGCGCATAACACCCAATGGAACTTGTAATAGCTTTGACAACATAACCGACTGCCAGCACTTATGTGAGGCATCTACCGAAGAAGATGACGACTGACGAAATTAAAAGCATTGAGTAAATGTTTTTCGTTTTTGGTGGTCGAAATTTCCGGCGCCCTCCTCTGCGGCGACATGGAATGGGAGACGCCCGCTACACGCTGAGCGTGTCCAGCAGGACATAAAATTCCGTCGCGTCCACCTCTACGGAGCGCCTCATTACCATATCGTCGTTTTGGCACGTAAATCGCCAGCAATTATTATTACTAGTGTATTATTGGTGAAGATTTAGTTGCTTCTTTTTCTTCAAAGCGTTGCACCCAAAATCTTTGCTGCAGTTTTGGTTTCGCTTCTGGAAATGTAGCAAGCAACCTTCTCACGTTTTATTATTTCTTACCACGCCAACCATATTTAATGAACCAAGGAACGCGAACCAGGGGCCCAATTTTAGTTAACCGCAACCTCAATAAAGCAACAGATATTGAATCCAAGGAAAGCATGAGGGAAGCTATATATAGTATAATGAAGCGTTTTAAATTAGCACTGTACTATTAGAGACAGAAGCAGAATCCTAACCAGCAATAACACAACCAGCGCAAAGCTTGTGTTGCTGAATCGTCCTCTCTTTTTTTCCTCAAGAGCAACGTTTTCTGTTTCTGAAAGTAGGGCCGCCTTTGTTCATTACATTTACTTCCCCTCCGAAAAAGAGACATTCTGGCGAATTACGGGCAGAAAACCACTGCACACTAATAGTAAGGCTTTAACAAATCCATATGCGCAATCTCATGCCTCGTCATTGTTCATTAGAAGAAGGCTCAAGCGGCTTGACGGCGTAGATCAAGTACGAGGCTTGCTAGACCACACGGTATGGGCTACCGTACTTCGAAAGAAGTTTCGCTGCTCGACCGGGGCTAAGTCCATAGCCACACAAGTCAGTCACGGGTATACGACCCTGAAAGGCTTCGAGACGTCTCGATGATGTATTTGACGCTGCTGACCAGCAGTGGTGTGAGATTAGGCTCTCTGGCGACCCTCTTCAGCGTGCTTAGCAGCTTGGGAAACTGCCATCGACTCTCACATAAGCCTGGCAAGGATGTATTGCGCATAACGAGCAGGAGGGCTCGAGGCCTTATCACTAGAAGTAAGGAGAGAGTCCAGTCGTGGTGTGTGCAGCAGCGTTTTGGGCGTACGTCACAAAGGGAAGGACATGGTTCCAGTCTTAGTAATCGCAAGTGACGTATATTGTCAGCATCCCACCTGATCTTCTATTAAATATTTCAGTTAAGCCATTCGTTTTATGATTGTAAGATGTGGTGGTGTGGTCAAAGGCCTTGCATTCCTCTAGAATTGCTTGACGACGTCCAACAGAAATGCACGTCCTTCGGTCGATGCGCTGCTCACGTAGTGCGCCGCGCTGTAGAATGACGTGGTGTGAAATGAGAGGCAACTTTGCTAGCCGATGCAGATGGCAATGATGAAGTCTCTCTTAGCGTGTGCTCGATGGCAAAATTTATGTGCTGGTTGGAAGGAGGAGTGATGTGAAGGGATCCATATAAGTCAACGCTGGCGTAGTAGTGCTGCAGAACTATCGATGGTACAAGAAACTATCGATAGTGCTATCGATAGTAAGTTTGAAAGTACAGTGGTCAACACACATGTCTAGAAGGATGGAGTGTCGCACTCGGAACAGCACGAGCGACATCTGCATTTCGAAACGGGCCAATTTTCTGAGCATGCGCGGCGCCAGTGATGGGCCCGCCTTGCAGTTTCCGTCCTTGATTATCGCTGCGGCCGCGATAATTGATTTGGCCATCAGAAGCGCTGGCAACTGTCTGCACCAAAAAGAAAAAAAAACGTGATTGATCCCTCCGTCATAGGAATCGGTATAACACGAAAGTGAAACGTCTCCTTACTGAAGTAGTTGAATGTTTACTCTACATTAATATAAGATAGCTTGCACGACGTCTATTAGTTTTTGACAGTTACAGCAGCGTTTAACGTGGATGCGTGCACGTTGACGCTTGGTGGCAACGCGCGGTGGCAACACACTCAAGCACGGTCGGCCACGCACCATGCATTCATCAAGTAAACAACCCAGACGTGGAACAAACAAGATGGCGCTCTCACGATTTTCTAAAAAGTTAGAGCGCCAGTCTTAAAAACTAGCGATTTGACAGCACCGCCGAATTTTCAATGGCACTGCCATTAGAAGCGAGCACTTTCGTGCACTAACAGATTATGTACCTTTCATTTTTATACAGTCGGACACCTTGAAAATACGCCACTTGCTTCTGTATACGTTGTATTGTCGTGTTTATTGCTATTTTGTGCAATCCTTATTTCACGGACCTTTCCCATTGTGTAACTTAGAGCTGCAGCACCCTTAGGCGCTAATCGCACAAGCCACTCGTTCCGCCAAATAGCCATGTTCCGCGAGCTTCGCAGCTTAACTAACTTCATTTGCAGTCTACAAAGCGTACTGGAAAGTACGTGCCTGTACACTGACACGAATGGCGCTACTTTAGTTATTTTTCAGTGAATTTAGAGCGGCTGGTATAGCTGCGGCACCTGGCGGAGCAGATCCCAACCACGCGCTTCTTTCTAAGTGGCCTCTGAGATTTGCTTAGGTAGCGCTTAGGAATACAATGTTACCTCGAAAAATACACCAGGGCACACGAACGCCGACGTGCAATTTCCACTACCAGACACCTAAACCAAGGATCAGGGTCACCTCCAGAATTTCTTTTTTTTTTTTGAGTCCGTCAAGAACTAGTGGAGCGACAGGGGCATTTCACACGTTTTAGGAGATATTCACGTGCTAGCCGCACACCCGCCTTGCAAAGAGCAGCAGATCAGTCGGCCTAGAATTTTTGAAACGAGTGCGACACGCGTGACAGCGGATAAGGCTCATTCACACCTGAGACTAGCATCGGTTACGCGACCAAGTCAGTCGCCAAGTAACTGGTCTCATATCACTCGCTTTGCTCGCAAAAGCGAGTGATATGGCTCATTTGCTCTCTGCTCGGTTTTTCAGTTGACCGAGTGCAGTCGCAAACCTCTGAAGCAATCACATGTGCAAGAACAGGACGTCAGCTTATTTTACGGGGCAATGGCAATACGAGCCATATGCGAGCAGGCGGGAATTCTGTTTTCCTTGTTCAACGAACTGGGAGCGCAGAAGAAACACGAAAAAACACGAAAGAAGAAAAAAAAAATTAATTACCAACTGGCCCACCTTTCGATCCTTCTGCATTGGGAATTCTGTGTGGCGACGAGTGTTTGTCGCATGCAGCCGTGAAGTTCAGTTTTCTTGAGTTGCTCTTTGGTCTCTACTCACAAATTCTCGCGTCACCAGTGCAAGTCGCAGGCGTGAATGAGCCTTTAGAAAGCGAATTCACAGAGCTCTCGAAGGCATTCCAAGCTCTATCCACTGCCCAGTCTCGCTGTATCCGGCCCAAAAGTCATCTGTTAAAGACCAACTCGTATACAAGAACTTAATTGCTTAGTACTCTTAGCGATGGCTTTCACGCCCGTGCACTTTAAGTGCTCATGTGGTCGAGAACACATGTGGTCGAAACGAAATGGGAGTAAGAACACATGTGGTGGAAACGAAATGGGAGTACCACACTACGGCTTGCCACTTAATCAAACCTGTGGTTTTGGCAGTACTAATTGAATTCTCACGTGATATGAATGAACTAAACTGTTCGAGAGCAAGGCGTGAGCGTGGACTCAATTCAAATGAGGCGAACCCGATTCGTGGTTGGGACAATTCCAATGGTACGAAACAGCGAAACCACTGATGCTTTTAACTACGTTCTGGTTTTGCAACCCCGGCTAGTCAAAGCTTACCCCAAGTTCATCACTACGGCATCTTCGGTAGCGTTGGCCCGTTTGGCACTGGGACCAGTCCTTAACATTGGGACAGGGCTGGGCAGAGATAACTTTCCGTAATACAGATATCGAAATACATAGGTTGGAAGCCTAAAATACAGATACTGAAATACATTTCCAGTTGACGTAACGGGATATCTCGGAGATACTTTTGCAAAAAGTCGCAAAAAGTATTCCAGAATACAAATACAGCAATACAGATACAGGAATACCTTTTTTTTTTTTTCGGGGATCCTGATATTCCGCAAAGACATTAATCAGTGCAACATAACGTTCTAAACAAAGTTGCGGAGCATTGAACCTCGCTGTTTTTTTTTTTATTATTACAGTACGCTTATCGTCATTAAGCCATAACAGAGGGGCGGACTTACAAAGTGCATTACGGGTAATAATTACATATTTGCAGCTATCAATTGCAATTAAAAAATGGCGTGCCGCCTAATCTAATGGCTTGCCACGAACTAAAGACATTCGCCTAAAAAAATTTGCCATGCTACACTGGCCTTGAGCGACAGCGATTTTCAGAGGCCGAAAACACTGCTTTCGTGATTCTGCCGTCAGCGGCGTCACGCGCTTTACCACATGGGCCTTTCTGTGCTTGAGGGGAAACCGTCGCGGCCCTTCCTATGTCGCTGACCAGCGGCGCGCCTTTTGTTGTCTTGGCACGAAAAAAAAAAATGAAATCAAAAAAACCTTCATCCTCCCCTTGGACCTCAGAAAACGCGCCAAGACTCATTTCTCACAAAATAAAAAAAATGTAACGAGATACCCGTGCCCTGCATAGTATCGCAATACAATCGATACATCGGAAAAGTATTTCATTACTGACATACAGATACGTTTTTCAAATGTATCTCGATACAGAAATACAGATACTCAAAAGTATCTCTGAAATACTATCGTGATACTCTTGTATCGCCATACTGCCCAGCCCTGCACTGGGAGCATTGTAAGCATCAGAGTTCCTTACATGTAAGTGTATTTAATGACGTGAAATAAAGGAAATATCTTCTTAATCTAAACCTTCAACAATTTCAACATAAACGTTATTGCATTACGAGCAGTGAACATTATTACAGCAAAAGAACTTATTAGTTCAGGTATTCCCAGAGCTGCTTCGGCACACTAGTTCTTAAACTGCTCGGTACTGCCGCCAACTACGCTGTCTTTGCGCACCATCGCCCTACTTCAACTGCCATAGTTGTCTTGATGCAGTCCTCGTAGTCCAGGTCATAAATTCCGTAATCCTTAGCTTTAGGACAACTTTAGAGCCGCATGAAACCAACTCCATCTTATTTTATTGCCTTTCAAGGTGACCGTGCCATCAATGAGGCCACCTAGGAAGGAGGGTTTCCCGTTCTGCTTATAATAAGCGTATTTGGGCTTCTATTTTAGCCAAGTCGCTTGTAGCATTTTCCAGTCGCTCGTCGCTTTCTTTTTTTTTTGCTTATTTGTATTATTCTTGCAAATATAGTTATTTTAGTGATCATCACGTTCAGTAACATTACGTTTGTCGAGGACTTTGACTTGTTGAGTGAAATAAAAAAGTAACTTCAATCATGCAATGGCAAGCGTGTATTCATCCGAAAGGAGACTACCCTGGAGACAATGTTTAAAAGTAAATATGTGCTTTCGTTCATTTTTGCGCATATTTTCCCTGTACGTAATAATAAAAGTGACTTTCCTACTATTGTTCGTGTTTGAGTAACATCTTTTTCTACAATAAAATATTTTCAAGGATGGAAAAATTCACTAAATTTCCGCTTCCTTTAGGCTTCTTCGAAGAGGTAGCGCCGCTTTTTTCGGGCTTCTTTGTGACTTTCAGTTGCTTGTTAGCTGGGTACCATCTGCAACTCTACTCACAAGGGGCGAAGGCTCAGCGCCCCGCCCACAGCGCCTCGGTGGTTCCGCTTGCCTGCGTGGCCGTTCTGATGATTGTCCTCTTGGTGACCTTCGCCTACACGGCGTCTTGCTCTCTTTTATATGCGAAGCAGCTTATGGCGGAGTTCAATCCGGTGGTGTGCGGCGTGACCACCCTTACTGCGCATGCGCAAAACCTCTCCACACACCAGTTAACATTTGTGCCTGCGCCGTAGCCAACCTCCCTCTCCCCACATTCCCCCCTCCTCCTTTAGATAAAAGGCTCGCGTTAGGTCGTACACACGCTCAGTCACTGCGCCGGCTGTGTCGGTGTCATGAGTCCCAACGTCAACGTCGGCGCCAGTTGCAGTAATACCTTAACGCCTGCCGAGATCGCGGAGCAGCGGAAGGCTCGACGCGCCGAAGCGCAACGTAAACGTCCGCTAGCGGACCCCGAGCTCCGGGCTAGGGAAACCCAGCGCAAACGGCAACGTCGGCGGGAAACTGCTACGGATGAAACGCGGGCTCGACATGCCGAAACGCAACAGCATGTCGAAACGCAACGGTTTGACTGGGTGTCCACGTTAACAACAACATAAGAACACAAACACAACAGGAACGATAACACTAAATACGCAACATTAACGGAAACATTAACGGAAACACCTAGTCAAACCTATGCAAGCGCGGTGTGCACCCCGCGCGCTGCTTCGCATCGCCTCATGGTCTCCTTCAGTGGGAGATGGTGTAATTTTTCAACCTCCTTCCCTTTCCTAACGCTGAGTAGCAGGTGAAGCAGCGCCGTACAAAAAGATAGCCGTACAGCGGTTTCGTTCACTGATAATAAGAGCGCTACACCATTTCCAATGTTTCGTTCTCTTCCAACTTAGTAAGAATACATTGTCGCGGCAGTAACTTCTCTAATACTGCCAATTTCATCTATGCGCTAGCGTCTGTAAAACTGTAGCGCTATTTTCTGCGTCAGGTTAAAAGGCCCCTAAACCACTCTAAGGACGACAGTGATTTCCTTCTCGCCTTCACTACCCTTCCTACAGGCGCTATCTCCTCCTCGCCACTTATTTCTTCATAAAACACGTGTACAATGTCAGCACTAAGCGTTGTGCCTATCATTATTTCGCGCTTTTCGGCTACACGCTGTTACCTCCGCTTGCGCTGTCAAAGACGCCTAAAACGAAGGGAATCGGTAGATGGTGCACAATAGTCACATGAGACATTGCATAACTGGGGTGTGACTGGATGGCAAAGCATGGTAGTAGACAATTCACAACTGATATTCCTCGTACATGAACCCATCGATAACCTATCTCTTTATGACGTTAAGCGAACAGACCGCTGGCGTGACAAATTGTGCCGAAAAGACGGGAAACACCATGAGAGAATAAGGCGCTCGTTCTTTTGTATACTCAGAGGTTTTTATTTAGGAGTCCTTTAGGTTTATGTCAAGGTGCTCAGTATCGAAATTGACAATGAACGCTCCCCGCATTTCCTTCGCGATTGTCTAAATTCGAAGTCCCTAACAGGTCCACGACTGCCGGATGCACTGCCTACATACACCGTCTCGTGAAAAGAGAAAGAGAGCCGTCTAGGGTCGTGCTAACTGTTGACATTTCCAGGATATGCGATAAGCCATTGTCCGTCATCACTGTAACCAGCGTGTTTTACCAGCGCCGGTACCTAATACCGTCCCATTTACGCTACGAGATTAGGCATCACTAACAACTATCAAACGTTCCGTCGCATCGCTGCCACGTCAAAAAAGCGTGCAAAGCGCGACGGATCAGTGTACAAATAGTTGGCGGCGGTAATGTCGACAGTAGCACGTTTTTGTGCAGTGCTGACTGACTGGTTCCATTGTCGCCTAAACCTAGCGAAATGAAATCACCATTGTGCACTAAATAAGTTAAATATATTATTGTCTGCGTCATGTTCGCTCAGACTAAAACTAAACTGTTCAGTAGTACGCCTTGAAAACTACGTGTATCTCATTGTAACGCACCGACCTGAAGTATAGTGATCCCGTCGGCTGCCATGACAACCTCATATCTGCTTTCATGATGCTGAGTGGTTTTATGATGCTGTTGTTGCTTTGCAAGCGGGGAGAGTGGTGACCGCACGTAGCCAATGCCAGCTAGAAAAATATTATCAGGCCTGCTCACTGCCTCCGTGACGTCATGCATCTAGCCCGAGCTGGCGCGCACGGGAGGCTGTGAAGCCATTGGCACTAACGTCTTCCGTGAACAGATAAAACGTTCGCAGCGAGTTTTACAGGCGCAAAAGCTTAACTTTGCCTTTTGCGTCGGTTTTGGCGCTGGTTTAAGGAATGTATTAAGCTTTAATTAATTTTTTGGTGATTCATCTGTAAGTCATTTATTATTCCACTTAAAAATAAAAGATCGTACGCTATCAAATGTGTAACCGAGTTATAAGAGCAAAGTTTGATGGCCCAACAATGTGACGAAATACATAAGGCAAATTTTATTGAATCTTTATTCTTTATATATACACGCACGTGGCACTCTGTCCAGAAGATGCACGGAAACTGTTCCTATTCATTTGCTAAACTTCTGCAGTTTTCTCTGCCGAGTTCGCACTTTTCTAATGTCTTGCCGGTTCTTGGATCGGTGTACTCGGTAATCGTCCTTAAGTATACCGATTTGAAATGGAGCTGACACACCTTAAAACCATTTAATAAAGCGATTTAACACAAGCTTTCTGCTCCACATGCCCCTTATTCACTAAGGTACAAAACAGGTGTCTACAGGCACCCAAATGCGGCTGAATAGCAGCAGTACGTACATATTTCAAGCAAATAAATTAGGCGAAGGCGCTGGGGATACTGGCGCCTAAATATAACACCGCAAAAAAAGAATGGTCGGAGCAGCGGTAAGAAATACTACGTAGTATACATAACAGATGCACGTCGCCACGCACGAGCCCTCCTTCCCTTTTTTAAACAAAGTAACCGGAGGGGTTACAATAAGCTCGCGGTGCTATGCGCAAATAGCGAAATGTTTACCGACCGTGAAGGAAAAACGCCTCTTCTGATAATACATTGGCATGCGTGTTTATTGCTTCATTTTGATGTGTTCGGAATGCGAGCAGTAGAACGTAAAACGCATCTCTCGCTCCGCTTGTGAAATCGGTTGAGCGGAACGTGAAGATGCGTCTACTTCGTTTCACCGTCGTTTTACAGCCAAGCACAGTGGCTTAGCCAGGGGATGGCACACCGGGCACTTGCCCCCCCCCCCCCCGAATTTTTTTTTCGCCATGGGATACAGAGCGAAAAATGACCATTTCAAGGGGGTGCACCCCCCGAAATCAAGGAGGTGCGCCCCCCCCCCCCCCCCCCGAAAAAATTTCTGGCTACGCCCCTGGCCAAGCAGACCGCGTCTCGGCAAACGCGCTCGTCAAAAACGCCAAAATGTGCAGTTCCTAGCACTGTCTCGGAAAACTGCGTTATTTCGGGGCTGAGCTGCAGCGACACTAAGCAAAAAAGTGTCTAATGTGAAGGCTTACGCTAACGAGTCAGAAGCGCGCACATAATTTTACAGAGGGAGCCGAAAATGTTAGAGGTGGTGCTTTTAGAACAAATCAAAAGCGTACCTTCGAGTCACGTAGAGAACGCATATCGATGTCATCCCGACGAGCGGCACAGTCTCATTTCGCTTTCTGGTCGTCCTCGGGGAATGAAAACACTTGGACCTCCAGTACGAAGCGGCGACAGTTGGACTCGCAGCACTGCCCCATTGGGAGAGCTTGCAGATGTACACCACGCGAACATTTAGTGAACGAAACACATCATATCACCACGCAGCACTTCACAGACGCAGAACACGGTCATCTTCATGCAGTCGCCAAAAGAAACACCAGCACACCACGACAGGCTTCGTCAGGCTTAGCAATCCTGCTGTCTCGAACGACGGCA
This sequence comes from Rhipicephalus appendiculatus, assembly GCA_030522465.1. Classification (NCBI taxonomy): domain Eukaryota; kingdom Metazoa; phylum Arthropoda; class Arachnida; order Ixodida; family Ixodidae; genus Rhipicephalus; species Rhipicephalus appendiculatus. The sequence goes on along the minus strand of JALIZH010032920.1, from coordinate 488,435 downwards.
GCATGCATGCGCACGTCTACTCGGCAGGAGACGAGGGTCAGAACTGAGTGACGTCAGAAGCCATGCCCGGAGTAGTGAGCAGGCCTGAATTATTTCTCTAGGTGGCATTGACGTAGCTCGGCGACGAAGAAGATTGTGAAACGTGTGCAGGCATCGCACTAGATGGTGACATCTGATTGGTCCTTTCTGTAGGGCCTGGACTCCATCGCCGTGCCGGCTACGGAAACGTAGAACACTGCTCAACGTCGTTGTAAACCCGTTTTGAGGAGAAAAACTATTATAAAATCCTCTCCCCCGACGGAAAGAGGTGTCGTGGCGGTGACGCGACGGAGCGTTTTACTGGTGTGTGAATGAGGCCTTACCGTTCAAGCCACCGCAGTAACAGTGGTTATGGCGCCCGGCTGCTGACCCGAAAGTCATGGTTTCGAAGCCGACTGTTGCGGTCGCATTTTCTATGTAGGTGAAAATGTTAGAGGCTAGTCTACTTAGATTAAGATGCACGTTAAGGAACCCCAGGAGGTAGAAATATGTAGACCCCTTCACTACGGCGTGACTCACAATTATTGTTGTTTTCGCACGCAAAACCCCAGAAATCAATCACTATTGCCATTCAATGTTAAATTAAATTGTTGCCCCAGTTACGCGACGCATGTATGACTCGTGAGATGGTGAGAGTGGCTAATACCGGTCTTGAACGAACGAAGCGAATTTCCGAGAGCTCGTTTCTTTGTTTGACACAACCTTAGTAAACACCAGCAGGTACTGAAGCTGAGGAAGGTATAGGTAATGCTAATTGCGCTGTTTTCAGTGTATTGTATTAATTGTGATACTGATGTGAAGAAAGTAAAGTGGACCAAAAGACAATTTGCCGCCGGCAGGGACCGAACCTGCAACCATCGGATTACGCGCCCGATGCCCTCACCAATTGATGTACGGTGGTGGTCATCCCCTCGTCTACAATACCAGGAATTGAAGCGCATGAAAACTGCGAGGGTTTGTCAGCGCTGCTCGCAGCCATGACAGCGAGTGTAGAACACTCTTTCTTTTTGCCAGGTGGCGTCACGTAGCACGTGAACATTTAGCGAGCGGACAGCCGACAGATAAGCCCTCGCGTACTACCTGAAGGCATCAAGTCTGCCGGAACGAGACCCTCTCTATGAATGAATCAAGGAAGAGAATTCGGAGGGCTCGTTTTGTTTGTTTGACACAACCTCAATGAAAAGCAGCAGATAATGGAGCCAAGGAAGGTGTAGGGAACGTTAAGTGTACCGTTTTTAAGTGTATTGCAATAATCATGATGTAGATGCGAAGAACGTAAAGTGGATGAAAAGACAACTTCTCGCCGACAGGGACCGAACTTGCGACCTTGGAATTACACACACAAAAACCCAATAAGTGGACGGGGTAACTACCGCCGCTGTAGCTCAGTTGATTAGAGCATCGGGAGTGCAATCCGAAGGTCGCAGATTCAGCCCCTGCCGGCGGTAAGTTGTCTTTTCGCCAAATTTACCTTCTTCACATCTATATCATAATTATTACCATACACTTAAAAACGGTACACTTAACGTTCTCTACACCTTCCTTGGCTTAATTATCTGTTGGTTTTCATTACGGTTGTGTCAAACAAACAAAGTGAGCCCTCAAGATTCTCTCTTTTCATTCGTTCTGTGGTACAGTGCTACGCGTAGTTAATTTTCAAGAGGAGTTGTTTTTCAAAGTTGTCATTGCTGATCCTTCCATCTTTCTTCGTTAAAGGAGTACTGACACAAAACTTTTCACTTATCGTTTTCTTGTGTCAAATGATAGCCCAGGCCCCCAAGAGCCTAGGAAATGTATCGGCAAGCGTGAGTGCGCCCTGAAAAAATAATTACAGCATGTTTTTAAAAGCTAGTTTCAGTTCATACTGCACCCTGACGTCACGACGTTGTACAGGCAGCGCCACCAGGCGGTAGTATGTGAATGCGCACGCTTTCGTGACGTATCCTCGTGCGCGCGTAGCTCCATCGTCTGCTTCGTCTGCTGCGCGCCGCACATGTGGCAACTGTCGCGCCATCAACGATTGACGAATATTTGTCAACAGACACCGACGACAGCAACGACTTCGGCAGAGAGGAAGATGCCGAGCTTGCCGACCCCGCGAATCATTTCGCATTCGACCCGCTTGCAAGTACGTCAGAAGACGAGTCGTCTGAGAGGGATAGCGCCATGCAGGCGGCTTGCGCATCGGGAATGTCGAATGGTAAGAATTCCCTGTTTTTTGCTTGATTTTGCGCGGGCATCATCCGGATATTCTACGGAAGTCAATAGCGTTCGTGTGGATTTCGTACTGCTATTACTTGCTTGAAATTATTGGTACTCAAGATTCGACACCGCATGTATGCTTTGTCCTGCCGCTTTCCTAGGCAGCCGCACTGCGCACGCAGTATGCCAACGTCTTGCTGGTCGTAACGCCTGAACGTTATATCGATAACCATAGGCGTGCGCTTCAGGGGGGGGGTGAAGGTTCGACGCAGCGCCCCCCCTCCCTATTAGGTCAATGTACGGGGTGACATTGCGCCGCCCCCCCCCCCCCCCCCCACGAGTCGCAGCGCCCCCCCGCCCAATTATGACAATGTATGGGGCGCTCACTTTGCCCCCCCCCCTCTTAGGTGACTAGGGGGGCGGCCGCCCCCTCTGCACCTCCCCCCCCCCCCCCCCCCCCGTGCGCACGCCGATAACGTAATCTGCGTAGGTGCCTCTATGGGAGTTGCCACCCGATGGACACAGACGTATCCTGTAGGGAAATCGACAAAGTCGCGCTCTAGTGCCGGATGAGGCAGCCTGTGTCACCGCGCACCCGACGTTTCAGCGTGGGTGCCTAGACATTCACGCCCTCGAGATAGCGTACTACCCTTGATGGGATATCGACCAGGCGTCATTGAGGCACCGGGAATCCACAGGTATTACTGCTGCGGTTGATCTAAGTTAGCTGTTGCTGTTGAAGCTGATGTCGGCCGAATCGCAATTGTCCCTGGCATGCAAAGTGCATGCCTTCGGTATACATCCTGCAAAAGTGTGGTGGTCGCATGTACGACGCCTCATCCACGCACTCAAAACGTGCATAGGCGCATGTTACTTGCTAATATTGCTATGTCCATATTCCATATCGCGTGTCCAACTAAATAAAGGGAAATGAAAAAAATACATGTATAAGTGGCATTGGACACGTCCGGTCGTCAAGCAGCGCAAATTATGCACGAACTCGAAATCACAATATGTGAAATAAAATCTGCAAGCTTAGAATAGCTGCTGCTTACATTGTGAGATAGTTCTTCACAAGTCAAATTACTTGATCTCGCCTTTCACGTTCTTTGTGATTGACTTATGTACTTCATTGTTCTTTTTTTTTCCTCTATAAGTCATAGTTCTCGGTAGTGCCTTTGGCCCATTGGGTTAATTAAGTAAACGATAAATAAAATGAAGTGTTTCTGCATATCTGTACTTGCTAAAAAGGAATCTGCAATGCTACATAACAATGACGTTTTATTTCGTAATTTTGTCTGCTCGAAAGAGCCCCTTGTCAGTGGATTGTTCTGGAATATGACTCTGTGCACACTGCAGGATATGTCTACCTTTACTCTTGCCACTGCATTTTTATATCGTATTGCATTCATATTTCAGGCGATATCGTACCTTTGTAGGATGGTTCTGGCTTCGCCTTGGCAAACGAAAGCGAGTGGTCCTGCCCAGCTGCGTCGTCTCTGCAGTGCGTCAAAATTTCCCTTCACAAGACTACTGCGGCTTTAAGTATCCAGAATTATAATATACGAACATCATGGAGATGCAGTTCAATAAAAGAAAATATGTTCAACTTGATTTATTTCTTTAGGCATAACAGCCTGTGTCACTGACCTTTCTTCTGGTCGTATGCAAAACAGATGCTATATGACCAGCACTACAGAAGGAAGTCAACACTGAGGCTAACTCACATGAAATTCAAGAAAGAGGCTGTAGTTGCTAAATTAAGAATAACAAAACAGAAAGAGCTGCCAAGTATGCACACATGGCAGTAAATACGTTCTCCAGATTTCTGAGTCTTGACCTCATGGACTAGGTAAGAAGTGAACAGGAACCTGAAAGACGGCATTAGCCTGACAATGATGAACTCGTACATTACCAGAATTGCATGTTCACTATGTCTCGACCCAACAACCGAAGTACACAGTGTAGCTATGCACGAAAACAACTGATTTCGATAACACATGTTAAAGTAATGAGGCAAAGGCATAGGTCGGCAAAATTTGTGGAGCTCACTCAGACTCACTTATGAATTATGATAAAACGGAAGCTTGGGCTAGTTGGTGATTTGGAATCAACATGTTTGCACAGCGTGAGAAAGCAGGGATGTGAAGCACCAGCAGGGATGTGAAGCACCAGCAAACTGTGCAGCCAGTGACACTAAGCGTGTTTCGGTGCTCCCCTATCTACATAAGATTTCACACAATTTGAAAAAGACAGGGGATAAGGTTGACGTCAAGGTTGTTTTTTCTGACCGGAAAAGCTTTCAGTGCTCTGTAAATGCGTGAATGCTCAATCCGCACAAAAGAGCGGTTGCACAACCAAACATAGGAGGCAATTCGTAACGTGCTATGGCTGTTGTTTACTTGATCCCGTTGTCTTGTGGCAAGAAGTATGTTGGACAAACGGGCAGGTGCTTGAACGAGCATTTAAAGGAGCATCACTATCATGTAAACACAGCTGTTCAAGGCCATCTGGGTATTCACTGTAGAGATTGTGGTTGTAAACCGGAATTTGAAAAGTGCACCGTTGTCGCAAATCATCGTCAGCAGCTAACACGCAAAATCATTGAGGCTAATCAAATGCAACTGCTGGGTAACCTCTGTGTTAGCATGCCTTCTGTCGCACTTACTAAAAAAAGAAATCGAATATCTGGCTGTGACGTAATAGGTTGTGAGTTTGTGCTGAGGTGTGCTGTTGCTCTCACTTAACAAGATATAGAGTATCTAGCTGTAACGCAATAGGTTGTGCGCCTGTGATGAGGTGTGCTGCTTGCTATCATATGTATATATTTCCAGCGTTTTCGCTAATAAAATTTAGTTGAAGTCAGCACCCCTTTTGTGTCCTCCCTAAGTCCTCGTCTTTTTTGCGCTGTGCAAACATGTTGATTCCTATGAAATACATTTTGCTCTTAGGGCTCACTCGAACTCAGACTCACCAAAATTTTCCTGAGCCGGACTCACACTCACGGAAGTTTTTTTTCAATTGGACTCGCTCAAATTCAAGCTCACCAAAACATTACTGACCTGGACTCACTCAGACTTACGTGTCGATCTGAGTCTGAGTGAGCCCGAGTGAGTCAACTCATCAGTCCATTAGCCTAGAATTTGTTTTTTTGACCATGGTGTCAATGCTCTTTAACACCAATATCTCACAAAATCGGTGCTTTTCTTGGTGCCTTTTGATAAAGAACCTTCGAATACGAGTTATGAGTGCTCGCAAACAAGTAAGGTGATTTTTATTGAAATATATGACAACGTAAGATATATTTATCAAGAACTTCCCTGGAACAGTTGGCGGGGGGGGGAAGGGGGGGGGGATAGGGGGGGGAATTACGTAGGAGGTTCAGGCACCTCCCTACGTAATTCTTGCCTCTGATCAATAAATATTGAAATGGTGTGTGAACGACACTGCTTTATAATACGTGCGAGTAGAGGTGAGTATAAGCGTGAATCCAGGTAAGGCTGATAGTAATGCTGGAGATGAGTAGGTACGTAGGACCATAGGTCGGCAAAAAAGAAAAGTGGAACTCACTCGGACTCAAGAAATATGTCTTGCGCTTCGGTCTCACTCGGACTCAGACTCACCAAAATTTTCCTGAGCCGAACTCACTCGGACTCACACTCACAAAAATTTGCTTCAACCCGATTCATTCGGACTCAAACTCACCAAAATATTACTTCACCCAGACTCAGACTCATGGCACGGTCTGAGTTTAAGTGAGTCCGAGTGAGTTTGCCGACCTATGGGCAAAGGCCACAGTTGGTAACATGACAATAACATAACAGAAAGAGCTGCTAAGTCTGCACACATGGCAGTAAATACGTTCTCCAAATTTCTTAATCTTGACCTCATGGACTAGGTAAAGAAGTAAACAGGAACCTGAAAGATGGCATTAGCCTGACATATGCTTAGCTACACAATGATGAACTCGTACATTACCAGAATTGCATGTTCAGCATGTCTCAACCCAACAACTGAAGTACACGGTGTACCTATGCACGAAAACAACACTGATTTCGATAACACGTGTGAAAGTAATGAGGGAAAGGCCACGGTCGGTAACGTGACAATAACAAAACAGAAAAATCGACTAAGTTTGCACACATGGCAGTAAATACATTCTGCAAATTTCTGAAAGGTAGTCGTCTTGACCTCATGGACTAGGTAAGAAGTAAACAAGAACCTGAAAGACAGCATTAGCCTGACATACGCTTAGCTGCACAATGATGAACTCATAGATTATCAGAATTGCATGTTCACCATGTCTAAACTCAACAACTGAAGTACACGGCGTAGCTATGCACGAAAACAACACTGATTTCGATAACACGAATAACCTCCACTGGAGCACGCAACTCGGGATAGCCTGCACGCTTTAAGTTGCTGCCGCTGCAGACTCTTTTTCTATATCCTTGAAAGGCATCGTGATGCGCGATTGCGGTAGTGGGGCACAACGTTGAGATTCGTCGGCGCAGATTCTTCGTCGACAGTCCGAAGCCGGTCAGCAACTGCATGCTGCGCGTGTACGCGTCCGGAGTGAAGTGGAGCGAACAGAGTAAACTCCGCTTGGTTGGCGTCCAGTCTCCGCCTCGGCTGCGGCGCACGAAGTCTACTCACGCTTGTCGCAGCGCCCGATCGGACGGGAATCGATGGAACTTGCACCTATTGTCCCCCGTTTAACTGGCACAAGACTTCACAGGGCAAAATATTGGTGCCATGACGACAAATTCAAAGTCAGACGATTCCCTTGCCCTCTGATAAGCGTATATTTTGTATTCGCGTGCACGCACTCTATTCCAGACTCCGCTTACTCGCTTCACAAGTACACTGGATGACAGTGACCGCACGACCGCACGGCTAGCGAGCAGATGATCGAGAAGGCGACGGGTAGCAACGGGGCGACGCGCAAGCGGCCATTTTTTGTGTTTTGGTGTTTGACGTCATCACAACTAGCCAGGCTGCTGCGTGAAGTCACCAGGATTAGTGCTGTAGCCTCATGTCAGGCTAGTGTTGATGTCGGTAGGGATGCCGCGAGAAAATTGACTTTAATATCAAAATAAAATATCTTATCAGCATTTGCTGAGCTTCATACTTGCTCAGAGCCATCTATGCATACAGGAGATTTGTATGGCAGAGCAAGCTCGCCTTCGAAAAAAGGTGTCAGTACTCCTTTAAGAGATCAGCTGCTACAATGAACACTCTCTCAATGCATGTGCTGGAGGCAAGAGCGGTGTTTTAACGTAGGAACACCTTGCAAACCAGCTCGTATTGGTGCAGTGCATTGATGCAATTGTGGATGTCCTTTACGAAGCTTCGCGCTTCACTTTTGCTGGCGCTTGGGTAAGGCGTTGCGGGTAAGGCGAAGAAAAAGATACAAAAATGGTCTCTGTAGGGACTCCCCATACTACCAGAGGGGAGGTCGGTACAGAGGGGTCGCATAATTTTCTGGACGAGCTCTGCATGCCGTAGAAAACTGTTTACAACTTGATTTTCGAAAAAAAAATGCAACTATTTACCGGTAATTATTGCAAGAAAATTTAAATGAATTACGCGGAACGTTGAAGTTTCGAGAACGTAATCTATTGCAAACTTCCAAGGAAGTCTAGCTGATTACAAGCAAGCGATCACGTGTAATGCGTCACGTACAAGTGTGGTCACTACTTATGAGGTCCCTTCACGGAGTACTGCAGCAGGGCGGCTCCGCAGTACGAACACATATATGCCAGACTCTTCAAGCGGTTTGATGGAGGAACAGCATAAAAATGTTAACTCTCGCGTTGCGGCATGCCCAAGCTTCCACCTTGTTGATTTACGAGTCATTTATTAGCCACAGTCAAGTTTCGCGCCCAATTTGAGAAAATCACTTTAAAATCTCTATCTATATAGGATATTAGCGTCTATTGCAAATTTTTACTCAACTTGCTAATTCAAGCACTCACGCTGCTTCGCTTTAATACATATATATATACGTGCTTCCTTCATGGAACATCTCAGATGTGAAAGCTTTATTGCGATAGAAATTATATGGGCACCCTCGACGGGGTATGACCGTCGCCGTCGGCGTCACCATCATATTCCGTATGAAGTCCGAATCGATAACACCCCCCCCCCCCCCCCCCTTTCCATTGTAAGTTCTACCCGTGGGTAAAAGCGCGCGGTCGGGGGGCCACAAACACGGCTGAAGCAGAGTTTAAACGAGCTGACCAATCTTTGTCGCACGGACGGCGCATGCGATAACGTCACCCCGCGTCGCGTGCGAGGCCTGCCATCGATTGCTGTTTAACCGGAGAGGAAACCCCCCGCCCGCCCTGAAGGAGCGTGTAGAAACGCCAGAGGGGGGGGGGGGGGGGGGTGTCGCTGGAGCACTAACTGTAAGCTTTGGTTATAAGGGCGCGGCCGAGCTCGCGCGTGCTATCTCGGCAGGCATTAGTAGATGGCTCATATGCCCTTCTCCGTGCTGCGCTCCCAACGCGAAGAGACCGCGCGAAAACCGCATCTATCGGCCTGGAGCAGCCGTATTTTCTTACAACAGCGTTTTGTAGAGTTACCCGAAGCCGGATCCAAAAGAGTTAGCCGCCAGCCTTATTTCGTATAACATTACGATTAGTTGCTAGCGCATTCATTGCATCGCCTTTGCGGTGAAACTTTTTTTTCATACTTGTTCGTGTTCTATGCCATGCCTCAGCAAGTTATCCTGATTAATACTTCCGGCAAGCTGTATGCAGAAGAGTCTCGGTAATACTCGTCAAGCCACATGTTCGAAATGGTAAATCAAAGCTCAGCCTGACAACGTAATGGATGGATACAACTTTGTCGCTGACAACGTAATGTCCTGATTAATGCTTCCGGTGAGTTGCATACCGAGTAGTCTGCGTCATACTTGTCTTGCAATATCCTCAAAATGGTAAATCAGACCTTTGCTTGACAACGCTATGGATAACTGCAACTTTACTCCTGACAACGTAATGTCCTGATTAATACTTTCGGTGAGCTGTGTGCAGAACAGTCCGCGTCATACGCGTCAAGGAAAATGTTCAGAAGGTAAATCAAACCTTTGCTTGACAGCGTAACGTCCTCATGAATACTTCCAGTGAGCTGTATACCAATGAGCCTGTGTCATACTCGTCAAGCGAAACGTTCAACATGGTAAATCAAAGCTTTGCTTGACAACGTAATAAATATCAAAACGCATCTGCAGGTAGGAAAAAGTAACTACACATAAAAGTAGTATATTCAGAATAACTTTATCGGGAGTGGTAGTCACCAACAAAGCATGTGGGCGTTCTCTTTACTTAAAAACAGAAGAGAAACCTACTGATGAAGAATAAGAGACAACCAAAGTGGCTGATTTGCGCCTTTTGCTTTGCTGAACATGCTTTACTTATTTTATTTTCTTCACCATGTTTTATTGCCTTTTATACGTCAGTACACTTTTTTTAACTCTCTTTCTCCTTGCGGGCCTGCTGTATTTATTGACCACACGGATCGTCCCAGCAGTATCCTTCTGTGGATCAGCAGGTTGCTGCCATGCGCACCTCTACTTTCATAGCAGTATTGGTCGTCGTCTTCTGCGTGGAGATGGTTTTTATGACCGTGCAAACGGCTAAAAAGGCTGTAGACGGTAAGCTGCTCTCTTGCCTCACAAATAGAAGATATGCTGTGTTAAGTGACTAATACACTTAAAAACGATGGAGCTCTAACAAAGACCCTAACAGGCGTATCGGGAAGCACCAAATGATGAATTATTTCAGGACCACGTGCCTTTCCTAGAGGTCCACAACCAATTAGTGCAGTTTAAAGTCCACATATGTCCCCACCAACTTAATAAAGACGCTATACGGGCAAGTTGGATTCGACACCCGCTGAGGTAGCTGAACAGGCGAATTGTTGTGCTGCTAATCTCAATGGCGAGGGTTCATTTACTGGCCACGAGGGGCGCGTTTGCATGGGGGGCAAAATGTAAAAGCACCCTTCTAGCTCTTAGATTTATGTGCACGTTCAGGTGCTCCAGGTGGTAGAAATTAATCCAGAGTCCCTCACCAGGAAGTGGCTCATAATCATATCTCGGTTTCGGCACGTAAAAAATCCCGCAATTGTCATTATACTATTATCAATATATTACTAGTTACGTTGAAGCCATCTGGTTAGAACTTTACTATTGGTAAGTTTTCTAATACTTGTTTTTAATGTGAATAATACTTGCTACAGTATAAATGTTTTACGCCATGATACTGCTCCACCCTATCTTCCACATAAGAGGGTCTGAAAAACAGTTTATACCAATTTCTGTGAAGATTGCTAATGGCACTAGGAGGTGCATGTGGTCAAAACCCAGATGGTCGAAATTACTCCGGAGTCTCCTACTACGCCGCGCCTCACAATCATATTTTGTTAGTGGCACGCAATGCTCTGAACGTTGCCATTTCTAGCACAGAGCTTCAACTATAAGACACGAGAAGGAAGCAACTTGCGATATGGCTAATGCCAGTCTCATAGAACTCACCCATCAGGATGGATCAATTGTAATCTCGAAAAAAAGGCTGGTTTAGATAATTACACCGATATCTTGCACCATGGTTTTTGAAACAGTTAGCTATGTTTGTAAGGCTGTCCCTAAACGGCAGCATTTAAATTTATTTCATTGGCCATTCATAAAGTTTTTCTTTTGTATTCTTACTTTTCCCAGCAGCTTGTTCTTAAATTTCCTGAAATTTTTATGCTGCAAACTGCCACATTTGTGACCTCTTATTCGGTGTCCTAAATTTTTTACCCGGTGGTTTCATTCAGCACTTTCTGCCTATAAAATCACTCAGCAAGTATTTATTTATAAGTATTGATTTCATATAAGGAGTCTCTCTCTCTCTCTCTCTCAAGGGACGGCATTTAAAATAAGACACCTCGTTATGAGCGCAATGCCTGTGAAGGAAGTATAGGCTTGAAGTATATCACTAGTTGAGCATTGACACCTGAATTATTCCACACACAGCCACACACAGGATTTTCTTTTTTTGTGTGTGTGTGGAATTTGTCCCCAATAGCGCAATGGGTTTACGGACGTTGAGCATAAACCTTATTGCTCCTTTTTCTCAAGTCAGCTACAAACCAGCTATTGAAAACGGTCCAAAACATTACATTCGGCACTTAAAAAGTACGCGGTTTCATTACCAAGCTATCTCTATTACAATGGCACCCTTTCATAATAAGTTTCCGTTCCGAAATAAGCAGAGTAACCGCCTTTCATTTTCGTTTTTCACAGACTGCTACAGGAACGGTACTTGCGGATATCCAGAGGGTAAGGATCTTCATTGCTCTGATACGTGGTTTGTTCTCCTGGCTGAGCTAGAGATAACTTGTGATTTCGTATGAAAGCCAAAAGGTTGACTAGTATAACAAAAATGAGATTAACTGTAACGAGCGAGGTTTAATTAACAGCACATTAAGCGGACATAATTTCATTTCTTATAGCTTAAGTTTACAGCCAGGGCAATTTTGTTGTGATGGTAGTTGCACAAGGTACTTCGCATAAACTGTTGAAAGACTCGACGGTAGGCACTCTGGTCGATAACTAACCAGCTGTTACCTCACAAATACTTATTTACTGAACACTGCAGGCGTTTAAATGCGCTTAACTAACCTAGGTACTAACGTAATGCGACATATATCTAGCCAATTCGTTCTCTTTTACTACAAAACTCTGTCGTAAAGTCTGTACATGTGTACACATGTGTCACCTCAAATGCTCACTGCACTCACTCGGCAATCTAAAAGCGAAGCTATTTTGCGTCAACGTCACAGCAGCTACAATGGTATTTTTTTTCTCCTTTGCATCGAATTTTGTCGTGAAAATAAAAGCCTCACCCCATCGAGTGGATCTCAACTCAGCATTAGTAGTGATGGAGGTGTCACATTCAAGTGCGGCGCTCCTTATATCCTCCAGCCCACTCGTCAAGTAGCCTCATACATGAAAGTGAGATCTACGTATGCGATGCCCTCCAATCACACTAAAGCTCAAGCTTTGCCATTATGTCCGTGAATGTGTATTTGAAAGAAAAATTTGTTCACTTTCTGCGCACGCCTATGGTGATAATGCACCCGGAACGCAAGCTGATATCGTCCGACGCGTTTCAAGCCTTAGAAAGTATTAACTGCATATGCAAGATAATTACAAGAAAAGGGGATATATATACAGACGTTAAAGGTGGTCGTGTTGTCTGTTTTCTTCTTTTTAAAACTTTTTCTGGTATCTTTTCTCTGTTCCAGCAAAGTCCGTTCGTCGAACAGGATGAACCAGACGACAATTTATCATCTCTGCACGCGTTAAATAGTGAAAGAACTGGCACAGAACGCGGTGTAGTATTTCTTCTTCACTGAAGTTATCGCAGACTTAGTTAATGAGCAGGGTCAGAATTCAATGTTTTACTCCCTGATCATAATAAAGTGTTTCATTACTAGTCCACAGGACCGTTTCCTGGGCCCACAGATGTGTATATCTGTTGACCATATCAAATTCCGCCAAGGTGCACAATCTCTTGCAAGCTTAATTTTTACCATGAGCTATGTTGATACCTTAACATGAAATATTTATATTGTTTTGGTTTCAGCCTGTTGGGACTGCCCTAAACCCGAGCCACAAGGATATATAAGAACGCCAATTTTCTACTTTGATACCGAGACTCAAAGCTGCGAAATGGTTGCTGGAAACATAGACGAGGCAAGAGGAACATGCAACAGCTTTGAGAATGAAGATGACTGTATGTTCTTCTGTGGGCTTAACCACGAAGATTATGACAGAAATGAAAGTCATTAGTGAGTGCACATTCTTATCGCCTTTTTATTGTCATTTTACAAAAATAACTCCTCGAACTGAGACACATCATAGTGAGACATTTTTCTCGTTCACTAAACTGCGTTGTCATCTTTTCGACAGCGGCCATTATTAACCTATCGCACCTAAATTGCACTTCACCTAGACAAAAATTAACCATGCCTGTGGAGTCGCCTACAACAAGTGCTTTGTAGCTTCAGCTGGTATAGGCCACAGGCAGAAAATCGCAAACTGCATGAAGGGCAGAAATAAGTGCCTCAGTGACTTCAACTGCGATGCGAAGGGCTCACTCAATCAACAATTACTGATGTCAGGAACGGGCGCCTAAACTGTGCTCTAAAACGGATTCGACTGCAACCGCGTAGCTGCCGCTTCTTCGTGCCAGCTATTGGCAAGCGCCTCTATATTTCCAGTGGCAAATTTTCTAAAGTTCAAGGAACACGCAAAGCCGCAGTCTGTTGCACGTAAGCATAGAGCAGGAATCATGTATAAAACGAAGACTGTTTTAGACTACTCCAACAAATCATAACGACGGGTCACCCGTGTCATGTACAAAATGATTGAGAAATTACAGCCTTACACAGTGGAAACACTTGATATTGTGTGTGCGTTTTGGTATATTCCGTTATTTTGGGTATAAGCAACTGAATTTACCAAACTTAAACCATGTCCGTTAAGAAGTTTGTGCCCTTTGCCTTGAAGTGGGCGTAGTTAGGATGATTATGATACCCGTTCTTAAACATCAGCTAAGAAATAAACGGTGCTAATAGCTGTGTGTGTCCGATATATAAAAATTACCTCAGCTCAATCGAACATTTCACTTTCATCTGCCACTTTTTGTTTTAATTTTCCCGCGCTTTAAATATTGTACTTTCGTTTCTATTATTCATGTTGGAAACATTGTAATTCAATTATAAATGTTGAACCGCGGCCTGCGTGATCGGCACCGGCTGCGCGCCGTAGCACCTCCGCGATCGGTACCGGCAGCGCGACGTTGCTACGGCGCACAGCCGGTGCCGATCGCGGAGGTGCTACGGCGCGCAACCGGTGAACTATTAAACGTGGAAGCATTCGCGCCCATCCAAGACATATATGCCGCGTGCGAACCATCGACATGGGCCGACCCCTGACAGTAAGTGGCACTTGCTTCCTAACAGTATTTCGTCTCGTTTTGGGAGGCTGTTTGTACGCTTATTTACTACATTTCAATAGGCTACAGCAGCGTTTTATTTCGTGCGACGGACAAACGAATGCGTGCTACCCCATTGAACGTTTTCTTAAAATGCGTCGTTATGTCGACCATGATGGCGTTGTCGTCATTTGGCGTGGCGTTGTCGTTGTCATCGACCATGATGGCGTTGTCGTCAGTGTATTGAGGGAGTATACGGAGCCTGATATGCTTGAATGGGCACGCTCACCTCCGACCCCCGAATGCTGTATTGGCCGTCATTGCAAGAAAAGCCACCGAAATGGCATGAGCGGTATCAGGGAAGATATGAGCCGCCCCGCAACCAAGTGGAGCTTGGGCAAGTGAGGTTGCTTGAACGCATACACGTACACACTAGAAATCGCGGGCTTCAATTCTTGATGGACTTCTGTTCCGACAACCACAAAAAGTTTATCCATCCATCCAGCCAGCACGAAACATGTTCGTGTAAAACTTGGAGGACGTTAAGCAGAGGGGAGGAAACTCCCTATACCTCCCATGGGACGCGCTCTCGCATGCTGATACGCAGCGGCAGCGCCGCTTTTACCACTGGCGGCTGCAGGGCATCTAAATAGAAATAAATCACAAACAGAACATTCGTTTCATGACGTCACGGGGGAGGTCGCCAAATAGAAGCAAAGGGCGTAAAATCGAGAGGAGGAGGGTTGCCGCGGAAGCTCTCCTTTCCCACTTCGCATGCAAGCGGAATGTCCTCATGCCCTCTTTCAGGTCCGCTGGCCGCTTGGGCGACGCGGCTACTCCTAAAATTTCGACAAGCACTTTCTAATTTTGTTCGTGTGTTCTGAAGCGGTGAAACTTAAGCTGACCGATTTTCAGTAAGACAAAACTCGATCGACACAATTAAAATTAGTTTTTTTATTGCATATTTCGTATTTAAAAAACAGTGACATACACGTAGTGTGAAAGTGTCAATCTATAAAAGCAGCTTTAATTCACAACTGAAATATGGACATAATGAGCAAACAGTGAACCCAGACTATCCGAACCAATGCGAAAATTATCAACAATCACCAGCAGGACACGTCGTATTTGACTCAATCATGTTTGTTATGACGGAGCACATATTTTAACGCGATAGCGTTAACGAGCTCGTTTCGCAGAAATTCCGGCGTCGGCGTCATTGGTTGTGAGCGAAAAATCATCATCTTGTCCATGACCGAAAAATCGAGAAAGATGCAAATAAAATAAATAATAATTTCCGGGTCCGAGTGAGGATCGAACCCAGGTCGTCTGCGCGGCAAGCAGGTGTTCTACCACACAGCCACGCCTCTGCTTGTAAAAACAGTGAAAATAACTTCCTCTGCTTGGAAATGCAGTGAAAATAACTTTCATGCTTCGCAAACGCAAGCGTCCTTTATATAGGAGTCGCAATATAACATGTAATATCCCGGTAATATTGCGTGGTACAAGCGTACATTGCCATCGGGCGTCATAATATGTGACTATCATCACGATTTTGTAGTTTAGAGCCGGCCACCCATTACAAAAGGCACACACCTTACTGCGTGTATTCCCTTAATACCACGTAGTGGGTGCATAGCAAGTATGCACTAAGCGGTTGAAGTACGCACTCGGGACAGGATATCGCTATCGCGTTCAATTCTTAAAGGCGAAGCTTAAGGGTCCCCCCAATTTTTTTTCTTACAGAACTTTTGCCGAACGAGACAGTTCAGAGGAACACAGAGACTTGAAGCGGTGAAAAGTTCAAAAGAGAACGTCGCTGGAAACAATGTTTCGGCGAGTTGACTTGTCTTCGTCAGGGCAGCAGCGTTGCCTTGACGAAGAAAAGTTCAATTCGCAAAACGCTGGCTCCAGCGACATTCCCTGTAACAATTTCTAGAAGCATTCAGTCCGATCACATGTATTTGAGTGACAGTATTAGAAGTAAAGACCCCCAAAGTTTCAAACCGCGGCTACGTGAATTTCATGAACAGGAAGGAGCCAATAATTGCGTCACATCAACTGAACTACATGCCAAAAGTAAAAGATGAAAAAACTATGCAGCCGAGCCAACACGCATTCAAGCCTTTCAATAAACGTATTTTGCGACAGCATGTAGGCTGTCGTCTTGACCAATTAGTCTAGTGACACTGCGCTTATGTCAGTACAGTCATGCTTGCAGAGAACTGGGTTTACTCACGTACTCGTGCAAAATTAATGCCTGCTGAAGCAATGGGCCCAAATACTTGCGCTCAACCGTTGCCACTAGGAAACCTGAAAAACATTCGCGGAACTGGAAATCTCCGGGTTAACACACCGCAGATCCGCGAAAAACATGTGATGCCCGATTTAGCCATCTTTGTCTAATGCATGGTTGACTTGCTCATCGTAGCTCACTGCGGCTTCCGTTCTCTGCACGCCACAACTTTCTGTCTTATCTTTCCCGTACTTGGCACGCCAACCGAGCAAGATAACTGAGCGCGATCCAAATTGTGATATCGCTGAGCGAGTGGCAAGGAGGAGCGGAGGCAAGCGCTGCGAACTCAATTCAACCACTTCGCGCGCTTTGCCTGATTTAAAATTCACAAAATAATGAACAAGAAAAGACAAATAAACAAATGAAGAGTTCTTTGCAGTGAAATCAAATTTCTTAATTTGTAAAAACTCGCGAAAGCCAATAAATGGGAACATCCACATCAAGCTCACTTCGTTCAACCACATCTTAGGATGCCCAGCAACCGCTACGAGCGTTCATGTTCCTTGAAACCGAAACTAGCGCTCAGTTTCCGGCCGTATCACTGCCACGGCCGACTTAACGCCTTGGTTAACATGGGAGGATTTATTTGTCAGCTTCCGCCTTGAGCAGAGATAACGTGCGACGCTATGCCCTCTCAGAAAATGTTTCACCCTCGCCGCCTGGCCTAGGAGTGGCGCTTCCTAACACTCCCGTAAATTACACCCGACGAAGAGGACGGGGAAGGAAGGAAGGAAAACATTTATTGTGAGAAAAAGGTTTGTGGTACGGGCCAGCTTAGTCCGAAAGTCCCATCTAGCAGTGCTGGCTGCCCTCAGTCCAGGACGCCACAGGCAATTGCCGCCCTGCGGGCCCTGTCGATCAAACTGATCTGATCGTCAAGGCTATCGCTGGCCATCAACTCCTCCCCCCGCTCCACACTCGCTTGGTCAATGACGGGCAGGCCGGGAATGGCCCGGTAGGTCCATGTAATGTGCATTAGTGTGGGTTTCTCAGAGCACCATGGGCAGCGCGCAGAGTATTGTGTGGCGTGCATTTTATTGAGAAAATGCAAGTTTGGGTAAGTTCCGGTCTGGATTAAGCGCCAGCTGACAGCTTCCTCCTTTGTGAGGACGGGGAAACGCCTTTCCGTCGTCGCTCGATTGATAGGGTTTCCTACGCGAAATTCGAAGGCTATGGGTTCGGATCCCACCGACGGAAAGGGTGATTTTTTTTCGTCCGCTTTAATTAATTTCAATTCATGTAATTACAGCGTTACTATTGGAAGACAACAATAAGTGTCCCCTATTCTTTCTTTCACCTACTTGTCTTTCGGATGTCTTTGGTCGTGTATAACCAAGAAAGAAGTCTCACGAAAAAATGTCCCTTTTTTTCATACTTTTAAAAATAGAGCGCGATAGTGTTGTCGGGCGCCATTCGTATCGCTTTTTTATTCGCCTGCCCCGCTTCGATTTCTGTGTGTCCTCCTATGAGGACACAACATGTCAATTTTAATATAAGTGCAAATATAGATTTTTAATATAGGTTTTAATATAGATATAAAAATGTTGAACAATCTTTTTTCTGCTATTTTGGAGTATATTTGTGAATATCTGAACAAAGTTTTTCTACCGCTCAATATTTATTCATGCATGAGAGCGTTGAAGTTGTACACTCCTCCCACGCTGGCTGATGCTTTTGAACAGTAAGGATTGGTTAAATTGTGTTGTTTTACATGTGTACCGTAGTTCGGTGTTTTGCAAACTTCCGCTGCTTAATTTCTTGCATAACCCCTGACACTATACTCACTTTGTTGTTACCCATCTCTACCTTTTATTAATAAGCACTGATAGCGATTGAATGAAATATTCTATACTATGTTCAGGCTCTTTTTTTATGTATATGATGCTCAGTCTGCACGAATTCAAAAAAAGTGCTTTTCTTACTTCCGAATTTCGGTAGCCTACTCCTAACTATCTGAAATCGTCTTTTTTTTACAGATTTCTAGGCGTAACTACTTCAACAGCAGTCGCCAATAGCGAAACTTCAAAGAAAAACAAACACTGCGTGTATGCCGTCGGCTATTTCACTTGAATAAATATTTCTTGCACTCAACGCTATGGTTTCGAGTTACCATGAACCTAACGCGTGAAAAATGACCTATTAGCACCAATGCCATCCCTTATTTTCGCAGTCCCAAATACAAACTTACTAGCGCGATTTCAGGCGGAGCTCACACGGCGATAATTTTTATTTTCTATTTAAAAAACCGCCAGGCCTGCGCGGAACGCGCAGCACAGTCACAGCGAAAGCTGGGAGAGCACCATTTCTAAAACCCTGTTGCAATCTATCTTGGGGCTACTAATACAAGTACGCTTGCAAGGTACCCACTACTCCATTCATTGATTCGGTGGCTGATGACGACGAAGAATTATGGGTGAGCCCTTTGTATTGGGTTGGAAGCATTCAACGACCCCCCTCGTAATGCAATTCATATTGTGTGACGCCTGGTTACACAAATGGCATTCTGTGACGCCTGGTTGTCGTTTCACTCTTCTGCCACGTTATATTGCGCATGTTAACGCGGTTACTTCCCGACATAATGCTTGTATAGGGTTTTTGTGCGCCGGGTTTTCGAGCACAGGCATGGCTCAGTGGTAGAACACTGGCATGGCACGGAGCGGACCCAGGTTTCAACCCCGTTCCATCCTGAACATTTTTTCTTAAAGTTTTTTTTTCTTATTTCGTGCGATAGCGGTTACGGACACCGGCGGCGACGGCGGCGGCGGCGGACAACTACGGCACCCTTGTTGCGATCTCATAACAGCTTTCGCTGTAAAAAGAAAACGTATGTTCCATGCGGTGCGCTTTATGTATTACGAGGGGTAATTAAACCTGACTTGCTTCAGTTTATTGCGCACTATAGCGTAGACCGCAGCATGAGACCGAGTAAATCGTTGGTGATTTCGCTCCCAAGTATTTCAAAATCAGCTGCAGCGACTACGTGTTATTAGATGCGAAGCAGCTTAAGGCCGAGTTGAATCCGGTGGTGGTGGTTGTGGTGTGCGTCATGAACACCCTTACTGCGCATGCCCAACCCCTCTCCACACACCTCTCCTACGCTCCCCCCTCTCACTCCTCTGGGCATCCCTCCCGCGGCGACCACACACCCACTGCGCTTGCGCGTCCCCTCCCCCCTCTCTCCCACGCTCCCCCCTCTCTCCTCTAGGCATCTCTCCCCGCGGCGCAACCGTTCACTGGCCACCCCGTATATATAGGCACTGGATCTTGACCTGCAAGGTAGTGCCGGTGGGAGATTTCTCCTGGGCGTTGTTGAACAATAAAAATTCGCAGCGTGCGCGTTAACTAAAAGCGGAGTGCGGGTCTCTGTGTCCAATCGGAGTCCTCTGTCTCTCATTGCCCATTAGCGGCGATTGGCATGTTCCAGTAGGAAACACCGGTCCATCACTGCGTGCTTTGCGCCTCCCCAGGTTTCTCTCCTGCGCAACGCCGCGATGAGCGCCAGCGTCAACGCCGCCGCCAGTGTAAGCGTTAGCGCCCGCTGCACCGCATCTACACATGGTTCCCTTTAGCGGGAGATGATGTAATTTTTTTCAGTGGTAACAACGCAGACATTGGAAATCGTACATCACTCTTCTCAGAAGCAAATAAAGCAATATATTGTTGGACAGAAAACAACAGCCACGCCCAAGAGCTTTCTGTGTACTAAAGGCGTAGGTCCGAGCAAAAATGGTGGGCTCGCAGTCCACCCGCGGTTGGCTCGCAGTGCAAGTGACACGCGAGTCAACCGAGGTCAGCGCCTGTGCCATTCGAGGACCGGTGTGAACGCATCCTCTTTTCCGGGGCTGGGATGTGGTCCAGGCGGAAAAGGAAGACCCCGTAGGCGACGGCCGCCAGGAAGGCGACCATCAGGATGGCCGCGCAGGCCAGCGACGCCACCGAGGCACCGAACGAGGCGCGCCGAGCCCTGGCCCCTTCCGAAGTAGTCTCGGTGATGGCGCGTTCACCTGCACAAACAAACACACGTATAAGGTCACTGCAAAGAAAGCCTTGAACCAAGAAAACTAGTTTTATCTGGCTTGACGATGATTATTACGAAAAGTGGGACCTGGTACGGGACGACAATGTCACGACTACTATGACATGGCAAGGATCACAAATAGAAAGTAGAAACCCTTTTGACAGCAGGATTCTTCAGAAACAGTTTGCCCGAGCACCTTCGCGTATCCTAAACCGTCACTTCTCCACGCCCCCCGTAACTCCTCAACTCCCCAAAAAGCCAGCTCAATATTTCAACATTGTTTGATATATGCAAATGAGTTCTGCGGAATCCCGCAAGGTGGCGGAAGGGTTAAGAAAGGAAAAATTGACAACCACCCATTTGTAGCACGTACGGATTTCCTTGTGGCTTCGAGCTACAAATGGGTGGTTGTCAATTTTTTCCTTTCTTGTTTGATATATGTTCAGTGGGGGGGAATTTCGATCATATAGTTCAAGCTGAGGCTTCAAGTTCTGTTGCATTTTACCCTTATGTAGAGCGACATAAGCGCGGCTTAGATTGATTGATTGATTGATTGATTGATTGATTGATTGATTGATTGATTGATTGATTGATTCTTATTTGAAACGCTTCAGTGTAGTAGCAAAGTGAAGCGGCCTTCTTCATGTAGTTCAGGTTTGTTTTACGGTTGTGGTGTTTCAACATGGTGGTGAATTTCGATGCCACAATCATAGCCACATTCCTCAACCACCAACTCGTATCGCAAAGTTTTGACTCAGTCAATGCTAATACAATCCTGTAAAACATTTGTGGAAGCTTGATCTTTTTCGTGTCACGTCATAATTGAACAGTATGAAAACGTTATGTGCTAAAAAAACAGCATACTGTGCGTCTGCAAAGCGCGAAGCAGTAGGAGAGCCAAGAAAATGTCACGCGGTCCTTTAACCATTGGCCTAAAACGAGTAGAAGGCGAAATCCATTCTCTTTCTTCTCAGTCAATTGTATACACCTTCAGAAAGCTTTCCGAACCCACCGTGGTATTGCATTGCCTCCGTTATCGGAAGAATTGGAATATTCCGGCAACTCTCGTCGTTTTGCAGTCTCCTTGAACGGCACACCAAGCGAGGATGTCATCAGATAGCGTCATTATGTGACGTCACGTGAAGTGACGCCATAATAACGGTACAAATTTTAGCGACCTGTGATGCCATGATGACGTCATATGGCGACATCCAGGCCCATAGCCAGGCACTCTTCTTGGGTGGGAGGAGGGGACACTTGCAGAAAGTATTGATTATGGGAGGAGAGCACATTTTTTAAGCAATTATTACACTCTCCATTGAAATTTCGGGAACGCCCGAACTCCTACTTTCCCACCCCCGTGTTTACGTATACCTGACGTCGTCACATATTTTTTGTATTACTGGTATCGACGCCGACAGCGGTCACATTTCACGCTTGATGAGGCATCTAAGGCGCTCGGCTTTCTAATTTGCCAGCTGGGGTTCATTAACCTACCTCTAAATCTAAGCACAAAGGGCATGCTAGCCACACGCGTAATGCCCATACCTCTGACCAGCGCTGGCTGCGGCCGGTCCCCGGCCTTGTCGGAAGAACCGAATCTGGACCTCCGCGTGTCGGGCGACCCAGTGTCCTCGCTCGACCCGGAGGGACTGTCAGTGCATTCGAAGCTGTTGGCGGGTGCCCGGGGACCGTCGTCACTGAGCGCCGACAGCTGCTGCAGCTCGCTCATGCTCAGGCCCAGCATCTCCAGCAAGTTCGAGTCCACGTCGCCTCCATCGTTGTTCTCGGCTTCCTTGCGGTTCGAGCTCGACGACGTGCTGGTCGCCCCTTCACTGGTGTCGTCTGTGGACATCGTCGACATGGCGGCCTGTCTTCGACTTCTTCTTCGTTGTGCAGACCTGCAATCGAGCGACTCTGCCAGCGAATCGATGTCCCGTGCCCGGAGGTGATGTGGATTGCTACCCACATGCCTTGTCTTTCAGGAAACTCGAATATCACAAACCACGGCCGTTCTGATGTCCTAAAGAGGCTACATTATGATGTCGTGGATATTTTTAAGCGAACCTTCCATGAGTTGAACGTTTCTGTGGCGGTGATATAGTTCGCGCAAAACCCGCCGCCGTCAAGTGTACAGAAATGTGGCCCTCGTAGGCGCGTCGGCCACGCGCGCATTTGTATGTGCCATTTTCCAATCTCTGGTGTGGGCTTGTGGGCCATCAGCCATTTCTGAAATTGCAATCTGACCTTTCATAGAGGTTACTTGTCATTTCACGTTATCACATTTCATTGTTGCGTATCATTGTTGCATTTCATTGTTTCACGCGCGACCATTGTTCTTGCTTGCAACAACGCAAGAGTTGCACTGCTAAGCATGTGGGAGAAGGGCCGATTCCCGGCATGGAGGAGGGAAACAGTGGTAGGCAGCATCGCGCAATACGATAGAAAGAAAGTAGTACGTTAGGTACTAACACACCAAGCTTAGCTTGCCCCATGTTCCCCTAGGGGCAGGGCTCCCGATTTTTTTCAAATGGTCGAGTGGGACCGCTAAATGTGGTCCCCATTTGATTTGGCAGCTGACAAACGACAAGAAGGGAACCTAATCGTGTAGAATATTTTATTTCCAACCGACTGAGTGGCTTCAAATTGTCCAATCGTACTTGTCGAACCGGTCAAAAAGCGCGGAACCTGTTAATGCGGCGATGTCGGCCGGTTGGTTGTTGCATACTGAAGTGGAACCACTTGCCGATGTGCAACGTGTGCGTTCCTTCACCGCGTTACGTAATTCGCACTGTTCGTTCCAACTTAAGCACAGTATGACGAGGGTGGCGTCGCCTACGCTCTTCCTCGTCCCGGAGTGGTTACTCTCCGCGGTCCCCTCCAAAGATGCGGCCGGACAGCTTGACAATCAGGGTCCACACGAGCCGGTAGACCTGCTCGTCGTGGCGGATGAACATGAAGGCCAGGCAGGCCACCGATGCCACCGTCACGAGGCCCAGGCCGAACACCAAGCAGTAGCCGGCCAGCTTGGCGGGTCTCATGCGATGGAACCACGACGCCACGGGGTGAGGGGGGAGAAGGCGAGCGATGAGCCACAGCGGGATCTGCCAAAAAAATCACGCCATATCCACGAAGTGAATGATGATGAGTGGGCGAAGCTCGATCGTTTCCATCCATGGCAGAAAGAGAATGTGTGGTCTGGAACGCGCTTATACTTCATGGTCATCAGCGTCATCGTCATCGTTAGCACGTGTAGTGGGTACATTCCACTATACTGCGTCATCGTCATCTTTATCACGTGTAGTGGGTACATTCCACTATACTGGAACGCGCTTATACTTTATCGTTATCACGTGTAGTGGGTACATTCCACTATACTGCGTCATCGTCATCTTTATCACGTGGAGTGGGTACATTCCACTACACGTGGCTGTCTACCTACCTACCTACTACTACTACAGAGGAGGGACAGACCCGCACCCTAAGGAGCTTCGCCCCTAAAAATGTGTTGTCCATCAGGTCTTCATTATTGTCTTGCTGGTGTGCATGTTTCTGCGAATTGTCAAGATCTAGCCATGAGGCCATCTTCACCATCACTATCAAAGCGAAGCTGTATACAATCTGAAAAAATATCGAGTAAAAATGGCGTACTTCTGTCCCACAACGATCATCATCATCTGGCTAACATGCGTCTCCTTTCTTGAAAACTCAGCGCTACCCACTTTCCTATCAAGAATGCTATAATACGTTGATTACGCTTATGCCGTTAGGAGCACGTCAGTCACATTTTTCTCGCTGCATCGTAGAAAGACACCACAAGGCGCGCAAATACTTTAGCTATTGAAACCTTGGGTAAACCCTCAAGCGGCATTGACTTTGTTGTAAGACTACTGGTTGGCTTCTATGGCACAGTTGATCCTCGTAACTTATATTCTGCTTATTCAGACCAGTGCTCAGGTTGCCGTATGAAATGCTTTATCAGGACTAAGCAGGGATACTGAGAAAAATATTCCGGGATACAGATATCGAAATACACGTGCTGGAAGCCTAAAATACAGATACTGAGATACATTTGTCAACGACGTAACATAATATTTCAAAGATATATTTGCAAAAGGCGAATAAGGTGTCTCGGAATACAGATACAGGAATACCGATACAATAATAATATTTAAACATTTTCAAGCCAAGTGGATACTGATGTTCTGCAATTAAACTTATTAAATGCAGCAGAATATTGTGAATAAAGTTGCAGTGGATTCAAAATGCAAGTCAGCCATATCGTTCGAATCACTAATGAACAATATAGTCAATTCAGAAAAAGCGTACACTTATTTATACACACCGTATGTTTTGCTGAGGAGGTTTTCGCAGCAATTGCACTTCATTAGCAGTAGCTGCTCAAAAAGGCTGTCTTCTGGACAGCGCCGGCACGGATTCAACACAAGACTCGCAAAAGTAGAAAAGTTTGTCTGCCATTATTGACAGGCAGAAGTTCGCGTTATAACTAACAAATACCGAAACGTCACCCGAAAAAAAATTGGGGGAGCTCCGCCCCCATTGAGAGAGATCTACGTTTGCCAGCACTGCCTCCTCAATTCTACCGTCAACCGCGTCGGGCACTTTACCACATGGACCATTCTGAACGTGTGGCGAACCCTAGACCGATCATCATGTGTCGCCGACCAGCGGCGGGCCTTTGCTTGCCTTAGAACAGAAAAGCCTTCCTATCTCTCTACGAAACACATCAGCTCAATACCAAAAAAAATCCCCGCCATATCCACAAAGTGAATGATGTTAAAGGAGCTTGCTCGGAGATGATCAGGTAACCCGCGAATCCTCCGTACACATCTCCTACCATCATATATAGACGTGACAACGTCAAGCAAACCCGCAGCTCCGGGTTTGCTTGACGGCGAGCCCTCTTCGCTTCGGCCACCCGGGCTGTCACCGCAGGGTCTTGGCGGCGAGCCAGAGCTACTGCTGCGTTGCGAGATCGCCACGCTGCTGCCTTGGCTGCTGCGGTGTTCATGCGGCCGAGCGGCAACGAAGAGTGTTCACTGCGTGAGCTCCCGGCGAAGAGAAAGGAAGCGCACGTGCCGAAAGTAGTGTGCGTCGCCGTGAGCGGCGCCCACATCTAGTGAGCATTCTTGAAATCACCGGAAAGCCAGCGCCTTGAGCGGTGGCGTGCCATCTAGTGAGCATTGTTGGAATCACCGGAGAAGTGTACACGCCGCCGCCGGACAAGGCGCGAGCATAAGAAGCTTGCCGAGCAAGCTCCTAAAAGAAAGGAAGCTAGATACCCGTGTCTTGCGCAGTATCGCGAGACATTCGATACATCGTAATAGTATTTCACTACTGAGATACCAATATATTTTTCAAATGTATCTCGACACTGCAATATAGATACTAAATGTAGATCTCTAAAATAATACCGTGATACTCTTGTACCACGATTCTGTCCAGCTCTGGGCTTTATATACCAAAATCATATCTTTAGCGAGCCCCTCGACCCCAGAAGATGAACAGCGAGTACGCACCGTGAGACCTGGCCAGGTAGTCCAGGGGCGAGATGCTCCCGCGGTGGTCTTCGACGTCCCAACTGTTGGAGCTGTCCCTCGATAAGCGGGTGCAGCTGATTTTGGAGGCACTGACCACAGCGAGTGTGGACGACCGCTGGAGGTCCTGGTCGGGACGAGTTTGCTTCTCTTCGTTAGCGTGCATCATCCGAAGCTGTGGCGTTCTCAGTGGTCTTCTTGATGATGATTTGAAGCACAGGAACTCATCTAGAGGATATATGCCGATGCCAATGCTATTGGATACTAATCGGGTGGCAGTACTAGACGAGGTGAAATATAAGTGGTAGCCATAATACTAAAGCTAGAAGTATTAATGAAATTACCATTACTTGGGAGCATAGGTCGGCAAAAAAAGTGGAACTCACTCAGACTCACTCAGGAAATATATCTGGCGCTTTGGACTCACTCAGACTCAGACTCAGACTCACCAAAATTTTCCTTAGTCGGACTCACTCGGACTCACACTCACGAAAATTTTCTTCAACCGGACTCACTCGCACTCAAACTCACCAAAATATTACTCACCCGGACTCACTCAGACTAAGACTCACGGCTCGATTTGAGTCTGAGTGAGTCCGAGTGAGTCGACTCATGAGTCCGTTAGTCTAGAATTAGCTTTTTCTACCATGGGGTCAATGCTCTTTAACACCAATATCTCACGTAATCGGTGCTCTTCTTGGCGCCTTTTGATATACTACCTTCGAATACGAGTTACGAGTGGTTACGAACCAATAAGGACATTTTTATTAAAGAGATGACGACATAATATATATTAATCAAGAACTTCATAGGAAGCGTTGGCGGAGGGGGGGGGGGGGGGTTCAAGGCACCTCCTCCCCCTACGTAATCAAGCCTCTGATCAATAAATATTGAAATGGTGTGTGAACAATACTGCTTTGGAATACGTCTGAGCAGACGTGAGTATAAATGTGATTTCAGGTAAGGCTCACAGTAATGCTGAAGATGAGCAGATAGGACCATAGGTCGGCAAAAAAAGTGGAACTCACTCAGACTCACTCAGGAAATATATCTGGCGTTTTGGACTCACTCCGACTCAGACTCACCAAAATTTTCCTGAGTCGGACTCACACTCACACAAATTTTCTTCAACCGGACTCACTCGTCGTCAGACTCACCAAAATATTACTCACCCGGACTCACTCAGACTCAGACTCACGGCTCGATCTGAGTCTGAGTGAGTCTGAGTGAGTCGGACTCATGAGTGAGTTCGCCGAGCTATGCTTGGGAGCATAATAAATCCAGTCTATAGTTTGGGCAAATCCGGCACCCTCATTCTCCGGGAAAAAAGGGAAAGGATGAGGGGGGCTCCAATACGCATGCTAGTTTTATGGCGTCATCCGGTATCAAAAAGTGGGCGTATTTGCAAGGGACTCCAAAGGCTTTAGACTCTATAATATATGGATTTGACTTTTGAAACCAGGAGCTCCAACACTGCACAGGGGAGGCGCCAGCAAGGGGCGTGGGAGGCAGTGCTTCCCCCCCCGAAAAAAATTCCCCCCCCCCCAAGTATTTTTCGTTTGGGGCTGAGCAAAAAGGCGACTTTGCCCTCTACCAACAGTAATATATTCAAAACACAACGCATAAGCTCTCCCCCCCCCCCTCCCTCCGCCCGGAAGGAACTCACTTGTCGTGAGTGCCTCCCCCCCCCCCCCCCCCCAGTACAAAATCCTGGCGCCACCCCTGACATTGCAAAGTAACAATCTCGACGGTAACAAACCCAAGAAGTAGCTACACTTGCTTTTAGAAAAAGCTGCTTGTAAAGCCCATGCACGGCTTCGTGTGCCGCCAAACTATTCGCAGGATTTAATGCTTTCCCGCATGCACCATCCACGTGCACAACCTACTCTCAATATAAGAAAGATTTAGGGACACAGTGAGAGCAAGATTTGTGGTATCGGACGTTGTTGCTCCTGTCGTGTGCAGTACGGGTGACATCTTTTAGTTTTCAGTAGAAGTAAGATGAATGCATCGGCCACGAGGTCGACGAGGTGCGATTAAACAAACTCCCGCGAACTCGAGCCTTCCACGGCTTGGTGGCGCCATCCTTACGAGTCCTCCACAAACCTTTGCAGCCACGCAAGCTGGCACCAAACTTCAAAACAGCTCTTGGACGTACCTCGAGAATATGCTAAACGAACTTCCCACGGACGTCATATGGGAACACCGAATTTATGTTTATTCAACGATTACGTGTAATGTATTGATATGAATGCCGCATGAGCATTTAGTGCCGCGAGCACTTTGGCGCTTGCCAACTATGGTTAGCCGCTATCTCTTTAAACATGTAATGTCAGTGTTCCAGCTCATATTGCTCATGACTCTACATACAAAATGGAAACTGTAGGCAGTGTATGTTTGAGCATAGGAAGTGTAACAAAATATTTCAGCCAACATATGAAGGACTCAGGCGGTTAAAATTAGGTTTACTTTACAGACGTTAAAACCACAATCTGACACAGAAGTTTTTTTTTTTTTTTTTTTTTTTTTTTTTTTTTTTTTTTTTTTTTTTAATGCGAAGCATTTCTGAGCGTACTGCAGGCACTTTGAGCGTTTCTATCTACGTATCTATCTATCTATCTGTCTATCTATCTATCTAGCCACCTACGTCTTGGTGCTCTCGTGATCGCCTCTTTAACTTGGTGTGGACCAAAATTAGTATAAGAGGGTAAGAGTGTTTGATGAATATGTCTGGCTGGCCATGATATGAATAACGTGCCCCGACGCGTACGTCGTCAAACTCTTTCCTTCTGACACGTGTGGCACATACCCGTATATCATGCGCCGCGGTATGCAGATATGCGCCACGGGTGACTGACAGTTTATATCTACCCAGGAAAGGCGAGGACAGACATTGGTAATTTAACTGCGACAGCGTTAAGAAAAACTGACATCACCAGCGTTGACCAGACGAATGCAAAGAATAAATTACAGGGTCCCAGGAGGAATCAAACCGAAGCATTTTGCGTGCCAATCAAGTATTCTACCACAGAGCCACGCCAGGTCTCGGAACTGCTTTGGAAGAAGACCCTATGCAGGCGTAGTGTTGATGAAACGTCAATTGTGGTTCCAGTGCTGGCTATCTAATTTTATAAACATTAGATATGTGCTCCTATGAGGCAGGCGTTATGTCGGGTTGACGTCAATTGTATACTTAAGCGCCATCCACTGTAGTTGGTCCACGAAGCACTATCCAGGGCTACCATCTTTGCAAGCCCAAGTGCTACATATCAGATTACCACTTCTGGTGTATGTAATACCCATATTTCTGTTGGCATCATTACGCAACTGTAAACAACTGGTTATATGAAACATATGCGACTGTTCAACATATGTCCGTGCGTAGAACATTTGTACATATCTTGAACGTCATTTCGTAACGTTTCGCTCAATAGGAAAATGACAACCCAGTCACCTTGCCTCCGCATGCTTCGCATAACATCGATTCCCATGGCACTTGGGATCTGCCATATTTTGTTCCACTTTCGTCGTAATTTCCACACTAGAACTAAACACTACAAATAACGTCCCCTATGCGTTCCTTCAGGGGTGTAGCCAGATTTTTTTTTGGGGGAGGGGTTCAACCATACTTTATGTATGTTCGTGCGTGCGTTTGTATGTGTGCGTGTATATTGCCACGTGCACTTTGAAAAAGAAGCGGACTCGGCTATCTTATCGTGTTGTTGAACCGCGTCTCGCATGTGATCGGGTGTAGCCGTACGCCATCGTGATGCCCGAATGTGTTGCGGCGCAACGAAGAGATAAGGGATCACCGCACTCGCCGGCGGGCAGTCTGGTAGCCACCGTTCAGGCAGGCTGTTCTGTTTCGCCGTCGCCGAGCGGTGCGTGTTAGCTTGCTTTCGGGCGCAAGTCAGCCCAATAAATTAACTTCTATTTTTATTGCGTTCGTGGTCTGCCTCTCTACTGGGGCGTGATTCTCGCAGTGTCCACTTAGTGGACATGTCCACTTCGTCGGGGCGCGGGCAGTTACGCAAAAAAAAATGGCGAGTCGTGGCGTCATGGCGTTGTTGACCACTGGCGCGATTTTGTACGCATTCCAAATAAGAACGGGGGCGTTCCCGTCGGTTTCCGTGCTTAACGTCACAAACACGTGACTGTCGTGAGGGCATGTTCCGATCCAAGTCAAGCCGTCTGACAGCCATTATAATCCGTTTATCGGTTTTGGACGGTTCTCGGCACCGTCCGAAACCGATAAACGGATTATAATGGCTGTCAGACGGCTTGACTTGGATCGGAACGTGCCTTCACGACAGTCACGTGTTTGTGACGTTAAGCACGGAAACAGACGGGAACACCCCCGTTCTTATTTGGAATGCGTACAAAATCGCGCCACACGTCGACGCACCGAAGCCGCCAGCAGATTCCGAGCGTAAAGAGAAAAAGTGGACGAAATGTGCAGTAAAAGGACTCTTGAATAAACTTGACAAGTCTGAACTTGCGTATGAACGTGTTGAGATGTTTGAAGAACGATGCAGGAAATGCCTACCGACCTTGCAGGTGCGGGAGGCGGGCGGCCGCGTTAAACCTCATTCAAGGGCTAACGTGATTACAGTTTATGCACGGCCTCCGAGATGTGCATCCAAAAGCGGATCTCTGGGGGGCAGCATGCGTTGCGGCGAAACGCATTCCGTCTTTCTCATTTGTGTCGAGAGTTGTGAAAGCTGCATGGCGTCAAAATGACGTTGCGGAAGAAAGACCGGTCCAGCCAATCAGTGGAGGCCGAAGTGGACATGTCCACTAAGTGGACATGTCCACTTCGGCCTCCACTGATTGACTCCCCTGGTCTGTGTACCGGCCAGCGCCCCGTCACATTGTGAAAAAGAAAGACGGTACATTAGGCTTCTGCGTCTATTATCGGCGACTACACAGCGTCACCAAGAAGGACGTCTACCCACTTCCGAGAATCGACGATACGTTAGACCGACTCTGCGGCGCCAGGTATTTTTCGTCGATGGACTTCAGGAGCGGCTACTGGCAGATCGAGATGGACGAGAGGGACCGTGAGAAGACCGCCTTCATCACGCCGGCTGGACTTTACGAGTTCGAGGTTATGCCGTTCGGCCTATGCTCAGCACCGGCGACATTGCAGCGTGTCATGGACACAGTGTTATCCGGGTTGAAATGGCAGACATGTCGTCTATCTGGACGACGTTGTCGTTTTTGCATCCACCCTCGACGAGCACCTTCACAGGCTGCGGACAGTGCTAGAAGCGAATTAGGCGTCGGGACTCACTTTGAAACCGCAGAAGTGTCGTTTTGCCTTCGAAGAGCTGCTTTTTCTGGGACACGTAATCAGTCGCGAAGACGTCCGCCCCGATCACAAGAAGACGGCAGCCATCGAAAATTTCCCGACGCCCCCTAACAAGAAAGCTGTCCGTAGGTTCTTAGGCCTCTGTGCGTATTACAGGCGTTTTGTGCGAGACTTCTCAAAGATCGCCGAGCCTCTCACACGCCTCACGAAGGCCGACATGCATTTCACGTGGCAGAAGCCCCAGGAGGACGCTCTTCGTGAACTTCAAAAGCACTTCCAGTAACCGCCAATACTAGGTAACTTCGACGAAAGCGCCGACACTGAGGTCCACACAGACGCAAGCGGCGTGGGACTCGGCGCAGTCCTCATTCAAAAGAAGCATGGCCTCGAGCGAGCCATCGCCTACGCGAGCAGGTCCCTGTCGAAAGCTGACCTAAACTACTCAACGACAGAAAAGGAATGCCTCGCTGTTGTTTGGGCAGTCACAAAATCTTTACAGGGAGGCACTTCAAGGTCGTCACTGACCACCACGCTCTGTGCTGGCTTGCTAGCCTAAGGGACCCTTCAGGCCGCCTTGCTCGTTCGAGCCTGCGACTACAGGAGTACTACGTCACCGTCGTCTACAGGTCAGGCCGAAAACACTCAGACGCCGACGGCCTTTCGAGAGCACCCGTTGATACCACGCGATGACGACGACGACGATGCATTTCTTGGGCCCGTGAGTTCTGACACCTTCGCACACGATCAACGCTCGACCCAGGGGGCCTGGGAGGTCCCGAATTTCCTCGAAATAAAGTTTTTTCGACTCGACTCGATCCTGATCTACGCGGAGTGCTTGAATACCTTGAAGGCAAGACCGTTTCGCCGCCAAAGGCGTTCAGGCGCGCAATTTCGTCGGTGCGCCTGCGCAACGACGTGCTTGTGAAGAAAAACTTCACGCCGCGCAAGACAACCTACCTACTCGTGGTTCCAATCACCCTGCGGCAAGAAGTTTTAGAGGCGTTTCATGAAGAACCGACTGCAGGACATTTGGGGTTCAATCGTACACTGCGATGAATCCAAGAAAAATACTACTGGCCCGGCCTGAGCGCAGACGTCGCACGCTACGTGAAAACCTGCTGAGATTGCCAACGTCGAAAGACACCGCCGACAAGGCCCGCCGCCTTCCTGCAACCGATTGAACCTCCAGACAAACCATTCCAGCAAATTGGGATGGATCTGCTTGGTCCTTTTCCGACTTCGACGTACGGGAACAAGTGGATAGTGGTAGCAACAGACTACCTGACACGCTACGCGGAGACCGCAGCATTACCGTCCGGCAATGCAAGCGAAGTCGCCAGCTTCTTCGTGAAGAACATTGTCCTCCGGCATGGCGCACCCATGGCCCTTATCACCGACAGAGGTACGGCATTCACCGCAGACCTCACGCAGCAGATTGTACGCTTAAGCCGCACTGTTCATCGCAAAAGCACAGCCTACCACCCGCAGACAAACGGCCTAACGGAGCGTTTGAATAAGACCCTCGCCGACATGCTCGCCATGTACGTCGACGCCGGGTACAAGACCTGGGATGAAGTTCTCCCGTACGTCACTTTCGTGTACAACACCGCGTCGCAGGAGACAACGCAGATGACTCCTTTCGAGCTCGTCTTCGGCCACCCAGTGACCATCATGCTGGATGCGATGTTGCCTCACGTCGACGACGGGAGCACCCACGCGGACGTCGCCGGCTTCCTTCATCGAGCCGAGGAAGCACGCCAGCTTGCTCGAATACGTATCAAAGAGCAACAGCACACGGACACCCGACTCTACAACCTTCGACGACGGGACCAACAGTACGCACCCGGTGACCGCGTTATGGTGTGGACACCTATTCGCCGCTGGGGTCTCAGCGAAAAACTCTTGTGCCGGTATTTTGGGCCTTACAAGATTACCCGACAACTGGGGCCCCTAGTCTACGAAGTTGTGCCTGACGGAGTGACACAGTCACAGCGACGACGCCCACGACCTGAACTAGTCCACGTTGGGCGCCTCAAAAATATTTTGAGCGTCAGCAGACTGACATTTTCATCGTTTTGCTCTTATTACGCACTTGTGATTTTCTTCCTTTGTTGCTAGTGTGTTCTTTTAGCATCGGGACTATGCTCTTTTTCACGGAGGAGCAATGCCACGTGCACTTAGAAAAAGAAGCGGACTCGGCTATCTTATCGCGTTCTTGAACCGAGTCTCGCATGTGATAGGGTGTAGCGGTACGCCATCGTGATGCCCGAATGCGTTGCGGCGCAACGAAGAGATAAGGGATCACCGCACCCGCCGGCGGGCAGTCTGGTAGCCACCGTTCAGGCAGGCTGTTCGGTTTCGCCGTCGCCGAGCGGTGCGTGCTAGCTTGCTTTCGGGCGCAAGTCAGTGCACTAAATTACTTTTATTTTATTGCGGTCGTGGTCTGCCTCTCTACTGGTCTGTGTACCGGCCAGCACCCCGTCACCTACGTGGCAATATGGACAACCGGTGGTTGCTATAGTGTATGATACAGTACTTTCCGTTGAACGAACCAGCTCTTCCAAGTGTATGAAAGTGACGTGCGATATGAAATAAAAGGAACTCCTCACGAAATTTTAGAGTTTTCTATGTCACTGATTGGCCACGAAACGGCATCAGCACACACAATAAATACGGGAGCTCGATTCTATTGAACAGTCACGGGTGGTTGACAGCGTAATGAACAGAAAAAGTTCTCCGATGATTACGATACGGCCTAATGCGAATTCTGAGCACAGCTTTGTGTTGGGGCAGCGCCAACTGTGTTTGAAGTTTTGGCTATGCGCAGTTGTAGCAATGTAAAATTCGTTACATTGCCACAGACACTGTGGGCGCTCGGGTGCTACGCACATCAGTCTGTGCATCGCAGGCGTAGGTAAAAACCTTATTTTTCTTTTTGAAAGGAAAGGGGCAAAGGGATAGAGATAGGGGGGAGGTTGCTACACACGGTAGTCCACGGCAACCCTCTTTGCCCAACCCCGGATAGCCTCCTGGACGTCGGGTTTCAAGCTGCGCAAGGCGTCGCGAACCAAGCGAAACACCAACAGCCCCGTTACGACAAATGAAGCCAGTCGCAGTGCACCTGCCAGCCCTGCATGCGCACGAGCGCTGACCGAGGGGACAGTGCGCGTGACGGAGGAAGAAAGCGAGGTTAGAAGACAGTGGCTAGTGATATCGACATACTCTCCGTTCGCTCTCTTTCGTCCTTGTTCGCTTTGTTATTTACATAAGCCATAAGTCAAAGATAAGTTTCGTTTGTAAATACGGACCCAAGAGCTGCGCTCTCAAAGATCTGCAGCTACGTCAAAGATCATAGTATGTAGTGTAGTACTTTCGCTGGAATGAACCAATTTTTCCAAATATAGGAAGTTGACGACCTATATTAAATTAATCGAACCTGACATCAAGTTCTAGAGTTTCTTTGCAGATCACTGAGAGGCTAGGGATTGATATCAACACCAAGTGCAGTAGCTTGATTCTACAGAACAGTCGTGTGCCATTGTCAGTATAAAGAAAAGCAAGATCTGCAGATACGTCGATTGATTGATTGATTGATTGATTGATTGATTGATTGACTGACTGATTGATTGATTGATTGATTGATTGATTGATTGATTGATTGATTGATTGATTGATTGATTGATTGATTGATTGATTGATTGATTGATTGATTGATTGATATAACTTCACTGAGGTCCTGCCTCAGTGAAGCTGACCCGGCACGCACCCTAACGCACAGCGCGCGTCCCACTTCGGGACCACCAGGCCAAGCCTGTTTGGCCATAAAGAGTGGTGTAAGACTTTCCGTAGAACGAACCAAATTTTCCAGGCGTGAGAGGGTGTCGTCTTATATTACCTCATTCGAACCTGACATCAAATTCTGGAGTTGCCTAGAGTCCGTCGCGGTGGTGTAGCGGTTAGGGTGCTCGGCTGCTGACCCGAAGGTCGCAGGTTCGATCCTGGCCGCGGCGGTCGCATTTCGATGGAGGCGAAATGGTAGAGGCCCGTATACTGTGCGATGTCAGTGCTCGATAAAGAACACCAGATGGTCCAAATTTCCGGAGTCCTTCACTACGGCATCCCTCATAATCATATCGTGGTTTTGGGACGTAGAACCCCAGATATATTATTATTATTAGAGTTACCTAGAAGATCAGTGATTAGCTAGAAATCGGCATCAACACCAACACCAACAACAAGTGCAGGAGCTAGCTCCTGCAGAACAATCGTGTGCCGCTATCCACATAAAGCTGAGAAATAAGAAGACCAGCAGCTATTTCGACGGCCATAGCGTATAGTGTAGTACTTTCGGTGGAATGAACCAACTATTCCAGGTGTAGGAAGGCGACGTCTGATATTGAATCAGTCGTCCCTGACATGAAACTCCTGAGCTTCATAGAAGACGAAGACCAGTGGTTGGCTCGGAATCGCATCAACGCCAACATATCCTCCCCCCCTCTTCAGTTTTTTTTTCTTTTCTTTCTTTTCTTTTGCACTCTTTTTCTTTTTCGCAAATTCTACTGCCGCACGTGTCGTGGCCGATCCCCCCGTAGTGGGTTGTGCCATTATTCCAGGAATCATCATCATCATCATCAAGTGCGGGAACTGCACAACAGTCACGTGCGGGTGACAGCATGAAGAAGAGGAAGAAGAAGCTCTGCAGCCATGTCGACAGGGTCCAACACGCCAGACGATGCGACGGTGGACACCACGGACACGTCGTCAACCACGGTCCACACAGTCGTCGAGGGCGACGATGACGGCGGTGGCGTGGACTCCAGCTTGCTCGAGATGATGGGCCTGACCATGAGCGAGTTGCAGCAGCTGGCGGCGCTCGGTGACGAGGGTCCCCGGGCACCCGCCAACAGTTTCGAGAGCGTTGACAGCCACGCCGGGCCGAGCGAAGACACCGGGTCACCCGAGAAGCGGAGATCCAGCTCCGGTTCTTCCGAGAAGGCCGGGGACCGGCCGCAGCCAGCGGTGGTCAGAGGTACACATTTTGCATTATAGTAACACGAGCAATGTGTAACACTTTTGTTTCTCTTTCGAGTACTTCCGGTCAAGCAGTCCCGGTTTTCCGATTATTCGGAAAATGTGATTTAAAAAATAAAACCGGCACGAGATCGATGTTTCTGGTTCAAGTTAGGAGTTACATTGGATACATACGATGTCGGATCATAATTTTACTCCAGAGAAGTGTCAATTAACAGTCAGAATAATTAATGAAAATTGACGGAGTGTATTGAAAGAGCAGACGCTTTTCTTGTGAGCAGCTGGGATAGTTGTGACATCTGAAGGAGCAGATCTGAACCACGCGCTTGTTTATACGTGGCCTCTGAGATACGCTTCGGCAGCACTCGATACACAATGTTAACCCTGGGGAATACACTTGGACACACAAACGCGGACGTGCGCGTGTCACTACCAGACGCTTAAACCAATAATATATATAGATATATATATTATTGGTTTAAGCTTCTGGTAGTGACATGCGCACGTCCGCGTTTATATTATTGGTTTAAGCGTCTGGTAGTGACACGCGCACGTCCGCGTTTGTGTGTCCAAGTGTATTCCCCCAGGGTTAACATTGTATATATGTATATATATATATATATATATATATATATATATATATATATATATATATATATATATATATATATATATATATATATATATATATATATATATATATATATATATATGGCGCCCACTCCGACGAAGGCCGCGGGACCGGCCTTCGTCGGAGTGGGCGCTTAGATGTGGGCGTTAGTTATATATATATATATATATATATATATATATATATATATATATACACATGGTGCCACACGAATTACAGGCATTAGAAAGCGAATCCACATGGCGAGGAGACACTGAAAGTCCTGTGCGTTCCGTCTGTCCTGCTGTACCCGGTCCAAACGTGTTTTTTTTTCTGTTTTTTTAAGAGTTGGCCGGATACACGAATCGAATTGCTGACGAGGGTGGCGATGCGGGCTTGTTGGTCTGTCATACTTCTTAGATGTGGGCGCTAGAAGACGAGGAAGAAGGGAAGGGGGGACACACACACTGGCGCTACTGACAACAAATAAAGTTTATTTCCATTACCAGGCCGACAGTTATACCTGTTTTTGCACACGACAATTACGTGGCTACTTGCGGAAGACATGAAACCTTGAACAACATGGAAAAATATATGAAAACTCGACAATGCAATCAACAACATGATGTGGCTGGAACCTTGATACTACAGAAAATTGAACGCTTCTGAAAAGCCGGTAGCAAGATGGCCTCCGCACATACGCAAGTAGTCTAATTCCTTTTTACTCAAATACAGTGACGTTTTGCTAACACAACTTTCGCCGAAATAGTCAATCTGCTCAGCTTCGATCACTAATCTAGTGATTTCAGACTTGCTCTTGCCTACTGTAACCGTCTTATCAAAACTGGGTGGTCACGTGCATTTATGGCAATGTAGCGCCAAAAACCCATCAGGGGGCGATTTACCCACTTTGTTGCTGTGCTCTCTGAGCCTATCATTGATGCAGCGGCCGGTCTGCCCCATGTAAACTCGGCCGCATGACAAAGGAATTCGGTACGATGCACTCCGGTACGATGCATTTCTTCCCTTCGTCCTCGTCTTCTAGCGCCCACATCTTAGAAACAAATTGCTGAGATCTCTTTTCATTTCGGTTTCACGCCCGTGCCATTCAATTGTTCGTAAAGAATTCAGGTGGTCGAAACGACGCGGGAATACCATTCTACGGCTTGCCTCAGGCCCGTAGCCAAAAAGGGTGCCCTAAGGGCCCCCCCTTGATACTGCGTTGTCCCCTTCCCACGTGTAGGGTAGCCAACCGGGTGCAACCTGGTTAACCTCCCTGCCTTTCCTTCGCTTTTTTTTCTCTCTCCCTCTCCTTCCCCATCATACTCCCCTAGTTCTTAAGGAGGTGGGGGGGGGGGGGGGGGGATTACCGGAAATGAACAATGAAAATAGCGGTCTTTCTCTCTCGAATAGTCAAGGCCTTCAAAAATGCCCCCCCCCCCCACCCCGGGAAAAATCCTGCCTAAGGGCCTGGCTTGGCTTATAATTAAACATTGCTTTTGGAGTGTACTCATTCGATTCAATCGGGAATAAAAGTGTTCAAAATGTTCGAGAGTAAAGCGTGCTTTCAGTTCAAATGTGGCGAACTCTGTCTGTGACTCGGGCTATTCTAATTGTACCTAACAACAAAACCTCTGAAGTGCTTTAAGTTCTGGTTTTACAACCCCAGGCTGGTCAAGTAAATTGTAAGAGTGCGGCGCGCCAAAAGACCAAGATGAGATACGAGGCAACAAGCATAAGTGCACGAGGGCGGTTATCGTTGCTGTCTCGTCTCTCGGCGATGCTTTTTGGTGCACCACTCTTCTAGAATTTATCCATACACCAACTAGCCCAGTAACGCATTTCCATGCACAGCTGGTCAAAAGTTAGCCGAATTTCATCCCTATGGTGTCTTCGGTAACGTAGGCACGTTGTCCCCTTCCCACGTGTAGGGTAGCCAACCGGGTGCAACCTGGTTAACCTCCCTGCCTTTCCTTCGCTTTTTTTCTCTCTCTCTCTAGGCACGTTGTTGCACTTGGAGGATTCAATCGGCATGGAAATCGGAGTGCATCGTATGTCACTGTATTTAACAACGTAAAATGCAGGAAATCTCTAAATTCTGCACCTTGAACAAGTTGAGCGGAATTCTTACACTTTTAACGAAGAGTGAAATGATATTTAGTGGTATTGCACTGCGAGTAAAGAACTCAAGCACGAAGCGAAATAACCTATAGTTCCGAGTACACCTAGAGCTACATGGTAACGCTGGTTCTCAGGCTCGGTACTGCCGCCGACTATGTTGCCTTTGCGCTGTCGTCATACTTCAACGACCACCGTTGTCATGACTATGTCCTTGTAGTCCAGCTCATAGCTTTAGTAATCCTTATCATGACGCCAATCTGAGAGCATCATTAAACTTGTGCACTTTTATTGCTCTTCAAGGTGACCGTGCCATCAACGAGACTACCTCGGAAAAAGCCAAGGCACAACGCCCCTCGCACGGTGCCTCAACAGTGCAGCTTGCCTGCGTGGCCGTTCTGACGATCGTCGTCTTGCTGGCCTTCGCTTACGGCGTCTTCCTCTTTCGCCTTGCGCACGCCCCAGCGCCTGATAAGAAGATTGGCGTGCCGCGGTCGGGCAACGACACAAGGCGCTGATCGTGATTGACCGCGTGCGACTTGTGCTTCAAGCCTCTGCTTATGGAAAGCACTTGCTGTGCAGGGCTAACCATTTGTGTTACATTGTTTGTTTAACTGACAATAAACGCGTTGTACGATATCCCATGTCTCCTTTCGTCATCAACATCATCAGCCTGATTACGCCCACTGTAGGGCGAAGGCCTCTTCCAGGTTTCACAAATCAACCAAGTCCTTGTGCTCGCTGTGGCGACGTTATCCCTGTACACTTCTTAATCTCATCTTCCCACCTAACTTTCTACCTCTCACTCACGCGCTTGTCCTTCTCTTGGAATCCAGTCTATTGCTCTTAATGACCACCGGTCATCTTGCTTTCGCGCTCCATGGCCTGCCAATGCAAATTTCCTTTTCTTCATTTCGACTAAGATGGCCTTAACCACCGTTTGTCCCTTAAAGTGACACCTATTTTTCGTTCCATGGCTCGGTGCGTGTTCCTGAATTGAACCCTCTTAGTAAGTCTCCAGGTTTCTGCTCCATAGATAAGTACCGGTGAAATGCAACTGCTCTTGAGGCATAGTAGTAAATTGCCACTCATAATTTGAGAATGCCTCTACAATGCCCTCCACCCCATTCCAATCCTTCTAGCTTCTTCGACCTCGTGATTCAGCTCTGCGGTAACTACATATGCCTCCACAAGGCGCATTCAAATGCAACTGCTCTTGAGGCATAGTAGTAAATTGCCACTCATAATTTGAGAATGCCTCTACAATGCCCTCCACCCCATTCCAATTCTTCTAGCTTCTTCGACCTCGTGATTCAGCTCTGCGGTTACTACATATGCCTCCACAAGGCGCATTCAAATGCAACTGCTCTTGAGGCATAGTAGTAAATTGCCACTCATAATTTGAGAATGCCTCTACAATGCCCTCCACCCCATTCCAATCCTTCTAGCTTCTTCGACCTCGTGATTCAGCTCTGCGGTCACTACATATGCCTCCACAAGGCGCATTCAAATGCAACTGCTCTTGAGGCATAGTAGTAAATTGCCACTCATAATTTGAGAATGCCTCTACAATGCCCTCCACCCCATTCCAATCCTTCTAGCTTCTTCGACCTCGTGATTCAGCTCTGCGGTCACTACATATGCCTCCACAAGGCGCATTCCTTTACCACTTCCAGTGTCTCGCTGCGTATAGCAATGACTTCTTTCCTCCCCGCTAAAAAACTACGTTGCCACGGCATTGCTTTTCTAATAGTGTTGATACATTCTATGCGCTAGCTGCTGTAAAGCTAGCCAACCGGAAGTCTTTCTGGTTAACCCCCCCTGCCTTCTGCCTTTCTGTTTGCTTCCTTCCCTCCTGCTGTAAAGCTGTAGCGTTCTCTCTTTGTCAAGTTAGGGTTCATGCGAAAGTGCGCAGTGCAGGAACTTGAAGAATAAATGTTTCCCACATTTCCTTCGCGATTCAGTAAATGCGAAATCCCTCCCAGGCTCAGGACTGCCAGATACACTGCATACACTGCGTTCGATCAGATGCAGAGTTTGAGATTGGGCTAGTCGGTAATACATCTTCGACAAGCAGCGCATTAGCGGAAAATGCAAAGCAGCGCAGTAGCGGACTCATAATACACCCTTATACGTCACATCGCGACCCTACCGTTTTTTAGCAGTGCCTGTAATACCGTTCCATTTACACTACAATATTACTTTTTCATGCTAAATGTTTCCATACCGAAAGATTTTTACCTGCGCGGTTTGTTCAATGGGCAAGATAACGTTGTGAGGTCTTGGGAGTTGCTCATAAAAGTCATGCACAGCAATTAGACAGTTTTGGTTGGGCATCCGCACATGTTCTGTGAACGTAGGCTGCCAGTCCTTCCAATGGCAGCCTGCGTCCGCAGAGCTACTGTGGACGCCTAACAAAAACCGTCTCGTGACGAACTTATCGTACGCGAAACCAGCATTGCTAGAACACCCTATAGCAGGGGTCTCAAACTCACCTTAGCCAGCGGGTCCACAGTCACGCAATTTAGTCCCCGCAGGGGCCGGGGCAGTGAAGGAGGTACGAGCGGGGGGGGGGGGGGGGGGGGAGTTTTACATTTTGCTAGCAAACGCAGCTGCTATTTAAAATAATACATTCCCATATCTCATATACACATCATTTCTGAAGGACACTTGGTGGTGCCAGAATTTCAACAACATATCGATATTGATCTCCAAATGACTGAAATCTTGACGTCGATTGTGAAATAAAATTTTTGTTTCACGGTTATGTTTCAGAATAAGGTGACAAATGATATGCTTCACAAAAACAATGCCGTAAGCCAGTCTGGCCCGACGAACATACTTAAGAAAACAAACAAAAAAAACCTGGGGCGAAGACACGTCATGTGCGGGCCGCGGGCCGCGTGTTTGAGACCCCTGCCCTATAGTGAGCGTGGTGACCCCTCGTGGATCGCTGGCTAGCAGTGGCGTTGATCCCGGTGCACCTCTTGTTCTGGGCCTTGATCCCGCTACCTGAAAAAACACTGCGGTATGTAGGAGAGACATTTTACAAGAAACGTCTTTTTCTTTGTGATGGGCGTTTTAATTAAACAGCGGCTCTACTAATTGCGATGATTCGCTTACAAATACGAAGACGTCGTTCGCGTCGACGGGTGGACGCGCGAGCACTCAAGTCCGACTAGCCGTCGGTCACTCGCGCCACACACGCACGCACGCACACATACACACGCACACACAATGCTTGCCCGACACTACGGAACTGGAAAAACGTCAACAACGAGAAAAAAAGAAATGGAAGTTGCGGAAGTGTCACCCCTGACAAAACATTGCGACTCTTTTCTTCTGTCCTAGTAGCACGGTACAGCGCGCAAAAACGTTGCGTAGACATCGCAATAACCATGCGATGTTGCCGAATGCTTCTGTTATCCGTTAGTGAATGAAACGTTTCGAATGGACACTTCATACGCGTGGGCGCCTATCGTCTCAGTTTACTCATAAGAGCTGCTTGTAGCTTCCAAAGACACGTTCAATGATAGCCGTGACTTGATATCTAGTCATAGTCATAATTTGGTACCCATGGGCTCCTACTATGCAAGTGACATTGTGGTCTCTTACTAAACAAATAAATTATTGAAATCAATGTTTGAAGGTAGCATGATTTAGAAGTAAACAGGTACTTAGAATATTCAATTCTCAGTATGTTTCTGCAGAAAAGTGGCAATTCAGCAATTATGCTTTACAACCACATCGTTTCGTCGTTCAGGTTATGCATATAGCTTTTGCAAGATGTCTGTCAACCATTTCAACAAAGGCATACGAATTATTAAATATCTATTGTACGATAGTGAATATTGGTGCAATGCTTTAGCTATATTCCTACGAAGATATTTTTGAACATATTTCACTTGAGTGCGGGCCTACATACCTCACATTAGTGCATGCTGAACGTGTACCTGTGTTCATTTGTCCCTACTAAACACCCCTTTGTAAAAGAACTAATGTTTGGAGTGTAGCATTGAGCAGGTAGTATCATGGGCGGCTGCATTGAAAACACGGTCATTGGTGTGTCAGAGAAGCAGCTCACTTATAAACCTATAAAATTTGGTAGCACGATCCAACACTCTTACGCCTAATGGACACTTGCAACGTTTTTGCGGCCGCACAACACAACGTACAGCAAACACCGGTGCCCCAGTATCTGCTACTAGGCTGCAACAAATGCAGTCGACTGGCGTACACTTGTATGTACAGCATATAACAACACCTTCAGTGGCTGGCCCAGAACGCTTCGCATTCTTACAGTCACTTTCCCGACAGGCCAACAATTTCTCCGATTCCATCTTCCCATTTAAGTACATGTAAAATGCAATAAGATGTCTTCATTCAGGTAGCTGCTACTGGTGATGCATATGAAAAACATTGAACTTACACAAAAACAACTTTTTAAAACTATCTAGAGTGCAACTGTTTGTCCCTGGTTACCTGTCAAAAGCTGGTGAAGTTTACGGGAATTTCATTTCAAAATTTGTGTCGTATTACAGCTGACTAACCTTTCAATAAGAAAACATGAGCGCAATTTCGTAAATGCATACATTCAGAGCTTAGAAGTGGCGAAATATTAATTTAATGAGCATAATTATCGAGAAGTAAGCCGACAAATTAAGCATGAAGTCCAAGAAAAAGCTTACCATTTGCTTGAGATTGGTACACAAGCATATAATCCTATGCAGGAATTAAGATTTCGTACTATTCATAAGTAAGATTGAATTTTGCAGCGGCATCACGTACAATATTTTAATCTGAGAGACTTCATATCAACAACTGGTATTCGCGTTGTGCTGTTGGAACTGTAAAGTGACTCTGCCTGCATAGAGCCACTGATCCGCTGCCTTTCGGGATCAGAATTTCTTTAACAAATCACTTTTTTGAGTCCTCACGGGAAGACGGTCAACCCGATAGCTTTTACAACGTGTTTTCGTTCCACAAGTGTCCCACCTCCCTACGCACCTCCACAACATGCGTACACAGTGGTTAGCTACGCAAACACGTGGCCAAGATCGAAAAAAAAGGTATTATTCAAAGCTTTAACACACTCTCTCTCCATCTCAGACGGCTACAAGAGAATGAATA
Source organism: Rhipicephalus appendiculatus (assembly GCA_030522465.1). NCBI lineage: Eukaryota > Metazoa > Arthropoda > Arachnida > Ixodida > Ixodidae > Rhipicephalus > Rhipicephalus appendiculatus. Next base: position 444,129 of record JALIZH010032920.1, on the reverse strand, counting down.
CAGTACCAACAATGACTCTCGGACAATATACGTCTCAGACACTTGCAATTATGGAGAGCGCACTCCGACGACGACGACGCCGCGTACATATGTACAGAAGATTTTTTTCAACACGGACACGTGGCAGTACTTGCGTTTCTGTACAGCTGATGCCCAATGCATGGTTGAATGCACGAGGAATAGCTATAAACCAAAGCAGGACTGGCAGTGTGGCCTGCACCGGACTTTATTCGCTGTCACGTGGTTTTCGTGGAGTGTCCCCGGCTTTACTTGATCGTGTGATCGAAAGCTCTACATAACGAACACGGATATAACGTATTATGCCATATAACGAAGTAAATGAAACCTGTCAGGCCGCGATAACAGTGTCCCAGATATGTTTACAGCTAACCTCGGACACAACGAAGTTATTTTGCGTTAGATACGACCGCTTTGTAAGAATGCAAATATGTTTCACTACCTTGAAGCTGTAACGCAGTAATACTAATAGTTATAGCGTGATGCCAATGGAAACATTTTATTACCAGCTTAAGTCATACACCCGTGAACGACGTCAGTTAAAAGGTTCTATGGGCAATTCTTTGTGATGTATATTCCATTACGTGGCATGGCGGTGTTATCAAAATTTCGAAGCTCGTTTTAAAGTTTTTTCTTTACTATTTTGTCCACAAACGGGGAAGTGAATGTTGTCATTGACCTAAAGGTAGCACAAAATTACGACATAAAGATTCGCACTTTCCCGCATGAAGCTTCTGTCACTTTGTGAGCTTCAGAAAATACAATTTTGTCGAACATCAATTTAGTTTCATTGGCTAAAGAAGAAACATTCGAAGTTTCCGTTACTTTATTGTGGCGTATTTTTAATCGCCGATATGGACTTTTATACCAGACCAAGACTGAAATGTTCCTTCATAGCTTGACTGTCGCAAACAACGGCTATGTAACATATTTGGCTCAGAGAAATTCATGGCTCCTTTCTGCCTCTAAATGGTGTTGCTGCAACATTTAATACCACGTACAGAAGTTAATTTAACACCGCATATTAAGCCCGATATTTGTTTGCCTTAAATGAACATGCCATGTTTATCTTTGCTTGGCATCCTTGATTACGAGGTTGTTTCATTTTTATTTCTATCATCGTGAAGGCATTGCTGCTGCTTTTACGACAGCCCTATATTCTGTACTGGAGTCTGCATTGCAGCTGAAGGAAAAAGTAATTTGTAATCTTTCAGCAAACAATATGAATGGCTCCAAAAAGTAAAAGCATATGAACTGTACTCAGTCAGCTCTACACTTAAAATACGTCCACCAACGCAGAAAGGGGGGCACGTCCTCCTTGTGAACGCAGAATAAAGTCAGGTGCAAGCAATCAAATCCTGAGGCAGTTGGCTGGATAGTAAATAACACTGTGTAAAACAACGACAGGCAACATCAACAAGCAAATGGCGTTACAACATTGTCAGTAAACTACGTTAACATGAACAAGCAAGCAGGCTATTCGGCTTTAGAAGAAAAATCTTCAGTGAAATGAAACACATGAAAGTAATTGAGTGCCCAATGTTGTTGTTTTTCCTCGACGAAAGAAATCGAGAGGTTGCTGCAGTGACAAAAGCACATTAGGTCGCTCGCAAAAGAATTGGTTGTTGAGAAGCGACAGCAAATTGTGCGATACAGTACAATTCCTTCAACTTTCAACATAAAAGCAGGAAATAGGTGTGGTGACCTGATAGAAGTGAGAAAATACTGTAAGTTAAAATGGTGCACATAACAGAAACACCAACATAATAATGATTCTTGAGTCGTTGAGCCGTGCGGTGTTCAACAATGGGACAAAATAGTATACCGTTTCCTCCTGGAGCCAAACAACGCGAATGCCTTCCAGTGATATAGCATCAGCGCCTAAGTTGATGAAAAGACGTGACCTTCATGTACTGACATACTGTTAGACTGAAATGTTTCCACTGTTCAACACTCGCAGCTACGAATATCTAGTGTTCATGAAGTTCGTTACGTTTATTCACAAATTTCTTAGTGCTCCGGCACCAAACATTCAATAGAAAAGAATTCTTGATGTATCAGCGTCAGACACTGTTAGACTTACTTCACACCACTTACTGTAGGATTCCATCCATCAATATTTTTTTTTCATGCAGCAGATGAAGCATGCTGTTCCTTTTTGTAATTTGCCAAGTTGATGGTAATGATCGGTCGCACCAGAACAGCTCGACTTTTATCAATTCGGACGCTGACGCATCACGTGCAAGGCATTGTTAATGGTACACGGCAAGGCTTACGGAGCAGCGGTGACAGTGGCAGGCGGCAGGGTATGGGCAACCCCGGCATAACATCTTTTTCCACACCGGCTAGAAGACATTATCTACATATTCACATTGCTAGCAGGCCCAGAAAACAGGCCAGGGAACACGGAGCCTTGTGTAAAGCCAGTGAAAGACGACATGTTCAAGCGCTGTTGTCCTTACAGAATGATGTTGTTGCTTTTTTATAATCTTTCTCTCTTTCGGACAGACATGCGTGTGTGCAAATGTTTGTGATTGTAAATGTGCCGGCGTAAGCGTCGTCGTTTCGCAATTATTTTACAACTGGCTAGCTGCGGCACCACAGCGAAGAGATGAGGAAAAAGAAGCCTCACAACGAATGATAAAATCGCGAATTTTTTTACCGCCTGGCAGTGATGCTCAAGCGATCACGAATTATCTATTGGGGGAAGCAATTATCGTGGCTTTAGCGTAACCTAATGAAAATGCATTGACATGGCTGTCTGCGTCCTGGGCGAACAAGTGGTAGTGGTGCAACGCAGGTGTTTAAAAAAACGTGAGAGGACAAACGATTGCCGAAACTAGGAGGCGCACATTTCCGTGGTCGTTGATCCTACTACTTAAGTCATCCTGTACGGAGACGTATCTGGAAAGAAACATATTTGAGTGCATCGTTTCAGCTGTCATGTGTGTTCTTAAGTACAACGCATAGTATATATACTTTCCGTGTCTTCTGTATATATCTATATATGTATATTTATATATTTATATATATAGTTTATATATCATGTATAGAGAGCCATAGGTTTTTTTTATCGTCTGTACAACTATGCCTACCTCATAAATACTGTATATAATAAGACAACGACATACTTGAGCTTTGTCATGGTTGTATGGCTTTGTGTGTCTTCCTCGTCCTATCTTCACCGAGAATTCGTCGCTGCACATTTTTTTTCCTGTGGCAGTTTTAGCTCGTTGAAAAGAAGAAGAGGAAAACGGAACTAAAGAAACTGCGAAGGTTCATAACATTTCACACGAGATACCGCGTCACCGAAGGCAGCAGAGGTTTTCTTTTCTTGGCGAGGTCTTATGGTAGGCCGTTTGCTGTGTTCACGCCACAACTCTTTAGTTCATTACCAATCTTCTGAAGCCCATGCCTTAATAATTAGCGAAAAATTTTGTTCTGGGACTCATTAGCAAGTACAAGCTAATTACTGTTCTATCTTTGACAGGCATGACAAGGGGAGTCATAAGGGCATAGAACGAACATGTTCTTTGGATAAGTTTTCTGTTTCTAACCATAGACAAGCAGCCTAACTCTAAATAATTTCCGGTTGTACACCTATTGATACTTCAATGTTTAAACGGCGATTCAATTTGCTCATTTTTATACATTGAATGTTTCTTCCTTTTCAATTTCTTGCTAGCATTACAAAGGCCACCTTATCGGTACCTATGACCTGAAGTTTACAGACCTTCAAAAAACTAAATTACTCATTATTCAAATGCACAAAACTGAAAGTACTCATAGAAAGTGTCTCAAGCCTCTTATCTGTCCTCGTCTTGAGTGCTTTTATTTCTATCACGTCTTTCCAATGTACCCAAACAGTAACCTTAGTGAAAGTACTGACTGCGCCGGAAAGTTTGGAATGGAAGTCCCCAATTTTCAGTCAACGCTATAGGTAGGGACGAAGGTAGGCCTTATCACGGAATATTTGGTCCTCATATTCTTGCTCGAGTGAGCGTACACAGCCAAGATGCCATGGCCAATGGAGCAGTGCAAGACAGCGAACGCAAACACGAGCAAGCGGCCCGGCCATAGTGCAGAACAGGGCCTCGTTCACCAAGAAAAGAATATAATGCTGCTGTTGTATCTGTGCTGTTTCCAACACGCTTTCGAGTCCAAACCACATTGCTTGCCAACGCTAATCAGGCTCAACAGCGTGAACCCGTGCATTCCACCGACAGGCCAACCTGTGACCGCGAGCAAACCTCTCTCTCTTTCTCTCTCTCTCTCACTACAGGAGCACACTGTCTGAACGCACACAAGTCTCTCAGCGTCCTTTTGAGCAACTTTGCACACACATCCGGTGCTGGGGAGGTGCACCCTCGGACTTGCCACTGAATCCAGTTATAGAAGAAGAAAAATAGCATGGCCGTCTCTTCAAGTGGTGTCTCCAACTTGTTCCAGCGTCGAGCAGTTGTAAAGATGTCCACAAAAAATGGTAACCCCCGGGAGCAATCGCGTGGCATGTACTAAAGCCCGGAGAGGTGGAGAGCATAAGGAAAAAACGGAAATGCTGACGCTACCGTACATGCAACAATGGAAAAACTCGCGAAACTGTCTAACGTGAAGAGGAATTGAATAGTAATTATTATGGAGAAAGGATATTTGCATCCAGCAAGGTTTATATGGCAGTTTACGTGATCACTGAACGACTTTGTAAAATGCTACCCACGAAAATTTTTCCAAAAAGAGGCGGTCTGCGGTCTGTTAAATTACGCTGCGACTCCTTTTCAACAAGTACTTAAACACTAAGAATCTTTCCAAGCATTTGAGTGCATAAAACATAATATGAAGGCCCGCACGGGAAGTGTCAGTACTGTTGGTTTCATTTCCTGTAATTAGAGAAAGCGTAAAAACAGATTGTGTAATTGCAGATTAATACTGTCTCAATGACATTTATAGTCTGAAAAAATAAACTGTGCATGTAACTGAAGTTTTGAAATGCCGCGCTAAAATCATTCAGCATGACCACTGAATTAGCTTCTAGTGTGGACGTAATGTACCTAGCATCAGATGGGACTGCTTTTGCAACAGCTTTACCTTCTGCAAATAGTTGCATGCATCAGCAAGTAAGGGCAGTTTCATTGCAGTTTGAGGCAGTGTTTGGGCGAAAGTAAATTGCAAAATTAATTCAACCAACACCACATCATGTGGAATGAAGGTATCTATAGCGAAATGATGTGCCGTACTTAGACAACTGCGTGCAATGCAAGACTACCTGAAGATCAGTACTTTACCAGGCTTCGCTGAACGATCACTAACTTTGATTAGAAGCTTCCAAGACCAATTTTTATCGAGTAGTGAAGAATTTTTGCCGAAGAGTCGTGAATCCCATGGCCAAACAAATCATCCCACTGTATGTCTTAAAAGCTGCCTATATAAATTATCTCCCCGAATTAAAACGTACAGAAACGATGATATCCTCAAACATAAGCATGAAATTAATAACCAGCATTGTGTCTTTCGCAAAACATGTCAAAACGTTGCTAATGTGGGAATCCTGCTCACTATGTATTCCTGTTAAATAGCTTTGCTGTGCACTCAAAATCCCTGCTTTAATAAATGAATAAGTCATATATAATAAGTCCATATTTTGCTTCCGAATTTGTCCAGAAAATAATTTATGTTCGGTCTTCAAGTACTTCTGTAAGGTACTATCTCACCATTATTCTGTGATTCCCGCATAACGCTAATACCAATAGACCTGGAGGTACTTACACAGGCTGCAGTGCCAGTGTGTCTGTCTTTTAACACTAGTTAAAAACCCCCGACAAACGTTCCTACTATAACTCAAAGTCCACTGAAAATTCTCAAAAATAGAAAAAAAAGCGTTATAACAAGTGAAATTGTCCTACAAGTTATCTCACTGCAGAGTGATCAGTATAGTTGTCACCTTGAACCAACAGGGAAAATTTTTCACAGTCCCTCTCTTTGTACACCTCTAATGTATAATTTTTCTATACGTAGAGCAGTGACTCATCTTAGCTTCTTGCATTTTGCACAACATTTAAACTGATTTCGTACCTATAGTGATGATCCTGTGTAATATCATGTTGGAGAGAATAAAGTTATGCTTTTCTCGTGTCAAAGATGAAAAAAAAGCTCATTTGTTCCGTAATCTCCAGTTCCGTAAAAAATGAATACGCGACAGAAATGATAAGCAATCTGCTTTCGAACTGCAAACGCTTCATCTATTTCGTAATCTTCTTTTGAATAACGTTTGCGTTTGCTGCTTCTTTGTGTCTATTGAACCTACTAACACAACTAAAAGATATCTGTTTAAACTAGGAAAACAAAGCTGAAAACTAGTAAAGTTCGATAGTGGGGCAGGCTTTTTGAGTCCCTAAACACGTTTCATTTTCCTTGATGTTCATTAGCACTTGAGCTTTTCTACTGTCAGCTTGAAAAGAAATAAGACGATAGCTAAGCCCAAGGGTCTGCTGCCGGAGATGTTTAAAACGACTAAAGATAACAAACTTCAACGCTGAAGCATTAGAACAAAGATCACCGATCATTACGATCATGGTCAAGGGTGGCAAACCTTCGTGGCGAATCTATAAAAAGTAACAAACTTCAACTTCACAGCGCGAGAAAACAATCACCGATCATTACCATTGTGGTGAGGGTGACCCACCTTCGCGGAATGAAACCACACCCACCACATCACGTTGCTCAACTCGAAGAAGACACCCCCCAACTTTTCGGAGGCGCCAGAATTGCCACGACGACGATGACAACGACACACACGCACGCACATAGTTTCGATTCACGGCTCGTCTCCTGTCCACAGGTCCTCGTTTATCTTGCATGAGCATCGTGGGCTGAAGAAAGGACGCAAGTGGTCGTCTTCTTTTCGTGCTTACAAAGCTCGAAAAACAAGGGGACGAAGCAGACACACACAGGACAAGCACTTTCTAACAACTGGTTTTGTTACCGAAGCACTCAAACTTTTTTTACAAACCGAATTGCGCAGATCATTTCTTGTACAACGTCAGCGCATATAGCGAAACACTTAAAATGACATAACAATCACAAAAACGCCGACAATAGCGATGCCCCTATGTCTGATATGGCAACGGAAGGATGACTCACACAATCATTTTTGTGCTGTGAAATAAAACTGGCTTAGCCAATATTTCACAGCAAAAAGATGATTGCAGAGTCATCCTTCCAATGCCGTATCAACGAAAGAGACATCACTACTGTCTTCGTTGCTGTGATTGCAATGTCATCTCACCTGTTTTGCTATGTGCGCTGATGTACAAGAAACGCTTTGCGCTGCTTTTTGGATAAGAAATGACCTTCTCGTGTAGGTCTTGGTGTAGTTCTAAATCCTGTATTCAATGCAACTCCTCTACCGTGAAACCTGTTGAAGGGCGTAGCACGGGCAACCCCGCGATTCCCTTGGCACTAGCCAGCGCCTCGGTGATTGCGCGATTGCCTAGCCAGTGGTGCCCTCTCTTGCACAGCGCGGGTATCAGCCGCATGTTTCGGAAGTGTTCTTTACGATTTTAGGTAAATTATTGCGATTAACTTTTGGTTATTTCTGTGGTTTATATTACTTTAGACCTTGGTTATTTTGCACCGCTTTTGAGCATTGTTAGCCTTGTTTTAGGTCTGTATTGACCGCTGCTTGACCATGCGACATGAGACTGTAGATGGACCACAAGCCGGACCCCTGAATTGCTATGCGCTTAGAAGTCTGAGTTTTCCGGTAATAAAACCAGTTGTTCGGAAACGCTTGCCCTATGTGTATTAGTGCTTCGTCCGTGTGTTTTTTTTTTTTCGCGCTTCATAAGCACGAACCGATTCCAACTAGGTCAGATAGCTGTGTTGCTACGTCGTCTTTTCTGCGTCTCAAACTCCCGAAGGTCCTGCACCACCCTGCGGCGGGTGCTGGTGGTGGTGCTGGTGTAGACCGTGGTGGTGATGGTGGTGGAGGTGGTGTTGGTGTGCGGCCTGCGAGGCCTGCGCTCCACCACCGGGCGTCTGTCAGGTGCTCTGGTGTTGCCGGCCCACCCGGGCGGACGACGGCGCCATCAGGCTCACGGTGGGTATGCCCGCCGTGGCTGCCGCCGACGAAGACGAGGTGCCCCGGGCACTGACGGGACGCGAGACGAGACCGGCCTCGACGAAGCGAGGATACGTGACCCTCTCGATGGTTCCGTCCTGTCCAGACCACGAGGAAAGGAAATGCGCGAATGAGCATGAGAATTAAGCAGGTTAGATAGATAGATAGATAGATAGATAGATAGATAGATAGATAGATAGATAGATAGATAGATAGATAGATAGATAGATAGATAGATAGATAGATAGATAGATAGATATTGAAGCAGGGAGGTTAATATACACAGGTAAGACAGATCTAACTGAGGTTCTCCTCGAGATCATCAGTGGATTGCGATTGAATCAAGGCACTGTTGCTGCTATGACAGTGGATAGTATACATTAGTCCACATAAAATATTAGCTTCGACATGCTATCGCTTAACCAACACTAGACAACATAGTATCAATTATTATTGCGATAGCAATCATATGGACAGTCTCGACGGGTTTTTGCCGTCGCCGTTGCCGTTGTCGTCGCCGTCGCCGTCATATCGCGTATGAAGTCCAAATTGATAAGACCCCCCTTGCGCATCGTACGTTCTACCAGCGGGTAATAGCGCGTTAGCGGGGGTGATGAACGCGGCTGAAGCGGAGATCAAACGAGCCGGTCCATCTCCGTCACTCCGAGGCGCGTGCGATAAAATCCCCCCCGCCTGTTAGACCAGCCTTCCAATGTTCAGTTATATATTTCGCCTACATTAACAGCCATTGAGCCACAACTAGCACATATTAGCATTCATTATTCAGTGCTAGCGAGTGCTAGTTTAAATGGGTAACTACGTTTGGCCAGGGCAACAATTTTTCCGGTGTACTATTTACAAATTGTGAGCGCATGTAGGTTTTGGGGAGGGGGGTTATGCTGAGATATTTTCTTGCGAAAAACCTCAATATTTCAATGATCGATGAAGTAACCTCAATATTTCAATGATCGATGAAGTGGTCATAACAGCAGCAAGCTAAGAAGGGTTGCCCTAGCTCAAGGCACCCTGTACCGTGGGCGCATCACCTAAGCTACCTTCTGAAAAAATTAAGGCAGCGTCGCACTAGTACTTCTAAGCCTAAAGGAAGTGCGGAGCTGGGCAGCCTTTGTTTCTCTTCGGCTTTTTTCTTTCTTTCGTCATCTCTTTCTTTCTTGTTCTTTTTTTCCAGTTTTTTCTGTGTTTTTTCTCTTTATTTCTATTTCTCTTCCCATTTCTTTTCTAATATTAAGTGTTCCGCACTTAATATCATCATGAAGGCGCTAGAACAACAAGAGGAAGAAGACTTCTCTTTGGCGCGAGCGCGCTCTCAATATGCTACAGTTGACTGTGCTATCTAGTTTTGTCTTCTTTAATATCATCACCAAGGCGCCCGAAGAACTATAGGAAGAAGACTTGCGTTAATATCATCAAGGCGCTCGTAGAACAAGAGGAACAAGACTTCTATTTGGTGCGAGCGCGAGTTGAACATACTCCAGCTGGCTATACTATATGTTGCTTTACCTGCGCTACGCTAAGCGGTGACGACAGCATACGATCGCAGCATACGACAGCACGTGACAGCTCGGCCCCCTTAAGTGCTCCGCCCTTAAAAAGACGTTTATTCTCACAGCTCAATGGAAGATTTGTGGCACACACAGACTATCAAGGAAAAAACAAGAAAACAAATATTTCATAAGCTATGCACGAACTCGCCCAAAGTAATGCTCTGCTAAAACGTTTAGTCTCCCTCTCCGCCAATGCTGATAGTATGCGACTACGTAAGGTAGTAAGCCAAAAAACATCTCTACTCGACACAAATTTGGTTCGGCAAGTAATTGTCCTCGAAATTGTGGACGTTGTACTCCGCTACAGAAAATGTGTGCGTGAGGCCGAAGAAGATATTGTTTTCAAAACGACATTTATAAGCATTTCCAAGGCGGTGATCACGACCGAAGAAGGTCACTTGGCATTAATGGGCACTTTCAAGTTTCAAGGTGTGGAGACAAGTTTCAAGGTGTGGAGACTGCTTATACATCGGGGCATCGTTCGATAACTTTTTCCGCGCAATTTTTGCAACCCGATGAACAATAGTTGCGTTTCTTCTCTAATATGCACAGAAATCTCGACCACCTCCTGAGAACGGTATTCCAGCGACATTTTCAATTCACCGGCGAATGACCAATAAATACGCACTTTTGTCTGTGTTCAAATCGAAGATGTAAACCAGCTGTAAACACAATGTGCATATAAAAAGGCCACAGGACACAACCCGTTCCAGATTTGTGATGGCACCTCCTTTCTCTGTGTCCGTTTTGTTTACAGCTGATTTTCATCTTCAATCGTGTACAAAGTGGCTCAACTCTCGACTTTGTCACTACATGTTCAAATTGTTACGAGGGCAAATAAAAAACTCATCAATACTCGTCCAATCTTGAAGTCTTTGGATGGCAGTGCGACTACAAATCACATCACAATAATTTCAGCACTTCACATGCGGATTCGACAAATTTAAGTGGTTTCCCATGGAAGAAGCAGTAAATTTTCAGCCGGATTCTACGCAAAATACTCTTCTTAGGCTTGCATGGATCATCAAATATGGCGACTGTATTTCACTGCACGCACCGTTTCGGTCGCAAAGCTTCTATTGCTACCCATTCAAAAAAGTGTTCTCATACATTGCAATACTAATTATGCACGGCCAGTGCCAGGTACTAGCCAGTCTCACGCTACTTTAGCCTTTGTGATGCACTGTTCATCCATAGGTCACATAATAACAGCAATTAAATAAATTGCAGGATTTCTCACCCCAGGTATCCTATGGTGCGTCGTCGTGGTACCGTCCATCTTTGAACTTGGTATAGGGTGGATCGTCTTTTGCTGCCATCAGAGAGCATAAAGTTACTGGTTAGGCTAAAACTAAAGTTAATATTTGTTTTTAATCACATGACGGTTGACTGTGGGAAAAAATACTAGCAGCTGCTTCATGTGCAACATGTCTTCCAAATAAGCTTTCCTTTCGGGCTAGTTTTACTAGAGCAAGGGAGTAACAGCGTGAACACACACCCGCAGGAGAGACAACACGGATACACAATCTCTTGTGAGTGTGTGTTCGCGCGGTTATCCCTTGCTCCACAGTGAACAACTCGTCCAAAAAGAAGTATTCAAGTGGTTTTACTGCCTTGAGGAATACTATTGTACATCAATTTTTTATAGTCCCAGTTGGAGTTAAGATCGTCTCACATTCCCAAGGTATTTTACTCTAATTAGTTAATATATGTTTGTCAATTATTCGACAGGTTTCAGTAAAACAAATAAGGTGTCCGCCACGGAGGTGTGGCGGTTACGATACCCAGCTACTGAACCGAAGGTCACGGGTTCGATCCCGGTCGCGGCAGTCGCATTTTAATGGAGGCGAAATGCTGGAGGCCCGTGTACTGTGTGATATCAGTGCACGTTAAAGAGCACTAGATTGTCAAAATTTCCGGGGACCTCCACTACGGCTTGCCTCACCGTGATTTTGGCATGTGAAACCCGATATATTATTATTGCGATAGCAATTATATGGACACTCTCGGCTGATTTTTGCCGTCATATCTCATATATATATATATATATATATATATATATATATATATATATATATATATATATATATATATATATATATACGCCTCTAAAAAACTGTTTATTGGTGACGTTTCGATCGGAGACCGATCTTCATCAAGAAGATCGGTCTCCGATCGAAACGTCACCAATAAACAGTTTTTTAGAGGCGTATATATATTTTTCCTATTTTGTTCTACGGCAACCGAAGCCAGACTCTTCATAATCTACGTATTATATATATATATATATATATATATATATATATATATATATATATATATATATATATATATAAGTAAAAGCCACGAAGAAAAATACCCGCGGGTAACAGTGCGGGAGCGGGGGGCGACAAACGCCGCTGAAGAGGACATCAAACGAGCCGGCCCACCTCCATCGCTCCGAGGCGTATGCGATAAGACCCCCCCCCCCCCCCCCCCCGGCCTGTTCGATGAGCTGGGGAACGCTCAAGGAGATGAAACGCCCCGCGCGTCTTTATCAAGCGCGGAAAGACGCGAGGGGAGGGGGGGGTGTCCCTCATGCAGCCCCTGCGACCTTTGGTTTTACGAGCGTGGTCGTCGCTGGCGCACGCGTTATCTCGCAATCTCAGCAGCCGACAGCGGGTGGCTGGCTCCTACGTGCTCCGCTCTCAACGCGAGGACATTGTGCGAACAGTGTCCCTGGAGCGGCCGTATGCTCTTAAACCAGCATTTCGTAGAGTTGCATGAGATCGGATCCAAAAGAGTTAGCTGCCAGCCTCACTTCGATTAACATTAAAATTTCTTGCTATCGCATTCACTGCTTCACCCTTGCGGTGAAACTGTGACTTTTTTATTATCAATACACCTCACTACGTGCATACACCTGACATGGTTGTTGCATTTCATGATGTCTTGCAAGAGAAGTTGTGCACAAATGTGAACATTGCGTCCCATTAGGTTTGTGACCATCGTGTGGAACAAAGATAAAATATTTCGCGGTGTCGAACGTTGCACAGTTTGAAAGTAAATGTAACTGTACGTTATCATAGATATATATATATATGTGAATGCGGTTTATAACGTATTTGGTGAAAGCTTCACCCAATGCTCTAATACAATTGTTGCGATCTTTTCCGTGGAATGCGCATACCTCTCTTAGCATCTTCCTACTCTCCTAGAGACGTGATTTACTCCTTTTTATGCACGCGACAAATGCGAAATAATAAAAGTTGCTATAGGCATGTCTCTCAAGATTTACAAGTTGCTCTCACGCACATTTTCAATAATATGTTTCTTCCATTCACTAGAAATAGTCACATTACAAGGTTAATCGAGAATGAATGAATCTTCGAAAGCTGAGTGAAAAACTTTACCTCAATCATCCTTGACAGATCGTCCAACTTTGCCTTCAGCTTGCGGTTTTCTTCTTGCTGTGCCTGAAACAAATGTTGATGTATTTTACTAATTAGTTTATAAAGTGTAGTACACGTGAATGAATTGAGAAAAAAATTTTTTATAGACATAAGCTTAAAGAAAACATTCCACAGCCTAGCTATTGGCACTTCGCCGATACTGAAAAAATTAAGAATTCGTAAAAAAGGGTAAAATGTTTTATTTATATATTTTTATTACTTGTTCGCGCAACTTTATGATGAGAGAGAACATGTCCTAAATCTCATAGCATGGTCATAGAACTAAGCCGTAAAATTAATTCTGAGGAATGGTCCTTACAAGCATATTCATACTCAATTACACATTTTGAACATAAACACGCTCATTGGTTTTTATTTGCTAATGTATTTGCTTTAACGATGACTAATCTTGATTAAAATGCTTTAGGAACGTTAATACATTATTTATTATGTGTACATACCTTGCGAGTGCGCACAGGTTGGTTCCACTATATTTTGTAATCCAAGCATGATGTGTCCAGATACAGTATATAGTGCATAAATTTTAATACAATATATTTCAAATCTGTATATTATGTTCGCTGAGCAGCAAGACTTATTGTGGATGTTTATATAGCAAGATCAACTCTTGTAACCGATTTAGCTGAAGTTTCTAGGTGACTTAAGGCATAAAGACATGTAGACATTTCAGCATACATGTATCGTCCTCAAATGTCATGTAGGCCATTCTTTCTCACAATTGTGACAGAACAGTTTCAGCTATATTGAATTTCATTAATAGCTAGGCGTTTCCTCCTAGAGTGAATTATACCATACACAGAGCATCATGTGTCGTTCTTTGTAAGTAAAAGGGAACCTCTAATCCAACATGTTATTACCTCAAAATACGATGTGATAGCGTTCAAGATTATAATTAGTAGATATTAATGAAAAGACTAGTGCATCAATCAATCTTTTTTTGGGAAAAAGAATGTTACGCTTATTTAGTTTGGATGTTGCTAGAAAAAAAACGAGGTTAATGTTCCACACAGAACATTACAATCATATATTTCGCCGTTCTACGCAGCTGTCATACATGTTGCTTGAAAAGTAAAAATGACAGCCGTCCATTTTTAGTACAAAGCTGCGAAGAAATTTATGCATACATCTCAGAAAGAAAAGCTTTCTCTCGAACCAAGACGAATTTCCCCTCAAGTAGCAAGCTTATATTATTGAAATTTTGTATAGATTTTCGTGAAAAATCCATATGCATTTCTCAGTACGGATACTGAAAGATCCATACGGATTCCTCATTTAAGAATTCCGCATGAATTTCCGTACGAAAGCACTGCGGATTTCTCAGTACGAATACCGAAAATCCATAAGGTATTTTTCAGTACGGATACTGGAAAATCCATATGGACTTCTCAGAATGGACTTCCGTAAGCAATCCATACTGAAAAAAATGTATGAATTTCTCAGTACGAAATCCACCCGCTTGTATATTTGTACTACAATCCGGGTGCGATGCCGGTTTTCCTTCTCACAAACCTTCTGCCACATTGCGGGATTCCAGAGAGCTGATTTGCCACATACATATTGCACACAAGTTCCACTGTGCGCAGAAGGGTTTGGGCGTGTGGGTTGGTTCGTTTCTGCACTATGCATTCTGCTTAGCGATGTTCATTGTCCTGCAATCGACAGTACTGCAATGAAGCAATTTGTGAAAGAAATACTCACATGCAGTGCCCTGCTTATGGTTTGAAGTGTTGTCGACACTCTCCTGTTGCCTTCCTGAAATGTGAACAGTGATTTAAGATTTTTCTCTTGTCTAGATTTATGTATATCAAGAATAAAAGTCTCATGACTGTAGCGCTCACACTTCACAGTCGCAACAAAGAGTTGGTGATTAAATAGCGAAATCAGATTTATAAAGTAATCCCGTGTGACAACGAATCAAGCAGCATTCATAAAATGCAAACCAAACCGTCAGCATAATTAAGGAAAGAAATGTCTGTAATGGTCACTAGAGCTGCAGCACGAGGCATCCAGAATGATGTTATAAGCCAAAGGTTGAAGATAGTGAAGAATATACAATCTGTTCCATAGAAAATACTGGGAAATCTCTAAAGACCTTTTGCAATTTCCTTTTTGTATGAAGTGCGCACTACTCTACGATATACAGCGCTTTGAAACCACATATATCAATTTAAGGACACCTGGAAAGTACCATGTTTGCACGACTCGTGCGCACCTCCGATTGTTGCACGCAGATTTACATTAGCAAAATAGAAAAAATAACTTGATGTCGATTTCGCTTTTGAGCTCGATTGTAACGCGTACAAGTATTTGAGGGCAACAATTAGCGACAAAAATGCCCATTAGAATATGAAACTACGGTAAAACGCGCTCTGATAATCATCTGTTGTAGCCACCAGACATAAGTAGCGATGAAATATACCACCAGCTGTCATCGAGTCTGTAAAGCATAACTTTTCTGTAAAGGAACTCGACAACAGCTATATTGTCGGCTTGCAGAAAGACAGCTCACACATTACAGTTACAAGAAAGGGTCTTCAACAAACCCAACAAGCGTCTTCCAACAAGAGTCTTCAACAAGATGGATAAGTGGTTACAGTGCTCGGCTATTGAACCGAAAAACGCGTATTCGACCCCGTCCGCGGAGGCCGCCTTTCGATGGCGGCAAATAGTTAGAGGCCCGTGTACCGTGCGATGGCAGTGCACGTTAACAAACCCCAGGCAGCCGAAATTATCCGAAGCCCTCCACTACGGCGTTTCTCATAGCGTGAACCACTTTGCAACGTTAAACCGCATGAACCACCCACAAACAACGGATCATCAAAACCATGAGAAAGCAGCAAAGAACAAAGGCAAAGAAAAAGTATTAGCGTATAGTAAACCCAAAAGCTTCCCCCCTTAGAACCTGGGGCAGGAGTTAATAATTACTTGTTTCTCCAAAGCAACACACACATACACGGAATATTAATGCACCGCCTCTACCCAACGAAACATGGCTACATGTGCCCGCTCTGCAGCGTACCAGACACCCTCGCACACTTGCTCCTGGAATGCCAGTGCCATGCAAACCAAGACATGCAACCGGAAAGAGACGTGAGTGAAGCACCACAAACGAACGACGACCACCTAATAGAAACGTGGGAGGCCAAGCTCGCCCTCGAGGACCTGGAAGACCATCGACAACTCGTCGCCAGAGCCAAGAGGAGGGCAGTAGAAGCCAGAGGGTGCCTGGACTAGGGAACCCTCCCACCTTAGCGTGATACCGGGAATCGCTCAGAACACTGTTTCGCAATAAACGTTTATTTATCTCTCTCTCTCCACTTGCCTGCCTTCCTTCAGGCAGGGTAACAGATACTGCTCTTTTTTCTGTCACGCTATGTATACGTCGCACAGCTAGACCATGCATTGCACACGATGCTTAACAAGAAACAATGATATTCATCTTTCTTTCTGCACAGTAAAGCTGTCTGTGGCAAGGTTCTGGCGGATCGCTTCCGCCTACAAAACGACACGTAAGACAATAATTTTTGGCGCCCCTCGCCCTCTTGACAGATGTTCTCTTCGCCCCTCTCTCCTCGACCCCTTGCCATCCCCGATGCCTCTTTCATAAGTGCCACGATACTCGGTGGCGGCACATTTCACCAATCGTTGTGCACCTTTGTCTCGTGACGTAGAGGTCGTGCTAGCGCTGTTATCAGCAGTTTCCCTTTGGTCTCGCTGTGAGACGAACGCGTGCCGTTCGCTCGGAGGAAGGAGAGCGGGAATCGAAGCATCGCCAACTCGCACAGAAGCACGAATGGGCACCAAAACAACGTGCAGCCGCAGCCGCTGGCCTCACTGGCTTCCACCATCACAGTAGTGAAAGGGCTCTGAATATTGAATTCAATTTTAGAATGCTGCAGTGCCAAGATTTGGACAAAATATGCAAACTTGATGTCTCGTGTGTGAAACGTCGTCAAAAACACCCAAGCAACAAAAGTCAATAGTCCTGCTAAGAAAATGCTTACCTTCACAGCTTTCGTGAGTGCGTCAAGCTGCACGTTTAGATGGCCTATCTCGTCTTGTTGTTCCTGTGGAATTGCGAAACAAGCAACGCAATCAAACATCGATGTAAAGTGGCTGACCCTCCCCGATAAATAACGTAAGCTAAAGTTGAGGGCTTCAAAATGAACCCTTAGTTGTTTAGTTACAGCAGCGAATGACACTTTATTCCACTACTGTCACTTTTACTACTAGTAGTACTACTAGTATTGCAAGTACTATACCAAAACTTTCGTTTTTTAGGCATATAACGTACACGTGGCCCAAAACCGGCAATGTGGCCTGTACACTCGCACCATGCCTGCTACTGCTTGTATATGTAAAGCACTCTTTTACAACAATTTTAGAGACGAGAAAAACGTTTTAAGGACAATAAGCTGTTGTAAGCCTACCTTATTCACGACAGAAAGCTCCTTGAAATGGGTCACGATAATGTG
This sequence comes from Rhipicephalus appendiculatus, assembly GCA_030522465.1. Lineage (NCBI taxonomy): Eukaryota > Metazoa > Arthropoda > Arachnida > Ixodida > Ixodidae > Rhipicephalus > Rhipicephalus appendiculatus. Next base: position 426,503 of record JALIZH010032920.1, on the reverse strand, counting down.
GATATGATCTTCAAACGTCAGGTGCTCCAATAAACTTTTCCTGGGGCCCTGTAAAAAATTTGCAACGACAGCGATATACAATTCCGTACTAAAAAGATGCTTGAAAAAAATGTGTCGTTGCAACCTTGCGAAATGCATAATGCACTCAATAAAAGTATTAACTGCTCAAACGGTTTAGTTCATTCGCACACATTTTTCTTAGTCAAGATATACAATTCGTCCCGGATACCCGTCCTCATTGCGGTACTAATAATGCCAGCGGACACAAGAGGCTCCCTAAGCAAACCTTCAACATGCAGAACGTGCCGTATATTCTAACAACCACAGATGCCTTACTATCCATAGTTAAACACAGCGTGAATTAGACACGGACAAAAATGCTCACAGGACCGGCGCTGCTCCTGTGTGCATTCTTGTCCGTGTCTAGTTCGCGCTGTTTTTAACTATGGATACGTACCAACTGGCTCGCATTCACTCTCTTTTAAATTACCATGCATTACTAGATCCTCTATTTAGAAAAAAATTTCGTAAAACGGCAGGAAAATGTGACAAATGTGTATCAACAAAACCGTGTCACATGCGATTCATCCAATGTATGGTCCGCTGAAAAATACACATGTGTCAAAACGTCCAGAGGCATATTCTAGCACTATTTAGTGATGATCTAAGCCCTCAAAGGCGCATGATACGGTCTTGTCATGTAGTCTTACTTTAAATTGCCTGATTTTGAGTGACATTCTTTGTCACGTGGTCATGCAGTGGCCAAACTGATAAGAGGTGAACTATTTGTTGGGCGAATCCATGCCCAGCAAAGCGAGTGACACTAGCAGTATAGGACACCGGCGAGCACATTTGTCTGTCGTCGAATATATGATCCTCCAGGAAAACACACCGGCTTTTATACATGATTCACCGCACACTCCAGCGTTATCGCTGGTGATCGCGGAAGTTCAAAATGTGTTCAACTACCACACAATCTGCTTAGAGCATTCGAAAACACTCGGGAAGGTTTCGGACACGATCAGGTGCGACCTGCGCTGACTGATAGCACGCGTGAATGTTTTGGACGGTGAAAGCCTCCAAAACATTCGACGGCTTCAATGAAACGAAAATGAAAAATAAAGTACACGTCTCATCTTAAAAAAAAAAACACGCGTCGAGGTTTCTTTCTGACCACTAGAGGGGCCCATCCTTACTTTTGTCCGTATAACTGTTACATGCGTATAGAGAGGCATATCACGCGCTCTTGATATTTTCGGTAATATCAGTCTCACCTTGAGTATTTCTTTTTCTGGTTTATGTATTGAAAAGCATCGCCCTCACTTGAGTCTAAGTATATATTGCAGGGCCCCTTTGTGTCACACATGCGTAAATATATCGTGAGTAATTCTGAAACAGACTTCTCTGTGGCTACATTATGAATGTCTAATCATGAAAATAGCACAAAAATGATAGCATCAACAACCAGTTTGCAGTTTAGCAACCCATTTCGAATCTATTCCCTTTCAATTAAGTTTATTGGCTGACCTGATCCATGTATTTCATGTTAGCTTATGACTTCGTACTTATAAAGTTTCATTCGGTAGTTTTTTTTTTGTTATCGGCACACACTTTTTTTTGTGTCTAACCTGAAGAAAGAAATTAAAACTCGTTGAGCCGACTCCCAAGACGTAAAAATTGGGAGCTCATAAATCAACATCGATCCCATTATGAATGAGGTTTTCTCAAAAGTACGCGTGGAAGTTGTAGAATCACAAGCGATATAACGCTTCTTTGTCTGAAACTAAAAATTGGGGGGACCCTTAAGCTTCGCCTTTAAGAGTTGAACGCGATAGCGATATCCCGTCCCTACTGCGTACTTCAACACTTAGTGCATACTATGTAATGGGTAGTATGGTTTAAACCAGGAGAAATTATGCGCGGCAAATGTGGGAAATGTTTTCGAACTTGCTATGCACCCACTACGTGGTGTTAAGGGAATACGCGCAGTAAGGTGTGTGCCGTTTGTAATGGGTGGCTGGCTTTAAACTATGGAATTGTTATGATAGTCACATATTCTGACGCCCGATGGCAATTTACGCTTGTACCACGCAATATTTCTGCGATATTACATGTTATATTGCGACGCCTATAAAAGGCCGCTTGCGTTTGCGAAGCATGGAAGTTATTTTCACTGCATTTCCAAGCAGAGGAAGTTATTTTCGCAGTATTTCCAAGCAGAGGCATGGCTGTGTGGTAGAACACCTGCTTGCCACGCAGACGACCCGGGTTCGATCCTCACTCGGACCCGAAAATTTTATTATTTATTTTATTTGCATCTTTCTCGATTTTTCGGTCACGGACAAGATGATGATTTTTTGCTCACAACCAACGACGCCGACACCGACGCCGACGCCGAAATTTCTGCGAAACGAGCTCTTTAACGCTATCGCGTTAATATGCACGTATGGTGGAAATACACCCAACAAAGTTTATTACAGTGTTTCCCCTTCTAGAAAGCAGCTTAGGTTGTAATGGTTATTTTTGATCCTCTTTATTTATTTACATGCATTACAGCCATGTGGTTGGGCTCTAGTAGGAGTAAAAACAATAAATTTATAAACACAAGCCAATCAAATTACGTTTGCAAAAAGCAATCCACTAGAACGAAAAAAAAGCTGTTTTAATATCAGTGTTATCCTTGAAGTTGCCTTACCTCAAACGTGCATCCGTAGTCCTTCATTGTGCAACACCAAGGCTTCAGCTCGCATTCCTCGTAATGCAGTGGCAACTAAAAAAGCCATGCAAAAATACAGAATGAACAGAGAATCAGAAACTGGTTGGCAATGGCCAATTTAACTAATACCCAGCTGAAACATTCCATATGTCATTCTAATAATCATATATGTTTCCTTAATATTCCTCAACTATATTGAAAATATTCGGAAAACATATATTCTGTAAGAAAACATGAAATCGCTGGAATGGCATGAGGAACGTTTCAGTAAGTTGATTCATTGGCACTTTGCCTAAAGACGGCATCAGGGGCTGTATTAATGTGACAGTGCCTATGACAGAACATTTCACAAGCCATTCCCCAAATTATTTAAACATTTTCATGACCAAGCTATTTCCAAGAACGCTATATCAAAGAATAACCTACCTCTCCTAACAGCAAGCCATCGGCACCACAGTACTCGCAGATGACGAGCTTTTCTGGACAGTTCGCCCTGTGGTCCTGGTCAGAAAGAAGAGAGAAAGTATGAGTATCCAATGATTGACTTCACCGTCACAGCCACCAGTCGGGAAAAATTAAAGTCATAGGAATGTCTTCTTTACGGTACTCAAAATTGTTCAAGCATATTATTCTGTCAACCTCCTGTCTTTGACTTCTGGAGTGTAAAGTTTTCAATGTAACTGGAGAGTGCTGATGGTTGATTTCCAACACGAGCAAATCAGCTGGAGAGAAGTGCTTCGAATGTTGTGCGAATGAAGGGGCAATAGGCGAGGGTATACCCTGCAAAGCTTTCTTGTAACAAGACTAATCGTATGATCAAGACTGGCCTTGATCGTTATCATCAAATGCATAATCAAGATAATCTCGATCCATCTATTTACACAAGTCATTTCTGCGATTCTTACGAAAGTGGTTTTATGCTTAGTTTCAGGTCTCGTGCAATCATACAAATAATTCGTTTGTATGAATGTAACGCAAATAATTCACAGCGAAAATTTTGCCACGAATTCTACCTTGTCTCTTTACAGAAATAATTTGGTCAAAAAAAGTGACGCAGCAAAAATTTAACCATCGAAATTTGTAAACGCAATGACCCTACAAATCAAACGTAGTTGCAATAGACATCCACTTGCATGGAGAATAATGAAAACCCTTTATTATGTCACGTTGGCGCTGCTAGCAAGCGCCTTTCAAACGTGCCTAATAAAATCGAGAACTAGATAATAGTTATTGTGATATTAGATGTACCACAAAACAATACTTACACTTCGCTCGACACAACAAATGTTCTTCCAATATTACAAGGTAGCGCTCCATGAGTAATAATGAACCAAAAATAACCTTTCATGGACATCGTAATCGCTATAGATGATAATGACGTATGGATAAAAATCATCCCACTCATCTCTAGTCTAAACTAATTAGGGGAACACATAATTGTCGCCAGTCTGTAGTCCAGAGCATTCACCTGCTTGTGGCCTTTCTTCCATTCATATGAGAGCGTAACTAGCTGCCATATGACCACAGTGGTCATATGGCAGCCTTTTCTGTGCTAATTTATGGGCAAATACTAACTGAGAGCCAATCCAAGAAGCCATTTTTCTCACCATGGGGCAAAATGTAGCGTAAGCACCCTCAGCTCTGAGAAGCAATGGGCTTGGTCAGGCAAAAGAACTGCTCGGTGCATTAGAGGAGCGTGTTTAAGGAAGACTCGCAGAAAGTTGCAATGACCTCTCCTCTGCTTTTACCTGTCTCTATGATTATGTGCAAGTTGACGTTCAAAAACTGTATAAAAATACCAGTCTGTCCCCTTAGCCCTCCTGAAATGTAACCTGCTTGCCTCCTCAAATGATGCAGAAAAAATTTTCTGACTGAAATTTCTGATCTCGGCAAACTTCTTTCCAGAAGGGTATCTCTACAGGCACAAGCCTTTCTAAACAAAATAAGGCAGAAATTCAGGGAAAGATCGAAGCTTGAAGAGAAGAAAATTCGTGAAGACGGGGTGTCCCTGGAGCCAACGTTTCGACAAGCAGCCATGAAGACGAAACGTCGACTCCATCGACACCCTGTGTTCACTAATTTTTTATTTCTAAACAAAATAGCAGTCCTCCCTGACACGACATCTTCACCTTATGACAGCGTCGATGTAACACGTGGTCACGGCCTTGCTCAGTCACCTCCGAAAATGCAATGTTAAACATGCGCAAGGGGCTTTACACGAAATATTAATTCCTTCACATGTCAGTGCGGAGCTAGGCTCCCGATATTTTGGAAAACAGTTGTATATTTAAGGAGGTGACGTCGCTTGTGGACCAGGTCCAACCTGAGGTTAACGTGAAAGAGATGGTGAATTCACTCTTTATATAAAGCTTTGTATATCACACATCCATAGTAAGCCAAACCTAGCTCCCTTCACCATACTCACTTCCTCGCAGGGACGTATAGCTATCACCAACACAATATTCTCACGCATTATGAGCAACATAATATATAGGAATGCTTTGCTGGGCCATTTGGTTCATTTGCTTAAAATAAGAGCAGAGCGCAAAAAAGACAGGACAAGAGAGACAAGAAGACGGGATGGGTGTTCACTACCAAATGGTGTATTACGAAAAATTCAAGAATATATAACACATTTTATCATTCTTTATGTACTCTGTGATATGTTGGATATAGTTGGACGGATTCGCCTTTTTATGTGCGTGCAGGCGTGCTTTTGACGTACAGAGTGTATATATTTCTCAATTTTTCGTAATGAACCAGTTAGTAGTAAACGCCCGTCTCGTCTTCTTGTCTCTCTTGTCCTGTCTTCTCTGCGCTCTGCTTTTAAGATCATGAGCGATACCCACCCCACTTGTATTTTGCATAGTTTACATCCACAGAGCACTACATGATAGCAACATGCAAAGGACAGGCAAGGCGGTGTAAAACCAGGAAGACGCACATTGAGCAGCTCCTTGTGGAAGTTGAGGCCACAGTGGTCACATGCGAGTGGCCTCTTGGCACACACGCTGCCCAGGTGGCTGAACAGGTCCTTGGACAACACGTCCTCCTCGCACAGCGGGCACCGCTTCTTCATGTAGGGGCAGTCACGGATGTGGTTCTGCGCATTGCAGGACACGGTCATCGTTTTAATCGTCTTTTTTCCGGGCACGTAACAGTATTTAAAAGATATCGAACTCGGACCCACAACGCTTTCTGGTAAGCCACAAGCAGCCAGTCAGGAATCAAAATATTTGAGCGGCATTTAGATGGATACATCTGAAGTAGTTCTTCAACTATTTTGCGCAGGTTCTACTGAACCCTTTGTCATCATCACAGTAGGCTCAACAGTCATGAGCAAGCTTCCCCGCATGTCCTGAAACTCTCCGACAATACCAGTACAAACAAGGGCTTAGCAGTCGCAAATTTAAACTCAGATTTTATTTATTTCAATTACAGATGAAGCTTAATTTGATTTATTTTTGCTTTGTGTTCACCGTCTATTAGCTTACTACATGGTGCAAGTCCTTCGGTTTCTCCTCGTTGTTTTCGCTTATAAGTATGAGCATGGTGCCACCATGTCGATAGGATCAGCTTTTGTACAGATTTATTCTCCCTAAGAAAAGTGATATATTTCGCAGCGTCGTGGTTGATTTATGTTATTACTCGTAGAAAATTTGTCATATCTAGGTGCCTCAACATTACACATTAATATCGCAACCAAATCTGTCCAGGGAAAGAAGTCGTAGATAAAACCTATCGAACAAGGCCTGAAACAAGCTGCACCTGTATGTCACCGTAAACATAATTAGCTAAACGGCGATAAGGGTTTGGACATCTTGGTAGCACATAGCAAGAAAAGCATGGTAAGGAAGACAGGAGACAGGTGGGGTAGAAAGCACTCGCAACGCTGTCGAAGCGACAGATCTTGTTAGATCCACCCTTCTGGGTTTATGAAGAACTGTGGAACCGATAACAAAAGCACAACGAGTTGCATAGAGAAATAATCCAATTTGTGAGTGAGTCACTCACCTTGAATGCAGCAACCGTATCACTGAACCTGCAGCCGTGGATGCTCTGCGAGCACAGCACCGTGAAGTCCTTCAGCGAATTCCACACAGTGTCATCCGGAACAATCTGCAGTGTGCAAGAACAAAGGTAGTGTTCTGCAAACGCTTTCAGTTCGGTACTCGTATCTCTCTCCTGAGCAATGACAATCATGCGAACAAATAAAATTCGTACGAGTCCTCCATTGCCAATAACACTAGAACGTAGTGTAGCACTGGTTTTATCACAGTCGCGAGCTATCGTGTAGGGCACAAAGGAAGCATATACAAGCCAAAAAACAATCCCAACGTCACATTAGAAGGCCAGTACATAAAAAAAGAAGCCATGTTGTTTAGCCCTAATATTTGTGTTTTGCTTGTCCACGACGGTGGAATTACTAGCTTTCTTGCAGGCTGCATGACCTGCACGTTATCCTACGGATTATAGGAGTGGATATGAGGTTAATATGATAAAATATGTGGCCTTCCAATGTGAAAGGCATTGTCGAAAATGGTCAAATTCCGCCATGCTGTGAAAATCTGTAATGGCAGCGTTTTGCATCAATCAGGGAAGCCTTACGGCTGCCTTCTGGGCCAATCAGACCTGACAAGACAGCGAGTTCCACAACGTGGTGGAAAACGACAATATCCAGAATAGCTTCCCTGCTGTCGTCAATGGAAGTTGCGCTACCATTCACTACCGACGTTAACCAACGCCTACAACTTTCAGCCTTGTCATAGTTTGACTTTCACTATTTTATTTTTAGTTACTTAATAATTCATTTACAACAATAATGTTGCGGGAGACCAGGGGAAAAAAGCTGATCAATCAGCTTGAGTGTGTCCAGGCCACCCTACACGTATGTCAGCGTAAACGGTGTCTACAAACAACAACAAGATCGGCTGTCGCTAACTGTGTGGTGTTCTCTTAATGTACCTCGATGGATATACCACCACGTTAGGTATATATGCACTCACCTTCTCGGTCCAGGTCTCGTTACCGTCGACGGGGCACAGGAGCACGGGCCTGGAGCGCATGAGCTCCTGCTTGCATCGCTCGCAGAAGGCGTGGCAGCAGCCGGCTCGGTAGATGACCGGGCACACGGCGCGACACAGGGTGCACGCCAAGTTGCGCGGCAGCGGCAGCTGGAACTCGAGCCGCACCTCGCACGGCAGGCCCGGGAATCCCCGGAGTACCGTCTGCGACATACCCGCCTCCTCCTCCTCCGCCTCCGCGCCTCCTCCTCCACTGCGATGTACACGTTCACTAAGCATCATGTGACACTATACGACATGAATCTCGGGTACTAAATACAACACACATGCACCCGGCATAAATGCACGCTCAAGGTTCACCGTTAGAGTGGAGGCAAAGTTTCGTCGCATAGTCCCTCCCCCTCCACCCACCCCGTTGGTTGGGTCCAAAGCATGACATACTTCACAATGTATGAAAAGATGAAAATCAAGTGATGACATGCTTTGAATCTCGGACACTAAATACAACGCATGTGCACCCGGCATACATGCATGCTCAAGGTTCACCATTAGAGTGGAGGCAAAGTTTCGCCACAGTGTCCCCCCCCCTCCACCCACCCCGTTGGTTGGGTCCAAAGCACAACATGCTTCACAGTGGATGAAAAGATGAAAATCAAGCGATGGCAGGCTTCTCACAATGGCCTACCATTGGTCCGCGGGTTTCCTGGACTAAAGACGGAAGGTAAACAGTTCTTGGAATTCAACATGAGGGTTTTCATTTTGACGTCAGGGTTTTTGAATTCAACACGAGGGTTTTGACATGCAGGCTTTAAGGATTCAGGCCCCCATTATTCTGAGAAACCTGCATGGCCCTGCTCTTTCAACAATGACAGGACAGCTCCGATTGAGTGACGATATGGGGTCGACTTTTCGCCCCCCCCTTGATTGACTACGGAGCCGCCCCCCCCCCCCCCCCCCCCCGTGCGCACACCTATGATGGACAGTGCAGCATACGCCGTTCACGATGTACACTCTTAGGTGTACCCCTTCATTCAGGGCTCATACTTTGCCTCACAACGATATATCTCGGTAAACATTCTCTTGAACTCACTTGATATATCTACATAGGAGTCCACAGACGTGACAATACAAAGAGTTTTTGCGCTCAATACTGTACTGATATGTCTCACCAACTAGTATTTTTACACAGAGCACGAATGAAATAACAAATACACAAGAAGAAAAAACCCGCCAAGAGAGAGAGAGAGATGAAGAGGAAGGCCGGGAGGTTAACCAGATACTAGCATCCGGTTTGCTACCCAGCACTGGGGAGGGGAAACCCGCCAAACTAGCTCCTGTACTTACCTATATGAAGCCTGACCTTGCAAGTTTTACAGCATTGTAACACGAGCATTTAACAATACACTAAGACTACTAGCAGTTGTTGCTCTCCATGAAGCAAAAGTAGTTCAAGACTAACGTTCTTGCTCTCCTGTCGTGCTTTCCCTTCATTTACACCTTTTTTTTTCCTTTTTTTCTATTATGAAGCACTGCAAGTGTCCCCGATGTCCGAATTTCAGCTTAGACCTCAGCTGGAGGGGAAAGTGTGGAAAGCCGTGATTCACCCAGATTTTAATTCAGTACACGCTGAGAAACTGACTTGCACGCAATGGATCGGTCGGTCGCTCGCTCTCCGTGCACTGGTGCCTCCGAATTGATTGCTGCAGCTCTCTCCACCGCGAGCCGAACGTCGCAGCCAGCAGCCGACTTGGACCCCAGGGACGGCAATTAACGAACGCAAGTGCGTCCCTCTCAACTCGTTAACAACGCTACTGCGAAATAGTTTGAAACCCTTTTCCCAATGAAGCAAGTTCAGCTAGTTCTACAGCAATTCGTTTTCACGTGAAAGTTTTTTTAAAGGCGGTTCTCGGGTTTAATATGGTATACACAGAGAGAAGTCTGTCTTACTCGTATATCAAAGTCCCTTTTTGAGAGAACACTGATGAAGATTACTAAGTCGAGCATGATTGCAATACTGCATTGATAGATACATTGTAATAAAAATCAACCGTGCCTAGAGGGTGAGGTGAGTTAACTTGAAAAAAGGTGCCGATGTCGTCCTGAATTATAGTTTCCTCTGGGTTCCGTCTACATTGGAGAAGTGGGACAGGGATGAAAACGAGGGATGAATGACATCACGTCACATCACATCACTTTATTTCCTTAAAGACCCCTCAAGGGGGTATTACATATGGGGTGGATTTACAGTACAGCCAGGTGAAGTCATTCAAAAAGAAAATTGGTTACATTGTCCAAGAATTTTGATGGAATAGTAATGGCTGCAATGTTGTGGGAAAGGCCATTCCAATCTGGTGCTGCTCTGGGGTAAAATGAAGAGGAAACTGTGACGGTGCAAGCCCATGGGCGTTGACGATGATAACATAAGGAGGTGCGTATATAAGGTCCATCGCTTCAGGGTGACTCTAAAGTCGTTTGTCCAGTTCAGTGGCTTGAAATAAGACTGTCGCCTCTCAAATGACCACAGCTGCACCTATAGTTTGGATTGCAGAGCAAGTCGAACACAAGAGCGCAAAAAGACGCCACGGGCATTTTGGAAGCGTTTTGGTATCGAAAATCTTTTAACTATAAATTATATAATGACTGTGTAAACGTATGTAAACCTCTGATGGCTTGCACTGACGCCATAGAAGCCGCCATGTTGTTGTACCAGCAGGATGGGACGCTGGGTTCGCAACTTCGCGTGAACGTTGTCGCACGCGATTTCTGTCCTTATTTAGGCACAGAGGCTAACAACGTTCTGGTCGCGTCTTAAGTACACTGACACAAATTAACTGCTGCAGTGCATATCCTGCGTTGACGAAGTCACCTTAGCTGCCATGTTCTAGTAACAGTGTGTTGAGAAGCTGTGTCAGTGAGGTCATTCGCAAACTATCACTATGTATTTTCTTTAATTTAGTGAAGAGCCCTTCGTGCCAGCTTCATCCACTGCCTCCATCTTCACGTAATCCACAGTTTCCCCGGAACCTATGTACACTTCAGTCATAAAAGGCACGCAGCAAAAACACAAAATGTCGCAGGGTCCTTTATACGTTCGTCTAAGACGACTCGAAGGCGAAAGCCATCTTCTTTTTCTTCTCTGTCAGTTTATTGACCCCGCCCATCCCTTTCCGAGATCTTTCTGCACCTACCGTGGCTTTGCGCTTCCTCAGGAACAGAGGTATTGCAAGCATTCTACACATCTCTTGGTTTTGCACTGGCTTCTTTATCGGCCCAACTTTGACCAAGCGACGACGTCATTGATGAGGACGCAAATATTGGCGATATGTGACAAGAAGTGTAGGCGAATTGTAGTGAAGAGGAATACCCAGCACCTCCACCAAAAATATAATGTGAACACTGGGCTAAAAGCGGCAGTAGCGTCGGAACGGTAACTGCAAGAACTGGACGGGTGCGGGCAGCGTTGCAGCAGCAAAACAGGCCAGGCAGCTCCAGCTCGTGCCTCGCGCAAAGCTGTCGATGCGGTTGCAGCGCTGGGCATTCCTGTTCACTACAGACCTAATGATGACGTCATAAGGTAACGTACCACCACGTCATGATGATTTTTTTTTCATTACTCGTGTTGTCGCCGCTGGCGCAGACGGTCAGTTTTCCCGCTTGATGACCTATCTAAGGCTTTCAACTTTAAAAAGTCGCACAGTACCTTATGCATTCGCCTACGACGACTCCAAGGCGAAATCCTTCTTCACTTTCTTCTTTCTCTTCGCAATCGACTGTATTGATTCGCCCTGAAAGCTTTCTACACTAAACGTGGATCTTCACTGCCTAAGGGATCGCCTGGAGGCGCTGCGAAGCGTTTCTGCACTTCACGTGCTTTTGCACTGCTTCCGGCTTCAGCCTACCTTCGACCAAGCGGTGATGTCACGTGATGACGTCATCATATGACGTCACGTTAGGTGACGTCATAGCGATGCAACGACGACGTCACAAATGTTGGTGATCTGTGACGTCGTGATGACGCCATCGGCTCGTCAGCCTTGCGGCTCACTACGACACGCTACCATCGCTACCTAGCGAACTTCGTAACAGTTGTGGCAGCGGTGGGACGCTGTGACCCCCTACTTCATAACAGTCATCGCGACGCTGACTATGATGACGTCATCATATTCGCTTCACTTAATTCGTGTTGCCGCCGACGGTCACTGTTCACGCTCGGTGATTCATCTCAAACTTTCGCCTTAATATTACTACAACTGCACCTTCGTCTTTTGCTGCGTCGCAGTTTCGGTAAATAAACGCTCATAAAGAGAGGCAGCTCGATCGCGTGTGATCTGCGGCGCCGCTACTTCCCGAGAATCGTGCTCCATTCGCTCCGCGTTCATGCACGCGAATATGCACCGGCAAAGAAGCAAGCACGCTCCGAACCAGAGAGCGTGCCGTGTAGCGCGGTGCTAAAAACACCACGCACAACGTATAGCGGCTCGCGATGCATCGTATGCACGCACGCGGTTCTCAGCGGATAGGAAACAACAGCGCCGCCTGTGCTGGTTTCCCGCTCGCACTCAGGGGCAAGGAAGCGTGCGTGGAGGCTCTCTTTGTTTCCACTTGGACGGCACTTTCGCGATCGGCGGCGAGAATATCACTTCGGACGTGCTCGTGCCGTCTTAATGCCGCCGACGTGCCGCGGCGTCCTCTAAACAACGTGCCGAGCCACGACGCTTTTCTCCGCCGATTACCGCATTTTCTCAAGCATAACCACCCTCCTTTCTATTGTTGTTGTTTATCACAGCGAATGCATCTCGATAGTTTTCATACTCCCTTTGAGGTCACGCTAACATTGGCTGCTTTCGGAGGAAAGTTCAGCTTTAATAGTAAGCTATAAAAGGTAGAAATGGTTACCGAACCACTTCAGTAAATCCTTTATAGCTTCATGCATCCTATCGGGCAGTGAAACACGTGTGCTGCTACGCAAACGTTGCAATGCAGACGCGTATTGCATCATGAGGTCACGCCACGCCTCTTACGTAACGACTGAGTGCTTTAAGCTGCCGAACCTGTTTAAAGGGCTGAGCCATGATTCATCATCGTCATCAGCCACAGCATCAACAACTTGTGCAAATTTACGTAGGTGCATACCGTATTAACGCGATAGCATTAAAGAGCTCGTTTCGCAGAAATTCCGGTGTTGGCGACCGTGTCGGCGTCGTTGGTTGTGAGCGAAAAATCAGCGAAAAGTCAGCAGCCGAGCACCGTAACCATTGATCCACCGTGGCGGACGATTCTAACTCGCGAGAATTCACATCACATTGCCCTCGCAGTGCAGTTGCGTAGTTTTGCACCAGGTACCAACGATTGCGACTGCGTAGCGTGTGGGTCCATACATTATAAAGCTGCGCGCCCATCACAAAGAGCTACGCCATATCTTGTTATCATCAGCAGCAAGAACAACATCAACGGGGTCCTTGTATCACCCAAACATTCACGTGCACGTGATACGAAACGCGTAATAAGTCCCTTAAGACGGCCCGCCCATTTCTAAGGGCTCAGTCAAGATACAACCTCATGGTCACCAGCAAAGCATCAAGCACGTTGCCTTGCCTTTGGTTCTTAATATAAGTACATATGCCAAGCCATTCGATTTCCTTCACGGATGGGCGCCTTAAAGCAGTCCAGACGATACAAAGGGATATGCCCCAATTCATTATCAACGACGCGGCCATAGCTTTCTCCGTGGCCTGGTTCATGTGGGGTGCTTTAAAGCTACCCATCCAATGCACGCTGTGCTACAATTCATAATCAGCAGCAGCAGCCTGGCCATGTTTCCTCATGACCCTGCTACAGCGGGCACTTTATAGCATCTATGCAAGTGATCCGACTACCGTTACCCCCCGTTTGCCAAGATCTAGCCATCGCCTCATATAAACTGTCTTATGAGCAAAATATCCCCATCATCATATTGAATATACTTCGCAAAGTGTTTTTCAAATCACGATCGCACACTTGACAACATTCCAACAAATGTGCGCACATCTTCCTGTGCTCCGAACTTGCAGTAGGCGCCATAAAAGAGTTCATGACGGGCTTCTGGAAGCGTGCTCCTCCAACTTACACTGTGACTGTGCTGAGTGTTCTGCGCAGGCCTGGGAATTTTTCCCCATTTCGTGAGCCTTTCTCCATCGTGAGGGTTTTGCAGAACTCATTTACCAACAGCAAGCTGTCTTTCGTAATAGTAAATAAAAATGCGCTCCTAACGTCGAGAGGAAGCTTAATAAGATACGAAATGCGCAAAAATCGAAACAAGGATATGAAGCGTGACGTGCAGGTGCGGTCCATCTTTAACAGTGTAGCTTGTTGGGCAAGTTGGTACATGCTTAAATTCGAAGAAAGCCACTAAACCGTCGAAAAAAGGAAGAAAACTGAGAGGCAGAAGCAGAGACGGTGAACACTGAGGTGGCTACTAATACTCGAGTTGTCAGTAGCCACCTCTGTGTGCACTGTCTCTGCTTCTGCAGTTTTCTTCCTTTTTTTCGACGGTTTAGTGGCTTTCTTCGAATTTTACCATCGTTAACGGCACCATAGCTGGACATGCTGTCTGCATGTCACTAAGGCAAGTGTTCTCATTTGCCTACTAGCGGGGTTTCAGCGCTAATTTCATGGTATTTGGCATATCTTTCATTTACTAAAACAAGCAACCCTTTCCGAGCAGATTATCATATGGCAGAGTTTTGGAGAAATAATTCAGCCGTCTAAACTAATTTAGTGCACTCGCCAGTGTTTGCAACAACTCGAGTGGTTATTCCTGTCGTGTACCTTGCAGGGTTAGTTCAGCCGCTTATTGCGTACCCGACTACACAAGCGAATATAAATAAGCGTGTACCAACTAGTCCAGCAGCAAGTGTTAGCATGCTTCCTGCACGTTCCTTTGATACCTCTCGACCCGCCACGGTGGTCTAGTGGTTACGGTGCTTGACTGCTGTCCCGCAGGTCACTGGATCGAATCCCGGCCGCCGTGGCTGCATTTTCGATTGAGGCGAAAATGATCGAGGCCCGTGTACTTAGATTTAGGTGCACGTTAAAGAACCTCAGGTGGTCGAAATTTCCGGAGCCCTCCACTACGGCGTCTCTCATAATCATATCGTGGTTTTTGGACGTTGAACCCCAACAATTATTATTACTTTGATACCTCTCCATGTGGAAAATATGATGTGCCAACAGCCCATTCTTTAGCTATGTCGAGGGCAGGCCCGTAGCCAAGGGGGGTTGCCCTAGCCCCCCCCCCCCCCCGAAATTCGGATTAAGGGGGGTGTTTTGCCGAGGAGGACAATTAAAATGGGTGTTTTTCAAGGCCATCAACAAAGTGCCCCCCTAATTTGAAAAAAATTCCTGGCTACGGGCCTGGTCCAGGGTACAATAATTTTGCAGTGACGCACTGAACGGCCGCTGTCATGCGCTCATTGCAATGATGTCACTTGTCAGGTTATTCGCATTTGCCACTTAAATGCCTCATGGGGCTGTTTCGCGCGTTGTGCATCCCCACCCGCGGTCGCGTATTACGTCACTGCCACAGACGCTACGCGATCGATGCGGTGTCCACCACGTCATTCCAGGCTCCCCGTTATGACGTCATTCACATGTGAACGCGTGCAAACTCTCTGAGCGGGCGGAGTCTTAAAGGAGCACTGACACAAATTTTTGAAGGCGAAATAACTCGTGGGGCAGATGTGTGTGGGCACACACACACACACACACACACACACACACACACACACACACACACACACCATCTACAAAATATCAACGGCTAATATAGCCTAGACTACATCTAAAATCAATTTTAAAGTGTGTGTCGGGCAACTGCGCGCTATACGTACCACCTTACGGCATCTACACCAGGGCTTAAAGTCAGGGGGTGCCCAGGGGGGGCCCGGCCCCCTTTCTATCTTTTAAGGAGGGGCTCGCCCCCCCCCCCCCCCTTGGCAGGTCAGCTGTAGCACTGCTGCACCCATTTGACAAGCGCTATACTCGGCGACAGCTTTCCTTGACAGCACTGTGGAAGCTACAGAACCAAAGCGCATGTCTGCTTCCGCGCCAAGAAAATAGTACTGGCTGTGTTCAGATAAGAACGTCGGTGCATGTCCGCCGACCCCCTTTAATTTCGCCGAAAAAAATATATTTTGTTGTCCGAGTCCCCACGGACCACAAAACCACTTTTTGGTTTCGCGAGAAAAAATTTCGCCTTCTTTAAAAAAATTCACAAGTCTCCACTGAGCCGCCACCGCCTCTTTCGGATTTCGCGAAAATGGGATTTCGATGAGACGCTACAAAAAACACTATTGTAGCTCTAGGTCCGAAAAATTTTTTCCACATACTATGGATAGTTTGTGTTGAGAAAAAATTATTACTTTGTAGTTTTGATGTTGTTCTGTTAAGAAAAAAAATCGCGAAATCGACACAAAGCTCAATAATGCTCACATTTAAGATTTTTTTCCTCCGCAAGTATAAACGCCAGACTTCCCAAAGTTTTTGAAAACATTGCCATATGTTTGGTGAACAATTGTGTTGAACGAAATACCTGAGAGTGGCTTCAAACGTTAACCAAAAATGTTCAACTGAGGACATGTCTCTCAATATGCAATATTTTGAAGATCATTTAAAAAAAAAACACCATCTTCGATTTTCTTTAAACTCTCCAGAATTGAAGCCAAGCACGTGTTCTAACTTAATCTGTAAAAACATGTTGCATTATTTTTGTGAGGTCGGAACTACGAAGCACGAAAAGTGGCCAAATTGACGTATAGTGAGTAACCACAACATTGAGCGAGCATGGAGCAATAGTTGCCATTATCGTTATTTTTAGGCCCAGAATGTGATCTGTTGTGCTCGAGGGACAACAGCTTGACAGATAAAACAAAAGAGTTGCCTTAAAGTGCAAATTTGTTCATTTGCGTGCGTGCACGCTTTGCAGTTTTGGTCCTGGCGTAAGGACTAACCGCAAGATTTCCAGAAATGTAGTCAATTCGAGCTCTCGGAAGGAACTGTTTCTTTACCCATATTGTATACACAGGGAGTCATAATCACAGGTCATAGTCAGACAAGTTAGACAGTCACAAACGTCACTGAAGCCCTTGTGCGTATCTTGCTCCTGGTGAAGCAACCTTGTGCACACAACCCATTTCGGCGTCAAGGAGGCGAACTTCGTGAGCTCGATCCCTGTGTCAGGGTGAGCCGCTGTAGACGAAATGTTTCCCGAATGGACCTGGTCATCAGCCGTTTTGAAACGTACTCTTTTTGTCTTTTAGAACTAATTGCAATGAAATCTTTCTTGTTTGGGCTTTGTTGGGTGGAGTTGAGCTCATCGTCAGCATAGTATTTCACTGCTGCCTGTATGTTTTCTGGCTTCAGCTTCGATCTGGTGTAGAGTTTCGGATTTGACCACACCCGGGTGTCAGTATTTTCTGGATTTCTGAATGAGGTGCCGAGTTGCGGATGGAATCACTTCTTGAATTTCTTGGTGAGAAAGGTTCACAGGGAGCAATGTCAGGGAGGCGGCAGCGTTCACAGTATAATCCGCAGGTATCGAATGTGTGATTTAGGTTGCGCACCCACTCGCGACACGTGTTGCAGGTTTCCCCTGAAGGACCAGGTTCCTCTGTAGTGGCGTATGCTATTGTAAGGACAGCAGAATTTGTCCTGGAGATAGCGCCCTCGATCTCCGCTTTCTTACGCTTGGCGTAAGACACTCGGCATTGTGCTTTCACTTTCGCCGGAATTTTCAGAGTTGTCACATCGGTTGTCTTAACGAGTACGTTTACCTCTTCGACAGCAGTTTGTTCGGGAACAAAATTTGCGTCAGACTGAGATGCATCTGGAGACTCTACGGCGATCTGTTTCAAGCGGTTAAAACAGCTCTGGCACAATATGTCGGTTTCTCTGATGGATGAGGCTTTTTCTGGCATGCGCTTTCTTAGTAAGGCGACATTAAAATCTTGCACACATCGAAAGTTCCACTTGTAGGCAATCTTCTTCGTATGCCTCTTTCTGTAGTCAGCGCAAAACGCTCGCTTTGAGCTCCAGAACGTGGCCATCAATATCAGGGGAGTGTAATACGCGCACGCGTACACACGTTCGTTCACCAGCAGAGGACTGCCGGGTTGTCGACGACGAACGGAAGTGAAAGCCGACGTTCTCTTATTACTTCGACCTTTCTTAAGCGAGTTGAGCTGTTTCTTGTTTATGTCATTTTTTTAGGGACCTGGTGAGCGCAGTCGTGCTGCAGAAGCGCCGCTTGTGCCGACACGCACCGTCTGCGTTATCACATTACCGATGTGCCATGGGAAGCGATAAATATCCAGCGGTGGATCCTCTCCAGCCACCTCCTTTATGAGGCGTACGCAGGCTCACATGCGCGAAAAATTTTGAAAGCGATTCCTGCGAAGAGTGCGACTCATTATCGCGGCATGCTCAGTGGCTGGAACCCGTGTAGAAGTGTTTGTGATTTGCGTAAAAAATGTAGTAATAATTTCCTCTTCAAAACCAACTGTTCCTGTTTTATTCCTGACAATCCGTCAATTCACAGAAGACATTCGCGACCTAAAAATAACGATAATGGCAACTATTGCTCCATGCTCGCTCAATGTTGCAGTTACTCACTATACATCAATTTGGCCACTTTTCGTGCTTCGTAGTTCCGACCTCACAAAAATAATGCAACATGTTTTTACAGATTAAGTTAGAACACGTGCTTGGCTTTAATTCTGGAGAGTTTAAAGAAAATCGAAGATGGTGTTTTTTTTTTAAATGATCTTCAAAATATTGCATTTTGAGAGACATGTCCTCAGTTGAACATTTCTGGTTAACGTTTGAAGCCACTCTCAGGTATTTCGTTCAACACAGTTGTTCACCAAACATATGGCAATGTTTTCAAAAACTTTTGGAAGTCTGGCGTTTATACTTGCGGAGGAAAAAAATCTTAAATGTGAGCATTATTGAGCTTTGTGTCGATTTCGCGATTTTTTTTCTTAACAGAACAACATCAAAACTACAAAGTAATAATTTTTTCTCGACACAAACTATCCATAGTATGTGGAGAAAATTTTTTTCGGACCTAGAGCTACAATAGTGTTTTTGTAGCGTCTCATCGAAATCCCATTTTCGCGAAATCCGAAAGAGGCAGTGGCGGCTCAGTGGAGACTTGTCAATTTTTTTTTAAAGAAGGTGAAATTTTTTTCTCGCGAAACCAAAAGTGGTTTTGTGGTCCTAGGGGACTCGGACAACAAAATATATTTTTTTCGGCGAAATTAAAGGGGGTCGGCGGACATGCACCGACGTTCTTATCTGAACACACCCTACTGAAGTTTATTGATAATTTTCTCATTTGCCTTGCTGAAATAAATACTGCTTTATTTATTATGAGACTTAAAGCAGTTGAGGGAAGTTGCAGGCAAAATACAGTTATCGTTCACCTTGCAAGAATGCTTTCCTTTTCTTTCCATTTCTTAGAAAGCACCACCTTTTCAGCCCACCCGTTTCAGCCCACCCAAGGAAACATGGCGTCCGTGACGTCACTGTGCGGCCGAATACGCGCGGTTTAGTTCTCCAAGAAAAATGTACTCGTAAGAGGACACTAAAATGTACACTGAACAATCGAAATGTCTCTCCCGTTCGTAATTTTCAAGTATGTGTTTTTCTAAATGCGTTAACGATGCGAGCGAGCAAAACCGAAATCAGCCGCAAGCTGCCGAACTACTTGCGGAGCAACACGAATGTGTGGAAGCCCCGCCTCCGTAGCCTTCGCTCCAATGTCAAATTTCCTGCTGGCAGTAGTGCTATGTGCGGAGAAATTATAACTGTAATATATTTATTTGCATAACATTCTTAAGCATTTGTTCAGTGCTAGAGACAGTTGGCTTTATATATATATATATATATATATATATATATATATATATATATATATATATATATATATATATATAACGTCACCGCCCTACAAGGGCCCCCCCCTCCAATGACGGGAGACTTTAAGCCCTGATCTACACCAACTTGGTTTTAGTGTAAACAACCGTC
Source organism: Rhipicephalus appendiculatus (assembly GCA_030522465.1). Taxonomy (NCBI): domain Eukaryota; kingdom Metazoa; phylum Arthropoda; class Arachnida; order Ixodida; family Ixodidae; genus Rhipicephalus; species Rhipicephalus appendiculatus. The sequence continues at coordinate 406,700 of JALIZH010032920.1, read as the reverse complement.
AACCACCTGCATCACGGGTTTGTGATGGCTGCCATGATGCTTGCGAGTGCTATCTCCTAGCAGACCTTTTCAAAAGAAAGAGGGGAGCTCCTCCTTTATGGACTAGCGCGGGAGCACAAAGGCTGACGTCCTTGCCTCGGCAGTGCATTTTTGGGTACGTATATTTACAACATCCGAGAGGGGAAGATAGCAGCCCGCAGGCAGCCTTCGTTGAAAAGAGTTGTCAACACGGTGCGCTACACACGCGGCTTCGTGTGCTTACGTAGCCATCAATGCTTGCAATAAAACCACTCCGGGTCCCGCCCCCCTCGGTCCCGTCTGATACCGAAACTGCGAAAGGGCGCTATAAAATCATCTACAAATAAGTAACCGTCGCGCGCTGGAGCAACTGAAGTTTCCCAGCTGGGATAAATGGATCGTTAGCTACTTACTTGCAATTGAAAAAAAAAAATATGTAAAATTTTTGTGTCATCTGGTACTCCTTTAAACACTGCGGAGCTTAAACCTCTTGCACGGCCTGGCAAGGGCTTTACATAGTACATCCACCAATAATTAACGAGCTTTTAATGCTCATTTCGCCATAAAGTATAGTACGTTTGGATGATCATGAGCTGAAGACGTGGCTGCGTCCAATAAAAATAAATAGTGTGTGTGTGTGTGTGTGTGTGTGTGTGTGTGTGTGTGTGTGTGTGTGTGTGTGTGTGTGTGTGTGTGTGTGTGTGTGTGTGTGTGTGTGTGTGTGTGTGTGTGTGTGTGTGTGTGTGTGTGTGTGTGTGTGTGCGTGTGTGTGTTTGTGTGTGTGTGTGCGTGGCGTGCGTGCGTGCGTGCGTGCGTGTTGTTGTTGTTGTTGTTGTTGTTGGTGGTGGTGGTGGTGGTGGTGGTGGTGGTGGTGGTGATGGTGGTGGTGGTGGTGGTTGTGGTGTTGTTGTCGTTGATGTTGTATAATGTTTCGTTCTAATCTGCGATCGAACTAAGAAGGCTACATGGGCTAACAATATGATATTTTCTTAATTTATTCCTTGCCACCAGTGTATTTAAACGTTGTTGCCGGTGGTTCCCACAGTGCGCAACAATTACTTGGACACCATGTTGTTTGACGTCATCTAAACTTAGCTTGCGAGTGGTTAACACATCACCATTAACATCGCACGACGTGATATTTCTGACATTGAAGTGCACTGATATTCAATGTGATTACAGGTTGCATATAAATAAAGGCAATGAGCAACATCGAGCTCAGTTTTCCCAACTGATAAACCACTTCTCCATAGCTTCGTTCGACATACAGGCACGTTTTTTAATTCTGTACTGCCCTGTTTATTATTATTACTATGATTATTTGCTGCATAGCTTTCTTTCCAATGCTCAATAACTTTATGAAATAACGCGTACTCGGCGTCGTGAAGACACGTGCGCATGGGCCAGTTTTTATTTGCCCGTATAATGTAGCTAATATGAAGTGAACTACAATATACTAGTAAAAAGCGAGCGAGCATCTCCCTTATCTCCATAGGGACTTATACTAGCGCATGTCTGCCTCGAAAAAATATTCAACCTCGTTTTCGTGCTCGTGACATCCCTGCATCAACGTCACGCATGTCCGCATTCGAATTAACTGCTGTTTTGATTTCGGCACACCTCCCGAAGAACTCTTGGAAGAGTCTGCACACATTCGATGACATTACATTTGTGACCTGCGCTGTGCACGCTCGAATGAACACTGCACGAGATTACACGTCTCATGGACGACAAAAAAGACAATGGTAGCGCTCTTATCAACCCTTCCCGAAAGCTTCACCTGAATTTGATTGTCACACAATTCAGTCTTATTTTATATAAGCAATCGCGCACAGATGTGTCAGCGCCACCTACTGCAAAGTCACCTGCTGCAAAGTCTAGCTCTCGCAGACTTCTTATAAAAAGGATTATTCGCACAAGATCCGTGCATGTGTTCCTTTTGAGCATTGCACCGCACACTTCACACCTGTAAGCCCTGTCGAATGCTCGTCCACGATGCATTCGGTTAACGAATAGGTACCAAACATGCGCCACAAGCCTTGCGTTCAAATGCAATCCGCTGAGCATGGGGAAGCCTTAGGGAAGAGCTTGCAAGTCTCTACCTGCGTGCATGTAAATATGGATGTAGGAACAGTTTCGCAGCCATATCCTTCCTGCGTGCATTGCAATGCATTTCGTTCGAACTCCAATGCCCCATACTGCAGCTCTCGAAAAAGCAGCGATATAGTGTTTGTACGCCATTTCGAGCTTCACGCGAAAATTACTGGTTGTTGCGGAAACCGAGAGTGTTCAGGATTAGTGCGCGTTCATTCCGGAGAATCCGTTTTTAATTCGTGCAAAACGTGCAACCAATTGCGTGCAACGTGAACGAGGGACAAGCCAAACATTCTTTTTTTTTTCACACGTAGCGTCATATCAGAGATGCTCGCGATATAGTTTCGGCATAGAGGAGCACCTCCAAGAGTGAACGAAAAGGGCATGGAATGGGGAAAAAATTCGGGACGGCGGGAAAGGCGCTTAAATGGACCGACGTCATACGACCCAGACTGATGACGTCAAACGCGCGCGCGAGAAACCGAATGAGGGCGACGCTGTGGGGAGAGAGAGAAGAGGAGAAAGAGGCGACCCCGAGACCTCTGTCGGGAATAGGGAGAGGACAGCTGGAACGAACTACACGGTTCTCCTCAAAACGGGGAGAGGGCATCGAGTCGAGAGACGGAGGGATGCAAAGCAGCGAGTGTGTTGTACCCTTCTTCCCTAAAGTTTCCCTCCCCGAACCCCCCACTCCTCAGCGGCTGTCCCGATTTCGGAACGCAAGGTGGGGAAACGCGGCGCGCGAAGGGATCGGCGGGCGGGTTGCTAAAATTAGCGACGCAAGCGGGCCCTGAGACGTGCACTGTGGTGCAAAGCCAGCGAGAGCTCAATGAACTCCCCGAAAGCGTGCCAGTGACCCCGTTTTTTCCCGAAACGTGCCGGCGGGTTGGGGAGTGGGCGAAGGGAGGGAACGTCCTTCTCCCCTTTTGGGGAGAACGCGCGTTGAAAAGGGGAGGGATGCATTGAGGAGAGCGAGCGGAGCCTCTGACGTAAGACACGGGCCGCCGGATAAAACCCCCCCGGCTTGCTTGCTTTGGATAGAGAGGATGAAAAAAAGGGAGAGCGAACAAGAGGAGAGGGCAGCATTTCTGGCGCCAGACGTAGGAACGAACGAACCAAAAGGTCAAAGTTAATGCCACCACACCGTCTGGTTGCATGCTGCTGCTTTCCGCAGCTTTCGACATCCATGTAAGGGAACGATATCCCGGACGCACATGGACGAAACCTATATGTGTGCTTTCCGAGCGACGAAAAACCTCCTGCGCCCCGTATGCGCGTGGTAGATCCTTACCCCCCACAAGCGGAGAGGAAGGGAATGATCTCGGTGTACCAGCGGCGACGGGAGAGCGAGCGGTTATTTTTGGAAATTTGCAAAAGGGGGGGCGCTGTCATCCTCCACTTTGTACACTCCCTCCGAGCGAGAGAAAAAATAGGGAGGGAGGGGGGTGCGAACCTCTCCCCAATATTCCCGCAGAAACCGACCGAACAGAGATCGCCACACAAAAGCGTCGATATGTGTGTGTGACGCGCCGGGCCTGAACCCTGATCCGACAAGCGTCAGCGCACTGATTGCCAATTTCACGTCGTCCTCCTCCAAGCATCGCGCGCGCCAAAAGGGAAAACGGCGGGCTTCAGAGCAAGCGAGCCGCCGCGCGAGAGCGGCTCATTCTGCGCACGCTTGTGGCGGCGGCAGCTCCCACTTGCGTCACTTCCCCTAGATGCTATATAGCTCTTCCTCTTTTCTCGCCTTCTCTTCCCTGTTTTTTTTTTCATTCCGCTGCATAGTTCTCAACGTGGCTTTGCTGTACGTCGGCTGTGCACACGATAGCGCCAACGAATGCAAACTTAGCTTTACATGAAGTCCCACTTGCGTCACTTCCCCTAGATGCTATAGCTTTCTCGCCTTCCCTATTTTTTTTTCATCCCGCTGCAGAGTTCTCAACGTGGCTTGCTGTACGTTGACTGTGCACACGGTAACACCACGAATAATCTTACCATTATACGTGTTCGGGTTCGCAAAAAAAAAAAAACACGCATTCGGGAAACAAAAAAGGGAGTATACGTCATAGTGACGACATCCTGTCGATGAAAAAAAAAAACAAAACACGCGCTTATCCCGAAAACGAGAGAAGCTCGACGGAGCTATACAACGGTAACGCGCCGTCCATCCCTATACTTCCCTAAAAAATTACGCTTTGCAGCAGCAGCACAGCAACGTGCAGCGACATAGGTGCTGCCACGAAACCACGCGTGTTCCCGTTATTATAACGGGAGTCACAGCTGAGCTCCTACACGGACGCAACGTCCTTTGCAAAGAGCAGATTCAACGGGGGGCATGCCTTTCAAACCACTCGAAATAGCAGGCTTGAGACCTGTACACGCGAAGGTGCACCAGAGGTCTGGATCACCTCGTAACATCGCGCTGGACTGCGTGCAGCTTCCAAGACATCTAGTCACAGTTTTCGTGAATGCATACGCCACCATGAACGAAAGGAAGAGAAAAGCAAGAGACAGAGCCAACACGGTTCCGGAAAGCCACCTCCAGAAGCGTGCGTAAGCTAGGATATAATATTGCACGAGTGACGGCCACGAATCTGAATCCAGGAGGACTACAGCGCGACAGGCGTCGGTTTGCGTAGAAAACTTGCACTTTCCTCCCGAGAGCAGGCCTGCAGCGATCCCTCGCAAGAATCACCTGCGACCCTGATCGTGAAAGCAAACCTTTGCATCGCAACGTCACCAGCCACTGACTCCCTCTTTCCCGCTGTTCCCCAATGCAGCTAGCTATCACGGGAAAAACCTGAATGGGGAGCACGGGAGACGTGACGGAGCTGGGGGAGGACCGAGTTGCGTCAAAGAAAAGGCGAGGAGCTACGCTGTGAAGCCTAGGTTTCCCGTAGCAGAGCGTGCAAGACACGCACGCGCTGGCAGGGATCGCACACGACGCTTTTGCAGCAGCTCTATAGGAGCACGGGACGCGCGGCGCGCGCTCGCAGTGCTGCAGCATGCAGTTGGCGTGGAGTACGTACCTTGGGCTTTCGACTCCCCGGACACGGTCACATCGCTGGCCGAGCAAGGTGCAGCATCCCGTCGACGACGCCTGTTCATCACCTGTCCAGCATTTTGCGCCGTTTTTTCGGGGCGCTCCTCCGCCACCCCCCCCGTTACTCCTCCGCTCGGGCGCGCGCCTACCTTGCGTCAAGGTCTCGCCGAGACGCCATCCATAGCGCCCGCGGCGCCCCCGCACCGTGGCGCACCGCAGTGGCCTCCCTCCCTCCCCTATTTTCGTTACCTCCCTCCCGGCCCCTTTTCCCGTTATCCCCATTCGCCTCCTCCCCTTCCCTCTCCCCTCGTTTCGTTCCCTCTTTTCTGGAGAACTGGCACTGGCTTTGGCGCGAGAGCGAGGTCGGGCTCACAACTGTGGCCGTCGTGCGTCATTTCCTTTGACCGTGATGCGCGTGCGCGCACGTGCAGTTTGTCGTCTGCTTGAGCAGCGGCAGCAGCAGACAACGGCAGTTTTCGCTCCTTGTGTTATTTTGTGACGCTTGAAATAATTTTGTTCTCATAATACCGTGATCATTTGCAGTAGGCATGGGCGAACATTCCATCGAATAATAGAGCATTGGAATTCCCTTCTAGACGAATTTAGGTTACTCGAAAAATCGAAGTATGAGACATGAACGAATAGACATTCGGCATGTAACCTTCCTGTAAAGGTATTTTCACTGCAGCGTGAGGGTGCTTTGCCGTGAATCTATCTAATCAGGAGAAATGCGCACTTTCGCGAAGCCACACTTAAGGTTAATTGTACATATTACCGGCACTCCGAATTTTCTTTTTTTTTTTTAAGTTTAGAACGTGAGGTATTTTGCGCCCTATTACTATTCAACTCCTGCCACCATTCGAATTAGCTTCCACTTCCCGTCGAACGAAAAAGTGGCATTGGGTCACGCCTGGTTCCAATAGTTAAAATATTATGCAAGTCAGTTGGGTCATGAGAAAAATGTTCATTTTTTTTTATATGTGGTATATACTATATCGACCAAGTCACTATTCGACCAAATTACTATTTGCTTCGAACTTCAAGTTTACTATTCGCTCATGTCTAATTAGCGGTGATGGCGCTAATTGCTGTTCACGAGTTTCCCAGCGCGATTCAATTTTGATTCAATTTTGCTACGGCGGTGGCACACACTAGCATGCCACTGTGCATGTGCCACCCCTCAACTTTGTCATGCACTATTCTCTATATCTGATCAAAATATAAAATTGTTATTTTAGCATACACACTGTCCACTGCAAGAAAATTTCCTTACCGAAAAAGATTATCGCAGGTTACGTTTTCTCGGATCATGCGTTTTTCACCCTCTGTCTATTTGTTAGCCCTGTCTTTTTCTTCTTTCCATGACCAGGATTTGGGGACATTTGCACGTAGCGCCCCCTCTTGTCGGTGACAGCGGCGGCCTGCCGTAACTGAATGGGCAGTAGGCGAAAAAAATCATATCTCACGAAAAAAGCTAGTTATCAAAAACGACTCCCGGTTCTAAAAAGCAGAGACTTAATTAAACATTCTGTCAAAATTACAGTGTCGCACTACAAACCGCGTGGCTTCCCAGAGTGTTTAATATTTAACAATGGGTCCCATGTATTTCCAATGGGGGGTGTTCAATTGTCTAGGGAAGCCACAGGTTTTGTAGTGAGATACAGAAATTTCGCCATAGTGTTCCAGTAGGTCTCTACTGTATAGATCCCGGAGTCGTTTTTGATAACTAGCTTATTTCAAAAGATATGATTTTTTTCGCCTATTTCCCATTCAGTTATGGCAGGATGCGGTTGCTGCCGCCGAGAGATGGCGCCACGTACGAATGTCTCCAAATCCTGGGAATGCTTTCTTTCTAACCCCCTCTTTCTATCTCTTCGTTTCTATCTCTCTGTACTCGTTCTCTCGGCTATTCAAGTTATTGCATCCCACGCCGGACAAATCGGCGTAGCGGGAGAGCGCGCCAAGCACACCTGTTCGGGTGGTGAAGAAGGTGAAGAGGAAAAAGAGCGCGCGCCGGCATGATAGTTCTTGCGGAGGCGTATCGGAGATTTGCCGAGCTTCAACAGCTCAGCTGTTAAAAGAAAATAAGTCGAATGTATTAGGCCAGTACTCCTTCAATGACAAATATAAAGTTCGGCGCCAACTCCAATTTCCTATTCAAATAAATGCACAGCGCAAAAATTACGTTTCTTTCGACAACCGTTCGAGTTATTTGAATAAAATTTGTTGCATTTGGGAGAGTGACTCTTCACAGCAATATTTTGATAGAGGATCTGTAATATTCCAGCGAAATTGTGAAAAGTGAGGTGGTGAAATATACTCACACACGAAACTTGCCAATTCATAACTGTTCTCCAAACCGATATCGAAACTACGTGAACAGCCTCTGCGAGTCAAGCGAACAATCTGGAAATACGAACTTGAAATTTTAAAAGCGTTACAACCTTTGCGAGAGGTTTACAAAAAACTTATTTCAAGAATTAGTTGTATATTTCAGAGTTGAGGGCCGTTTAGAGTTATGTCATTTTTTTACTCACGAGACCATAGTTTTATAAACTTAAAAAATTGCTATTAACTTAATCTCACTGCTCTAAATTTTATAAATTTATTAACCTTAGCTTTTTTAAGGGGAGACGTGGGTCCTTCATATTTTATTTTAGATAGATATTTTATTAGTAGGGTGAACTGAATAAAGTTTAATGAACTTATTCAGTTTTTTTTTTCTGCACATTCCACATTTCTAAGTAGATTTCTAATGGCTGCATTAGAACAAAAGATATGCAACTTCTAAAAGCATATTTCTTTTGGTGCTTTTCGGCAACTTCGCTTTGCCAAACACAAAAACAACATACGTGGAAAGACTGCCAGAGAACTGGTCTAGCCGGCGATGCAAATTTGATTTTCAATGAACTTGGAATGCAAAATAAACTGATGCAAATCTTCATGAAAATATTTTGCTGAACACTATTTAAGATTATCGAGAATTATAATTTGGCGAATAACATTAGAAAAAAAATAAATAGCATCACAGGCTAGACCAGCTTTCTGGCAATCTTGACCCATACGTTTTTTTTTTTTTGGCAGTTGCCAAAAATCACCGCAATATGCTTAAATATGTCCCAGAATTTGCATATCCTTTGTTCTAATGCAGCCATTAAAAATCTGCTCAGATATTTTGAATCTGCAGCAAAAACTGAAAAAGTGTGTTAATAGTATGATGCCGTTCGCCCAACTATTTAAAACAAAATTTACACCTATGTTTCGCCTTACTTGCAAAATACGTTATCCAACTTGGTGCCGTGCTTGCTGACAAAATTTCTTTTGTTTCACAGGCTGTTTTTTTTTTTCGAATGGTACTTAATACACAATTTGATTCTGGAGTAAGGAAATGCGACCACGTATAAATTCTCTCGATTCAAATCGTCTCTATGTTGGCCGATCTCCTACCTCAGTTAAACCAATGTTTAAGCTATCGAATATTGAAGTGTACCTGGTTTCTCAGTACAATTTCTCTAAAAAGCTTTCAGCGAAGTCGGAAACATACATACACTATTCCAGTACATTACAAGGGTTTAATTAATGTAAATCTCTAAAAGACGAATGCTATATATAACCAAGAATTTATTCCGCGAATTTTCGACAATATCATGCACATCTACTCCCATTTATTCCTATTTATTATGAATTTTGTTTTATAGCAGCACTAACCAAAATAATATTAAACATGCTATCACTGCTTAGAAATCACCGGTCTCGCTCAACAGGAGGATAATGTTCACAAGAATGTGTCATACAAATATTCGCAGAATGCTATCTAAAGTGAAACAGTCCTATCCTTGGAACATTGTGGCTGCTAAATTAGCTTAATCGTTCTGGTCTAACTTGCTTAATATGATAGTTAAATTGTTTACGGGTGACCACATCCATTTGCATGAACGTCAATATGTTTACCACGGTAAAAGTGATGTTGACACTGTATTTCGTCATTCTGGGCAACACTAAACGGAAGTTTCTACTGCCCCACTTCTACAAAAAGAAATAATAAATGTAAAACGAACAAATGTTATTAACCATAATAAGTTTGAACAGTGCGACTGAACGTGGATAGAGAACTGCATGTACAGACACTCTTCTCTGTAGGCGTTCAACCACACTGTTCAAACGTATTACGATCGTCAACCAATCGCCTGTCAATGCACTTTGGCGAATTTCGTTACTAAGCAACTGCCAAAACTATTTGCATGAAATTTGGTACGGTTCAGAGAGGGGGAGGGGTGATGAACTTATGAATATCATTGCCAGAATATACTTTTACTAAGGGGTTGTTACATTTCAATAAAAAATGGCATAAATAAAACTTTTGTCAGAAAATTCTCATCTGAAGATTCTTAGTTATATGATAAAAGGTGAATAACCTTTGACTGCAGTAAACTTGGAGCTCCTGTTTTATCGACTTTCCTCAACCTCCATGTAAAACACTTTGTAACTTCAGATTATATGTATTCTCTTTTATTTGTCACTAAAATATGACCTAATTTTTGGTTTTCACAACCAAAACTTGAGGTGTGAAAAACCACACAGTTCAGCTGAAAATCAACAGAAAATTACATATTTGTCACAATCCTAACGAACCCCGAATTTTGTTATATTGCTCACCATTTAATCTCTGCACACTCAGTATCGAACAAAATTAGTTAATTTGCACAAAAATGTTCGAATAAATTTAAACAAGCAACACAGAACTAAAACTGGGCCTTACAAATTAGAAGGCCACTTTTAACAGTAAGGGACAATATTCTAACGAATATATTTTGACACACTGAATTAACATGCAACCAAAAATCCAAGCTGACAAAAAAAAGTGATAACTTTACATTATGCGGTTACGTTGCTCCCATAACCTTTGAACAAGCACATCGGTTAAATGTGGTCATTCACAGCTAACCAAGGGTGACAGTGTAAAATGAATTATTTACGATTAATCCAATCGAGCCTTTATAAACTATAATGTCCCACGCATGACGAGCTGCAAAGCAACTTGATGAGTGAAAAGTACATCACACAGATTTTGTGCACTTTGTAATGCATGTAATGCGAGACCGTGCTCTCATGCTCACATCGCATGCAACAATCACTACATGATGCATAAAAATTATCCACTGGGTATCGCACAGCTGTGTCTGCTAATATCCTAATGCACTTGCGCACTTTCCTCCTAACTCTTGGTGGATCGAGAGTCCGTTGAATATTCATTTTCAGATAGCATGCCCAACTCTCAGCCGTACCATTTGGCACGTATGACCCAAGTGTCCACAATCACAATGTCAAAGATTTAAGTACTCTTCAAGTTACAACATAGAGCAACAAAGTGAAATGAATATTGAATATGCTTGCCATTTATTTCCATATACATACACCAGAAGATACATTCTTGCATAGCTCTTTGATCTATAGACCAAAATACGACGCATTCCAAAAACGAGCAATAGCATCTTTTGCAGACCTTGTGGAATCATCACATACAGCACAAAGGAGCCAGACACACAAGCATCAGCAACGCCTCATGTACTTGACGAACACCACAACAGCAAGAGACAACTTGCTCAGTTAACTTGTAATCGACAGAGTAGGACACAAGACAAAAAGCAATTTGATTATACGGGACTGATTACAATACCCAAATACTACATCGATGAGCGATATCGTCTTGATTGAAAGCTTCTGATAAGCCACAGGAGATTCTAAAACGGAAAAGTGGGACTCGGCACCTCCAGCACCTGTTCTGAAGCATTTTTGGGGACGAATCCTCTCGACTGACATTGCATCATTTTCAACCGAATTATGACAAAATACTACGTAGTATTCCTTATAGTAAGTATTCAATTATGTTGGGCTTTATTTTCTGTCACAATTGTGGCAGACACCTCATGTGGCAGACATCTCATGTGTCCATTTCTGCAGAGGCCCAAATGAATCCACTTTTGAATTATATTAATGGCCCAATTCAAGTCGAAGAACATGCTTATAATAAATTTTGCCTTAATATTTAGCTGCCTCTGTACAGCTATCGATAACTTTCTCACACAAAAAGAAAGAAATTTTCAACTTTACATTCAAAGCCAGTTTTGTCTATTGACCCTATCATATACACGTCGATTTACAGGTTTTACCATTGACGCACCTTTCCTTGAAATGAAAATGCTGCCGCATCACCAACAGCATAAGATTGAAAGTACGACAGCAGCTCACTAAATACAAACTAATATATACAGTGTTTCAGCTATTGCAATTCTAAATGAAGCCGACAGACCAGTTACCTTAATATAACAATACTGAACAAACAGAATGCTGTGTACATATCTAGCAGAGTTGAATCTGCATATACTGAACCCACATGTATAAAGAATTATTGTGTGTATTGAACAGGTGTAAAATCCACTTCAATATATTTTTGATATATCAAATATCTTATCATATTACCTATATATCTTTTGTGATCGCCTACAAATTCGATAGATCTGGGTTCAACTGCATGAAAATGTTTTAAATATGCACACGTTAATGTGCAGTTATACCATTTATGGGGTTGTAATGTCATGAAAACCTTTGCACTTAATCTTTCATCGTGGAAGTTCCACTGTTGCTGCGGCACAGTTATTTGTTACAGGGAGGGATAACACAAGGGCTGGCAGATGGCAGCAGGTAGACAGTGAACTATTTGACAGCTTTAAGTGCAAGATCATTAATTTCCATGCAAATATTAAAAAGTGAAAAGGATTACTCAAGGGTGGCGAGACTTGCATAGAACATTTTCACTAAATTAAATCTATAAAGCACCTCTTGAACATTTTCATTAATGTGCACTGATAATATTTATAACCCCGCAGGATTTATCTTCTAGCCAATGCCATATAAGGACCAATATAGCTATTTTATCAGAACTCTGACATGTAACTGAGTGAAATGCTTTTAGGATTGTGACAGCTGAATGCGCTTCTATGAATCTTACTCCTGCTTATTCAGTGCACTATTCTCTTTATTACCATACATTGTAGAAGACAAACAATACATCAAAATGTTTCATAATTCTACAGTAAAGCAAAATGAAAGCTGAAAGATACGGTACAGCGAACAGATGCAGTAGCATTCACAAAAGTTTTCACCCCCAATGCAAGTCACACTATAAACAGTAAAAACAAGGACAGAATAAAATACAGTGAAATAATGCTGGCTGATAAAAATATTGTGGCTACTTTACTGCAAAAACAAAAGGTTACATTAGAGCATAACAGCATGGCATACAATGGCTCTAACTGTAATGTAAACCTACAAAGCAAGAATCTCATAACCAAGGTTTAAGAGTAAATATCAGCAGCTTATGCTGATGTGTATTACTCTGACCAGGTCTTCAAGGCATACTGCTAACAAGATAGTATATGTATATAATATATATATTGCTCACATAACCAGACTAAAATACAAATGTAGTCATGTGATGTGGCCAGGCCCGTAGCCAGGAATTTTTTTCGGGGGGGGGGGGGGGCACCTGTTGAAAACCTTGAAAAACACCTATTTTCATTATATATCCTCGGTAAAACACCCCCCCTCCATCCGGATTTCGAGGGGGGGCCCGGGCCCCTAGGGACCCCCCCCCCCCTGGCTATGGGCCTGGATGTGGCACAGACGGCCATATCAGACAGAGGCCCACAGTAGCACTGGAAAATATATTTTGTCTATGAAATAACTTACATCGAGCAATAATGCACAAAATGAATACAAAATTTCACTTCACTGATACCAAAAGTATAGAGCTTAAACAACACTGCAAAGAGATACAGGAATGCGATACATAGGTGTAGAAAGAACCTGCTGTTTTCTTGTACATTCGTGAGCAATATGACAGAACACCTAGTGCGCAATCAAGCAACCATCACTTGTGATGTGCGGATCAAGATCTAATGCATTAATTTGGAAGTGGCACCTTTCTGCTCGATAATTTAGTGTTGCGAACGCTGTTGTGCCTGTCAACTGCGTTCATTCACTCTGGCATCTTGAAGGAAATTTCGGCATTCGATTTCAAATTGCTCACAACTGTACATATATGTATGTGCATATATATGTATGTATATATGGGCCAGAAAAAAAGCTGGTAACATGCTATTCAAAAATACACACGATACTGTACACTCTAGCATCTTCATACATCACTGTGCAATACAAACAGTGCTGCCAAAAAGGATTGCCCGCAGAAAGCATAATCCCGTAAGCTAACGCTGAGCTGCTGAACTTGGAAATGTGAAGCTTTATCTGTATAAAGAAATGTTCGCATATCAGTGCGATTAGCCTAAGTTTGAATTCTGCAACAACAAACACCAAGAAACAACTTAGGGGCAGAAAACAGCCGTGGTAAACTCATAAATTGAGCAGCTTTAAACGAAAAGTGAATATTGATTGGGCAATGATACAGATTAACAAATCTGCTCGTTTAATAGACAACGTACAAGTATTTTCATTCACAAAAAAACGAAGCAAATGGCTTTTTTTTTCTTATCATAACAGTGCAAAAAGATTTCAAATTTAAAAATTACTCAGCAATCCACGACAGTTTCCGTAATTCAAGGTCCTAGCGTAATTGCGGAAATGGCTCAACATGAACTAAATGAAGTACTGTTAACTGAAGCCTAAAGACAAAGTACTTGCCAGAGAAGTCAAACAGTACTCATAGTACACGCAGTACTCATCCTGGACCCGAACAAACATTCTCGAGGGCGTTATCACAACATTCTATTTCCGACAGATGAAAACTCCACGTGCTGTACAAAAATACAAGTACGTCGTCGTCACACACTTGGCTGCACTCCACTCCAGGCTATTTGGGTGTCTTTGACGCAAGTTCTTGGCTAAGAGCTGGAAGAGAAGCACATCAATAAAGCAACGTTCTTAAATGAGTTGGGTACTTTAAAAAAAAGAAAGAACTCCCCCTTCACTATGAATATTACGGTTTTCTATCGTACTAACATGCCATGCAAAATTAATAACACGAGTCACTACGTGGCATGTTGCACATCATTATTCACATTATGGCACACTGCATGTCATGACCGAAACTGCTGCATTGTAACTGCTGTAAACATCACGTTGTAAAGTACTATCAAACTTATTGTGTTATTGCCTATAGAGAACAGTTGCAACACTGCTCCGGAAACACCTTGCAAACACCATGCATTGAACCTGCATATATTGAATCCACACATAACAAACCCACACATAACGAACCCACATATAATGAATTATTGTGTAAACCGAATAGTTGTAAAGTGCCCTTGAATATATTGTTGGTATATAAAATATCTGATCTATCTAATGACCTATATGCAGAACGCTTTAGTGTTCCCCTTCAGATTCGATATATCTAGGGTCGATTGCATAATAATGCGCATGTTGAAGTCGCTTACCATTACTTTCGATATATTGGGCGCTGCACTACACTGCACTTTTTGCAGTTACAGAAAAAGCTCATTTATTCAAATTTCATGGGACCGGAAAAAATGACTGAATTAACCGAATTCCGAATTACCAAAAGTATCAAGAAAACAATAAACAAATGTGTATTACATCAACACACTTTCATTTTCTTGGATGAATTCGTAAATGCTGTACATATTTTGCATATGAGCAGCGTAAGTGCCGCAGTTATCATCATCCTGTGGCTTTCAAAATGCTGCCGTGCCACAAGACCGCCGTGTATTAATTAGTCCAAAACGTTCACTGCACCCCTATCTTATTAGGTATTGCCATGACCAGCGCCACCATGAGCACGAGACGATACGTTTTTTCGCCGGCAAATGAAAGAAATTTGCCACAGCCGCTGCAGCCTTGGCCGTCAAGAATGCGTTGTGGATGGCAACCACGCCTTTTTGAATGTCCGCAGCCTACGAGGTGTCACACGCGGTGGTAAACACAAATAGGCATGAAACGTTCTGTCTTTCCTGTCGTTATGATACGGTTCACAGTGATGACGATGGCAGTGCGGACAGCACCGTCCCTTTCTGGTTGGCTGCGAATGTCATTTTTGCTCTTTTGCATCGCACATTTGCAGCGCTTCACGCTTGGTGCACTCCCGGTACATGGGCGTCGGCAGGGGGTGCTAAAGGGGCACTTGCCCCCCCTCAAGCCACACAGACACTTGCCCCACGCAAGTTACACCAGCACCCCGCCCCCTTCCCTCCAGCCACGGTGAAACACGGGTTTGCACCCCCCAAGACCAAATCCTGCGGACGCCCATGTCCCGGTATTGTCCGAATTAAATGGGTTGCGGCCAAATATGACCGAACTGACAAAAGTTTGACGTCATTAAACAAAGTATATGCTGGCCGGGCCCGAAAATCCCTCTGAATTATCGAATTTTAAGAATCAACAAGGGTCGAATCAACGAGCTTTTGATGTACTATCCGCGTCAAATGAAACCCGAACAGCGGCAAGCATTTGCAGTGCTAAAGTGCGCGCCATCCAGTTATCACTATGGACAGGTGCGCATGTATGCGAAGTGCTGCCGAACCGGATGCGCGCGCCTGTCAGTGGTGATAACTGGACGGCGCACACTATACCACTGCGAATGCTTGCTGCTGTTCAGGTTTCATTTGACGCGGATAGTACAGCTAAAACAACACCGTTAAAAAGAATTCACATGCGACAGAGACTGCCCTGAAAGAGAAACTTTATAACTGACAGGCAGGCTACTGCACTAAACAGACAAGGATAGAGGAAAGAACGAGCACTAACAACTAGAAAATTATTTGAAGAGTGCACCTTCACTACCACAAAGCAACTAAATGTGCCCTGCAAAAGCCGTCCGGGTGATAAACCAGACAATGCATGCGTTTCTCAGTTGTACTCATGTCATTATCCTCTTCCTTTCTCTGTTCTCATCTGTTTAGCACTGTAAACTGTCAATTATGCCTTGGAGAAAAAAAATTTAGAAGGTGCTTGTCTGAAAATAACGTTACGTAAGAAACATTTCCTTTACATAAGAAAGTCACAGTAACCTGGATGACTGGCATATTTTGATAATGTAAGTCCAGTGTTGTCCTCCTTTCCTACTTTTCTACTTCTAGTATCGCTGGTCATACACGTTCGAAATCTGCAATTCTACAGAGTAATCAACGAAAAGTGATTCAAGAATGAAGTGTGTTTTGAAAGATATACCCTTATGTGAAAACCTTTATACCATCTACAAGTCACTGCCAGTTACTTTGCCTGCGTTCCAGAACTTGCCATAGAAAGCCAACTAGGCTGCAGTCACATTAACAATAGTTCTAGGCTTGTGCGAATATTCGTATGCTTCGAATATTCGAACGAATATTGCAGTATTTGAATTCGCTTCGATTTGAATTTAGATTATTGAAAATTTCGAAGTATTCGAAACGAACGAATAGATGCATAGTAGTCTGCATGTAACCCCCTGTAAAGGTGGTTTCACTGCAGTGGAGTGGTGCTAAGCCGTGAAAGCACCTACTCAAATGTGTATTAGTCCGAGTGCAACCCCTGTAAAGCTGGTTTCACTGCAGTGTAGTGGTGCTAAGCCGTGAAAACATGTATCCAGGGGAAATCCGCACTGCCGCGAAGCCCCACTTCACGGTTAAATGGAGACATTACCCTCACATCGATTCATTTTTTAAGTTTAAAAGCTTGTTATGCCGGTTTATATGCTGTAACTATAGTAAATTTTAAAACTTAACATATTTTACAGGTTATCACTTGCATTCTACCGAAAGTCAAATTCTGCTACTATTCAAAGTTGTTTCCACTTTCTTTGAAGCAAAGAAGTGGCATTTGCGCAGGCCTTGTTTCAATTTTTAAAAAAATAATGTGCAGGTTAGTTAGGTCATGACAGATATGCCACTTTTTCTTTATAATATGTGATATATACTATTCGAATTCGATTCGAAATTATTCGACCAAAATCACTATTCGCTTCGAATTCGCTTCGAACCTAAAATGCACTATTCGCACAAGCCTAAATAGTTCGAATTCCAACAAAGCTTGCAAGAAAAAAAACTTCATAAAGACAGCTGAGCAGGATGTTGCAAAACTAGACCGGTAGGGCACCTGCGCATGAGAAAACACAGTCGCGCTCACTGATATGCTTAACTGGAGCGGTGTTTTTCCTGTGTTTAGGCATATGAAGTTCACCTTAGCTTTTTCTTCTCTAAGTGAGCTGACGTCAAGTCGCAGAGATGTTTTTCAAATGTGTTCCATTACTTGAGTTTGAAGCTGTCTCTTTAGCAGTCAGCATATAAAGGTTGCAAAAATGAGTGAGGTTCCCCAGAAAGGCTCGTCAACGTTTCAAGTGGGTGGACCCATCTTTGTCAAAGGCTGCCTTGACATCCTTGGCTAGTCAGTCTTAAATAGTTAGTAGTTAAATTAGAGCATCTTCTATACTGGCCAGAATTGCAACGCCACTTGTGCGCAATGGAGCCACTGTGTTCAGCACACTTACATTCAAATGCCTTTACCCCAGCCCAGCTGGGGTGTTCTGTTAGGCCCTCCGAAAGGAGCACTTCAAATGGAGAACTCGAGGTGGCGCTCGTACCTCGCCTCGACGTCGCCGTCCGAAAGCACCTCCACCGAACTGGTACTGCACGTCCGCTGCCCGCCGTGCAGGCTCTCTGGAGACGCTGGCGCATTGATGTCGGCACTGCCGACAGCGAGAGCATCACTAGCATCAATTGATGGCGTATCGTTGGCGATGTGTATGCCCAGTGCTTCCTGAACTGACTGGGGAAGCTTCGTGGAACCCTTAAGCTGTTCTACAATTGCTTCAGCCGTGGAAAGGATCAGCTCAAGGTCGATCCGGTAGCACATGTCGTTGATGTGCTGAAAGTGAAAATGCAGAAAATAGGTTAACAGAGGGTCGACATTCCGAAGCAATAGATGAGTTGGAAGGGACACTGTATTAAGAGGCACACCAGTCGACAATGCGGCGATTATTACAGACACGAACGTTCCCCGTACCCACGCCGTATAGTTGCATATACCCAGACGTTTATACACCCAATGCAAAAGCTTGCAGGGGGGGCTCATGCCAACCTCAACCACATTATCTGGACATGTCCCGGAGCGACACACACCATAAAACACGGCACCAATCCTATATCCGACATGTACCGAGCAGTGGGAGGCTATGCTGCTAAGCACGTGCCCTGATGACCAACTATGGGCTGCCCAGCTGGCCGAAGACGCCGCCGCCAATACCCAAGGTCTGGCCGCCGCCCAAGGAAGGGCAATCCGAAGGGCTAGTCTCTTGGCCCCTGCCTCCCTTGACCCCAGCAAGGACAAAAATAAAGTTTTGTCTCTCTGTCTCTCCACATTGATTTCAAACACAAGGGGTGAGCTATCTGAATCTAGGTACATGAATATTTTCACATTTTATGCACCTTGAAATGTGGTGTTCATGGCTGTGGATCAAACCGAAGACCTTGTGTGCAGTGGCTAGAACAATCACAGCCACTGAAACACAATGCCACGCAGACAAGGCAATTGCCAAACAAGCCATTTTAGAGCAAAGCTACCACATACAGTCAATACGTAACATCTTGAAGTCTCTAGAGAACACAAAATCGTCTGAAAAATTGTGTAGTCCGAATAAACAAATGCATGCCTTATTTTACTGCCTTCAACATCACCAATCAGCACAATCATGGAAGTAGCTCTGAAGGCCTGCCACAACACAACTTCTCAGTGATCATATGCCAACTGTGACAACCCACAATGCATTGCACAGAAAAGTACAGGCAAACAAAAAAAAAACATGGTTGGTCCCTCCATTACAGAGATCGGTATAACACAAAAGTGAAACTTGTCTTCAAAGAAGTAGTGGCGTGTTTATTGTACATTGATATATGAAAGCTCGCACAATGACTAGTGGTGTTTAGCAGCCATAGCCCCATTTGACGTGGATGCACCTACATTGACGCATACTGGCGAATTTCCATCCCGACGACTAACATTCATGATTGTGATTTAACCCTTGTGATAGTTGCAGTAAACCTACACCTGGACACAGTATATGCTGAATCCTGCCGAAATATGGTGTCAATATGTACATAATAAACATTAGTATGTGATATGCACTCATTCAAAGCATCATTTGAGGAGAGAAACACCAAGGTGTGCGCTTGCTAGTAATAGGGTAACCTACAGCTCTACTCGTGCTTACACTACAGAAATAAACGTTTTCTTCCTTCTTTCTTCCCCTACAGTCACCATACCTCATACACTACCTCACAGCGCTTCAGGAATGCAAGAGGCAGAGTTCGTAGCTTGAGCCGCAAACACACGAAGGCGTTCCACCTCCCACTGGCATCTCCCTCGCGGAGGTGTGAGAGACACAAGGCTCGTTTGTAAAGTCTTGCGTATGTGTGTCTGTAGCGCAGTGGGTACAGCGCCTGCCCCCTATCACCGCAGACCGAGACGTCATGGGTTCGACTCCCAGGTCATCCATGTCAACAAAACTATTTCTTATAGATATAGAACACTTTCGCGTTAAAAAAGGCGCCGGTGCCGTTTTGCAGACAGTTGCAGTTGGGTGTTCAAAGTGGCATGCACATGGAACTATTCATGAGACGTCATTTCACTGGATGCGGCAAGTGTGGTGCACTGTGACTGGATACAAAACGCGCACTGAGAACATCGACCTATGAATGCACCTTACGAATATAGGCATGAGCGAAGAGTAGGAAATGAACCGAGCCCAAAATACATGCCTTGAGGATCTCGTTGAGCCCATAGTTGTTCTCAATGAGCAATTCTTTCTCGTGGTCCAGGATGGCCACGCAGAGAAGCAGATGAAAGTTCTTGCAGGGCAGATCTGTCCATAACACCTAGACAACAGCAGAGAAAGACGTTAAGTCATGTCAATCCAGTCTTTACATAACTGTTGCCGCACCTGGCATTGAGTTAAGCCTAAGGTACAAATCACAGCAATGAGCAGTGCAAACAAGATGCTGCTAAAGTCCACGGAGATGAAAATTCAGTAGTACCCTATCATTAATGTTCTGCTTCACTCACACACTGTTTTAAATCGTTATTTCCAGATATCCCTGTTAAAACTAAAACGTTCCACGTGCCATCCCAATAAGTCGCTATGATTTCTGAATAATTTTACGGAGTATATGCACATTTCGTAAAAACTGGTTAAATTCCCATAACAATTTTGTGGACAAATGGAATTAATGGAACGCATACAGAACGTTTCATTAAGGATTAAGTATATGGCAGAAATGCACAAATGCGACATTTTGTACTGGAGAACAGGCACAAGCAATTATTTTTGTATAGCAAAAAAGATGGCTCCTCTACATGGTTCACACTCGCTTTTTTCTTTTTTCGGCCGGTGTTGTCGTAAGGAAGACATTAACATAAAAACGCGATTTTTGTGCTATTTTTATTCACAAAATGACTCGATACGTCAGCGCAGTCACTGTGACAGCCGAGTACTAAGGGAACATAATTTCTAAAACTTCCCATAACCACAACCAGCACCTGATCTGATTTCACAGCACAGGGTCGGTTAACAACTGCTGTGCTCGGGTATTTCGCAATATATCAAGGGCATTTACATTTTTTTTCTCATGATTTATCTCACTGCACCTGTCTTGTGGATGTTCTTATCTTATGGTACATTCAGATGGTTGTTTCAGAGCACTATAGAGGCTCTGAAAAATTGATGTAGAAAAGCAACTAAGCGTTACTACTAAAATAAGCGTGTCAAAACATAAGGAGGAACATGACTTGCACACATGCTTGTTCTCGTTGCAGAGCTGTAAAGCTGTTGATTTCACCACATTCAAACACAGTCTGAGCACTCTCACATGACCACCCGGATATGCAATTACAGTCGACTCTCATTAAACAGAACCTGAAGGGACCAGGAAAATATGTTCTATTTAACAGGAGTTCCATTTTAATGAGAGATGAACAAGGGTGCACAATACAAGTATGGAACCAATCTTGTCCGAAGCACTGGTTCCATTTAAGCAGCAGTTCCGTTTAAGAGATTTCCATTTAGTGAGAGTCTACTGTAGTGAGCAATGATAACAACCATACACTCGTCCCTGCGTGAAGTGCGAGTGCTCTCACCTCCCACAGCCTCATGATCTCCTCGCACTTGAACTCGCGCTTGAAGAGAACCAGGAGCCAGCGGAAACAGAAGTACAGGTTGCCAGACTCATGCTCCTCTGGAAATGAATGCGTGAGTTGTTCTCAGGAAAACATGCAACTTGGCTCGCTCAATTTTTATTTTGGTTTCATACGCGAAAATACACACATGCATGTATTTAGGGGTGTGACGGAAAGAAATGCGAATCGCGCGGCGTGCTGTTTTCGTCTCGCTCCGACCTTGGTGGCAATAAAATAGGTGCCCGATGGTTGTCGATTGTATCATGGATGATTCCAGTGGCTTTTTGTCACCATCCAGGCTACAACTGCTTCAAAATAAATGCGAAACAGCGGAGAATGCAGATGCCACTCTGTTCACGCTTCTTTCCATCCCCACTGCACATGCATACACGTGCATAACAAGGATACGGCAATTCTGGAGTCTAAACTTCAAATCCGAAGAAACAAAAATTAGAAATGAAAAAAAGAGAAATTCATGTTAACACGGCAGTACAGAGAAAACATACAAGTTTGCTTTTTTGTTTTTTCTCAAGGGCAAAACTTTCGTTCGGAGAAGCAAAAGGTGCTATCCCGGACAATTTCACTATTTCACAAGAAAACCTGCTGTGCTGGCATTTCAAACTAATCAGAGAGGGTGTGACCACCCTGACAGTCCAAGCAGAGCTGACAAGGAGGACATATATGGCAATATCGCAGAATTTTAAGAGTGCTTGGAATATGTTTCTTCAGTCAATTTATGCTACTTTATTGCAAATGGCAAGCACTCCTGGCAAGCTTAGTCAATTGTGTAGTGGTGGTGGCGGTGGTAGTAACAACTTTATTAATAACTCCAGAAAATTCATGCCCTGGGCCTAGGCTACCCCCCGGAGGACGACCCGGAGAACCCGTTTCCTCGCACCTCACGGGCTTAATGGATGGTCCACAGTTGATCGTGGAGGTGGTCTGCCAAAGTTATTTGCATAACTTGGTTAGGCCCCGCTACAAGTGGCTATCAGAAAGTCTACCAAAAAATTAAATTTTAGTCTTACGAGCCAAAATTAACATACAGTTATGAGGCGCACCGTAATGGGTAACTGTGATTTAACTCAGCTACTTTGGGGTTTTGTAACGTGCATGTAAATCTAAACATGTGGGTGCTTTTATGTTTTACCCAGCAAAGTGTGCCCACTGTGACGAGGAATCAAACCCACGTACTTAGGCTTGGCAAAGTGCGCAGCTGTAGCTGCAAAACCAACACATGAGGTCATGAGAAGGCATAAGTATAACATGCAGTCATGCAAGTAATATGAAGAGGTTGATCTGAAAAAATATCAACCAGTAGGGTGAACTCAATGCACACTTACCAAGGTAAATGGCCAGCTTAGGAACAGCAACAGCAAGGATGTCGAAGAGCTGCGTCAACTGCTTCTTCATGCCACTCTGGTCAATGTCGAAGTTGGACACCTGCATTCGAAAAAGTATGAAATTGCACAAGCACACCAGTGCTGATGTGTGTGCCCAACAGCCCACTTCGAAGGGACCAATGATTACTTAGAACATGTCATGTGACGCAGGTGAATTTGAAAATGCTGTGAATTATTAATGCAGGATCAGTGACGTTGCTTGTGATTTCAAGAAGCAATCATACTATTAAATCGAAACAAACAGTGAGTGACACCTCTTGCAAGAAGCCTTGGTAATGTGCGATGTAGGCATTCAAAATGCTACACACAGTCAGCTGTTACTTAGTGCCATCATAGTTAGTACCTAAAATAGCATTCTTTATGTTATATGGATATTTACACTTTATTCTACTCTTATCACATAGTTAACGCATAAACTAAATTAATGCTGACAAGCAGCACTGCCTTTGTCGTAGCAAGTAGACCGGTAATCATAAATGAGTGGACCTGTGACCAGCCTTGGCATCCATCATTCAATGGCAGAGCATCAGAGTGCTTTCATGCACGTATGAGTCTGCAAGTCAGTAGGTGGAGTTTAGTTGCTTACTTGTAAGGCGCGTGCAAAAGTCCATGCACTAAATAGAGCATGAATAGTTGCAAGGACTACATGGACAGTATACTGGCATATCCTACCCCTTCACGCCAACTGCAGCACGTGCAAAACACAGCCCTCCATCGCTGTTCTCAGCATGTTCCAAGTGCATAAATTCATCCTCACATAGATTGAAAAAAATTCATTCAGCTCCGCTTCAAAGAAACCGATGAAACAGCAAAGCCAGAAGCGTTCCCTTCGTCAGGCTAACATATTTCTATGTTTTGCAAATCTTTAAGATATGTTGTGTCACTGCTCATTGTTAAACACTCTTTGTTAAACTTTGAGGCGGTAGTATTGCCACCACCTTTTATAACCACAAAGTATCATGTGACAGTGGTGTGACCATGGTAACGTGCACGCCATTTGTTGGGCTAACTGTTGCCTTCTTCTTTTTTAGTGGAAGCTGCGTGTAGTGGGATTCACCCAATTTCTGTAGCACATGCGGGTTTATGATGATGATAGTTTTCTGATAGGCCGCACATGTGGCACATACCTGTTTGTTGGGCTAACTGTTGCCTTCATTTTTAGTGAACCAATGGTGAGTAGGGGGGATTTACCCAATGTCAGTGTCGCATACCCATTTATGATGCCCACAAGCGCTACCACTGATCCTGGACATGAAGGACTCGACCAAGAACAGCTTCGATATTAAAATTTGGAAGAGAAATTTTTCAAGCAATTTCCCATGTTACCAAGCAGGATGAATGGAGACTCTGACAGATGAAGTTTCTGTCACACTAAAGAAAAATGTGGGCACCGTAACAATAAGTTGTAAATTAGCTATAATCAATAGATTTAGCAATTGGTTCTAATGTTCCTTTAGAGCCCGCACTCGGAAAGGGGCGAAGTTCGGATCACTAGCTGGCTCGACACATCCACTATTTTTCTACACTCACCACTCGCTTGATGAAGCCCACGAAGCACCAGAAGGCATCTTCCTCGTTGTCCATTACCATCAGGATTGGTGACAGCAGATCACTCATGCCCTGGACGTAGCCTGTACATTCAAAACAGTATGCAACATGATGTGTGATGATTTATAAATATTATGAAAATGAACAGCACAGGCACAAACAAACACAGATCTAGACAGTACTTGAACAGTAATTTCCAAAAAATTGATGTCGAATTTCCCCTAGTCCTTCAAGTTTATTTATTGCAGAGTACAAATTAGTCCGCACATAAGTCCTGAAGTCGAGCATCGGAAAGATGAAGAAATTAGTAAAAGCTCTTTTAAGACTTCGTATAATGCTCTTCCGCAGATTCAATCTTAAAACACATATCTCATATTCTGATTTGTATCTAACAAAGCTTTATTTGTCTGCACATAATCTAGTGCATTTAATT
Source organism: Rhipicephalus appendiculatus (assembly GCA_030522465.1). Taxonomy (NCBI): domain Eukaryota; kingdom Metazoa; phylum Arthropoda; class Arachnida; order Ixodida; family Ixodidae; genus Rhipicephalus; species Rhipicephalus appendiculatus. Next base: position 381,982 of record JALIZH010032920.1, on the reverse strand, counting down.
TTATTATCTGGTCGAGTTTCTTGGTGCACTTCACTGTGTCCCTTTTTCTGTTAGTTCTGATTTTACATGTTAATTATGTTTTGATTCTAGAAGGACTGTTATGTTTCTATGTATTTTTTTTCCACTCCTGTAATAGCCCTGTGCAAGGGCTGACAGTACATGTAAACAAATAAATAAATAAATAAATAAATAAATAAATAAATAATGTGTTATAATTACCGAGATAAATTACACACCTACGACCTCCAACAGAAAAAACTGTATAAAAATTTGGAAGACAACTCAATCGCTAGACCGAGATTAAATGGAGACAATGTTTCATTTTTTAGTAATTTTTGTATTATAGACTGCTGTCTCACAAAAATTCCCCCACAAAGCTTTTCTTTTTACACAACTGGACTGAGTACACTAAGAAATCTGAAAAATGTGCGATATTCTCATTCATTTGCACAAAGTGTGCCTGGTTTACCTTAGTTATACAACTGGGCTGTGCGAAATGCCTAGTTTTGTAAAGAAGGCCTCTACTTGAAATATGTAGAATTCAGGCAGAAATTCAAGTGGGTGGGAGAGGCACACGAAAACACCACCTTCAAAGCACAATTCATAGCTCCTTCTAACACATTCCATGGCCACTCACCCAAGTCAAAGTTGTACATGACATAGGTCATGAGGATGTCATTGAGCATTTCGACCTTGGCATTGTTCTCACCCTGGTAGAAGACGTGTGTTCGGTCAGTGCGGCTCACGTCTTTCTCTGCAACAAACAAAATGAGCATGGCGCAAGGCTCAGTTGTACATAGGATGCAGCACTGAAACCTGTTCATAAAAATTCACCCACGATTACGATACTGCCTAATGCGAATTTTGCGCATTTGTGTTGGGGCAAGGCCCACTGCGTTTGAAGCTTTGGCTTTCCGGAACGTACCGACTACGCCATAAATAGTAATTTTTGTGAAGTAGGACAGCATCCACTACGCCATTATTCGTCTCTCTGCGGATAAGCGACGTACCCGCTACACATCTGTAAGGTATTACGTGCACTTTGTTGATGCTGCATGTCGCTGATGACAATGAGGAGTTATGGCTGAGAACTTCCCAGTGGGTGGGAAGCATTAAACCCCACACTTGCTGCGCAATTAGCAATGTGTGATGACTGGTTGTTATTTTACTCGTCTGCCACGCTATATTACATAGGTTACTGCGATTCTTTGCCTGACATGACGCCTGTATAGAATCTTTTTGCAAATGAGTTTCAAGCACCAGTGTGGCTCTATGGTAGAATACTCGACTGCCACACAGAGGGCTCAGGTTCCAATTCCATTCAATCCTGGGTATTTTTTCTTATTTCATTTTTTTATGTCTATCGGTTACTTTTTCATGTATATCAGTTCGTTTTTGCATTGAGCAGCGACGGCGACGCCGTCCAACGCAGGAACGGGCGCCTACGAACTGTGCTCTAGAAGCCAGTTCTGTTCTAACTGATGCACCACGCTTTGCCCTTGAAAGTACACTTCCCACCACAACCGAGTTCTCAAATTGTTAGAAGAACTCATACCAATGACAGAGCACTGTTTTTTGCAGCTTCTGTCAAACAGGACGCTGAATTTAATAAAAATTACACATCATGGAGGAAAAAGTGAGCAAAGTGCACACTACAACGTACAGGCAGCATTCTATAAGAACAGATTTGATTAAGAAGCTTGACCACATCATTGCCGAGTCATGCTGTGAGGCAAACCGAAAGTGAAAAGACGAAACTGCCGGACAGTGATGTGTAATACTCGGGGCCAATATCCCTCATGTCAAAGTGCCAATAAGTACATTAGTTATTCTACGATAGCCTTCAAATTTTATATATCATGGTTCAGCTGCACCACAATGTCACATGCTAATCTTCAGCACACCTCCATTAGTTCCACACAACAATGCTCGCAAGCTCAAAAAAAAGAAGCTTGTCAACAAGCTTGCAGACAACATAGTACCATATGTTCTCTCATATAACCAGCATAAAATATACAGAAAATTTGGAGCTAAAGTCGAGATGCAAGTTATATGCAAGTTTTGGTGCTCAAATTGGTTTCACGGCCCTTCTCCACGCTAGTGCAAAGAAGTTGGCTTCACAGCAATACACGATGATGTGTTTTTATCATTTTTATTTTTCCGCGGTTTTGTAGTTGGGGTCACGGTCAGGTTATACGCAGGGCCAGGTTGTGCACGATAAAATAGGATAACCAGAAAGACAGGGTGCCGATCACGGTTGCGTGGACTGCATTGGGTAGAATTCGCATGCTCACCAACGAGGTTCTTCCTTTCTCTGTAATCGGCGAATCGCGACTCCTGGTCGTCACTGATGGACTTCCACTGAAGCTTCATTGCGGTAGTAGTAGTCCCTGTGAGGTAGATGGACAGAAAGAAGAACAGTGTGCCAATTACGCAAAGCTACTGAAGAGGTACAAAGATGTCATTACCATTGTGCAAAGTTTAAGAGGGAATGAGGGTCTCGAAAAAAGAGTTATTTATTATCCTGTCTTATAAAATTGGCATGCATGTACACCACTGACGGGAGATTTCAAATCAGCAAATAGATTTCAAATATCTCATTTCAGAAAAAAAAGTAATGACAGATTCCCACATAGTAATTAGGTAGTTTCTTATGGGTCATTATGGTAACTTACAATACAAAAAGTTACTTTTCCAAAACTATGTGGTTCTTCTGAAAGGGCCACCCACAAACCAAAGCAAATTAGATGTGGAAACAGCTATTTCTTTGACCAGAAATAACTTGGAAGGTAAAAATGTGCTTTCAGTAATTAGCTGGGGCTTATCAAATGATTACAATTGCATCAAGGTTGAGAAAAAAAGAAAAGCTTTAGCATATAGTTCAGGTGCTGCTGAACAGAATGATACCAAGTTTGTTTAAATATGTTCACAGAAACTTCCTCAAAACTTGAGAAAGGCAGATTCATTTCACAAAAATAACAAAGCTGAGAAAATCATATTTACAGTTTTAAAAACATTTGTAATTTAATCTATTGAGCCTGTAAGAAAAACACTGGCTATTTTTCCCATAACATTATATTGTCCCGTAGCATAATTTGGACTATAAACGCTTCGACATTGTGATTTCTGAAAACTGACATTTTTTACGATTTTTTTGCTACATTAAAGCCCAAACCACACGTGCGCTCTACGTACGCTGCCCGACGCACGCCGTACGCGCTCCGGAGGCCGCGCATGTGCAGACGAAGCAAGCGCGGCTAAACGCGCACCGTACGCGGGTGTTTGCAGCGATCTGATGTCGACCTTGAAACTGCGCACGTTCATGAGCGCTTGGAGCCTTGCGAATACGTAACTGTGGCATGACTGCTACCGGCACCGGCTTGACCGACAAATTGTGCACGCATGATGTCGATGCGAAAACAGACCAGGCACTCGAAACCGCGCGAAAGCTAAAGAAACCGCGAAACCGCACGAAAAGCAGACGCCAATGCACTTGGCATGACAATGCCGCTGCGGCTGCCGAACACAAGAATGAAACACGTCAGGTGAAAATTTTTATTTTTTATTGACTTTTGCAAGCATGTAACAATAAAAAAGGTAACAAAAGAAGGTTTTGTAAGTATTATGATGAACTATCAGTAATATTGTACGAAACAATGTCTAGCAAGTATGAGGAAGCGCGCACTTGCACGCGCCTTTGCGCGTAGTTTATGGGTGGAAACCGCCATTCCTCGTGAGTCGCGCTCGTGATACGTGCGCTGACGCGTTCCTGCTCGTGCTCGGGCAGCGTACGTGTGGTTTGGGCTTAAGGCCCTCGTCTCCACTTAAATCGCGCTTAACTCTCAAGCATATCCGCTGCCCATGTCTACTACTATTCTTGTGGACAACTTTTCTTGGCAGTGAAGGGAAGGCTACAAAGCCAAAGTGCATGTAACTTACCGCTAATGAATGTAGTTCCACAATTGAGTCCATATTTTCTACTTGAGATATAAAAAATAGTAGTCTTTGGTTTTCTACATGTAGCTCTTTGAGACCGGATGGAGCATGCATCAGCGAGATACTGGTATTAGTTTTACTTTACACGTTGTCACTTTGCGTTTATGCACGCATGAGAAAGCCATGCCGTTTACGTGTACCCAAAGGCTAAGCGGTGTCTGCGTCGATATACAACGCTGATGGCGCGTAGGAACTATGCACTATGAAGACATTCATAGCATGTCTTCTACTAGTTCATACCAGGTGTAAATACAAAAAGAACGCTAGCTTTAATATGTTTAGCCCTTCAAATTGGTCCAAGATCCCCAAATTGTAAGCTAGTTCACAAAGATCTTCGAAAGATTAGTGCCTGGAAACATGGCACAGCTGACAAGTGACCAAACAAAAGTGAACATAACAAATTATCAGATATCACAAAGTAAACAAAAATCATCTCACCACTATTACAGTGACAAACACGTTTATAATGACTATCAGATATAGCAAGATAGTTTCAACTAAGATTTCCCTTCATTATAATAATAATGCTCCAATACATTGTGCTGGCAAACAGTGCGGCGTCAGGATGGATGGTCATTTGATACGAGAACCTCCTAGTCCTAAACTGGCTTGAAGCACAGGTGGTCATTGAAGTGATCATTCCCATGTTTAGCAACCAAATTGGCGACAGCTACTGGTGAGGTGATGGTGGCTGTTACAGTGGTCCACCACTCACACGTCCGGATAGACATGACATCAAATATTCAAACGAATATAAGAGTACTCGCACTTTGCTTCAACACAAATTAAAAATTTCAAAAATTCCCAGGTATTCGAAACGAATGAATAGACATATATTATTGCATGTAACAAACCTATAAGGTCATTCCAGTGCAGTGTGTGGCCACTGTGCCATGAAACCACCTATTCCTGCGAAATCTGTACTGCCCCAAAGCCACAATTCACGGTTGGGTGAGAATATTACCTGAACGCTCGCTAATCGTTGGCTTGTAAGTTCAAAAGCATGTTATATGGGCATACATGGGCTAGGTATAGCAAATTTTAAGATGCACCTTTGTATAAGACACAGAAGTGAAAATTTCAGAAAAAAAGGCGCATCTCATACACCATAAAATACCGTACACGGGCTAGGTAAGGCAAATTTTAAAACGTAACATATTTTACCACTTACAGCTTGCCCCCTACTGCTGTTCAGACCCTGCAGCTATTAGAATTCGCTTAGACTTAGTATTGAACCAAGAAGGTGATATTTGCACAACCTTGCTTGTAATTATTATTGGCCTCTTAGTGAGAAGTAGTCTCATAATGGCGTACTTGAGCTTCTTCCGGAGGGCCTCTCGTTCTTTGTAGGTTGAGTCGAAAGAGTAGTATTCCAGCAGGAATGGCCACACCTCTCTCCTAAGGTCAGCTGCTATGCCCTGTCACACAGTGAAGAACAAGAAAATGATGTAGTTGATGGTCTGACAAGCTTTCGCGACTACGTGATGCACAGGACCTGAAAGAGTTGTTCACTACACTCAAACCTCATTATAACGAAGTTGAATTTTACACGAAATTAAGTTCATTATATCCGAAAATTCGTTATAAAGGTATATTCCTCACACTGCAACTATTGCAAGAGTATTCTCCACGTAAGGATCTTAAGGAAACATACGGAATTATTTGAACAGCATAACGGAACAATTATTTATGTGTTATGTACCGCTCGTAAAAAGATCTGCCAAAGCAAAAGTTACGCAGTTGGTCTTTTAAAACATTCACCGTTGATTACGATACTGATAATGCGAATTTGGAGCCCAGGTGTCTAGGTGTTTTGATATTGCGATAAGTTGAGCAAATGAGCATGCATCAAAGCGACGCGGGGAGGCACGAGTGGGAGTATAGAATGCGCGGTTTTTGCGTCAACGTAAGGTTGTGAACCTGGCGTCGCCAACTTCTGCCGCCGCCTGCTCAAGGGCCCTTGAGAGTCCGCTAGTGCATTCTACACACAGAGGGACCCTTCGACCAACGCACGTCTTTCTTTTGCCCAAGCCTCGCAGGTCAACCCAATTTCTCGTACTTGTGCAAGAGAGGCATGCGTTGCGCAGTCACAAGAAGCATGAGCAGGCACCAGGCATTGCAGTCGCTAACACAGCGGCTCGCTGGCTCTAATGGCAGAAAACTCCTTGGGGCAATTTCTCTTTCATTCTCTTTATTCCTTGTTCCCTCTATCAGTTGCGCCGACAACAGTGACGCCGCTTAACGCAGGAACGAGCGCCTAACAGCTACACTCCAAAAGGTCAACTAACTACTGACGACAACGCCTGCTTGGCAACTCACCCCTCGAAAGATACGCTCCCTGAGGCTGGCCTCGTTGAGGATGCGCCCCTCCGGATCGTGTGCCATGGCCCACTCCTCGTGACAGAGTGGTGTGCCACGCTTCACCTCAGTACGCTTGGGCAGGGTCTGTTGAACACCTTTGCAATTAGTAACAGGCAGAGCAAATGAAGGCAAAAGAAGAACGAGTGACATCGCAACACACCAGTGGTTCACAAAGAGAACAAAATAAAAGGCCCCATTGCACAGAAAATGAACTATGTTGCAGAAACATGGGCCTGCTCCAATCTGAAAGTCTTTTATGTTGTTCCTAATATTTAAACTTTTATTCCTTAAGTCGTATATTCCATCTTCTCTTGTTTATCTTACAAGGCACTGCTATCATAAATAGACAACTAATGCACACTTTTTCTTGCAATTTTTACCATTAAAGGGACACTAAAGTGAAACAACGAATCTGTTTAGATTGATAGATTGTACTTTGAGAACTTTCAATGCTTCACCCTCATAGGTTCATTAATAATGAGAAAATTAAGGTCGAAGTTTCATTTTAAAATTTTCCACCGATATCTCCGCACGCGACGCCATGGATTTCAAAGTATATTTTTTTAAATTTCGGTGACCTCGGCTCGGCGATGTTTTCTGAAAACTTGGCATGTTAAATACCGTATTTACACGAATGTAAGTCGACTCCAATGTAGGTCGACCCCCCCCAAAAATCACTCGGCAAAAAAAAAAAAAATGCTCTAGTTTTGGTTTCGATTCTAAGTCGACCCCCCCACCACTGGATTGTCCAATTTGAAAGAGAGAGAGAAGAAATGGTAGAGAAGGAAAGGCAGGGAGGTTAACCAGTCCAGGATAACCGGTTTGCTACCCTGCACGTGGGAAGGGGATGGGGGAGATTGAAAGAGGGAGGGGAAAGAGTGGAAAGAGAGAGGTCGACCTATATTCGTGTAAATACGGTATATGGGCCCCTCAGAGGACATTGCACTTCATTTTGCTGAATAGGAACTAAATAGGGCTTAGTAGACACTGCCAAAATCTATGATGTCACGGCGTTTGGGGCAGGCATTCCAAGACAACGCCGCCGCTCGTGTTTTTTTTTTTTTTTTTTTCCCCGCGTTTCCTCGCTTACCAAGCATCTTCTTGCAGCAAGCATTGTGGTTTGGGAATTGCGAAAGGGCAATTTCGCTGATATAAAAAAAAATCTCGCATTTTTACTAAGTGAATCATGACGAGTGGGCGAAGCACTGGGGATCGTTCTTACCGTAAATCACCCGTGACATTGCCCACTTGCGCATGTAAATGAGAGCGCGCCACATGCTGCGCTCTTGCCTCCGGAGTAGCAGCTTGTTGTCGGCGTTGCCGCTTTGCCTTTCACGGGCGAGAGCGCGTTCACGATCGTTTTCATCCGATGGCAGAAAGAGAATGTGCTGTCAGGAACACGCTTATTCTTCATCGTCATCAGCGTCATCGTCATCGTCATGATGTATAGTGGGTACATTCCATGTGCTGTGCCGTGATGGCAGCATCGTCATTGCACTAGCGTGGCTACGGCGGACAATGGTGCGAAGGGGGGGACAGGCCTCGTTCATAAGATGCTTTGCAACTGAAATCGTTTTTCTCTTTAGTGTCCCTTTAATGAGGCTTTGAATGTTAAGGCAGTAAAGTATCAACAAGGACACTGTTCACAAATTAAACTTACCCTGATGACCACCTCGAAGCCAGGTTCCTCACTGTGGGCACTGATCTCAAGACCGGTCAGACTGTCAGGCTGCTGCTCCTCGAGGTATCCGTAACCGAGCCGGTACTCCTCGCCGGGCAAACCCGAGGCGGCGCCAGTGACGTAGTTCGCCACTTTGGCAAAGCCGTCCCAGGTCGCATCCCAGCTTGGATTCACCAGAAACTTCTGATACAAAGTCACAAGAACAACTCGTGAAGCTTTCCCACAATTTACGCAAATTCACAAGGCAATAAACAGGTAGGACAGTAACAGCCAAGTTCTTCAAAGCTGTTGTGACGGCGTACAGACTGTGAATACTGCATAGACTGCCACATGATCAAATAAAACAGCCTTAATAGAGATCAATCACAAATGTTGTTGCGAAGCTAAGGTTTCGAAGCTAAAGAATTTTTATTTTGGTCAAGGCATGTAGGATGCCGGTTCAACAAAATGAAGATTAATGCAAGCCAAAGTGGAAGGTAAGGAAAAACTAGCTCACCCAGGCACAAGATGGTTGGATGGTATTCTCCAGGTCGCGGAGAAACATTCAGCTGAGATTAAAGGACTCATACCAAGTAGCTACCACTGGAATTCTTATATCTCATGGAGTCATCTGGTTGACAGCGACTTGACAGCACTCAACAACAGCAGCAAGTTATCTTTTCGTCTACTTTAATTTCTTCACATTTATATCACAATTACAGTAAGAGCTCGTTAATTCGGATTTCATGGGATCGGAAAAAATGTCCATATTAACCGAATGCCGAATTATCAAAAGTATCAACAAAACAATAAACAAACGTCTGTCTGTTACATCAATACAACCATACTTTCTTGATGAATACTACGTATATCCTGTACTTATTTTGTATAAGAGCAGTGTACAAGCTGCAATTTTTGTCATCCTGCGACTTCATTCTAAATGCGACCACGGCACCAGACTCCCATGTTTAATTAGCATGAAACAAGCTCAGCACCCCCCCCCCCCCCCATATTACGTACCACCGCCACGCGCACATGACGATACTTTTTTGCACGCAAAATGGCCAGCAACTGATAGTTCATCCATCATGATGTTGCAAACAAGTTTTATGCCAGCATACCAACCGCAGCTGGAAGCTCATCTTCCACCATGTTCAAATTTTGTGACATTGCACGTGCATTGCATCAGGTTAAAATGAAGCTGCTGAGTGCTAGGATCTGCATGTGGACAAAACCGTGGTCACTAACTGATAAAGATAGCAATGCAGGTAGTGCCACCTTGTTTCGGTTGTCCGTGAACACCGTTTTCGCTCTTTTGTGTCGCACATATGCAGTGCTTCGCTCATGGCGCACTCCGAGGATCGTCCGAATTAAACGGAGTTGCAGCGAAACGTGACTCAAATTAACAAGAGTTTGATGCCATTAAACGATGCATATACTGGCCGGGACCAGGAAACATGTCCGAATTATCCAATTTTCCAAATTAATGAGGGTCAAATTAACAAGCTTTTACTCCACTAAAAATAACATCCCCTATAGTTTCCTTGACTTGACTGTCTGTTAGTACTCATTTAATATTGTCTAACAAATAAAAACGGGCCCTTTCCTTCCTTTCATTCAACAACAAAAGGCGAGTTGCAGTTAACTTTGTATAAGAACTAACAACCATCAAGTTACCAGTCAGCCCTTATACGTGTTGCAAGTCCTTCCTCTTGTCTGAATCTTTTGCACCACTTTAGTGGTTCCAACGCACACGGACAACTCACCCGAATCACGTCGTATCGTGATGAGGACTCGGGATATAGGTCCAACTGGTCAAACGACTTGTGGAGCGCCTCGACCGCTGGCATCTGGACCAGGTAGAGGAGCGGGTCCTTCCGTGACCTGTTTGCGAGCAGAAATGAATACATAGTTTCAAAAATATGCCAATTTTGCCACCTCGATTAACACTAGATTAGGTCAGATTCATCATTGCAAACGTTAGGCATGTGGAAATGGATGCAAGAGAACAGAAATGAATAAATCTTATCTTGTGCCCGTGTGCATGTCTGAACACCTACCTGCTCGCATTTATGTTGCCTGTTTCCCATGTGCTTGTGACTGCAAGTCTAAGTTCTTTCTTAAGCAAATTAGCTCTGTGGAAGCTCGCAATGTGCAGGGAAGACTATGAAAGACAACCGTCATTCCACACATTTGCAGCGTAACACTACAAAAAAATCTGTACCAGCTTCTCAGAAATAAAGCTTGCTAGCTGATGAAAAGTTCATCATGGTCATCTTAAACTGAAGTTATGATGAGCATATTTTACAGGTCTCATCAGCCTTCCCTATCTCATGCAAAACATCACCACCGAATTTCGTTAGCATAGAACTTGATTTTATAATGAAGTGTCAGCACAGCGACTGCTTCAGATTTCAGTCCAGCAATAATTAACCTAACCTAACCTGAACAAATACTTAGAAAAACAATTTGTTGAGCAAGAGTTCTTATGCAAATGGTGACAGTTAAAGTAGCGACTTCAGCATAAAGAGAGATAAGAATCCATGTCAAATGAAGGCATGTTTCAGGTTCATATCTACCATAAAAAAATAAGGGAATAACAGTTATCTAACTGAAGGAATCAAAATGCCATAAAGAAAACTGATATAGATCTTTCAGAGAGATTCAACATCAGAAAAATTTGTCCTGGTCTTGGCATTGCAGCTACGACTGAAAAAGAATTTACGAGACAGTTGCACCAATATCTGAATTAGATAATGAATTGCTTACAATGCAACATGGCATATTAATATTGCAGGTATCTTTAACGTGAGGGTACTATTACCGAAGCAGAAAGCCTGCCCGCAGACATGCGTGTCAACATACTTACATGTCCAAGAGTATCTTTCCTAAACATAATTCCCCACCCAGGATTTCACAACACACTTGCCAACTGCACTCTAACAGTCTGCACACTTTGGGGATTCTTTGCTTTGCAACACGAACAGTCATCTGGCTTGGTTGTGTTTCCTTTCTTAAAAACTCAGCACTCACCCCTTTCCTACCAAAGAATGCTGTGTCACGTTGACAGCATGCATGTTGTATGTGAGCTAGAAGTACCAGGAGCGCATATATAATGCACACAACAAAGAGGATGTTTATTGTTGTACGAAAGAAAAGACAACAGAAATACGCTTTCTGTTTCAAATGTGGGCAATGGCAAGCGTACTTAAAATTCTGACATTAGTAAAGCTTACTTTTATTTCCACAAACTACCAATACAGTTCAACCACTTTATAGGAGACACGCACTGGGGAACAGTTCTTGTGCCTTGTATGTGGTGTCTCTTATAAGCAGGTACCACTTTCTCATTTTCGAAATAACCCATTACGATGTAGGCACACTGCTGTCTCTTATAATTTATTGTCTGTTATATCAGTGTCTCTTGCAAAGGGGTTCAACTGCATATGTAAATTTCTGCTTTACACTTAAAAAAAAAGAGTTTTTCTACAATGAATTTTTGATTGATGGTCATCACTTCTGTGGCATCGACTGCTTTTCTTGCTTTCATCCCATTACACACTTTAAATTTGAATGACTATCTTGACCTCTTTCTTTTCTGCTCGGTTATGTTAGCGATCTGAGCAGAAACGTCACGTACGATGTCATCACTGCAAAAGTTTGAATGAAAGGCTCTGCTTGGTGTACATAAGTATAGCTATTTCGCCAGAGTCAGTATTTGGCCCAAGTCACTAGGGGGGCCAGTAAACATATGTGAAGCCGCTTCACAGTTATCACAACTTTGCCAGCACCACTACCACCAGAACCAGAGTTGACAGCAACATGCCACTCTACCAATGACATGTTACACGACTTTATTCTCAGAACATGCGATTCTTCCACAAGTGACGGCGACTGGAAGTTCCGTTGCTGCGTTCTTTAGGGTACAGAAACACACTGCAACTCCTCACTGCCTGCGCCAGTGGCTAACATTCCGCCAGAAAACATGCGGACCAGTTTTCCCCCATCTGCCTTCCAAATGCTGTGCATGTAGTAGTGTAGTTTATCCCTTCGCGGTCTGTGGTCAGGCAATGCTTGACAAGTTCTTTCATGGTTGAGTCACGCATGCATTTTCTGACTGTGTTAAGCGCCATCTCAAAAACAGTAAATATACTTCTTTTACTTGAGCATTGCTTTCTTTAGTTTTGGACTGGAGCAGATGGAAGGCGGGTAAAAGTTTCGAATCATGAATTGTTAAGATAGTTTTAACACGAGCTCAGTGTGAATCCATTGAGGAAATATAGTGCTTAAGGCATGGACAGGTGAACATGGGAAAAACACTGACTGCGAACAGAAATGCTGTCTCCTTCTATGGAAGTAGTGCAGGCAGAGACAATTTCACAGCCCTGTCAGAGCTCGTTAGTCATGTAGTTGATTTCACTGCACAGCTACAAAATGGCAGTGCCGTGTGCTTCCGCACCCTCGACTGACTGAAGAGACGCGACATATGGCATCACACTACAGCTCAAATTTGAATGAAAGCGAGAGGACATGTGACTATTCTGCATGCGACGGCAACCGAAGTTCGGCTACTGTGCCTTTTACGATACGGAAATGCGCGACAGTGCCACCTTTATGAGAGCATGGAGTGTGGAAGTATACTGGTGCCAGCAGGCACGAAGCATGTGGTGGCCTAACTGTTAGCACGACATACTGCCGTGTTCAAGGACAGAGGTGTTTTAGGTTTGATTGCTCAGTCTGTCCAGATCATTCAGGGATTTATAAGGCAAGAGAGCAACAGCACCCATGATCAGGAAGAACCTAAGGTTTGCAAATACAAGTCTTCCTCCGACATACACTTTTAGGTCACAGGAGTTGCAGGACCATAGAAGGCACATCAGATTAAAATTTTTCCACATCTGTTACTTTAAATCAGGCATAAACCATGAACAATATATCCAGTACGATAACATAGCTTGCAGGGCGAGTTGGTTCATATTATTGGGATGAGAAGACCAGCGAAAAACACGAAGACAGCGAACGAGAAAAACCAGATGCAACCAGAGAAAAACCAGCCCTTGCACTGTCGGGTTGTTCTCCTTTACTGTCTTCATGTTTTTCGCTGGTTTCCTCTTGCAAATAATATATCCTAGTACTACACTATATCAAAGTAATTGGACCACAACATGAAGGTCAGGAAGTTTTCTTATGGAGGAGACGTCTTGCATTGCTTCTTCGTTAGAACTGTTTGAAACTGGGACAGTTCGCCATCAAACTTCGTATATATCACACAAAATGATACTGTTTAAGCTTTGAGAAGCGCCGCTTTTCATCTGCACAAGAACTGGCGACGCGGGGAAGGGCGAAGCTCACAGAGGAGCAAAGCTGAGTATAGCTATGCAATGCAACGGTAGGAGAGGTTGAGGAGAGTGAATGAACATTAAAGCATAGTATAGTATAGCTAGGGGGTGGCAAAGTGAGATTGAGGAGGAGGGAAAATAGGGGAGCGTGTATAGCATAGCATAGCCATGTATAATGTATATCAAGGGTAAGGTGCATTGGTGCGAGGATAGAAAGGAGGGGGATAGGGTAATGCATAGCATAGCCATGCATAGTATATTGTAGTGAGGGGGGTGGGAAAAGTAAGGGTGAGGAGGAGGGGAGATAGTAAAGCGTAGCATGGCCATGTCTAGTATACAGTATATCAGGGACGAAAAAGGGAAGTCAGGGTGAGGAGGAAAAAGGGGGGAGAAGCACAGCCATGTAAGATATACTTATCAAGGAGTGGGAATGGGAAGTGACGAGGGAAAGGAGGAGAGATGGTAAAGCACAGCATAGCAACTGGGTGGCAACGTGGGAATTGAGGGTAAGGAGAAATGATGTAAGTGAAAAGGAAAAGGGTAAAACATAGCATAGTCATATACAGATGAGAATAGCTAGGAGTGGGAATGGGAAGCGAGTGTGAGGAGCAATGTGAGGGTGAATAGGAGGAAAAGGGGGGACGAAGGGTATAGCACAGCAAACTGGAGGTTGCAGATATTCTAGGGTAGGACACCAGATCTGCTGTTTCCTCAGCCTTCGTACTACTAGAGCGTAGCTGTCCCAATTCTTTTTTCCACACATTCAAATAATTTATGTGCCTATTAAGTATGCAGCCTCCCTGCTGTAATGCCTTTCAGGGTAATTCAAGTAACTAATAAATAAACAAATGTCACAGTGGTGCCAATACACAATATAAAGGGTCCCGATGCCAAGCATTAGTGCAGAAAGTGCTGCTTATTCTTGAAAAATTTTCACAGCACAACCATCTCCCTAGTAGCACTTATTGTTGACAAAACATTGCCTTAACGTTCCCAAATATTGCCACAAAGTTATGGAAACAATGTGTGCTACTAGCGAACTCATGTCTTCCAACAAAGACACAGTGACAAGGATGCAGTCCCTTCGTCACAAAAAAAAAGAAAGAAGAAAAGACCACATCACACAAAACTCGAGTGATAATGAAATTTTTTAATGTTTAATGTGTAGGTATAAACAAGAAGGCAATGCCCACATCATAGCAGCAATGTTCAAAGGCACCATAGAAAAGAAAAAAAAAAGCTACAGACATTCTGAAACACAAGTACTACACTAACAGAACGACAGGCAAGATGAGAAATGCGATGAGTACAGAATAAAAAAGAATATGTAAGAGGTGTTCAGAATTTGTCCATTTTTTTTTACAAGTGATAAATGTGTAATATGTGCATGGTATTCGAGTCATTTTTAGTTCACAGCCATAAAAACGAATGAGACACATCCAACAAACATGCCTGCAGCTCCACGCATTAAAAAAAACAGTAAGGCAACACTTGCCTTTTTTTTTTTTCAATGCTAAAAATGTTTTTTGACAGTTCATTTTAAAGCAGAGCAACCAACTACTCTTAACCTTTTAAGTAAAATCTCAAATGAGGTAGTTAATTATCTTACAATAAAGCATTTTCAAGGAACAACAAAAAAAAATTTATGAAGGTTGTGTGGCAGGTTAGCCTGCTATGTCAGATGTGGCAATCAGGGCTACACAGCCACAGATCACAAGATGGAAAAAAAACAAATTTGCCCAGATATTTTAACTATAAAGACACTACTTTCACCAGCTATGCTTCACAAACAATCGCACCGACAATTTGAAACTAGACTTTCATTTCTAAACTTATTGATTGTAGATACACAAGACTTTCAATTCAAGGAAGCTCAATAAACCGGCCACTTAACAAGATAGCAACGTCACAATTTGACGATTCCCTCTATCAACACCAAGACACCAAAGCTCAAAAATTGGTATGTAATTACAGTGGCAAAAAAAGCAATGCAAGAAAACAAGAGTTGCTCGATACATCACCAATGCTGTGCTTTTCGGCTTCTTTCCAGGGTACATAGTCATCAGCAAAAGTTTATGAACTACGTATAGAGTCTGAGAAAAATTGATCTCCAAGAGCAACGTTATCATGGGCAGCCAAGTCTCACGACACTAAGCAATTTGCAATTTTGTTGCAAATATGGATGTCCAGTCTACAGGAATATTTAACTGGTTCATAAAGTGGCACTGCAACACTTTTTCAACATGGTCAGAAATTGCTGCCAATTAGTATAGTTGAGGCTCCTGTGAGCCAAACATTATAGCGCAGCATGTGGCAGAGATTTTACCATTACATTTTCAATGCAAGCTAAAAATAGTTTGCCCTTCTCTCTACAAGATGATATACCCAAATAAACTGTGTCACATACCCAGTAGGGCACGGGCATTGGAAGATTCTGAACAGTGCGAGCTGAATAGTTACTGTAGACGCCGCGGTGAGTCGTGGCACAGTCAAGTGGGCTGTGTGCGATGTTTATACATTGGCTGCACGCACATTACAAAAAAAAAAAGAAGTGCTCCCTTTCATCACTCCACACCTTGTATAGCTTTCAGCCCTTTCGCTAGGATGAAAGGTGGGGAAAAAGCTATCGGAGCGCGTGACAAATCCCTTTAACTCCGCTCATACTTGATGGATTCTAAAATTTTTTTTGCGACAGTCAATTCGTGATGCATAAACTCCGACAGTGAGGTCATTTCATGATTACCTATAAAAGTGTCGCAGGGCCCCATTAAATACTGCTGCCTGTACACTTTCGACCCTAACTGTAGGTGTATAAAGACCCTTATATTAGTTTGACAAGGGCCCAAATCAGAAACTTTGTTCATCACTGATGACCCAGAAACCTTGCTAGTCATTCAACGCCACTGCATTCAAAGTTGTTCATTACTCAAATGAACACTCCCAACTAACCTTGAGTTTTTGATAAGCATTTAATGTGAAGAACTGAAGTGCTGCAAAATGTCAAATTCTGCGAAGCAGTCTTCATCGCGCTGTAACAAATTGAATTCACGAAGCTACATGTAGAAAAAAAAAAAGAACAGATATAGGAGGTGCACAGGAAGGAACGTATATGGACTTGATGTAGTGTAATGTCAAGAGGAAAACAAGAATGGGCAGTAAAGAATACATTACATGAACTTTGCATAGCGACTCCAGCCAAGGGCCTCTACAATGCCTGCATGTCTACGGTAAACCCTTTTAAAACTCTTGCGGACTTGTAGTCCCACCTAGCAATGATGGCGCTTTGTTCCTCTATACGGAGCAGCTCAGAAGCAAAAGACCTCAAAATGGAGGCCAGAGCTCTAAACATGTTAGTCAATATCTGACTCCTCAACCATCGGTGTGAGACCCAAGGTCTCAACCTTCGTCGAGTCAGACTGACCCAAGGCCTCAACCACGATCGGATCAGGATTGACCCGAGACCTCAAGCATCAGACACGAAATAGGAACACTTTTTCCACACACACAAAACAGGTGCTTACACAGCTGGGTACGGAAACAATTAATGAAGATGGTCAGCAAAAATACATGGCGGCAGAGGCTTGGTACGACAGACAAAGGTCAAAACATTGGTATACGATGACGAAAAGGAAACAAGTAGGTAAACGAGTGCAAGCAGCCCAAAATTCACTTTTTTTACATAAAGAAATCTGAAGCGAACAACCAGCCATGATGTATATCGCGTACGATGTTACGCTAGTTGCCGCCCTCTTTAATCGCAGAGTTGGGAACACAGAAGCCAAGCCACACATATGGAAACTGTCATGTGTGAACAGCAAAGCAGTAAATGCTAAACAAAAAAATAAGAGCATATTTGGGGAATCTTACTGCCAAACAATAATCATCATGATCTTGAGTTTCCCCTTTCGAACTCCACATTCTCTACTATTATTATCCAGAACACTACATCACGTTTATGGCTCATGCACCATTCGCGACTTTGAAGTTTGGGCATGCGACGATGATGCAAGGAAACTGGCAAGATTTATGTGATGATTATTGTTGTGACAGAAAGATATCCCAAATGCGCCCTTCTTTAAAAAGCTAAAAACAAGAGCTACATAAACAACATACCTCAGTTTCTTAACAGAGATGTTCCTTGCGTGACAAAGAATGTACTTCACATCGCAGCAAAACAGTGCGAGACATACACATCCAGATTTTGCCACCAGCCTTTTGAAAAACAGAGACAACAGCAAATTCTTTACAACCAAAGAGTGGCTATTCAAATGGGAAGCAAGGTGGTATTACATATTACATGCATGCAAACAACCGCAGGCACAGCAACAAACAAGGCTCATTTTATAAGCAAGCCCCATCGCTGCCCGCCATAGGTTCACTTTTTCACGCACTATAAAAGCATAGAAAAGCTCACTTGTGGACAGTGCCTTATAATGAGTGCCACAGTTTTAAAGTCAGTCGATGAACCACCCGAACCGCGCCCACCCTAACGTATAAAACCGTTCGCCATTTGGAACGAGAAATCTATTAGAAAACTAGAAACTAGTGATGATTCGCAAGCGCTCAAGCACACAGTGACACACACTCATTCAACTGCAAATTCCACCCTAACAAAGAAATTGTGGAAACAATGGTGAAATGACACACTCGCATCATTCAACCCCTACGAAAGCGTGAGAGTCTGAAGAACCTGTGACCAATGAATTCAAAATGACGATGCCAGTTGAAGAAAATTTAGTGAGGCATCATTTAGTGCACGAAAATGGGAATCTGTCCTTCACAAAGTAGTAGCCATCGGGTGCTTATTTCATACCGATATGAGGAACGATAAAGTGCGGTGTGTTTAGGAGAGAGAAAAAGACATGCCACAAGTTACGAAACCGGACTATAAATTCACAACATTGGCACTGTTCGCGCTCGTCTGCGTGTGCAACGCTCGCAAGAAATTCCGCATCGCGAATTTATGATCGGTGAGGTTTATTCACACCAGCAAATGACAGATGACCACACAACCGATTGCAACTAGCGACTATCGACGTTCCCATCATTCATGCACCAGCACGCACATTCTCCGAAGTCGATGTCCTGAAAAGCCTTGTTCACAATGAAATGTTTGCAGCGTCAAAACCACCTGGCACCTCGCTCAGACACCAATTTGCTACAATGCTTGTAGTGTCATCTGGACTGACCAATGCAGCAAAGGTAGGCAGGTTCAATTCACGTACATGTAGTAGGGGACCAAGTTAATCTCGCTGGTTAACATTCATTTTAAAGGCCTATCAACAGCACTAGTAAACAGAGACGAAAGATTAAGGAAGACAGGACCCTAAAAGAGCATCTTAAGAATCACTCTACAGATGGCTATTCGCACGTCTAAGTACTGTAGGTAGTGTTAAGTAGGTAACAATAGGGTCTTTTAGCAAGTTACGGAAATACGGTATGCAAATATGGTACGGTAATACCGTACCGCTCCTCCTTTCCTGGTCGTTGACCTTTTACCAGTAAAGGCACCCCAACAACACAGAAGCTTTTTCAGAAATTACTGTGGGGTTGTCCCGCCTCGTTGTGGCCTGCCAGCCTACGCATTGTTAACGAGGAACCTGTCGTCCGGGGGACACAATGTCACTGGAAAGGAGGAGTGCTACCGTACTGCCTTACCGTATTTGCGTACCGTATTTCCGTAACTTGCTAAAAGACCCTAATAACACGAGCCAACCACTCCTGAATAAAACCAAGGCTTTTTCATCGTCACAGGGACAGGTGCACCTGAGAGCTGTTCGAAGCATTCAAGATTAATACTACACGTGGGTGTATAAGCGAACCTTCGGTATCTCTTGCTCATTGCGAGCTGGAATGTTTTGATGCTACTTTGTGACAAAGCCGTATCATTGTCCAACGAACTTATTTCATCAGGTGTTCACTGTATATGTATAATCTATCAACCATTAAACGTTCATTTGCCAGTCTGCGTGCGTCCAGTCTTTCCTAGTGTTCTGTACGAGTTTACTAGCGCAGCTAATAGGCCTTGTATGTGTGCATATGTAACTGTGTTTCATTTCTATCGAGGGGAAATGGGAAGGTCGAATGCACAAAGCTACGGTTAAAGGACCCCAATGTACAACGAGAAGTGGAACAGAGAGACTAACTTCATTTTCTCACAGTGCGATTCTTTTTATTGCCTGCCTACACCACTTTCTGCCTGCTTACTATAGCACATGTGCGTCCCTTTCAGTAGTGGGATAAACAATGGTACAAATAAAATCGTAAAAAGACTGGGATAAAGAACGCCTGACTGGACAGATGCCAACTGTACTTAGTGAGGTCAATGAGAAAACGATCACAATCAGATGAGCTGTCAGATGCTAATAAATAAAACAAATGAGTGCTTTTAAACGTAAATTCTTTCTCAGAATGAACTCCGTTTTTATAAAATTGCTGT
The DNA here is from genome assembly GCA_030522465.1 of Rhipicephalus appendiculatus. NCBI lineage: Eukaryota > Metazoa > Arthropoda > Arachnida > Ixodida > Ixodidae > Rhipicephalus > Rhipicephalus appendiculatus. Next base: position 362,187 of record JALIZH010032920.1, on the reverse strand, counting down.
TTTTCAAAGAGAACATTTTTTTTCCTGGTCAATAAGTTCTTATTTGTAGTTATATGTTATGCAAGTTTTTGTCTGTCATTTGGCATGGCCCTCTCTGACATTTGACATAAATTACCAACTCAAACCGAGACAATTTCTTTGGACTCTCTTATAGAAACAATGGCTCTATTTATTAAAAGCTAAACGCAAGATAAGCAGTCATGACATAGTTAACGTTGTCCTAACGTTCTGCCTCAATGCGGGGTATATCACTGCCTCTTCACAACTTCAAATGTAGAACAGGACTGACCTTAAACAATCACTTTCACCAGCAACTGGCGTGCAATCACTCTCTCGTGCAACTGACAAAAACGGTTGCACAACGTCTGGCACTTGCGAATGTGAATTCACTCGAACACACAACAAAGCAACTACCGTAGATGAAGAATGAAGGCGCGACATTTTTTTTTTTTAAAAACACGCTAGCAATGACATTACAGAGAAAAAACAAAAATGGTCAACAGATGGGGAAGGCGGCTATGCGGTTTAATTAGGTGCATGGTTATTACGAGAAATGCAAAACTTCGGGATGATTTTTGCCAGGCCGGCAGTGACGAAAAGGCTGTGGTGAAACTGCATGTAACACTTTCAAACACTGGAGTACTGTAAGAATCAAAAGAAAACTCGCTCTTCGAAGAAAAATTTCCTGGTGGTCTATTGCTTGTTATTTGAAAGGAATGAAACACAAGCCCCAACCTTTAAAATGCTGGCAGAACGTTATTTCCTCAATGATGAGTAACAAACTATAAGACATGAATTACTTTGATCATCAGGAATCCATTATTGATGAAAAGACAACAGTGAGAAAATAACTTTTAACGAAACTACTAATGTTTAATTACAATGGCAGAGTCGGAGCAAGCTTTGTGTGCTCTTTTTAGAGCAAGTTTGTTGCAATGACAAAACGGGGGCACGAGCCACGTGTTGGAACGAGAAAGTCTGCGCAGGTTCAGGGCAGCCGTCACTCCGCAGAACAGGAAAGGCTGCTCCACAATAATCGGTGGAGTGGACTGGAAATTCGCGGGACGCATTTCATTCAGCTCCTCTTTTATGTTTACATACCTTGAGGCACTGAGGCAGTCGCAAGCTTTACGTTCACACTATGCTTGCGGAGGAGGCATTGCTCTACACTAGAGACGAATGCCCGCTGCTGGCATAGTTGGAGGCCTGCTCTGAATCCACCGTTGAAATTAAACCCAATTGCTAACAGACAATATGTGTTGCAATGAAGCTAGGCATGTTTGTCATTATCTAAAAAAAGAAAAATAAGAACAACCCACACCACAAGAGTGCAGAGGTCCGGTCCTTTTGCTCGCCCCAAAAAAACAAAGCTAAAACAGCATTACCAAAAACCTGTTGCCATGTGATACAATTGTGCATGATAAAAAACAAAGCAGTTCATTAGATGTCAGGCAATCACTAGAATTACTTAGTGTAAATTCTTACAACAACTGTTCTATACAGAATATATGAGTCTTTCATGTTGCTGAATGCAAAAAACCTTTTCTTCCTTTTCTTTTCTTTTTTTTTTTGGCAGATAAGCAGCGCTGCCATCTGCGAGTATCCTAGGAAAATGCAGTGCCACGGGCCTTGTTGCAAGTTGCAGATGGCACCACAGAACGAGTTTTTTTCTTTTTTTTTTTTTCAGGGTACTACGCCTACAAAACAACTTCTAGAACAGTGCACCCTAAAATACCTTCTCTATGCAAATCCCAAGCACGAAGAGTCAGCAGTTTAGACGTTATGTATAATCTGCACCTGGTTCCCTTCACTTATACAACATTCTGTGCAGCAAGGCAAATTGCATCGGACACTTTCTTAGCCTCTATATAAGTATAAAGAAATTCATCTGTGATACGCTCAGCTTCTCAAAAGATCCAAAAAGTTCAAACACAGTTTCCACAGCCTTCCCTTCACTGCAAAGGTTTTGGCCTATGCTACCACAAGCTTCGGAGTATGGACTTTTCTAAGCTGCGAGAAAACCCAGTCACGCCAGACCGCCACCTCCCTCGGACTGTTGTTGGAGCTTCCTCCTTTTCGTCTCGTAATACTCCATCTTCGCCCTCAGCACCGACATTTTCATCTTGTGCTCTCGACGCTTCAGCGACACCACCTCGCTCGCCGCCTTCTGCACGGCGTCGCACATCTTCGCGATCGAACCCATGAACGTGGTCCCATTGACCTGGCCGTCCATGTAGTCGGTCCGCACGTGGGGGCGGGGGTCCCACGATGCCGCGCTGCGCTCCTCCTCACTGCCACCCGGCTCCGCCCAGTAGTCCAACTTTGGTTCCGGTGGAGGGTCCTCTGGTTCCTTCTTGATCTGCATCAACGGAGCCGGACAATTCGCGTCTGTCGTCGAGTGTTCTGAAGAGCCCGCATGGTTCTCGCCGTCGAAGACGTGGTCGTCGAACGGCTGGCTGCTGTCCCCATTGCTCATCGCAGCGCTGAACTTGAGATCGGAGTCGTCGTTCAGTTGGCCGGCCATCTCCGACGGATCCGGTGTCCTCGGTAGCAGTATCACTTCGGGGTGATGCGACTCCGACAGATACGGGCGTCGGACTCCAGGCACGACGAAGGACCCAAGATAGAGTCGCACCTGATTTTCCAAGATGGGGATGGGATGGAGAGGGTGAAAAGAGAGAGAACAGACATGCATCGTCAATAAGCAAACTGGACAAGGTGGGCAAGGTGGGAACAAACATAAATAATGTGATAAAACATTGGTAGATCAATGCATCAGAGTTAAAAAAATCAGAGTACCGAGATACAAAGCAGCAAACCACTGCAAGCAAGATAAGCTGCCCATATCTGTTGTTGGTGGGAACCAGTGCTATGAAGTTCCAGAGGCACGCTTTCCCTCACTCATATTTAAAAAAAAAAAAAAAAAGAGAAAATTTTATGACATTTCCAGGAAACATGGCGGTTCAGCTTCCACACATTTTTGTGTGGAGTTCCATGAGGAATTGTCATTTTACACATTTATTTCTTTTTAAATTTATGTTAAAATCTTTAAAATGTTTAGTCATTACGCTTAAGCTGAAGTGATGTTGCAATAAAATTTGGCATGGTCTCAATTTTGATTCATTGCCATGTAAACTTAACTAATGTAAAAAAATATAAACATAATTCAATATAGTGCCTCTGGCACATCTGATGTGTTTTCACAGTATCATCTAATTCATGCTTTACAGCTCAAAGTATATATACAGTAGACTCTCATTAAACAGAACCTGAAGGGACCAGGAAAATATGTTCCATTTAACAGGAGTTCCGTTTAGTGAGAGATGAAAAGGGTACAGAATACAAGTACGAAACCAATCTTTTTAGAAGCACTTGTTCCATTTAAGCAGCAGTTCCGTTTAAGAGATTTCCGTTTACTGAGAGTCTACTGTATACAAGAAACGGAAGGTATACTTTCTGCAGTCTACGCCATTTTTGCAACATCAGCAGAGGCTGGGGAAGCCTAGCATAAAATTTTAAAAGTGCCTCAGATTTGGACCCAATTGATCCCTCCCCCTCCGGACGGTGAAAATCACCAAAAAATTTCTCAAAGAGTGGCAGCAGTGGTTTAGTGCTGCTAAAAGATGCCACTGGTAGCATAACTTGAAGATTTTCTGCATTTCCCCTAAATTTGGAACGAGTTTGATCTTTCTTCCAAAACTCAAAATCCCCAAATCTGGAAACATGTCCCTTGGGTTGGCGACTGTAGATAGAAGTGCACAAGATGCATTTACGCCAGGCTTTTCCATACAGCTTTAAAAAGATTGCAATTCTTCTTATAGACCTAACTTTTGTTTCCAGTCCTCAAAAAACACCTCTGTTCCCTAAATTTTGTACCCAGTTTGTAATCATTTCCCTAAACACTCAAAAATCCCAAAATCCAGGATTTCCCTAGGGCTAGCAACAGTGAACACAGGTGCTTCAGGTATATTTAAGCAAGGCCTCCCTACCTGGCTTAAAGGATTTATAACATTTCTAAGATTTCAGCTAGGTTTTCCCCATAGTCCAAAACATTCCCCAAATATGAATGAGTTTCCCAAAAGGTAGCAGCACTTATACGCTCTCCAGCAAATGCATAAATTAATGAATAGAGTAAAAAAAAAAACTAGGCAGTTTATGCATAAAATCATGAACAGCTTTTGGATTGTGAAGAGACCATCTCATCATGGGCATTTCACCCCTTTCTGACTCATCCAACAAGCTAAGGTCATCAAAGCACATATGGCTATTCTGTACAGTCGCGGCCACTGTTAGATGCAACACTTGCACGCAGAGCATGTATAGATTTCATTTTCTTGCATAAAAACAAGGGCTTAGATTTGCATAAGGCTACTGGTGGTTGACAGCTCAGACTCTTTCCGACAAACTAGTAAAGCGCACGTTCAATGTTTCCCCATCCACTTGCAGTTAGGGGGCCAGCAATAAGAAAGGTGCTCATTCGAGTGTTGCATCTAACAGTGGCCGTGACTGTACATAGATAGCATAAGTGGTTTTGTTTCTAGCACACCTATTTGAATTTCTCTTTTCCCCAACAAATGGCAGCAGGCGTTCTATGTGAGCATAATTTACGCCCTCCTCGTGAGATTTTACTGTGCTTTCAAACGTGCGTAGAATGAATAATAACTGGGGTTTAATGTGCCAAAATCCACAATATGAGTACGAGGGATGCCATTAATGGTGGGCTCCGGAAATTTGCTGGTGTTCTTTAATGTGCAGTGACATCGCACAGTAAACGGGCCTCTAGCATTTTTTCCTCCATCGAAATGCTACTGCCATGGCCGAGATCGAACCCGCGATTTTCGGGTCAGCAGCCCTTGCACCATAACCGCTACACCACCATGGCAGACATGTGCATACAATTATCCACACAATATTCAGTGCAGCAGGAAGCAGTCCGTCTGATGACAACAGTGAAACCGTCAAGGATGTTGACTTCTCGTTTAATTTTTTTTAAGCAAACACGGCAGTGACCGCACTTTAGGAAACTGTAAGTCTGAAGATGTTAATGAGACAGTTGCCGACTCCCTTTGAATATGTTTTTAGACACAGTTTTGTACCTTGAAACGAACAAAACATTTTGCGCCATAAAGAAACTTGGCCCAAATGGTGCCGCCTGTTTGAAAACGGTGCATCTTTACGAGGTTAAATAAATATTTAACTGGCCCAAATGGTGCCGCCTGTTTGAAAACGGTGCGTCTTTACGAGGTTAAATAAATATTTAACTACCAATTAACTAACTCTAAGGCACAAGCTAACCGTAAGCATTCGTTGTAAAGGAACTCGCTGCCACTACATCATGACCGGCTGTCAGATACCATGTGTTTCAGTAAAATGCTCAAATTTTCTCAAACACAACGTTACCAGGAAAAAAAAGTCACAGTTTCACCGCAAGGGTATATTTGAAAGTAAGCTGTCAGGTGCAGAGGGTGTACAGACGATGTCTCCTGGTCATGTTTTGCACACGTGCAGCCTTTCAAAAATGTTGTTTCGGTTATAGTGCGGTACCGCTTATAGTGCGGATATTCGCGACTCCGGAGACTTACGTTATAAGCGGTCTATGCTGTATATGTAAAACCCTTTCCTGCTAATAAACAGTTGTGAGTGGAGCTTTCCTTTCATCTTCTTTCTATTGTTTGTCGGTTTTTTTGCACTAATATGTCACAACCAGTTATGCATGGCCAATTAGCCTAACAATTAATTCTTTTACAATATAGCTACAGTGATCCTTAAGTTTGAAGGAATTTTCTGTTTTGCCCAGGAAACCATACGTTCACCAATTCTGAAAGCGCCGCCTAAAACATCCTGCATTATCAAACACAACAAGAACAACGGCGGAGGGTACTTACGCATCCACATCCATTGGCGTGTCGTCATCCTTCAATTGGAACTGCTCTCCGAAGGTCTCAAATACCTTCACGGAGAGTCCGGTGAACTGTGCCGAAGTCAGGTCCGCATCTAAAGCCCCCCAATGTGAAGAGGCGGGGCCAAAGGGGAGAGAAGGATCAACTGCAGTTGATCTGTGCCTAGGCTTAATGCACAAGATCAGACAAGATTTGGGTAAGTTGGTACCATAGATCGGCAAACTCACTCACAAGTTGACTCCCTCATGCTATGAAACGATTTATCGCACAGGAAACACAGACAAAAATAAGACACGAGACAACATACAGGTGCTAATGAGCGCTCGTCACGGTGTATGTTCGTAATGGCATACAGGCGTTGCTTGTGTACAGATGGGGTGCTGACAAAGGCTACACCCCATCTGCACACCTTTCAGAAAAAGAGTTTTGCTTTCTTAAAAAGCAGTGCACGAATGTGCAACGGCGATGAGCACAGTATAGACATGTGTGGTGTTCATTCAACCTTTGTTGGTAGTTAGCGCTCGCATGTAGTCTCGTGTCTTATTTTGTGTCTGTGTTTCCTTTGCAACAAATCGTTTAAGATGTACAGGTCGGTCCACTCTCAGAGGGAACACGCGAGCGCGTGGCTCACGCTCCGCGCAGCGCCATGCAGCGCAAGCGGCGAAAACCAGACGCATGCGTAAACCGATGCAGAGGCGGTACATGCCCCGCGTCGTCTGCTACTGAAACGCCCCTTGCATAACTCACGTGCGGCCGTGCTGTCATGGCTCTGCTGTGCAATCGTCCGTCAAGAGTCGTGCAGTGGCGCGGCAGAACTGTCGAGCGCTAGGAATTCGAAGGTGAGCCGTGTAAAAATTTTGAGTGACGCATTTCTATTTCTAACATGATATGCAAACTGGAGATTACAATATTTATTTACGCTTTACATGACCAGAAGAAAACATAAACCAAACGAAAGACATTCGCACTGAAGGCCTTGTTGCGCTTCAAATCTCCGTTAACTTACTACATTGCCCACATTCTTGAGGGAAAGAACGGGCGCAAAAAATTTGACAGCACACCAGACGAAGAACGGACGACAACAGCGTTATATAACAGAATAAACAGTGCTGTTGTCGTCCTTTTTTTTTAGTCTTGTGTTAAGTCTAATAAAATATTTTACGCTATTTCTTCACCTGTTGCAACCATGAAACAACTAGCCGAGGCCTGAAACCGAGCAAACCTTATCCCTGAGCGTAGGGATTCATAAGTAGGAATTCAAGTATTCTTTTCGCACGCTTTTTGACATGCGATTGCTCGGCAGGGCCGCGACAGCGCGGCCACGCTCGGGCGAAGGGGCGTTTCAGTAGCAGACGATGTGCGGCATGTGCCACCCTCTGTGTCGTCTTGCGCATGCGCTTGGTTTTCGCCGCTTGCTGTGCATGGCGCTGCGCGGAGCGCGAGCCACGCGCTCGCGTGTTCCCTCTAACAGTGGACCGACCTGTACAACCAACAGGTCCAAATCGCCACAATTCCCTCAGACTCAGATCGAACCATCAGTTCGAGTCTGAGCAAGTCCGGCTGAGTAACACTTTGGTGAGCTCAAGTCTGAGCAAGTCTAGTAGAGAAAAATTTTGGAGAGTCTGAATGAGCTCCACATTTGTTTTGCCGACCTATGGTCAGTACAGATGAACGAACGGCAAAAAGAAAAACGAAAAAGCAATGCTTGGGCAACTACGCTGCTCCCGAGATGAAAAATTCTTCAACACAGCGTGTCACTGAAGCCAACATTTTGACAAGTGGTCTTATCTTTTTCAAGGCTGCGATAGATGACAAGACTGGATGTCGAAACGTTGGCCGAAGCGATACCCCGTGTTCAAGAATTTTTCATCTCTTGAAGCTTCCATCTTCCCATGAACTTTTGCCTTATTTGGATATACACTCAAACCTCATTATAACAAAGTCATATCTTCCCCCAAAATAACTTCGTTATATCCGATAATTCGTTATAAAAATTTATCTGTAGCACTGTATCTATGACAAGACCCTTCTTCACTTACTTTGTTATAACCGATAATTCTTTATATCCGTGTTCGTTATATCGAGGTTTGAGTGTACACTGCTCCCGTGTGTGTCACAAATTTAAATGTAAACATTTTCCCGAAGATTTGTCTGGCTGAGTCAAACAATTCTGGCAGCTGATTTGGCTCAAGCCGCAGTTTTTTAAGTGGGCCCAACATTGCAGGGCTCCTTCGGTCCCTTCCTAAGGGTGTGACTGTTATGAAATGGAAGCGGCGACCATTTTAAACACCCAGTCCATTTCAAAAATAATGGTTGCAGCCACTTCAGCATCTAGATGTCTTGAATAAAGCATTGCTTTTTCTCTTCCACTAGGGGGTATCATGCAAACAGTTCACTGAGCCGAATTCCGTCCACTACATTTTCTAGACTTATTTCTTCCATGCATATTACAAGATAGGTATTACAAAAACTGCAATATGAGTGTTACCAGTATTTCATGCCACTATCTGCCTATGCATGTAAAGGAATGTGAGAACGCTTGAGCTTCGCCTTCAAGAATAGAACGCTGTAGCGTAATCGGACCCTGTGCACATCACCTTTTCAATTGCTAGCCTGGTTTTGGTTCTCAGTGGACGCCTCAATCGTGCTGCCAGAAAACGAACGTCTCTGTACGTAATATTGGCCATTTCAAACTATCCTAGAGTGCCCACTGCAAAGGCAGTTGCAAAGTGCACACTATGCTAGAATTCTTCCTTTTGCGAATCAGCGAAGCGTAAGGTGCCACACACACCTGAGCGGCTCCACACTATGTTGATGCTGTTGCTAACAATGATGATTCATTACACTTCAGCAATATGTAATGGGTTGGCCTTTAAAACACCCGCTCATAGCACAATTCTCGTGTTTTGATGCCTGGCATGATTACATGCTTCTGCCATGAAAAATTATATGCGTTATGAACACTCCTTCCACTACATGTCATTCACATAGTGTTTTCTTTTGTAGTTTCAAGCAATGGCATGGCTCTGTGGTAGAATACCTGCTTGCCACGCAAAACACCTGGGTTCAATTTCCCACACTCAAACTGCAGATTCTCATTGTTTATTATATTTGCATCTTTCTTGATCTTTCGCACACAATGAAAAATGCTGCCAACGCCTACAAACGCCAGAATTTCTGCGAAATGAGCCTTTTAATATTGCGTTAATATGTTACTTCCTTTCTGAAAGCCTGGATTGTCCCAAGACAACTTGCAAATGACCACAGCAGGTCAAAGAAAATGAATGAGGCAGGCATATATTACCGTAAAATTCAGAGCAAGCGCCCCTCCAATTTCACTGCCATTTTCAAATTTCCACGCTGTTCCAAGAAAGCCCACCTTCCCACCCCCGCTTCGTGATCATGAACCACGTCCATGTAACACTGGCCTGCTTAAATCCCACACAATCCTGCTTAGCAGCCTGATCTCCAAGCACCTGTGCCTGAAATTTGACATGACATGAAAATTTCATATTTTCCCAAATAATTGTCACGTCCTGAACAAGCAACAGACCCATGACGATTTTCAGGGCACCGGAAACAAAAGCCCGGGCCTTCGAGATCTGTATCCCAAGGTAGTACCTAAGACGGCCTAGTCAGAAAAAGTAAGAACTCAGATATTTGCATTAGTTGCTTAGACCTGTTGCGTTGGCTTCCATGCTCTGCTTCCCGCGGTCCGATCGTGCTGACATCCTGTTAGTGTTTGTGTGCCACCGCTTAACGTTCGGTGCCATGAGTGAGAGCGAGAAACTTCTGAGGAAATCCACATGCACTCCATTTTTTTTCAGCTTTGCAGCCACCATCGTGAATTTTCGGTGGCATTCCGAGAAAGCACCCCCCTCCACTTTGCCGGTAATTTCGACTCATTGCTGCAAATCAGTTCCACGGAATTCTGAAACGTAGCGAAACGGATCAGAAAGGGAAATTGGCAACCACCAGTTTGTAGCATGAAGCCACATGGAAATGCATACGGATTTCACAGAAAGAAAGCTTCTTAGTTGCATAAAAATTCATCCTGGTCCGGGGATCGATGCCAGGACCAATGCCTTTACAGGGTGGTCGTTCTACCAATTGAGCTAACCAGGGAGCTAGCAAGCAATTGGCAGCGTGAGGACAAATTCATCGACGACTCAAAGCACATTGAAACATATTGCAAATCAAACATATATTATTGTAAATCAAACGCATATTACTGCAAATCGCAGTGCCAATTGCTAGATTCCTGGTTAGCTCCACCGGTAGAGCGACCACCCCATAAAAGCAATGGTCCCGGGTTCAATCCCCAGACCAGGACATATTTTTCGGCAACTAAGAAAGAAGCTTTCTTTCCGCAAAATCCATATGGATTTCCTTGTGGCTTTGAGCTACAAATAGGTAGTTCTCATTTTCCCTTTCTTAATTTTTGACTTAGGGGGGGGGGGGTGAAAGTAATGCCTAAGCCATTCAGGAACTATGGAAAAAAAAATTGGGAGGACACTTACACATCAACTTTAAAAGTGGCACACTATAGGTAGCATTATAAGGATCTGTTTGCATGGCCTGTTGGAGACCGGTGCAGGTACTGACCCAAATTCACCCACATTTCTTTCCAACTCAATTACATGAAATCATTTGCAGGAGCTGCCCTAAAAATTTTGGCTTTCATCTGAACGTCTCTGACCGGTTTTTATTCTTAACGTTCATTGGGGATCTTGCGCTCATGGACAATGCTGACGACTATGACACTGGATTCTTTTGTGCCACTAGTTCCTTAAAACTACTCACGTTATATGAAAATTGCTTGAATAGAAATGAAAAAAATTATGAGCCCTTCCAAGAGCTTTGGAAAAGGGAAGACCAGCAAAGCTAGGGAAGCGTTCTAACGGTGAGACATCGCACGCGTTTGGCTTCCCTTGCCAAATTGTCGTCAACTGCATTGACTGAATGGCAATGGGCACACTCGCGCTCACAACGCGCAACTTGCGCCGACGTTCTTCACATCGCCACTGCTCCTCTTTGGGACGTACCCCTGGCGAGTCCAAAGAGCACCCAAACATGTCACTTGCATGATCTCTTACATCATCATTATAGGTCGGCGAACTCACTCATGAGTCGACTCACTTGGACTCACTCAGACTCAGATCGGGCAGTGAGTTTTGAGTCTGAGTGAGTACGGCTCAGTAATATTTTGGTGAGTTTGAGTCCGAGTGAGTCCGGTTGGAGAAAATTTTCGTGCGTGTGAGTCCGAGTGAGTTCGGCTCAGGCAAATTTTGGTGAGTCTGAGTCCGAGTGAGTCCAAAGCGCACGATTTATTTCTTGAGTGAGTCTGAGTGAGTTCTACATTGTTTCGCCGACCTATGGTCCTATCTACTGATCTTCAGCATTACTATCAGTCTTACTGGGATTCACGTTTATGCTCATGTCTACTCACCCGTATTTTAAAGCAGTGTCGTTCAGACACTAATTCAATATTTATTGATCAGAGGCGTGTATTATGTAGGGGGATGCCTTGACCTAGCCACCCCCCCCCCCCGCCAACTCTTCCAAGGAAATTCTAGATAAATACATCTTTGTTGTCTTCTTTTTCAAGAAAAATGACCTTACTGGTTTGCGAACAGTCACACTCGTATTCGAAGGTACTATATCAAAAGGCGCGAAGAAGGGCACCGATTACGTGAGATATTGGTGTTAAAGAGCATTAAAACTATGGTCGAAAAAGCTAATTCTACGTTAACGGACTCATGAGTCGGCTCACTGGACTCACTCATACTCAAATCGATCCGCGAGTCTGAGTGAGTCCGGGTGAGTAATGTTGTGGCGAGTATGAGTCCGAGGGAGTTCGGTTGAAGAAAAGTTTCGTGAGTGTGAGTCCGAGTGAGTCGGGCTCAGGAAAATTTTGGTGAGTCTGAGTCCGAGTGAACCCTAAGCGCAAAATATATTTCATGAGTGAATATGAGTGAGCTCCACAAGTTTTGCCGACCTATGATCATGATACAATGGACAAACACGAGTGGTTGACGATACATATCGCAGAAAGACTTTAGTATCTTATCAAAGATGGCTACGCCAATCGCAGTGCACGTACTAGCGCGGACGTACTGTTGAAGCTGTTGTTACCCTAAATCTTGCCTACATGAGTACTCTTTGATCCTAGCACAAGATGGCATCGCTGTAAAAACTGCCTTTTTTTCATTGGTTTTGTAACTGACTACTGCACCCCTGTTGATCCCTCTCCGCAAGACAATACATTTACACCAACGGTTTTCGGGCGTACTACACAGCCCGTGAAATGACCTTATGTGAAACTTCTGTTAAAGGCCAACTCCGGCGATTTTTCGAGGTCAATGGATCTCAATGAAATTCACTGGGTACGTTCATTTGCACGTGTCCGCCATTCATGCCAAATTACAGGCTTGAGAGGTACGCAGATTCTTTTCAAATGAATTTTATAGATTGCCTCCAAACTCTCACCTCGCTTGCCAGAATTAATGGCAACATTGTGTGTGTGATGTCGATTTTTACAAGGCGACGGAAGTGACGGAACTGAGGTACGTGCCACTGTAGCGTCTGCTTGTCTGCTATGGATCGTGTGTGTTTGGCCAGCGCTTCCTTGGTTGAGCATGCGATTTCCTTTGCCATGTGGGTGGGCGTGCAATGGGTGGCAAGTGGTATTGCGTTGTGGGCCGCACACGATTTCACATAACAGCCACTAAACACTTGCAGCTGATGATTACACTTGGTCTCGATGGTAGAGTGTTTTAACTAGCACTGCCGGCTTACCGCACGGAAAGTACAGTAATACCGTGCCTGTTGAAGAGTGCACGCGAGCAAACTTTAACGCACTGAAACACTTTTCGTAACGAATACCGGGTCCACTGTGACCACGTCTATCTGTATATGGTAAGCTGCGCATCGTGGTTAAGGTACGTACTTGGCTGATGATAATAGATCTTATCGATGTAATAAAGTGTTCCACAAACTTATGCCCTCTTTCCATGACAATATTAAAAGGTCTTAGTCTGACGACAGACTTCTCAGCGTAAGCGTTTTAGCCGATCGCTGCAGTCAGACTTGGACGGCCTGGACAAGTAGTGCCATCTGGCGGCGTTTGCGCAACCAGGCAAGCGCACACTAAAATCTGTTCTGCTTCATCGAAGAGGAACAGCGATGCTTGTTGACCTCCACATGCATCTGAATCGTAGCTGTCATTGTCCGACAGCTCCGAGGAGCTTGTGCACGTGGCATGATCAGTCACAGACATGGTGCGGCGTGGTCGGCGTTGTCACCTATCCGCTGAGTGTCTGCTCTTCGCAGCTTTCGCAGTTTTCGTACTCCGCGCTGGCGCTACCGGCATGCCTTGCAGGATTTCTGGTTCTTACAGAGTAGTACGTCATACGTAGACAGTACACTCGGTTGGATTTCGGTTTCGGTGTTGTGCCTTTTTGCTTATTAAAAATTATTAATTATTTTCGAATTTGCTGAGCATTTCAGCTATCGGGAGTGTGACAAGAGGGTCTCAGGAACATAAAAGCACCATTACCCTGACATGGTAAAAAAATCGCCGGAGTTCGCCTTTAAACAGAAATTATTTGGCGGTCCATTCACAATTTGTTTAACAAGGTTCTAGTGTACAATAAAGAAAAAGAATCACCTATGATTATAATACCCCCTAATGTGAAATCAGAGAGCAGCAAGATTCAAGCATCGGTGGCGCCTAGCCTCTGCTCAAGCAGTTAGCTTAGCACCGGCAGCAGACAAAGCATTTCCACCGGTTGTTCCCAAACTGTGCCAATGTGCACATTTCCGCCAAATCGTTCATGGAAAAATTTTTTGGGTAAAAATGCAAGGAGGCCGCCGTTAAAAAGTGGAGAGGGTCAGGCGTACTACCCAGCAAGTGAAATTACCTTACATGAACTCAACTACAGTTAAACCTGCCTGTAATGAACCTCCATACAAAGAATTTCTCGATATTACGAAGTTTTTCTATTCCCCGCCGTTACTCCTTAGAAGCAAATGTATTTGCTACCTCTATGTAACAAAGTGGCAGCGGGAGGCACCCTTGATATAACGAATTTTCACCGCCGACAGCCAAGGGATTTTGCCCTGGATTTTGTCAGTTTTAGCTCGAGCAGGAACCGCATGCAACCTATGCGGTTGCCCCACCGATGACGAAGCACGAAGCATGGCGCGCTCGAAGCCCTGACGACAGCGAACATTGTGCATGTAGGTGTGCGTGAGGTAGCCAGGTGGGCCTGCACCTCTCGAGCTGGCGTACTTCTTCCACATGCAACCACGCTACAGTTCTAGTACACACTAACCACACCAGCTTTCTTTATAAAAAAACTTTTGCGTCGGCAGCGCCACTGTTCGGTTGTTGCAGAAGTCTCTGAACTGCACTTCGTTAAACATGACACCAGATGACACCACTATAGAAAAGAAAATCCTTGCTTCGTGTCGTTACGCTTCGAATTCGCGCCGCATATGTGGGGCTGTGCCTAGTATGGAGCGCGCTTTTCTGAATATTCCGTGGCATCCGTGTCGTTCGCTCTTCATTTTCGACACCGTGCACGCGTGTTTAGTTTCAGTGGGCGCACATATAACAGCCCCCTGACGACATGCAGCTTTGTGATTTTTATTTTAATGCAGACAACTGCGTCATTGCTACCCAAGAGATGTCAGATTGGGCGTGGATGGGAACTGTCCTAAACCATGGCGGAAATGATGGATCATCGGAGATAGACTCATCCTGTGCTTTGCCATCTTGCGCCGCGCAGCGGGTTCACTAGAACGTAGCCTCCGAGACGGGCTCCGGCAACGCTGGCTCTGAGGGGCACAGGCCCACCTGCCCGCCTCCCGCACACCCGCGCGCACAAACGAGCACTCACTTTCGCCTCACTGTCGCCAGGGCGCTGCTTCGCGCTCCGTCATCGGCGGAAAAAGGCGCATTGCCGGAACCCATCTTGAAGGCCACGACTAGAAGATGACGGAGCAGCGTTGTATCGATGTCCCACAAACATTCAGTATCGCCATCCCTCACAAACAAGCGATAGAGCAAAATAACGCTGTCTTTTGCCGCTAAATAAGTGCTTTGGGCAAGCTCTCCCTTCAGTTCCTCTTTTGTTTATCTTGTGCGCTTCTTTTCCGAATTTTCGGTGAAACTGCGTACGTACAATGAAAACCTGGTTGTAACGAACTTTCTTGGCAAATTGTGAATTGCATTATATCCAGGTTTAACTGCACTTCCTTCAGGTGACATAGCAAAGCCATGAGCAATGCGAGGGAGAATGTGCAATTCATCTTTAAGCTACAACATCTGTGATGCATGCATTCAAATCTGCAGCATTAACTTTCCTTCACTGGACAGACTGTCACGAGGAGCACTGTTTTCTGTGTTATAAGAAAATATTTACACACATATTTCTGAAAAGCAGGTTGATGTGGCTCGAACCTCTAGCACAGCACCCACTTGGAAATGTGCATACAGAACTACGGCCTCCAGAATACAATCTCAATGTTTCTTTTCATATTCCTTTTTAAGGGACACTTTTGTAGAGCACAATCAAACAAATATGCGACACCAGTGCCCCACGGCCATGTTTGGTCGCTACTGGGCCTGATCCAGATCAAATTTCTTGATCGCGATTGGCTCCTTTGCGCAAGCTGCAGAAGGGAGCCGATCAGAAATCTGATCCTGATTTGGCTCAATAGTGACCAGCAGTGCGCCATGTGACACCAGTATACGTAATCAAGGAAAGCACAGTAAAAGAAAGAGGCGAAGCCCAGCTCACTCACCGCTTTTCGTGCCGTCATTCAAAAGCTCCCGCCGCTCCCGCTTGGCCTTAAGAAACAGGTTCTGCCACTGCTTTTTCACCTCGGCAAGACACCGGCCCACCCGTTGTCGGGTGGTGCCGGTTCAGAATGTCTGTCACCTCCTTCCAGCCTTCCAGCTTCTCCTTTTTGCTCATGCCCTCCCCGAGCCGCGGGTTGATCAGGGCCCTCCGGCTCTTCAGCAACTCGAGCAGTTCCATCTTCTCCTCCGTGGGCCAGTGCGGTCCCCTCCGGCGAACGTGGGGCAGGGGGGCCAGGGTAGACGCTTCCGGGCTGGCCCGGTGCCTGGCTCCGCACATCACTTATGACCAGGCCGCTCGGCGACCAGGCCACTTGGGGCTGTCCCACGAGCGTGGGGGAGGGCGAGGACGGCGGGGGGCACAGTCTGCTGCTGCACCACGAGCCGCACGGGGCGTGGCTCTTCGATCGGCGGGTGGCTCCCCTGGCTCAGGAGGAGCCGCATGGCCTGCTGGGGCACTAGCCGAGTCTGGCCGTCCGGCTGGCTCTGGACAATCACGTTGGGCGCCCGGGAAACGAAAAGCTGAATGGCCTGCGGGGCTTTCGGCACGGCGGGCCTAGCGGGAGCGGCGGTGCCGTCCGTCTTGGAAACGTTGTTCGCGGGTTGGCTCGGCGGGCGGCTCGGAGCTTTTTCGGCCACTTTTTCGGCCACTTTATCGGCCACTTTTTCGGCCGCTTGCTCGGCGGCTGGGCTCGCGTCGTCCGGCTGCGGGCGGGGAGTTGCAAGGACGAGGCAGTACGGGTCCGCCGGGTCGCTCCTTTGGACAGCAGGGTCCCGGGAAGGAAAAGGTCCACAGCAGACGGCGAAAGTGGAGAATTACTGTCTCGTCTCGCTCTTTCTCGAACTGCTAGCGGGTCGAATCGCTTTTTTGTTTTTTTTTTTTGTGACGGCCGCGAAAAACGGGGCGGGCGCCAGCGAAGTAGTCATCAAGCAACGCTCGCCGGGAGAAAAAAAAGGAAAGAGTATGGCACAGAAGCAGACGTTAGATGGAGTTGTTTAGATACATCATCTCAATCGTTAAAGAGAAGCAGACAACGTGCACCTTGATGAAAGCAATAAAGACTGTAAACATTTTTGTGCCCTCTCTCTCTCTCCATTTCACTGGCAAAATTTGCACTGCCGAAAGGCAGTGCAAATAACTTTGTTTGACTAAAACATTCACCTGCTAACTAGCAAAGGAAATCTTCGCCATGAGCAACATCATGATAGCTCACTGCTGGCAAGATGCTCTTAGGCTGCACTTTTCATGCCTTGTTTTATCATGCCCATGCCACATCTCGCATCAACACAGCAGTGCCGTCCAACTGGGGGGCGATCTCAGTGCACAGATCCATAACACACAGCATGCGAGACACAATCCTACGTGCTAATTGTTGCTTGCCACATGCAACCTTCCGAAGAGAGCGCCCGAAGTCATTACCAGAAAATTATGTTTCATTAAGAAAGTAAGCAGACCAAGCTCCAACAAAAGCCGCTTGGTGCATTCTTTTCCAACGATCCGTAATGAAGTGTTTCCAACACAGTGTTTGCATCCTATCATTACCACTACCACTACCATTTCCATTCAACATGCATAGTTGGACAGAAGGAGGCATCAGTAAATGATGACAGCAGTGCTATCCTAACAATGCCTGGTAATCACAAAAAATTTAGAAACATAACCACCTAGTGCACTATAAGAATGAAAGTACCCTTTCGGGCGTCTAATTGACCCAGAGCAATGTCGTCGATCTAGCATGTATCTTCCATGCTTCAATGCTGCACACCCCGTACTTTCAAGGTCATGAAAGGCTTGCATGCTATTAGCATGACATAGCATTCTTGAATTAGAAAGTGGAGTGCGGAGCTTTCAAGGACGAGAGTACTACCAAGCCAGATGACAATTATTGTTGTGGGACCAAAAATACTCCCCTCGAAGAGCATGAATTCTTCAGAGTGCCACCCAATTACACCCAACAACAGCACTTACATTGTACAGCTTACCAAATTGCACAGCCACCACACCGAGTTCACCGAACTCATAATTCGCACATCTCCCACACCACTCAGATGAAAGTCGCTCATTTCAATCATTTTTCGGTTTCAGAGCACCGTATCCTGGACACGTGCGTAATCACACAAACACTCACAAGCAACACCTACAGTATTCACATAATGCAACCAGCAACCAAACAAACAGTACAACCACAAACAAACAAATAGCAAATACATGGTACAACCACGAGCAACACTCTAGCGCGACTCGCTACAACTTTGCCAGCATGGGTTGCTAGTTACGTTCGAGTATAAAAAATTAGGGTTCGGACAACGTTCCGCGAGTGCCGACACAATCTGCGCAAAGCAGTGGACTCAGCTGTGACTGAGACATATGTCCCATGGCATGAATTAATTGTGGGACAGATCTGAATAATATTTTCAAAACGCTACAAGGGTGTAAAAAATGAACCTTTTCTTTGACGTAGTGAGCCAAACTTTGGTTTCAACCAATCGTGCAACAAATCTCTACAAGGGTGTGTTAAGGGTGTGTAAAAGGTGTTATCTCATGCGTCAAATTGAAGCAAGGTGTGTAAAGGTTGTTTGTTATATCCACCATTATGCAACATGCACTCTAAGAAATAATCGAGTAAAAAGGGTGTCTTTTTGCTACACAACTATAACCGTCATCTACCCCGCTCACTTTCCTGGCGTTATCACCGCCGTCCCGGCACTTCCCGGTCACGAACGCCACGCGCGTTATCGGCGTGACGTAGCATTCTTGATAGGAATGTGCTGAGGGACGGGTTTTCAAGAGAGGAAACATGAGCAAGCCAGATGACGATTATTGTTGTGTAGCAGAAATACTCCCAAAATACTCGACTTTTTCTTAGAGTGTGGTGTCAAGTGTCATCTCAAACACCTTTATGCAACAGGGTGCATAAAGGGTGTTATCCCATACACCTTATGCAACAGTGTGTGTAAAGGGTGTTATCTCAAAGAGCTTTTCGCACTGCAAAAGTTCAGCGATGTGCCCGTTTCCGTATTTTTGTGTGTATGATCCACACCGAATGCCTTAAGAACTTTAATTAGTTTGGATGCGAGTTACCCACAAATCTCGCATAAGAATGAAGCTTCACAGCTACGCATCAGACTGACATGAAGTCGCACGTTAAAGGCAAAGTTCACGGCCAAGTTCCGATAGACAGCACCCTCTCTGCAAAACCTTCGTGTTGAAGCTCTTTTCTCCTCTTTTTCATGGCAGCCCTTTCAAATTTTTAAATTGGATGACAACCTGTCACTTAGAAGACTGTAGGATTGGGCGTGTTGGTACGACATGATTATGAATTCAAATCAGTGCAACCGACAGGAGGGGACAGAGGAGGACACAGAGCTGTCGCTTAGGCTGTCGCAAGTCAGTGCACATAGCACAGACCATAGCTATGGTCGGATGGATCACAGTTTATCGCTTTCAAGAATCTTCTTCCACAGAACCAATTTGCTATGCACACCATGTGTATGAAATTCGCACCAACGTCAAACAAGGCGAGTGAGATCCAAATGGCAAGAAATCCTGGTGTCACCATAGGAATTTGTCACCATGTCACCATAGGTGAATCATAGGAATTTTAGAACACCAGAAGCCTAGGCTTGCGGGCAAGTCATTAAAAGGATAAAATAGCGCAAGACACGTGAGACGGCTAAAAAGCTTTATCACCGCACTGGTTTCATGCAAACACACTAGCGAGGGGGTAGTTTCCTGTACATGCCACAGTAGAGCTAGGCCTTCGCTATGCCTGTTTTCTGCAACCAACCCAGCGTGGCCATGCCAGGTCACGTGACCTGTGCCTCGCTGGCCAATCGCCCTTCTTCCCCCCTCCATAAAACCGCCTACAATAAACGCGGCAGATCAGTCTCCGTCAGTCTCGGCCGAAAGTCCGTCTGCGTGTCATCACTCTACGCGCCCTCCCGTCGCTAGGCCTCTCCGTCGGCCTGCCGCGGGTTACGCCACGCTCCCTGCCCTACACAACCCCCCACATAAAAAAAAAAAACAAGCGGACAGGTAAGCGAAGCCGCCATTGCCATTTTTGTTCGGCTCACCTTTTGAAGGAAATGTGTTCGTGCAGGGCTCGAATGAAGTGCTCGTAGCGGCGCTCGATGAAGATGAAGGTGGGCAGGCGTGTGCCGTCGCTCAGGTTTATCGTGAGCTCGTGTGTGTCGGCCACTTGGCGGCACCGGTAGGAGGTGATGTCGGTCACCTCGAACGTGACCATGCAGTGAGGTCCAGAGGCGGGCGAGTCGCCACCGCCGGAGGAGGTGCCATTCTCCTTCTTGATCTTCACTGAGTCTGCGACAGCAGGCATATGAATTAATAACCGTGCCGAGTGCAACTATGCTTATAGTCAATTACCAACTGTTCATGGGGTACTGACACGATTTTGACGCAGTGCAAAAGGGACGCATGCACTGTTAACACTCTCCACACACTGGAGTCAGACAACACATATCATATGTTTCAGTTTAATGTTTAAAGATTTCGTCGCCCAGCATCTGCAAGCCAGCCCCAGCCCAATGGACATTATCATGACGAGTCAACACATTTCACAGGGTTTGTGAACTCTTCATACTGCATGCAGCTTGAATCGCATAAATCGCTTTTGAAGCTGCTGGACAACAAGTCACTGGTAGTTTACGTGCACCACATACAACTGGCAGCAGGCAACAGAGCTACTGCTAAACATTTCGCGATTTGCTGTCTCCTCTTGACATCAGACTGTGTTTATATGTCACTGCAGAACTGCTCCTTTGATACGAAAACCAAAAGTTTCTTTTAGGTAGCAATATCAAAAATATATTCAATGCATTCTCAGTTACCCTGATACTCTTTTTAGGGTTCTCGACACCAGTGGCAGTTTTCTTCAACACGGAGCGAGCCACGCGTGATCTTGCGAACATACGTGATTGTATTCCCAAATACATGTGCTCGAGAGTATCACTTCCGCTCTTTGGCAAACCTAGCCTCATATTTCCAAGCGGTAATACAGAAATAACCAACACTCACACGGCAAAAAGTTTCTGTTTCCTGCAACAGCGGTAGCGTTTTACGTTTATGCTGGTTGTCCCAGCGTTCAATTTTGCAATATTCAGGTTGTCTCGGGATTTCAACACATGTGACAACAGACGTTTCCTGTCAGGACCGGAACTATAACTGTTTGACCTCTGGCTGCCAGCGAGATGCCAGGAGTTCGAAAATCGAAGAGTCCCTCCATGTCTTTTTGAAAAATATATGTTTTTTGCCCTTGCACCTCAATATGGGCTCATCACCCTCAATCTTTACTGGATTCGGATCGTACGTTTTCCCTGGATCGTGCGTTTATTTTCCGCATTTTTCTCAGAAACATATCAACCAGGTGCTACTGTACTTAAAATGTGCTGAGCCTTGCGACAGATCGGTAGCCTCTTCCCACTATTAGGACGCCTTTTCCTTGAGACACGAATACACCGCAGCAACAGTGACCTAAGCACCCCACACGCAAAAGACCAAAGGCCAGACCGCCTCTTTTTCTTTCTTTTTCTCGTTTTTTGGGGGTTTTTTTGTTTGTTTGTTTTTTTCTCTTTCCACAGTCAACATGCAGTTGTTGGAGCACGAACATTGGCTCGCTTGGCTGGGTTGGCCGCTTTACGGGCACACAATCGGCTTTATTTGCGACTGTTGGTGACATAAAAATGCGAATGTTCAGCTAGATGCACCACATGCAGCAGACATTGCCAGGCGCGGAGAAGCAGAAAGTTTGAATTAACAGGCTTTAACACACATTGAAATCATAGGAGGCCAACAAAAAATTCACGATTTGTTTGAATTATCAAAAGTCTACTGTAATTACGCAGTGGCCATTCCGTGGAACACAGCAAATAGTTCACTGCAATGCTGAAAGAAGTGGCATTGCTGGCGCTAAACAATCCGGCGCGAACAAGCTCAGGAATGAGTGATTAGGGAATGATGACGATTGTTGAGGTTGTTGGTAAGCATAAGAAAGCCCGCATGCACACCAGTGGCGTAGCCAGGGGGTGGCAGACCGGGCACGCCCCCTCGAAATTTTTTTTCGCCATGGCATACAGAGTAAAAAATCACCATTTCAAGGAGGTGCCCCACCCGAAATCAAGGAGGTGCCCCCCCCCCGAAAAAAATTTCTGGCAACGCCCCTGATGCACACCTACCAAGTGACTGGCACTTGTCCTTGCCGCCAACGTGGTACGAGACAGCGCTGTCGGCAGTCAGGTCTTCCCAAACACCAGCGGAGTTCTCGTCGTACCGCTGCTGGTCCTTGCCTGCTGACGCTGGCGGGTATGCTGCCCACGTCACGACATGTCCGTGCTTCTGAGCATCCAACACAGAGAGACAGCCAAGAGAGACCGCGTGTGAGACGAGGCTGTGCACTGTTTTGTACTTGAAATACTCCACTCCGCACTACTTCTTAAAGGGACACTAAAGTGAAACAATGATTTGGTTTAGTTTGATAAAGTGTACTCTGAGAGTCAAAGGCCTGACCACACGTACGCGTTGCAGCTGTCAGCGCGCGCGGCTTTCTGACGCAGCGTCGCGCCCCTCTCTCCATTGGAGAGAGAGGGTGCGCAACAAGCGTAGCCACGCGCCCTTTCTCTCCACAGGGAGAGGGCGCGGCCGCCGCGTCAATAACCCACGCGCTGACACACTGCAACACGTGCGTGTGGTCAGGCCTTAATGTCGCAAGCTTCACCATCGTAAGCTCATTGTTAGAGGAGAAAATCATAGTTGAAGTTTCATTTTTAAGTTTCACGCCGAAATCTTCGCGCGCGATGTCACGGATTTCAAAATGTATTTTTTGTATTTTCGCGACATTGGCTCTGTATATGACACTTGTGTCTTTGAGGACAGGATAGCAATTGCCCTTACTACAATGAGCAGCCAAGTGGGCATGCTCATTTTTCTTTAACGTCATTCTGTGCTCTCTGAGCCTCATGTTAACGCACGGCCCGTAAGTAAGTGCAATTGCTATCCTGTCCTCAAAGACACAAGTGTCATGTACAGACATCAAGATCGCACTGTCAGAGAAATCATCGAGGCATTCCACATCAAGAAGGGGGGAAAGGGTTGTATTTAGCACCAATTAGGAAATATGTAGGACCTAGCAGACGCCATCAAAATCTATGACGTCACGGTGTTTGGTGCGGGAATCTCAAGGTGGCGTCTCCACCCGCATTTTCTTTTCGCACGTTTTCTCACTTACGAAGCATCGTCTCGCGGTAAGAGTGGGGTTTTCAGGATTGTAAAATTGTACTTTAGTAATACGCCAAGAATCGTGTTTCTCTTTAGTGTCCCTTTAAAAAAGGAACGCTCTGCTCAAAAGCTTTTAAAATCTTTGCTTGATCTAGATGAAGCTCACTGAGTTCATGAAGGAAGCAAGGAAATTTTCAAGGGATCGTTTCTTTCTTTGACACCACGTTAATGAAATCCCGGAGATAATGAAGCGAAGGAAGGTATAGAAAGCATTCACCGTACTGTTTTAAGCATATTGTAGTAATTGCGATATAGATGTGAAGAAAGTAAAGCGGGCAAAAAGACAACCTGCGGCTAGCAGAGACCGAACCTGCGACCTTCGGATTACGTGCCTGATGCTCTGACCAACTGAGCCACAGCGGCAGTCATCACCCCCCATCCACTTATCGAGTATTTATGTACATGCAGACCTGGTAATGTTAGTCAGCACTACTCTTAGCCATGAAGGCGAGTGTGGAACAGTCTTTTTTGCCAGGCATCACGTGATATAGAAGATAGCTAACTGATATAGAATTGCCTATGCCACAATTATTACAATACACTTAAAACAGCCCAATTAACGCTCCCTATACTTTCCTTGGCTTCATTATCGGCAGGTTTTCATTATGAATCTGTCACACAAAGAAAGAAGCCCTCGAAAATTCCCTTCCTTCCTTCATTCACAGTGAGGGTCCCATTTCGGCAGGGTTGATGCCTTCAGGTAGTATGCGAGGGCTTACTGGTCAGCTGTCCGCTCGTTAAAGGTTCATGTGCTACATGATGCCATCTGGCAAAAAGACAGTGTTCCACACTCGCTATCCTGGCTAAGAGTGGCGTTGACTAACACTGCCAAGGTTTGCAAGCACATAAATACCCTATAAAATGGATGAGGGGACAACCGCCGCCGTAGCTCAATTGGTAAACGCATCGGGCGCGTAATCCGATGGTTGTAGGTTCGGTCCCTGCCGGTGGCAAGTTCTCTCTTCGTACACTTTACTTTCTTCACATCTGTATCACAACTATCACAATTACCACAATACACTTAAAATAGTACAGTTACCACTCCCTATACTTTCCATGGCTTCATTAACTGCTGGTTTTCATTCCCCGAGTTCATGTAACTTGTGCACTGATGTCAAATATGCAATTATTTTTCTAGTTCAATACGCAGTTTTTAAAATATCAAATGTTCTATGTTCCACTTTGGGAGCAATAGTTGCAAAAGAACTGAAGTTATGGTAGGTTGAAGACCCGTGACTGAAATCCCCGTGTGACATCAAGCCACTTGCGAATGTGCAACATACGATACAAGGAAAACTGTTTAGAGAAGACACCATTAACATGGTATCAACTGCTCAACGTAAAGTACCACCATGTAGCAAATAAGAAACATGAGCAGATTTTTGAAAGGCTAAACACAGAACAAACGAAGGATGACCCTAATTATGCACATGTAAAAAAATGATAAATAAAATAAACTGAAAAACCATGGTAGTAACACAAACGTTAAACAAAAAGGTCACAGCATCTGTGCTGTAAGGTTCTCTCCTATTGTGCATGTGTTTGCACACCTCTTGTTCACAACAAGCCTGGAATAGAATAACATTCTTGTCTGTCACTGTGCTTTCTGCATATAAATCACAACAAACTTGAAACACACTTGCCCAAGTTAACCTCCCGTACTCGTGTGCAGTTTTCACTCGAGCCTGTGTTTGTGCAACGTAAGCATCCCCGATGTAAACTCACCTCTTTCGTGATTTCCAGCTTCCCGGATATCGTCTCCTCGCCGCGCGAGCTGAGCATGCGTACGGACACATTGTCTTGTGTGTAGCTTAACTGCACCAGAAGGAAAAAACAACAACAAAAATTAGGAACAGAGCACTTTCCTATATGAACATGATTATTTGAGATAAAAGACCACCTAATTAAGAGAAAAAAATGAACCTGGGCAGGTGACACTGTGAGAAGGACAGATAACCGATGGCCAGTTATCTGCCGTGGCGGTAGAGTGGATAGACGGTCGGCAGCGCGTATACAAATGCACACAGCGGCGCTTCGTTATCAGCAGTTTGAGCCGATTGTCGCCGAATAAAGTGCGTTGATGGCAGCCCTAATGGTGGTATATAAGCTTTCCATTGCCAGATTAATGCCCAAAGCCGGCCTAACATTTCTATTACGTGTGAGATAAGCGCAATCTGCCAATGAATGGTGTGCTGGCCTTCGGCAGCAGTCGATTGTTTTCGCACTGCGCTTGGTGCTTTTTCCTGTTTTATTTGTACGTGTTTACCTTGTGTTTTGCCTATACTACAGTAGCATTGTAGTCACGCGACTGAATTAATAATTTACGTCTTGTTCGAGTGCTGCTAAAAATAGAGAAAAAGCCTGTATTTCTGCGTAATGAGTTGTAGCAGAACTTTGCGCACTCTGCTGTTCTGCTTGCACATATACGCATCTGCAATTTTTTTTGTTTTTCCTTTTTCGTAATTCTAACCGGCCTTTGCAGACTCTACCTCATGCTTTGCGGTAGCACAATGATTTCGAAATCACTGACACTTCACGAGATGGGGTCGCTAAAATTCTGCATTCACACTTCGATATTTAGTAGTTGTGTTTAGGACTCCAAATGCACCATGCACCATGTGCTTGAACGACAAAGCGGCACCCACATTGATATGATCTAGGCGAACAGACGGTACGACGATCACATCTAGCGCCAAACCAATATGTGCATGCACTCACTTATCAGAGTGCAGATAAGCCTGGGAAGGCGAGAAGCTTGTGTATATCGTGTAGGCTTCTGTACAAGCATTTGAAACTGGGCTAACACAACAGAATAAGCCACTCTCTGAGGACATGAATCACATCAGCACACATGCAAACACGTTGTGGCTAGCACACGACTCAAGGAGCCATCCACACTACGGGGTTTCGTCCACACGCCGCTTGGTGCCGACTCTGTTCAATCTCGAGGCCAATAGCAACAGCAAGAATACCAAAAGTATGGGACGTGCGGCCAAGGACACCAATGGGTCAGATGGAGCAAAAAAATTAAGAAAATTGCATGCATAAAATTGAATCATCTCGCACAAGATAGAGTGGATTGGAGATCATTGGGAGTGGCTTTCGTGCTACACTGGGCATAAAGTAGGCTGATGATGATGACGAACCTCAAAGTTACAGTGGTTATCCTTTCATATTAGATATAAACAAAGAAGTGACAATTCTGAATAGTGAATTCTCTCAGAGAATCCAGTATAAATCAAATGAGGACTGTTCAACTCCTTAGAATTTTGAATGTTTGGGCACATTTGTAAGAAATGCAGGCTAAAAATTTTGCTGCCAAACGTTATCCTGTTTACTGGCCCGAGAAATGCAAACAATGCCTGTTGCCTGCAGCGTGAGATGAGCATAATCCCGCTGCTCATATCACAAGTAATTTTCCATTAAATTCTAGCATTTTGTAATGATGAAAAGTGTGCAAACAAGAGAGAAAAACAAAGAAGGTTGCAAACATGGCATTGCCACATCTGTGCTCCTTTTTTTTTGGGGGGGTAAATTCTGGGGTTTTACGTGCCAGAGCCATGATGCCATTAGAGGGCACATTGTAGTGAGGGACTACTGATTAGTTCATTGAGTTCTTTATAGTATACCTACAAACAAACACACGGTCCAATTGTAATAACATCCATCCAATTCCAATTTGCACCCATCAATATGCAGCTACTGCATTGTACAGCAAATAATGTATGGGAAATTACGCATTATACAATGATATTGATTTACAGTACCATAAATGGAGTCATTTAATGTTGCAATGTAGTATGGATAACTGCTTCTAATATCTGGGAAGCCACAACACCATTGTGCATGTCACCAATCCCCCAGATAACAAAAACACAGAATATCCACCGAGTGAATGATGATGAGTGGGCGAAGCTGCGGAGGTTCATCGGTAAACCGTGAATCTTCCGTGAATTCTGCCCGGTACATCATCACCGACGTGAGATCGGGCGCATTTATACTAAAGGGTCGATGAGAGTTATGGTGACTGAAGCAATCATGGTTACACCGTGAAATCTTCAGTGGTTGCGCCCAGCAGTAATCAAAGCGATAGTGTGTGTGAAATTTTATTCAAACTTCAACGACCGGTCGTCGTCCATGGTCCACCAAGCAGCACGATCCGGCAAGCGCACTCATACGGCGGTCCGCACAATCGGAGAGCAGCTGCACCGCCAACGCCATCTAGCGTACCTTCACCCAACTGCCATATTGTACGCATGTCTATGGGACAGCGCCCTCTCGGAAACGAGACGAGAACTGGAGATGAGGACACCATATCCACGGAGTGAATGATGATGAGCGGGCGAAGGTTCGGAGGTGCGTCGGTAAACCGGTAATCTTCCGCGAATTCTGCGCAGTACATCATCAACGACGTGAGATCGGGCGCATTTATACTAAAGGGTCAATGAGAGTCATGGCGACTCGCAGCTCACTTTAATTTTACATGTACGTTGTGAATTTTTTTATTGTTTAATCACGCACAGGAGACATCTCACACCGGCACCACCTTGGAGGTCGAAATCCATTGCCTACTGGCTACTCAGAATGCATGGACAACCGAGGACCGCCGAGGTTATGCCATAAGGAGCATCGCCCCTAAATATATTCATCATATACAAGTACTAAACGAGAGGTGGCTACATACAACGGGGACGCACGACCCACGGCTTAAAGGGGTACTGACACAAAAACTTTGGCCTCGCGTTTTTTTGCTGCAATGTGTTGCTGGGGGGCCTATTAGTCATAACACGGCACCTAGTTTGCTGCAGCGCGCGACAGATATTTAATTACAGGCTCCTCATTACCGACCAGTTTCAGTTTCGGTTTGAGAGAGCTCGAAAAACGACAAGCCGCCGGGTGCAACTATCACCACCTAGCGTGCGCAGCTCTCGATCACGTCAGCACACGGAAATGTGACGCACTTCCGCACGGTCCGCATCAAGAAGTCCTTTCGAATAGGAAACGGGACAGCAGTGTCGCCAAAAACAAAACTTTCAACGCAAGCGCCGCTGCCACGGACTCGCGACCAGCCGCCGAGAAGTATAGACTGTCGGAACAAACGCGGCAAAAGAAAAATGGCCGCTATGACGTCATCCTAACTTGTTGCAGCGTGGTCACGTGAGGGAAGTAGGGGGTCACCGAGGGTCACCTCTGATGGTGTCAGTAGAGCGACGGAGTCGATCGCTCACACAAACTTCAAAATTAATTTAAAATACCTTCCAAGCTATATTCACTGTTGATATTTTGCAGATGATATACACATGTTCACGGTAATCGAACCCGCAGGCTGTCTCGGCCGCAAAATTTTGTGTCAGTACCCCTTTAAGGAGCTTCGCCCCTAAAACAGCCCCTCATTGGACACGCTAGTGCTAATGATTAATCTCACTTATGGAGGCGCAATGGCAAATGATCTGCACGATGAGATGCATCATCATAAGATAACCCAGAATAATGCTGGGTGTCCCTACTTTCAGACATTTCTGCTTAATTTTGCAAAGGCTCCCCATTTGTTTTGGTGGTTTTGTTCAGCATAATTTCAGCACTCCATTGCAACAACGCGCTCGGCCTAATACACAATGTTATGCTCTGGTAACTACACTTGAATAGTGGCTCATTTGCAAAAGCACATGAGGAGGGGCGGGGGGCAATGTAGCAAATGAAACTAATTCTTCTATTTCTGCATCAAGTTTTCAAAAAACTTAGCGCAGGTATGTAATTCTCTGAGCTGCTTTCAATACCTGTAATGAGGTTTTGCAGTGTTCAAATTTTTCAAACAGAAAAAAGTGCCTTGTGAATTGCATCGAATACCAAACTACTCTCAAATATTTAAAGTTTGAGAATTCACACATCCCTAGCACGTACCTGTTGCAACATTACTACTGGATGGATGTTCAAACATTTAGAGAGGGCACACAGGAAGTGAGCAAAAATTTATAGTGAGCAAAAATTTATAGTGATCAAACGGAAAACCAGGAAGAAAGCGACACTCTCCATACCGGATCAGAGCCGGGAAAACACGGCGGCTGATGCACCAGTTTTGTCCTCGCCAAACGCGTCCCCATATTCCCCGCCACCAAAGGCAGCACGGTGAGTGCCATTGACAGCCACAGCGACAAACAATGAGCAAATCTAGCGCCAGAAAGGTTGAACGGCGTAATAGACCAACATCCTTTTCTTTCGGTCACCGGCACGCGTCACACACGAGCGAGAACAAGCCGTTACAGAGTGCAGCAATCGAATTTTATCTTATCAGAGCAAAAGCCATGACCCCCCCCTCCCACCTCAACACCACACAGATATACTACACACACACACCATTTCGGCACGCTCGGTGAATGTGCGTCAGTGTCACATCGGGACGCGTGGCCACAGAAGTGACAAAACAACAAATGAGTCAAGCAAATGACATACAAATGGTAGCAATACACAGAAAGAGGAAGCATCACAATTACATATTTTCACAATGCGGCTTCGGCTTTTGGGAACAGATGCCCAACATCATACCAATAAAAGTGAATGTGCTGTTGATTCATTTCGGTAGCGCAAAAAGATTAAAGACACAGACAATTTTTTTGCGCTACTGAAATGAATGCCAGCAATCACAACCAACCAGCCCGCATTACCGCTTTGAGTGCTCTTGATTATTTGCTTTAGAGGTGACTTTGTTCCAATGAACAAGCCCTTTTTTTAGCTTTCATGCAATAAAAAATAACTTTTAAAGAAACAGAAAGAATATATATGTAATTATTGTAGACCCGAATACAGTAGAAAACTTATCTGGCAGATATAATGAAAAAGATATCGATCACAAATTTCTAAGTACAACTTTTTTATTGATATCATCAGAACGTATGCTCACAGCAAACATATTCTGACAACAGATAAGGTATTGTTATAAAACAAAATACAGCCATACTTAAAGGAAAGATGATTATTATATCATATACAGTGGCGTAAATCCATAAAGACCACAAGGGGGGGACGCACATCTTGCAATGGCGGCCATATTGTTTTTATATATATGCTTCATTTTTAATCATACAAAACTAAATTATGCATTCACATATAATAATAATAATAATAATAATAATATTAATAATAATACTTATTATTATTATTATTATTATTATTATTATTACAAAACAAGAATCGGCGCCTGGTCAGAAAAAATAGCACATATGAGTATCCAATAGTAAGCGACATCGGATGGCGAAGTTTCTAATAGCAACTCGTAGGCAGGCGCTAGCATTTCTGCATCTGCATCATTCCGGTTAAATTACGCAATAAAAATTGTACCACTTCTTGTGCTAACGCATAAAGGTATTCCCCATCGTGTGTACCGGCTAGAAGTACTTAGTTTCTGTTCAATGAAGGTGCTTCAGATTTCAGAGTTGGTTTTACGGAGAATGCGTTGTCCTTGACTGTCAAAAAATTCAAATGTGACATTTGGAAGCTAAATCTCGAGGGGGGACACTTGCATGGGGTGTCCCCCCCCCAGCCTGAACACAGGGGGGGTCAGGACCCCCCTGACCCCCCCATGATTTACGCCACTGATCATATATAATTAAACCTATACAACCACTCAAACCATCACGAAGGCATATGAGCAGCGATGTTTTTCTGAACATTCTGCAACAAGATGACATGATGTCATTGACTTTTTGTACATCTACCCGGATCTAGTTGATAGTGTATTGGTAGATAAGTACAATGCAGCGATCTAACGAACCCATACACTGAACACAGTGAGCTGCTGTAGGTTTTCTTTCTCCGCAAAAATTAAGACATTTTAAAAACTGTGATGCCCCATTGCGGTATACTGTAGTACAGGGGTGCAGCCAGAATTTTTTTTTAAGGGTTGGGAAAGAATGGGGGAACGCCAACCCCCCTTTATGTATGTTTACAAATGTGTTTGCATGTGTGCATGCATATATACACATACAAAATGCACAAATTTGGGAGGGGGGGGGGAGGGGTTTGAACCCCCAAACTACCTCCTGCTACACCACTTTTGTAGTGAGGGAACTTCCGATTAAATGACAGCAAGGGTTGATGTGCATCCAACATGTATTATGAAAGCAATATCATAACGCAACGCTATCAGGGGCGAGGCTGCTACGGCCAGGTATCCGAAAGTCTCACAATGTGCTCGGCAGCACATTGCAAAATAATAATGACTAAACTTAGTGAGAGAGGAAAACATCATTAAGATGAGCGAAGCACTGAAGTATATACCAATTCAGGGAAATCCAAGGTCAAACAGGTGAGATCAAGCTTTTCATTTAAATTCAATTTAGCACGACCACAGAACCCTGTGTCATGGTGCAAAGTTCAATTTGCTTATTTAAAGGGATACTGAACCAAAATCAGAAAATTTTACAAAAATGCTCAAAATGAGTACTCAGTGTACAAGTAACATCAAACGTCGTCACTTATCGAACTTTTCAGCGAGTGGTCTTTTTGCTATGTTTTTGTGAGCATGCGCCAAGCCGTTCGGCCAACACGAGTTGGAGGTTATGACGTCCATGACTCCCTCATTCGACAGCCGGCCGCCATCTTTTGAAGCGTGCTCGCCGTCACATAGCTGCACGGTATGTGTTCATGTCGTGGTCCCTCTACCAGTGATGAATTCACCTCTGATGATGCAAACGATATTAACTTGCCAAGAAATTACGGTTACGAGCCTTCTGCGCCAATGACGAAAAGAAGCAGGAGGCCATAGCCGTGCCAGTCAGGCTGTCCAAGGCCACCAACATGGTTCAACTGCTGCAGCAGCAATAGACAAATTAATGTTTCGAAGGATGTAAAATGTATTGTTTCATCAGCTTCGTTGAGGCAGAAAGGCATTTATTACTACGGAATCGAGGCATCGTAGTTCGTCGCTTTGTGTTTACCTATGCAGTCAACGTTTGACCACTATGCAGTTCATTCTTTACACGACGAGGCACAGCATCAGTGGAATTTCTCAGCCGTTTCATAGCTTCCTCATGATGGAGAGCACAGAATAATCGAAAGCAAGCCTCGTTTGCCCGCATTACCGCTAGATGGCATCACCGTCACATGCTTTTGCTGCTTTTTTTTTCGAATGCAGCTAAGTGGAGCAAGGAAGTGTTCTGAGCTAGATAAGGAAGTCAATTTTGAAATGTGTCCAGGTTTGGCATGATGGCTGAGCAGCACGTATCCAAAGCCGACACGACTTATCATCTCTAGGAAACGTATGCAACAGTGTGTCAAGACCGACAATCCTGTTATCACAGCCTTCAGCACTACAGTTGCTAGGCATTTCCTTCCGCCACTACGCTTCATGAACGAGGAACAGGAAAGCATTTGTCGTACAAAGAGATAAGTTTTTTACCGCCGTTTCAGACATACCACAATTGCAACTGAGTAGCGCCACCAGCAATGAACGGGTACCACAGCCCCCGCAGATGCTGCAGTCGCACGTGCGCGGGGTGCCATGATGTTTTGCAGCTGCCACGGCGGCTGCTAAGCACAACCGAAAATCGCTGAAAGATGTTTCTCGTCCTTTTTTTCAAATCACTTTGTTGTATTTGCCAGTTTTAGCAGTTAAACTCTTGTTTTGTGACGTAACACCACCCTCAAAGTCATTGTTCCGTATCCCTTAAAATTAGTGTGAAACATGAAAACACATACATTGGGCAACTTAATTCTGAACAAATTTAAATGACCTATGTTGCTGATGAGCCGATTCTACTGGCTGTTGGAAGCAAGATCTTCATTTGGGACTCCGCATGTAGAATACAAAAGAAGGTTTACACCTCTTTACTTCTGTGAAATGAAATGCCAATTAAGCGCATTTGTCACACCATTTTGAAGGAAACATGTGATGTGTTACCACAAAGCTCACATAAACTCCTTACACTGCATGTGAGAGTTTCACTTAAGTTTTGCCCACAACACCACCTATCAACAAAATGCTGAGCTGCGTACCATGTACCAAATATGCTCTCCTCTCCATAAATGTCCTAAAAGTTGCACATAACATACTTATTATATCGTTTTGTATTGCTGCAAAATTATTTTGTAAGCTCTTCTTTATCTGAAGTTTTTCAAATACATTCGAAAAAAAAGATTAAAAACTCCATGCCTAAATTACCTGCCTTCTAATGTCCGTATATGTTTGTATATTATTTGTTTCATCTCAAAGCAGATTCAGCATATGATGATCATGATTACTTTTCAGTTACCACGTTATTTGTAGAGGAGCCCCCTTCCCCTACCCCCCAATGTTAACAAAAAACAAAATCGTGGAATGCTTAGTACTTCCTAAAAATGTGAAAACAAAAGCCTACATAGACCTTCTGTTGAACTTTCTGCTGATTTGCTGGTGAAGTTTATGTTCCACTTAGCGTTGATGTTGCGATGAACTTTGCAGTGGTATTTCTGTCAAACTTTATGGTGAAATTTTGATTGGACTTGCTCTTAGGCTTCCTAAGAACTTCCCACTGATAATCATATACATTCTGCTGGCATTTATGAACACTAATATTGACATCTGCAGAATTTTCAGGCATTGTTCACTTTCCCTTCTGCCAAGGTCCTCGGGAACCAAAGGTGTAAAGTGTCTACAGAAGCTTTCAGACTACTTTTTTCTTTGGACTCAGCACACCAACTGTACTATTTACTTGCATCTCTCAAGGCCATTTTTGTTTATTAAGTTGCAAGGAGTAAGACCATGCTAATTGCACTGTTTAACTGCATCTTCTAGTTACACTCTATGAAATCCAACTCTCCCAGTACACACTTCAATCCATACAGCATATATCACATCCACTTCCAACAACATATCATTGTCTACTCGATTCACAGCACAAGTGCACACACCATTCACAGAAACTCTTAAGCAGGCGCTCGATATCCACGCTTATTAACACTACCTTATGATCTGTGAAGTAGCACGAAGCATATTGCATAGCTTGCACACATTCCCGATTGTGAAATGCCAAATCGGTACACGTGCCTCTATTAGCAGCTGCCGTTCACCATAAAGTTCAGCACATCAGCAAAGAGTTTAACAGCACATCAACAGAAGGTCAAAGTAAGCTTTCGCTTTCACCTTTTTTAAGTGCCAAGCATTGCCCAAATTTTAATTTTTTTTACTGACACGAACACCGCAATGATGATGAAACATATACGCAGTGACGTATTTTTTTTTTTTTTTATCTTTTGACTCACGCAAACAAAGCAAAAGACGAAATCATTGTCTTTTGGGGCCTCCATTTCTGGGTTCTCCAGTGTGAAGGTATGCATGGATGTGTGGAATTATCTTAATGAAACCAATCGGTCAACTACCTAAACAGGTATTCTTATCTTTTTGTGTATAATCACATATATAAAAATTTTTTTTGAAATTGGGTATTGATTTATTTTATCATTAATTACTAATATGTGAAAAAAAAAGCTTTTTTTTATGCATTCGATCGAGCCACTAAGATTTTCTATATAATTTTGAAGATTTCTGTTCTATAAACTGCCTTATAGTAAAGTTTTACAACATTTTATAAAACCACTCAATTCTTGGGCCAATGCCACACAGTGGGTGTGAGCCTCAGTGAATAGGTGAACAACAATGCTTAGGCAGCATGCTAATTTTCTTCTCTTTAACAATTTTTTTGGACTTCACAGTACCTTGAAATATAGACATTCAAGGCTTTCGCCTTAACAAAAAAATATTCTTCATAAAGCAGTAAACGTTCGGATTACGCAGCCAAACCACGTCCCGTAAAGCCACAGAGCATGTCCTCCAACGCAAACCGCGACCGCCTGTGCACATACCATCCGTATATACTCCCGAACCCTAGCCTAAGACAGCTGTCCGATAACAATCTAAGAGTGGAAAAGCATCAACAGCGTTCACCAACAGCAACATAAACAGGCACGACACGAAGTGTCCGGCCTTGAATCTGGTTGAAGGCCCCAGCAGCGTGTTTGCATCAGCCGACACGTATCGTTTTATTTGTTTTTTTAATGCGAAGAGCTGGCTACAGTTCCACCGAATCACACGGAGCATATTAATAAAGAATGGACACACTAGGAATGTCATTCGATCAGAATTAAACTCCGGGGTTTTATCTGACAAAACCACGACACGATCACGGGGACACGCCGTAGTGAGGGGCTAATTTTGACCAACGGGAGTTATTTAAAGTTAACACCCTAAATCAAAGGAGACGGGGTGTTTTTCCGCATTTCAACTCCCTTCATCGAAATGCGGACACTGCGGAGGCCGGAAATCAAACCAGCACCGTGCTTAGTAGCGCAACTCAAACCGTTCAGCTAATGCTCAGAGGCGGGCGTGATGACATCAAAAAGCAACCACGACCGTTTACGACAGGCCTACGTTAACGCGATGTAGCCATTGGAGGTGTCAAAGTCCGTTCGAGCGTTCTCACGAAAAGCAGCACACTTTAATTGGGAAGCATCGAGGCGTTGATCAAGCGGCATAGTTTCGGCGAGATTCGAAAAGAAAACAGCTACCCACAAACATGACAAGCCGGGGAGTACGTTAAGAGCGAAATTAAGCCGTTATCCGAGCCGCTATTACGGCCATCGCATTTGAAACGACGTCGAAACAACTTCGTAACGAACGATAGAAGCACTCACTCCGTTCTAATCTGGGCAACGAGTTCGAAAAACACAAGTGCGGGCGCGCTTATCAGACGATTCAAACTGCGTCAAGCGAGCTTCGCCTCAAAACAAGGTGTCGAAGTGTTCTATATTCTCGTGGGCTTGCTGTTAAATGTCAACGCACAGTCGCACAAAAAAGGAATTAATTATCCTTACTTGCTTCTCGCCCCCCTCCATCCGCCATCTTTAAAGTCCGTTGCTGCTGCCGATGACGTTTGCGAGCTTTTCGCGTGACAAAGGAGCTTGCAACTTTGCTTGAAATTTTCGTAAACGTAATAAAACTTAGGCATGCGTAGCTAGCATATACATAAATTAACTAATCCTGTAGAAGTGCTACGTTGAATACATCTTGAATAGATTTATTTGTTGCCTCAAACCAACAATCAGTTTTTGTTGAACCGCTTTCGATGAGCAAATATTACGTACTATCAATTTGACAAAAATGTGTTGGATTGCGCGGTAATTTTAATCATGTGCACTCATTGTAAAGTAATTTAAATGCTTTAATGAAAGCTGACAGCTAATAATTTTAGATTAGTTTCGAAACTACGTCTAGGAAATGGTTGGCCGAAACGACGTTTTCCATTGATCTTTGCCAAGTGTTGATCGTTGTCGTTTCGAGGGGTGTTCGTGGCTTCTTTCGTGTAGTACGTATCGAAAAAACACTTCGGAAGCGACTGAAAAAAGAAGGAAGTGTCTCTCTTATCAGTCTCGAACGGCTGTGCGCTCGCCCCGTAAACCCGGACCACCTTGGAAGCAGTGTTTCCTTAATTTTTGTTTTCTTTCTGTGCCACCACTTCGGATGACGCCCGGACTCCGTAATCCGCCGCTACACCGAGGTGCTTGTTCCTGAGTGAGCGGTGTTGCCTACCGCACTCATAAGAGCTTCCAGTGTTTGCTTCTGGCCGCGAAGGGAACGGATTTTATTGTGTTGTTTCGTCCATCCCTTTCACGATGGCATCCGCCAACGCATCGGGTAGGAGCTACGCCTTCAAGGTAGTACTACTGGGCGAAGGCTGTGTCGGAAAGACTTCGCTCGTGCTTCGTTACGTCGAAAACAAGTTCAACGATAAACACCTCTCCACGCTACAGGTAAACAAAAGCGACGCTTCGCGCAAAGCATCACCTCGTAACGACGTAGCGCTCTGTAGAGACTCCCAAAACTGAAACACTGAATACTCGTGGCATTTTCTGTCTCCACTTCAATTGTAACCCCGTTGTTTTCTTGCCTACGCGCGGTGTTCTTTAATCGTAACTTCTTCCTATTTTTTTTCGCATGTTGCCCGAAGTCCTGTGTCGGTGTACGTTCTTGTTTCAAAATAACTGTACCGGGCCAAGCTACCCACCGCTTTCGCTCACAAGGGCAGTGCAATCAGTACAGAAACCCACCGCGCCCCAGGAAATCCGCCCATTTAGCTGTCAATCACGTTCCCAGACTAAACATTCCGCCGTCAATGCCGGTGAGGCGGCAGTGCTTTCGCACGTTGAAACGGGACGCGGTTACAACGGGATGCATTGTAGTACCCCGCTATCGTACTTTACAGCTAGAAACCACCAGACGCTGAAGCTTGCATTTGTTGCAGAGTGTCCTCAAACCTTTCGAAGAAACGCTCAGCGCGGGGAATTTGTGATAAAAGCCGTCGACATTCACGCGTTTCGGCTACTTTCGGATATCGAAAGTACAGCGTTTTAAAAGTACGGTACTTTCGGTTTGTGCGAAGACTGTGCGTGTTTCAGTAGTTTTAGCGTCGCCGATTCGCCTAGCCTAAGGGAAGAAAATCGCCTAGCGCACGCCTTAAGTGCGCTCGGCGCTACCCGATTGTCTGGGAGAGTTTATCGCAATCTTTCTCACCCCTTGCGCGATACGGCGTTTTTTATCGATATGCCGTCGACGTAGGGCCCAATGAACAAATCCCTTCGCCTCTTGTTGCCTAATCGAGTTCTCTCACGTATTGTTTCAGTGAAACCCCGCCGCTTGGGCAGCGGACGCGGTGGTTTCAGTCGGTTTCGTCAGCGCCAAATACCGGCGGCCGCATTTTTCGCGGTCTTTTTTTCCCGGTTGCTGCGACCTTCCCGTTTGATTCGTGCGTGCAAGCATCAGCGCTCGGTTGTAACGACGCTCGCGTATGATTTACGGTTCGGTGCGTGCGACGCGAAACCGGCGTTAGTTCGAGCAGTGGTGTGTGTACTACGTATGTGAAAGTGCACGTACGATTGGCTGATACGGACGTGTGAATTGATCATCCTCTAAATTGCAGCAGTGCATGCATGATAGCGCTGACAAGGCCAGGTTCATGCTATACAGCTATTAAACCTTAGTTCGCCCAGAGCCATAGCGCTGTAGAAATGTTGGCGAAGTGATGTCTGGGATTTCCAGACCGACATTTTTACCGAATTAAGACAGTGCTTCCCAACTGTCATACCAACAGCGGTACTTTTGCATTCTGAAAGTATGTAGCAGAGTTTCTAAAACTTCGAAAGTGTATGCCAGTGCCATTTTACATACAAAAAAACATAAGTGATCAGTATATGTTGTTTGTTCCTTTCATGTGTTTTCTATAACGAACTCACTCAGACTCAGATCGAGCCGTGAGTCGGCGTAACATTTTGGCAAGTTTGAGTCCGAGTGAGTCCGATTAAGAAAACTTTTAGTGAGTGTGAGTCAGAGTGAGCCCTAAGGGCGAGGTATATTTCATGAGTGAGTCCGAGTGAGCTCCACATTGTTTTGCCGACCTCTCGTCCTACCTACTCAGCTTCAGCATTACTATCAGCCTTATGTCGGCTCACGTTTATACTAATTCATCTACTCGCACATCAACGCAGTAGTGTTCATACGCCAGCTCAATATTAATTGAACAGATGCGTCAGTTACGAAGAGGGGAGGTGGCATGACCCCCCCACCCCCATTCTTTTTCAAAGGAAGGTCTTGTTAAAAATATCACGTGTGGATCATCACATTCACTAAAAATGTCCTGAGTGGATTGCAACCACTGATAACCCGTATCTAATTATACGAGATCAAAAGCGCCAAGTAGAGCACCGATTATGCGAGATATCGGTGTTAAAAAGCATTGACACCTTGGACGAAACAGCTGATATTGTGCTGACTCATGAGCCGACTTACTCATTACTGACTCACTCAGATGGAGCCGTGAGTCTGAATCTGAGTGAGTCCAAGTCAGTAATATTTTGGTGATCTTGAGTCCGATGGAGGAAAATTTTAGTGAGTCTGAGTCCGAGTGAGTCCGCTTTAGAAAAACATTGGTGATTGGGAGTCCGAGTGAGCCCTAAGGGCGAGGTATGTTTCATGAGCGAGTCTGAGTGAGCTCCAAGCTTTTTGCCGACCTATGCATCGTACACATGACCTGTGATCATAACCACATGCCCTTCGGCCCAACGCCATGGTAGAGTAGTTTGGTGCTTGGCTGCTGACTTGAAGGTCGCGGTTTTTATGCTTACAGCAGCGGTCGCATTTCAATGGAGGGGAAATGCTAGAGGTCCGTGTACTGTAATGTCTATGCATGTTAACACCAGATGGTCGAAATTATTGGAGCCCTCCACTACAACATGCCTCTAATCATATCATGATTTTAGCGCATGAAACCTCAAATGTTATTTTCACATTACCTATGATGATAAAATACATCCTAAATGTGATTGAAAGCTAACTCTTTGTGTTGTCCAACATCACCTTCTGTGTCCACGGTCTTCTTGCACATTTTGTTACAATTCAGAGCCTATGTGAAGTCTTGTACAAGTTTCTGCAGCCGAGTTATGATATTAGTTCAAGAAAAAATTGTCACCCAGTCGCTTGTAGGACATTGCTGCACACAATACCCATATGAGGCCGGTACACTGTAGTGATGGGTTATGCTCAATGCTATGCTAGTCTTGTAGTTCACTGCTCACAGCTGCCTGGTCCCATTAATAACGTTGGTGAACCATTACTAAGATCTTTGGCCAAGTACTAAATACGCAAAGTTTACATTAGCATGTAAACTTTGCGGTTCACATGTACAGAAGCGGAAAATAATGTGTGAAATGAAATGTCGCACATCAATGATATTTTGTCTCAAACGGAACCAAGAATGCATGCTAATACATTTCATAAAAGTACAGTATTCTTAGGATAGAATGTACATTGGTATGTTCATGAACATGTTGTGATTTACAATGCTGACAAGTGATGTGATGTTCTCTCATCGTGATGTCGCCAGATGGTCTGTAACCGTTAAGTTTTGTTCATTTGGGTGTCATTCCATCCGGTAGTCCTGTGTCGCGGCGCAAAGACCTTTTGCATAGAGAGAGGTGGAAACGTGTTGAAGGGGCAGGCTTATCTACAAGCCTGAGTGGGCTATCTTTAGGATTGAGTGTCGGATTGTCGGCACTCTAAGTTTCAGAAAATTCCACACCGTTTCAGCCATGTTGTGAGCGAGGCCATTTACCAAGGGATGCTTGCATGAAACCGTGAGAGATTGTTTGGGTGCATGAATGTTGTGCTGAAAAATAATCGCTGGTAAATTTGTTGATGCCATCATCCTGATTAGGCTTTTTTTAACCCTACATGATGCTTACAGATGAGAATGCTATTTTAGTGAGAAAAATGATTGCGCACAGTACAATACTGGCACCTCTTATTATGATCCAGAGCTAGCTTTTGATCATGCCTTAGAACTTGTGCATAATTAGTCATTGAAGACAAAAGTATTGACTCACCCTGCATACTTTGGCATAAATTTGTAGTTCAAAGTTCGAACATCGCCAGTGCACTTTTTTATCATTTTTTATATATAGAAACTTGGGAATGTGCATTTTGTGCAATCTAGGCAATTCTATTATGTATTTAATCTTTAAAGACACTCTCCTAGAGATTCACATATGCCAACATTCTCGGGTATCGGTACATACGTATATAGACCTGCCCATACGGGAATACGTCAGTGGTCAATATACTAATGGTCATGAAATCTCCCGGGAATACGTCAATGGTCAATATACTAATTGTCATGGAATCTCCTGCAGTACATTGGCAATGAGTGTGTGTGTGCGTTTGTTTCCAGTCCCACATTTTCGTATTTGATGTTGTGATGTTCTGAAGCAGCCATATTCTACCAGGAATGTTGCCAGCTCATTTATGTCTATCCCTATGTTAAGAAGAGGTGAACGCTATTAGTGACCTTTGCAATTCGCACTTTGTTTCCGCAGGCGTCCTACCTGGACAAGAGGTTGAACATTGCTGGGGAGCGAGTACAGCTGGCCATTTGGGTGAGTCCAGTGCACCTACAAGAATACAAATTACCATTGCTACAGCTCTTCAGCACTTGTTTGCAGCTTAGCACACACTGAAGCTACTTTCACCATACACTTCAAGAAACAATTGAGTATTTAGGGAGTATTTCTGCCACACAATACTCATCTACCTCGCATACTCTTCATGCGTTATCACCTGTGGTCCCGACACTTCCCTGGTAACGAACAGTGTGCATATTATCAGCGCGGCATAGCATTCTTGACAGGAAAGTGGCAAGAGCCGGGTTTTCGAGGGAGGAAACGCAAGCAAGCCAGATTATGATTATAGTTGTGTGGCAGGAAATACTCACCGAATACAGTAAAAGCTTGTTAATTCGATTTACGGGACCTGAAAAAATGTCTGAATTAACCAAATACCTAATTATCAAAAGGATCAACTACAATAAAGAAATGCCTGTTACATCAATATACTTTAATATTCTTGATGAATACGTAAATTCCTGCACTTATTTTACATAAGAGCAGCGTAAAAGTCGCAACATTCATAATCCTGCGGTTTCATTCACTCCGGCGCTAGACTGCCCTTTTTTATTAGCCCGAAATGTGCTCTACACCCCTCCCTTATCACCACCAACACTACTACGCGCACGTGAAGATAATTTGTTCGCAAGTGTAATGGCCGGCAATCGATCGTTTGTCCATTGTTATGTAGCAACCGAGTTTTATACCAGCATGCGGACTGTGGCTGAAGGCTCTTTATGTTCACAACAGCTTCGAACTTGTTTCGAGAAATTGCGCATGCAACGCATTAAGTCAAAACGAAGCTTTTGGGTGTTGGATGTGCATGTAGGCAAAACCTTGGTCACTAACTGATGAAGATAGCTACACGAACAATGCCATCTCATTTTGGTTGTTCGCGACCGTCATTTTCTTTTTTTGCATGGCGCATTTGCAGTGCTTTGCGCTCAGTGTGCTCGGAGAATTATCTGAATTAACCAGGTTTGGCCAAGTATGACCAAATTAACGAGAGTTTGATGCCATTAAACAATGTATATTCTGGCCAGAACCAGAGAACACGTCCTGAATTATCCAATACTCCGAATTAACAAGGGTTAAATTAACAAGCTTTTATTGTACTAGATTTTTTTCTTGGGAGTGCAGGTTTCTGTTACGTCTGTCTCGATGGTACAGTGATTTCAATGCTCAGCTGCTTACCCATAGGTGGCGGGTTTGATCCGGGGATGCAGTGGTCACATTTGAATGGAGACAAAATGCTAGAGGCTCATATGCTGTGTTTTGTGAGTGCATCTTAAAGAACACCAGATGGTCACCAAAGTTCGACAACACAATTCACCAATTCAGACACCAGTATCTACAGCGTGGTTCCTAATAATATTGTGGTTTTAGCTTGTAAACCCCAGGTATCATAGGTGTGTGTGTGATCCTGGTTTTAATTTCTTGAGGCTCGTTTAGTAAGCGAGCTGTGGCAAAGAAAAACATCAGGAGACAATTCTTGCCTACTACTGGGCCAATTTTAATGAGTGTATGCTTGCACTTAGCAAAGAATAGTCTTAGATAAGTTGCCGGTGGTTCGTAACGAAAAGTACTACATGTGAAACTGACCACAGTACATGTGTTGAACACAATATGTCATAAAAGACGGAGACTGAGACTCATTGTTGAAAAAATTGCATTGACATGTGGTGCAGTCATTCCTTGGCCATGTGCAGTTTCATGGCTGCCTTTTTTTTCCCTCATTGTCACCTTTTGAGTTCAAGTGCACTGCGTTGTAGGTTGTCTTCTCTTTTAAAAGGGGAAATTGCCATGCACTTTTTTGTAGCACAAAGCAACAAAAAGCCAGAGACTTCTCATAAAGGAAGGTTTCTTAGTTGACGAAACATTCGTCTTGGTCTGGATGTTTGTGTCTACACGCTTTACCATAATTCGCTGTAGATCCTTGCCAACTGGCCCAGGGGATCTATTCACAAGTAATCTCCCCCTAGTGGACTGTCCATTTTGGCTATCGCTGACTGGCTGGAGCTTGGCGAGCCGCGCTCCCCGTTTCCGGTTCTTCTTCCGGCAACATGCTTTTGTGATGTCACGAACATTCACAACTCTTTCACATAAGAGAGGAGCAGAATTTTTTGAATTTTTTTATGTCAATTTATTCAGACAAATATTGTTTAAGTTGAAGGGCCTAAAGGCCAATTAACTGTGCCTTACTAGAGTCCCTACACCCTTACATTTGCTCAGATTCCATGGGACATAAGATACATTACATACATCATCTCAGAGTCTGTGCATTAGCTCTGGACTCTATGATCTCGCATTTTTGATGGAAGCGAAAATGCTTGAGGCCCATGTACTTAGATCTAGGTGCACGTTAAAGAACCCCAGGAGGGGGAAATTTCCGGAGCCCTCCACTACGGCGCCCCTTATAATCGTATCGTGGTTTTGGGCTGTAAAACCCCAACAATTATTATTATTATTATGACTCTGTGATCACGTTAGCCCTCCAATTGTGGTTATGCGGCCACCTGTTTACCGCACCTGTGAAGGTCGGTACACATTTCCTGCCCCATTCGCAAGCATCTGGGACATGCTCATATCCAAGAACAGGCGTGCTAAGTTTATATGTTCTGGGTCTCTACATTTCGTCCACTTTTTTTTAACCCTGGAATTGTTTTAATGCGGGTGCAGTGCATAGACGTGTTCAAGAGCGTGATGATGTCGTGGTTTGCCGCTTTCTCAAGTAACTGAATGCGCTATGCCGAAATGCACATGTCCATTAGATGGACAGTTCGAGAATAGCTCCCCAATTTTCTGCTGTGTGCTACAAGCAAGGAAAAAGTCATTATCTAGCATTTGTAGTGAAACAAGAGGGCAAGCAGAGAATACCATGCTGATTTTGATATGCCCACTTCAGTGTCACATCCTGGCGATAGAAGACACATTCTGATACAGGTTCAATGCAATGAATATCTGTGTGCTTACGTTTATGCGATCATAAAAGGGAACCCCTTGGGTTGAAGTTGATTTGGTGTCCTCCACTGCATTTCTTTAATAATCTGTTTTGTTTCAACATTCTATAGTAGCTTAGCATGGCACCACAGTTATGAGCTTGAGGTGGCAAATTTAAACTCTGCCATAGCTATTGCATTTCTATTGGCATGGAATGTAAAAATGCTCATGTTCTTAGATTTGGGTATATGCTGAAGAACCCTACGTAGTAAAAGTTAGTCTAGAGTCTCTCCCCCTAAAGCGGGCCTCATAATCAGATCATGGTTTTGGCACTTAAAACTCCAGAATTGAATTTTAAGATTTTGTCGCTTTTTTTTTTTTACTGGTGTTTAGAGGTGTTAATTTCCTCAGATTTGTCAAATGGTTGCAAAATCAAACACGTTGCAAAAATATACAAGGATCGAGCACTGAAATTTTTTTTATTGCCGTGGAAGGGTAGTTGGCTCTGGGGTTAATAACACTGCGCACATGTGGCAGAAGCATAGAATTTCGTATTAAAAGTGCTAGATATGAACATGATGCTGTAGACATGTGCTGGCAGTACATTGCCTTATTCATCATGAGAGTTATGGCATGACAAGCTCAACTTTCTGCGTGGACCAAAGTTTTTTTGATATTTCACTCTGGCTTCTTTCCTGCCC
Source organism: Rhipicephalus appendiculatus (assembly GCA_030522465.1). Classification (NCBI taxonomy): domain Eukaryota; kingdom Metazoa; phylum Arthropoda; class Arachnida; order Ixodida; family Ixodidae; genus Rhipicephalus; species Rhipicephalus appendiculatus. Next base: position 317,532 of record JALIZH010032920.1, on the reverse strand, counting down.
AATTCAGGACACAGCAGGCCAGGAGAAGTTCCACGCCCTCGGACCCATCTACTACAGGGACAGCAATGGGGCAGTGCTCGTGTACGACATCACGGACGAGGGGTCGTTCATCAAGGTAAGCACTGAAGGCGAGCTTTAATCGCAAAAGCATATGCATTTGATTAAATCGGTTTGTGACTTAGCAAAAGGTTGGAATGTAAGAAAGGAGCAAACACCAACTAATAACCGAACGTGTCAGTCGGCATTTGAAGTTTAGGGACCACGGGACGTTAATTAGGATCTCATCGGTCTGGAGAAAATGTCCGAATTATCGAAAGTATCAAGAAAACAATAAACAAGTGTCTATTACATGAATACATTTTGTTTTTGTTGATGGACACGTAAATGCAGTACTTCTTTTGCGTAAGAGCAGTGTAAAAACCGTATTTCTTCATTCGCGACTTCGTTGACATTGTGACCACTGCTCAAGACCCCTGTGTCTTAGGCCGAAACTCGCTCTGAACCCATTCCTCACTACATACCGCCAGCACCAAAATTATCGTAAAAAATTATCATCATGCTTACGTGACACTAATTTTTTCACTGGAAAAATGGCCGGCAACTGACAGTTCTTTCATCATAACATAGCAAGCGAATTTTATGCCAGCATGCGGACCGCGGCTGAAACTGTTCATCTTCAACAGCTTCCACCATTTGTGACAATGCGCGCATTGCCCCAAGTCAAAACGAAGCTACTGAGTGCTCCGTCCGCTGTAGACGAAGTCGCGGTCGCTGAAGGCACGTTATAACGTCCATGCCGTTCTGAAAGCGCTCCTGCGGTCTCTGTCCAGAGTCGAAATGAAACAGCTGAGTACCACATCTGCTGCTTAAAGGGACACTAAAAGCAAAATACAACTTGGATTTTCGATATACCATACGTGGACTTTCGATATACCATTCTAAAAACCTCGTAGTGCTTGTTTCGAGCCAAAGAAATGCCTAGTTTGAAAGAAAATCACATTTTAGTGGCCCGCATACTGTTAGCGCAATTCAATCCATCCGCCCATCAAGGAATCATGACGTCAGCATTCCCCAATGCCGCTTTTAACGGGCGCTGCGCCAGCACTTTCCTTTATCTGGCAACATTGCGCCTCCACCAGAAACGCACGGAAAATAACTTCCTGATATGCCTGTTTTACTGGGTGCTGCTACTTGCATTGTAATGTGATATTTTTAACAGAAGCACTTGATACTCAGACACTGCTGTGTAGTGGTCGGGGAAGCTGCATGCGATCCGGCAGTGCGGGAATACGGGGCGCCCCATGTGCATGTGTGTATTTTGGCTGGCGCCGCTTGGTGAGCCTCTGGTGTGGCTGCCTACATCTGGATGCTCTCGTGATCGCCTCCTTAACTTGGGGTAGACCAAAATATATATGGGAGGGTAAGAGGTATTGCCGAATATGTCTGTCTGGTCATGACATGAATAATGTGAAAATCCTGTCGCCTACATCGTCAAACCCTTTCCTGCAGACCCGTGTGGCACATACCCATACACCATGGGCGGCGGTATGCGGGTATGTGCCACAGGTGTTTGACAATTTATATCTACCCAGGAACGGTGAGGACAGACATTAGTTATTTAAAAGTGAGAGCATTAAGAAAAACTGACGTCGGCAGTCCCAGCAGGAATCGAACCCAAGCAATCTGCGTGGCAATAAAGTATTCTACCACAGAGCCACACCAGGTCTCGGAACTGCTTTGTAAAAAGACCCTCTGCAGGCGTAATGTTGGTGAAACGTGGATTGTGGTTCCAGTGCTGGCTATCTAATTTTATAAATATTACATATGTACTCCTATGAGGCAGGCGTCATGTCGGGTAATGTCAATTGTATACTTAAACGCCATCCACTGTAGTTGGTACAATTGTATACTTAAACAGCATCCACTGTAGTTTGTTCACAAAGCATTAGGGCTACCATCCTCGCAAGCACAAGTGCTACATATCAGATTACTGCTTCCGGTTTAGGTAATACCCATGTTTCTGTTGGCATCGCTTCGCAGCTGTAAACAACTGGTTATATGAAACATATGCGACTGTTCAAAATATGTCTTTGCGTACAACATTTGTACATATCTTAGTCATTTCGTAACGTTTCGCTCAATAAAAAAATTACAACCCAGTCACTTTGCTTCCGCATGTTTTGCATAACATCGATTCCCATGGTACTTGGGATCTGAGAATTTTTTTTTTATTTGAATATACGGCCAATCCCAAAAGGATCATAGCAGAAGGGCATATACAGTAGTTGAATGCAGAATAGCAGAAATAGTGATACAATGGCGACAACTAATAATTACAAAGAAAGTGCAAAACAAGAGTAATTAGTAACATGGGAATACATATAAAAAAAAGCAGGCTGGTGTAATGAAATAATACCGTAGTGAAAAAAAAGGAGGAAATAAAAGGAAAAGCAAAACTTACGAGGCCAAGGCGTAAGCATTTTTTCACAGTGGTGCTGCAGAGTGAGGCGACAATTGCATACTGTGGGACTTCAAGTATGGCAAAGAAAAATAAGAACAGAAAAATGCATTAAGAACAAACAGGCAGACAGGCATAGTTTGATACGTCAATTGGAGGGGGGGAAGAAATAATCTTGTAATGCAGGAAATGTAATTTTTTGTTATAAGTTGTTTGAGTGCTACTAGTGATTAATTGGGCTCGGGACTCTTTACGTCATCAGGCTCATTCCAAAATCTCCCACTGGTTGTGCATCTCGTGTCCTACATTTACCTTAATTTCTTGATTACTAAAGCGCTGCTGTGTGTAATATGGATGTTTTAGATGTTCTCAAACATTGACCTTTTACTCTGACATAAAATGTTATTTGCCTTTAGTGTCTGTTCGATAAATCTGACTAGCTAACGCACATTCATGAAAGGCAGCTACGCTGTTCTGAAGTTATGCGACTAAAACGAAACTACTGCTGCAGCTTTGACTGCAGTCGCTATCGATGCAATCTTAGATAGCGCCCATGCAGTTCGCGTGCGCTGAGTAAAATAGAAAACGAAACAAGTTTGCCGCAGCCGCTGAAGCCTTGCTCGCCAACAATTCGATTGTAAGATTGTGGATGGTGACCACACTTTTCTGAAGGCCCACAGCCTTCTAGGTTGTTCACGAACGCTGATTTCACTCCTTCACATCGCACGTTTGCGGTGCTTCGTACTTGGCGCACTCTGAGGATCGTCCAAATTAACCGGGTAGCAGCCAGATATGACAGAATCCACGAGAGTTTGATGCCATTAAAAATACATATCAGGACCAGAGAACACGGCTGAATTAGCTCGTTTTCCAAATTAACGGGGCACACATTAAGAAGCTTTTACCGTATTGCCGCTGCTTCAGCAAGCAGCTTTAAATTCAGATTTCCAGTCTGTTATAAAACATGCTAACCCGTATTGTGCATTTCGACAGAATATGGTCACCAATTGTGAGGAAATTCAAAGTTTTCTCATACCTAGTGGTCTCCAAACTTTCGATGCCAACTGTACATTCTTTCAAGCAGCGTACATAGTGTACTACCATAGTCCTGATGGCTGTTCCCCCTGTCCCCAGAAATGTGAATGGGAGAACAGCCATCAGTGTAGCGCAATTGGTAGTGCTTCGCATAAGTAATGAAGAAGTGATAGGTTCAGTGTCCACCCATTACTAGTACACCTTAGCAAGAAAAACTACAGTTGTGTCTCCTATGCTTCTCCCAACTTCATTGTCCAGTAGATTCACATGGCAACGAACGCACAGTCACGCTGAGTACGTACCATGTCGCGCAGGTTCAGAACTGGGTGAAAGAATTGCGGAAGATGCTGGGGACGGACGTGTGCCTGACCATCGCAGGCAACAAGGTCGACTTGGACAAGCAGCGCAATGTCTCTGCGGCGGAGGCTGAGGCATACGCCGCCTCTGTCGGGGCCACACACTTCCACACCTCGGCCAAGCTGAACCGCGGCATCGACGACCTCTTCCTTGACCTCAGCAAGCGTAAGTGGACAACAGCCAACAAAATACTTCTCTTCGCCTATCTCTCTTTCTCTGACTGTGGGCTAAGTTGGTGATCATGCAAGTTGTCTTCCAAACCACCCTTCTTTCAAGCAGCTAGTGCCGTTCAGCCAATAAAGGTCTGAACACACTAGCAGAAAAATGCATGAGGCGAGAGGAATGGGTTCGTGCGCCATTTCTCGTGGTGTGCCGCTTTTTGAAAAGACCCATCGTAACAGCTCCTTCACCCCTTCAGTGAAGTACGTGCTCGGTATTGGCCTCGAGGGCCACCACTGGAAACGCCGGCGCCACCGTCGGCGTGACGTGCTTGGCAGGATCACGCAGTCTCGGCGGCCGCGTCGGCTGCTTGCGGAGGGCGCTGCCGCGTGCTTTGCGAATGAGTTTCAAGGTGCACCTGCGCTGCGGTCGGTACGAATACGGAGGTTTTTGAACCCAACTGAACCCATTGTAACAGGAGTGGCTGCCTCCGAAAGCGATGAACATGCTGCTCTTACTGCTCGGTGCCGTAGTGCTGGACGTACGCAACGAAGTCTGGTATAAGCCTGCACCGGTGCCCGTGGGACAAGAAACTGCGTGAAGAGTGGGTTGTGGGTGCTAAGAACCGGCAAGCAGCGATCAGCTACGAGTCATGTGTACAAAAAGCACTTCCGCGACGACGATTTTCGCTACTGCGTCGGGGCTGTGATGTTTACTAGCAGAAAGTGCGCGCTGCGACGATCGTCCACGCGCGCTTCCCGCCGGCTAATGGTGCTTATATACCGCATGCAGTATGGAAAAGGCGCTGCCTTTTGCATCCTGCGACACCATCTCAGAACGTTCCTGTGCGACCCTCTTGATCGTCGGCCCCGTGCTCAGCGTCTACAATATGGGCTGCAGATACTTGAGTGATTGTTTAGATACGTTGGATTTAAAAATTCGCAAGGTTCCTTGCGTATTCCCCTTATAATGACCGGAAGGCGAAAGCCACCTTCTTCTCCTTCTTGTCAGTCAATGTATTGATTTTCCCCGCCCCGCTCCAAAAAAAACTTTGTGCGCCTAACGAGGTTTTGCATTGCCTCCGTGAACTGCCCACCGATCATGGAGCCTGTGCAAAGCGACCATGTCATGTGAACACGTCATCATGTGACATCACGTTATGTGGCGTCATGGCGACGTCATGACGTCTTCATGAATTTAGGCAATCTGTGACGTCATTATGACGGCATATGGTGACGTCATCACGTGATGGTGACCTTTTGCATTACTCGTGCCGACGCCGACGGTCAATCTTTGCTTTTTATGAGGCATCGAAGGCTTTCGCCTTCATAAGCTATACGCGACGTTTGCTGGTGGATGTATGAGAGCGAGCGAGTCAAATGCTGCGGCTGATGTATGCTGCATTTATGTGGGCAATAACATTCTTTCAGTCAATCGTACATTCTCATGACGCAAACGGTACGTGCTGAAAATCCCAAATTTACTTGTGCCACTCTTAAACTCAAGTTGGGCCTATCCAACCCCATGCATTTTTTGGAGACTTATTTATTTATGTGGAAAAAATTCCGCGCTGTTGGCGTTAGACTCGATATACTTCATTAATTGCTGGGCAGCTCGCCAAATAATGCTGGGCATTAAAATTTTGCGTTTCGCTCTTTACGTGTTGTTGTTACCCTGCTTTGCAGCTGCAGGTTTCTGCAATAACTTCTCTTTCGTTCACCGCTATTTCAAGTTCAGGTCGGTCCTTATTCACATCGACGTTTGCAGAACAAGTGCGGCGAACGTTACTGTATTTTCCTTCGCTTTCCTCGGCGTTGTATACTACTACATGGCCTCGTACACCACTTCTCCTTCCATCAGCAATCTCGAAGTGGTGGAGCTTTGGTCTATGAATATGTTGATGGCAGAGAGCGGCAAGTTCAGTGGAATGCAAAGGGAACGATAATTAAGCAACATATTAAAAAAAGCATCGCATTTTCTCACGCTTTGTGTGACCACCAAACGAAACGAACACACTGAAATAACAGAGACCGATCTATATGCAGTGCGAGGCAACGCGCCAAATGACACTGAAACATACATTAATTTTGACTGAAAAAGAAAAAAAGAAACGTTGAATCGTCGGGACGGGACATCACAAATTGCCGTAGGCACGCCGAAGTCGCAATTGTAACAAAAAATATTGGAACTGCTCTGATAGCGTCGCTCAACAATGGTTTTTGTGTACTCACAAATTCTCATATTTTGCGGCCTAAAGTTCACGGCACGGCGCCAAAAGACGCTAGTATCGACAGCGAAACCATCAGTACAAACGTATACATGCAGACGCTCATACATGCAAATGCCCGTCGGTCGCCGCGAACCCGTGCGATCACTGGCTTGAGGCTTCTTTCTGTTATGCTCCATTTAGGTATACAGGCATCTACTCTAACAAAATATTTCACATAGTTTGCACTCAGCGACTGACTACATTTTACGCAAGAAGCCGGTTCAGGGGTCTCCATCGCGGTGACTGCGTGAAGCGGGCGCTCCATTTTCTGCAAAGAGACAGCGACTGTAAAGTATGTTGTGCTTTCTTTTCATCGAAAATTATTATTTTAACAGTAAAGAACATATTTCGTTTCGAAAGTACGCACAGAAATGTCCTGAAGCGCTTCTGCGAGGTGTTTTGTAGAGCGCCGACAGCAAATCTTATGGGGAGCATGCGGCGGTATCCTGCCTAGCACGCAATCGAGGTGCGCCCGATAGAGGGCGACTCCGTAACTCCTCGAGGCCAATAGCAGGGGGGCCCGCCCGGATGCTGGTTTGACACTAATTTGGCTTGGTCATTCTGTCTTTCAGGCTTGACTTCGAACAGAGATGTAATAATGCAAAGGATTTTAGAGCTCGTGCATTCGTACCTCATTGTCTGCTTCTAGTAAGTTTCGTCTCTAATGCGCCGACACAATCCTCTCGAGGCTTTTGTAAATAGCCGTGAACCCCCAAAAATGCACTGCAGAGGCAGCAATGCCAGCATTTGTATCCCCGCGCAACAATTCAAAAAAGGAGGGGCTTACTGCAAGTTCATGTAACCACACCGCTGCAGCAGCGTTTCTCTGCCGGTGCCGCACCACACACATTTTAGGGGCGAAGCTCCTTAGGGCATAGGCTAGTCCGGCGCCGTCCGTCGTAGCCACCGTATAGTGGAATGTACCCACTACACGCGATAACGACGACGATGACACTGATGACCATGAAGAATAAGCGCATTCCAGACCGCACATTCTCTTATAGTGGAATGTACCCACTACACATGATAACGATGACGATGACGCTGATGACCATGAAGAATAAGCGCGTTCCAGACCACACATTCTCTTTCTGCCATGGATGAAAACGATCGTGAACGCACTCTTGCCCTCGAAAGGCGAAACGGCAATGCCGACAACAAACGTTCCCCTGAGCTTAACGTCATATATGACGAAAACAAAATCAGGGGAACCCCCGCCTTGTGGTCCGTAGAGCTCTTGCACAAAATCATCTTCCCCATATGTAAATAATAAAACATTGTGTATATGCTTTATCAATATGTAAATAATGAAACATTGTGTATATACTGTATGTATAATCGCACCACACCCCCGCGTTTGTGTGTCAGGTCTTTGTATGATGATCGAGTGGGCAAAATTTACGGAGGATTGACGGTTTACCAGATTACCTCCGGAGCTTCGCCCACTCATCATCATTCACTTCGTGGATATGGCGTGATTTTTTCCTCTAGTTTCTTCTGGTCTTAAAGGTATGTTTGATATTGAATGAAGCATCCACCTGGCATTGATATTTCCGTTACATCCACTACAGTGGCTTAAGTAGCTATGGCACGTGCATTAGCACCTCTTCCATTGCATTGTCAATGAAGGAAATTGATTATCCATGCAAACAGAGACCACATGTGAGGCGATGGCAAATTACGTAATGGTAATTTGTAGGCTTGTGCGAATATTCAAATGCTTCGAATATTGCAGTATTCTAATTCGCTTCGATTTGAATTTAACCCTTTGTGCGGCAGTGGGACACATACGTCCCACTTTTCGGTCTACAGAAAAAAATTTCTCCCACATCACCCGTTGCAATTAGCGCAACATTAAGTCACTCATATGTTACCTAAGTCATCGTAATCTCGAAAAAAATTCTTTTACCACGCTTTCGAAGGGCGGATGTAGTGTTACAATAGCGTTGAATTTCAGTCAATTTTTTATGATCGCTTCTGAATTTTCCTCTTTTTGAGATACATAGAACCTACCAATCAAAATACCGGATAATATCCTCCTTTTCTGGTTTTTGAGAGAGACGATCTTAGCTTCCAGTCATCACGTGTTTTTGTAAATTTGCGAAGTAACTTGACCAATAAATGCATCAGAACAATCCCCTTCAAAATTATCCCGCTAATCGCGCAGCGCAATTGCGGATATTAATGCGTGGAAATATTTTTCTCGATATTATATACCTCTTGAAATGTAGCCACATGTTCAGGGATAACATCTGTACTCGAAAATTTCAACAGCAAAAGCTAGGACAGCCAAATAGACAAAAAAAAGTGGTCGATGCATGCGGTGAAGTAAGCTTTACAGGGACATACCACAGCGCTTCAAGGCTCGAGAGACGCAACTGCAGGCGGCGTTCTCCTGCTCAAATGAGGTCCACACAACTTTTCTCTTCACAACTTTAGAAGTGATACTCTGTGCCACTTGCTTCGGCCGTTTCATCGCAAAATTCCCGTTGATGCATTCGCGAGATGGTGCCTTCATGAGGCAGTGGGACAGTGTTTTCCCACTTTTTGATAACACTCTCATGAGTCAGTGGGACATATATGTCCCGCTTTTTTTCAGTAAACTACTGGTTTGTTTTTGATGAAATTTGTTTCATACTATTTCTTTCTAGTTCATATCATTAAAGCACAGCCGGTTTTTATATTACCATGTCAAAATTATAGGACGACCGACAAAGGGTTAAATTATATAAAATTTTGAAGTATTCGAAATGAACGAATAGATGTATATTAGTCCGCATTTAACCCCTGTAAAGGTGGTTTCACTGCAGTGGAGGGGTGCTAAGCCGTGAAAGCACCTATCCAGGTGTATATTAGCCCGCATGTAATCCTCTGTAAAGGTGGTTTCACTGCATTGAAGTGGTGCTAAGCAGTGAAAACACGTGTCCAGGGTAAACCCATACTGCCGCGAAGCCCCAATTTAAGGTTAAATGAAGATATTATTACCCTCACATCGATTCATTTTTTTAAGTTTAAAAGCTTGGTATGCCAGCTTATATGCTTTAAGTACAGTAAATTTTAAAACGTAACATATTTTACAGGTTATCACTGGCATTCTGCCAAAAGTCAAATCCTGCTACCATTCGAAGTTGTTTCCACTTTCTTTGAAGCAAAAAATGGCATTTGCACAGGCTGTTTCAATTTTTAAAAAATATTGTGCAGGTTAGTTAGGTCATGACAGATATGCACATTTTTTTTTTATAATATGTGATATATACTATTCGATTCGAAATTATTCGACCAAGATCACTATTCGCTTCGAACATAAAATTCACTATTCACACAAGCCTGGTAATTTGTGAGACCATTTATCAGTGACAAGGCACCATCGTGTACACAGTGAAGTGTATATTTGCTAGTGGAAGTCTAGCAGTTGTCTTCTGTGGTTTTGTGTAGTCTTAGTGTTCACTAGAAGGTCACCAGAAGAAAGGGATGCATTATGGCATTGAGCTGCTAAGTGCCAGGGCCAGCTTCATTATTCCAGCTTAAGCATAGCGCAGGATGAAAAAGACATGGATGAAAAAGACTGCTCGAGGTACATGCCTTGCCACTGCCTTTTTCGGAGGAAACTTTTGCCAAAAGGGATATTGGACACATGCACCTTTAGACAGGTTGAAAGACCAGTAACCATGCAAGCTTTGGTTTTCATATCGTTGTTTATACAGCCATATCCTCAAGTTTCTGCAAATCACAATAAAGTTTTTTTAACAAGCACTGGCACACATTGCTCTCTAATATTTTTCGCTGTATTTCAATGGAAGCAAATACTAGAGGCCTGTGTACTGTGCGACGTCGGTGCACATTAAAGAACACCAGATGGTCGAAAGTTCAGGAGCCCTCCACTACGGTGTGCATCATAATCATCTCACTGTTTGGCATCATATGTTATTAATATTAATAACCCCATATGTTATTTTTTTCACTGAAAAATGCATTCATTAGAAATTTTGAGGCAACTTGTTTTGTGAAATTCTTCCCATCAATGTCATAGTGTACTTTCTTCATTCTTAAGTTCGATTCCTTTCGTAACACTTTCTTGCACCACTGTCAGTTATCGCACTGTTGAGAGTTTCACTTCTATTTCCTTCTTTGCTCACAGGTATGATGCAGGTGGCCAACACCAATGACGAGCAGCATCGCAACAGCCTCGGCCGCGGAGGGAACTCGCGGCGCACGGTGGTCATCGTCGACGACAACCCCTGTGCAAAAGACGAGCTGCTGCGGAGGCTGAAAAGGACTTGCCCCGTCATCCTTATCGTCGCCGCAAAGTGCTACGTTGTTTTCGTTGTCCGAGATATCCTCGTCCTCACCGGACTGCTGCTCGGAACGACCGCTGCATTCTTCAGATTTTCTTTGTTCCTTTTGCAAAGACTTTCTTTTTTCCCCTGTCTCCTTTCCTGCCCTCTCTCCAAAGCACACCACCTGCTGCTGTCCAAACCCTCGTGTTTCCTTGTATTTCTTTTACAGTTATGATCCTAAGAGCTTAAAACCTCTTGGTGTATGTGTGTGTGTGTGTTAGTGTGTATGCAAGAACCTTGGAGGACTCTAGTGAAGAGCCAGTTATATTTTTATTATTTTGTTATCTTTTTGTCGTCTTTACGTGATGTAGTTTTTGCAGCAGCTTTTTCAGTGTTGAAAAGAAGAGCTTGCGCTGTAACGTAGCCAACTTGTAGCTGGTGCGCCAAAGTGTGCTAGGCTCGATTGTGGCAAGGGTATGCTTGTGCCGATTGATGAATTAAAGTGTGAATGAGCAGTTTCTAGTGCATTTTGCTCGTGTCTGACGTCATGGATCTCGGAAATGTCTTCATTGTAAAGTGGTGTGCTGAGTAGCTATCAGTGAGTAGCTGCTCACTGAAAGCTCAGCTATCAGGTGAGTTTTCAGTGATATCTGTGAGTAACTACTCACTAAGAGCTTAGAGGCTATCAGTGATGTCTGCAGAGTAGTATCAGTAAGCGGCTACTCACTGAAAACTCGGCTATCAGTGAGTTTTCAGTGATATCAGTGAGTAGCTACATTATGATAGCTGAGTAGTTGCAGCGAGTAGCTACTCACTGAAAACTTGGCTATCAGCGAGTTTTCAGTGATATCAGTGAGTAGCTACTCACTGGATAACTGAGTAGTTGCAGTGAGTACCTACTCACTGAAAACTCAGCTGCCAGTGAGTTTTCAGTGATATCAGTGATAGCTGAGTAGTTGCAGTGAATAGCTACTCACTGGTAGCTTAGCAGCTATCAGTTGTCTTCGAGCAGTGTGGTCTGTTAGATGGAACACAAGAATGCAGAGCATAAACGAACATTATGATCTGGCAAGTGGGCGTACAGCGGCGTGATTTGCACCAGATGACTTGCAGCTTGCGGTGCTGGCAACCTTCTATGTACCTGTGCATGGACATTGAAGCTTGTGTGCCATGGAAAGATAGCATCACACATTGCAGTGTTCTATTTAACAGTGCGCTGCACTGGACACGTCATATGCTACACCGGCCTCGAAACGCACAGTTAATATTGGCAGCTGTTCACACGACTGGTGAGCATGTAATGACCTGCCATAGCGTCACACTGTAAGCTCATTACTCCAAGGTTGAGAGTCCGGTATCTATGGGGGGCTCGGCTTTTGTGGCACAGCTTTCTTATTCATTCTTCTCACTGTTAGCTTACTGCCACCCTTGCAACTGGGATAATCCACTAGACATAATTAAGATTAGAATGTAGGTGAAAAGTATTACTTTATATATGGAAATCCAGAGCCCTTTTTTTATTGCTATAACAGTGTCATCACTACGAACCCATACTTTTTCAGCAAAAATGCAGAATAAGGCTAGATAGCATTTGACTGTACTAAATGATGATAAGACAACTATGCTCATATTATAAATTGATGCGATTTATATTTGCAAACTATAGTATGATATAATGCAGACTGCATTTTTTATTTATTTGTAGGCAGCAAACTTCAGGAAGTGAGTGTTGGCTAGTGTGCATAACGAAAACAAAGCAACTATAGTTCATTTGCAATACAAAAGGTACCACTGAGGCGTCATTCTCACAGATGATGCTGCAAGGCTTGTAGAAGAGCGTTTCTGATGAAACGCTTCCTTTAGTGGAATGTGACTGAGTGTTATTTAAATAAGTTTTCTACCTAGTGCCATGGGAATGAAATCAAAGTCGGTAGTTATAGCTTTCCATGTCTGTGAGCATTCCCATCTGAAACGACGCGAACAAGTTTTAAGAGTAGCGGTGAGGTGCAAGACGGCTTGTTGCTCAAATTCTAAAATTTTTTCCTTATGACCTGAAAAAGTAGACCAACATGACCTACAAGAAAACAGAAACCTGATATGTACGTACCAACTTAAGTGCATGCGTTAGCCCCCCCAATTCACGCCGTCGTCGAACGTTCCATTGTGCCATTTGTGACCATCATGGGGTGCCGATGATAACAGTATTGGGCAATTTCACTGGCACATCATTTTGTGAAGGAACCAAACTGGAAAATGCTGTCTCAGGATGGACACCAATACTATACAGTACGTAACACTTGGACATAATGTATGGAATAGCGTACATTACGGAACGTTTGGACATTATGTGCAGAAACCATACATTACGGAACACATGGACGTAATGTATGGAATACCGTACATTACGGAACGTTTGGACGTTATGTGCTGAATACCATACATTACGAAACACTTGGAAATAATGTAGGGTATTACGTACATTACGAAACTATACGGAACATTCGACAGCTGTATCAGTGGGACGTTATTGCACTTGTTTATGTAAATAGCTTTTGTACGTTAGTTTAGCTTTTATTATACCCCAGATCATTGCAGTGCTTCCCTGTCTGTCGGGAACGCTATGCTGTGGTTTTCAGTGGCTAGATTGTGATGAAAATGGAATAAAAGACGGCGTTGGTTCGTAAAAAAGACAAGACTTATGCAATGTATTTGTATGATAGGATGTCTGCACCAAAATATCTGTAGGAAAGCGTGTGATAAACTTCTGTAAGCAGGTGTTTTACCATACTGTGGACAACATAACTTGCCACAACGTGGGTGATAATTTTGTAACTGGTAACATTGCCTGGTATGAATGTATGCCGAACTGTATAGTTAAACCTATATAATTGAACTCTGCTATAACGAGCTATGTATGAAATCCTTGTCAATACAGCTGTTTTAACAAGTGTAAGCTTATAATGAATATTGAATATCTTTGTTCTAACGAAGTTTGCCTCTGCTTTGAAATGAACTTTACTGGCAAAATGTACAAAGTGATGAAAGAAACTTTATTTTTTAAGTCTGTCAAGTTTTTATAAATTAGTTCCTCTGTTAAAGTTCATGTAATGGGTATTTCCCATTCACTCAGAGCATTGACAAAAAGCTTGCAAAAGAAAGCCTTCCACGAGTGCACGTAAAAAATGTGAGATGTTTCAGTGAACTGTTGTTTCTTTGCCATTACGTTGGCGATGTTCATAGACACTAGAAACAGGCTAATATGTGGTATGCTAATTGCATTATATTTCTAGTTTTGCATCATTGCAGTTATAAGTGACAATTTCAAAATTAAATACGGCTATTTTACTCAGGCATGTAGATTTGCTGGGATCCTTGCTTTTTCTCGCTAGCTTAGATGTCTTGTGCCTGAAATTGAACTGCTGAAGCAAGCTGTTTTATGTCTAAATATTCAGTGACGCAGTAATGTAATCAGGTGAGACAGTAATCACTTCATTAGTGTTTGTCTGGATATTTCATTGGCTTTAAGCAGTAGCACTTGTTCTGAAATTACCTGCTCTCAAAATCTGTAGCTAATGGCATCAATGTTCTTCATAGAACTTGTATGTGGAACAGTGATGCAATTGCCACTCACTTCCAGAAGAGTGGTTCTGATAACAGATTTTCTGTACACGAAACAGACATGTTTTCATCACTGTCTGTATTCAGTTACACAGCTACAGGACATACATGTATTACTCGAAATTGACCATCACATGATGATTTCAATGAATATGTACTGGCAAATTTCTCATAGGCCTGAATCTGAAACCAGGTCAGCATTTTTGGCATAAAATGTGGACATGAACAGCAACAGAAAATTAGGCTCAGTGCACGCCGAGCAGTTTTTCATTGGTAAAGACATTTCATTCGTGTTCATTTCTCGATTGCGTATTTATTTTTGGCTATCGCATTCTGCAAAGGCGTAACGCACAGATACCTGTAGTCACTAGTCAAACAATGCAGGACACTTTCGTGGAAGGCGCATATGTGCAGCGCCATCTTGTGGTTCTGCGCGGCGGATGGTCCAAATCGACTGCATTGCTGCCTTCTTTGACAGAATACACAACTGTCATGACAAGACCACGACTCCGAAACTGAGTTGACAGGAACATGTATATTTATATGCCTGACAAGTCTTTTGACTTTGTGAAGTTGCATGAAATTCACTCTGGCTGTTTGGTCATATTGTCTATGGTTCCAGGCATCTGCTTTGCAAGGAAGGGAAGGGGTGTTTTTACCTTTTTGTTCAACACAGTTTGTTCTTGGAGGTATCGAGAGACAACCTCAGAATGAGGGTACGCAGCCAGCCTCGACTATAATGTAACCTGAGGTATGTTGATATAAGCACAGTGGTTGGTCTTCTTTGGAATGACTGAAAGGTTCTCAGTGTCAGTGAAGCTTCAGGAGTGTACACAAGGAAATACCAACATTTTTAGCATTGTAGACGCTCAAATGCATCCTTTTTTACATGTAAGGGCATGACACTTGGCAAACTTGTAAACACGTTTAGAGTAACCAGTTGGCCTTGGAACACGCAAGCTTGACATCATCATCATTGCAACACTTAGCAAAATTTGCTGATATCGTGCAGAACCGAGATTACATATGGTGGCGTCGCAAAAAGAAAAGGTATTGAGTGCTACGTGCATTTCGTGAAATGCAACTGTAGAAATAGCAGAAACAAAGCTGGCCAGAGCTTTGCAACAATGTAACATCTGGCACTTTCTAGGTAAGGCTTTGTGGAAGCAACCACTTCAAAGCAACGAAAGAGTAGGGTCTATAATTTTTTAGTGATCGCAAAATATAAATGGTTACCCTCACGCTTTTCTTATCGTCATATGCCTGTGCCCAACACCTGGCGTCTCAATGGTATATTTGTTAAGTAGAAAAAAGTATTAACATTCTAACAGTAGGGGTGCTGTATTATTTGCCAGAGATTTTCATCGAAGAATAATACACCTTTTAACTCTAAGAAGTAATGGCAGGTTAAAAAAAAATAATCTGTCTGCTCCTTGCTGTGCAACTACACTGGCCAAAGAATATGCTGAAAAAATTTTTCACAGTACCTACCGCACGGGAATTATGAAGAGGCAATGGCTGTAGCAGCACGCAACATTTTGCATTCAGTGTTGAAGAAGCTAGTTTCCTGAACTGTGGTGAGAAACTAGCGGTCTCATTGACTTGGCGTGTGGATATGCAGAGCGCGCTTTTTTTGCGACGCTGATGAGTGGCTGGTGTGTGTGTGTGGTGATAATATGCCTGCAAGTTTGACACGGAAAATGTTGAGCAAGTGCTGCAAAATGTGTGTGACGAAAGATCGTGTGCTGTTCAAATTGCTTTTCGTAAAAACTGTGTAAATGAGATGTAATAAAGTTATATATACACAATGCAATCCCGAGGTCGTTTGCAGCCATGGCATCGTACTCATTACAGCACAGCACTCGCCCAGATACTGTGGAAAACTTTTCCTAATCGTACAAAACGCGAGCGATGGTGCAGATTTAGGAATTGAGTTGGGCCAGTTGGTGCATATTGACTGCAGACGTAACTGATTATTCCAGAAAAACAATGGACAAGGTGAAGACGTATTCGCTGCGCTGTGTCCCGTCTGCTGTCCTCACCTTGTCCATTGTTTTTTTGTGCTAATTAGTTATGTCTCTAGTCTGTGGTACAGGTACTGCAAGGAATCACATGCAAATGTGATAAAAATTCATTTATTTACAATGACTGTGCCTAGCACATTAACAAGTGGATAACAAGACAACTGCACTTGGTGAGAACCAAGCGCAGTTGACAACCGAGCACAAGATTTTCAATACAAGTTCCGCCCACAAAACTGCGGTGAACTTCTTGTCACTGTGGTATGAGAGCTGTGCCAGCTGCAGCTGGCTAGCAGAAACACTAGACACATTAGAAAATAAAAGCTGCTTGTGCATAGCTACAATATCACATTTGGCTCAACAGTGATGTCGGGATCTCCTAAAGAAACGTGCCAGGACATTCAAGCTTCATACTAAAACCAACGACACAAAAGATGCATCTGTACGGTAAAATTAACCATCTCAAATGCACAAAAGCACTTGGCATGACATAAGGTAGTGAAATTAGTGAGTCTTAGTCTTGGGTTTAGGTTGTTGGCTGTTAATAGGTGAAGCCTATACAAAATTCCTAGGTTTTTGCCAGATATGAATGCCTGGAAACAACATGGTTGCATGAACAAGGAATAGCGCTCGAACAATGTTATGTTTTGGGAAAAGAGTAAAAGCAAGAAAAAAACTGGTAGGCATTTGATGGTACAGTTGTGGAAATGCGGTTTGGCTTTGTTATGAGGCAACCGTACTGTCAGCACTGGTAAACATGTTTCGTTTGTACACAGAGCTTTCTGCAGAGACACCTGGGTGCCAACTAAGTGTTTTACTCTATGACCATGCTAATCACGCTTATCAATGCGCTGCATTTCAAAAATGATGTTTTCAAGGAACCAATCACACAGCCATCAAGTGAAAAAAAAGAAAATTAAAAAAAGATTAACAATATCACTAATGGACACTCTGGGAATATATTCGCAAAAGCCTACTTTTCAAAGATCTGAGATCTCCGAAGCGAAAACACATGATGGCATCACACACCAACATACAATCATTCTGATGTAGACGTGCTAAAAGTACACAAGGTACAATAACAAATATTCTCTTTTGATATCAAGAAAAGCAATTAAAACAGTGTAAAGTCTGCAGATACTTTTTACATAACTTAGAAACAATGCAACAAAAATAACGTATTTACACGATTATAGGTCGACCCATTTTGTCTTAATTTGAAATCCGAAGTTGGGGGGGGTCGACCTAGAATCGTAAACTAGTTTCGGTTGTAAAGTCTTTCTGAAAATGATCCCCGCGTATTGCCGCGAAGCTAGCTTTCCTGCACAGCTTTCAAGCATTGCCGTGAAACCACCTTGGCAGACCAGAATTCGACCTTGTTTCCTTCAGAGACATCGTAAATAAATTTTTTTATGAAATGTACTCGAGCTCTTTTTTGCTTATTTTGCCGTGCGATATTAGGGGGGTCGACCTACATTCGAGTCGACTTACAATCGTGTAAATACGGTAGGCAATTCTTTTTAGTGACATGTTATTTTGGACTAGCTAGCAAACATTAGTGCATTTCCAAATACAAAACTCAAGTCAGTATTCAATCAAGAGATGAATGTCTTTCAATTTGATAAGGATCCTGAAACTACTACTGCAGATATCTACAACAATACATTGCATGTGGACTGTTCTGGAGTGCACCAGAAACACTTGAACAAACTGGTGCACTAAACTTGCATTCGATCACAAAATGTTTGTTGCTAGAGAAATAATTTCTGCCATGTTTAGGGATCGATAGTTCACCGGAACACCCGATTATATGGTGATGAAATCTCAACTGCAGTTAGCCCGTTTTTATTAGGAACTTTAACATAAAGCCGATATGTGTAGCGATTCTTTTGTTCCAAGCAAATAAACACAAATAATTTAATCTGCTCAGCTCACACCTTTGCAAGTTCTTCTGGTCATTTGCCACAGCCTTTTAATGAAGGCTATAAAAAGCCATGCAACGTGGGTGGCTATGGTACAAACACAATACAAAACATGACTTCAAAGGTGGAACAATATTTGTAAAATCAAGCAATAAAATCAACCAGCCATTCATAAAATCAACCAATACCTGTCGCACCTGCCTGCTCTACCCTGATACATAGTTCCGCCATAAAAGAGCAAGCAATATTTGGCTGTCTTTGATGCAAAACTGTAATTTCCTTCTGCTTTCAGCACAATAGTATTTGCATCACATGTTCACGACAACCGTCACAAGAAATCGGCCGCGATTTCTGACAATGTCCGGAAAGTGTTGCAGGGCCCCTTTAAATTCCCGACTATACAATGACACGACTGACTTGCACTTCACACCCTAATATTTTCGAGATGTTCAGGTCAGTCGTCAACCACATTTAATGCAGATTCAACAACACCATGAAAGATACACAAAAAATAATGCCCCTTTGGTGGGCGAATAAACTTTTGCATCTGAGATATGCATGCCAGCACGGAAAAGAAAATATCCAGAACAGCATTCCATTGCGTGAGCATACATTTACAGCTTTAAACAAGTGCACTAGCCCCCCCTACCACCCCCCCCCCCCAAAAAAAAAAAGAGAAATATGACTGAAATGGCTGTAAAACGGGTCAATAAAAGCTCAAAATATATCACACATAGGAGTATATATTTTAAAAGATACTATAGTCAACTGAAGTAACGTGGTGTACTGGGCGAGATGGAATAGATTCATAGTGAGACATAGCGCTCAGAAAACTGGACGAAGACACAGCACCCGTCCTATGTCTTTGTCCCTATGCCCACCTCTCTTCGTGCTGTGTCTCACTACGATACTAGTCAGCATCCCAAATATGAGAATCTGTGCTTCAGGAATAACAGTGAAACACTCTCAGATAGCACGCGAAGTGACCAGCGGAAACATGTTGTAGTGAAATGTTTTTGAAGCATCCACCAGTTCAATCAGTGATCTTTTGAGGCACCTTCTGGTAATGGGAACGTCAAAGATGATTGGCTCATTGACCGGCCTGTAGCGGACGTCACAGATGGCAGCATTCACAAACACGGTCTCACCGTCGGTTGTCGTGCCGTGGCCTGAGGGTCAAGATGAGAAGAATTTCAAGTTGATGCAAAACAGCCCGGTAAAATTAACTGTTATGACATATACTTTTACGAATTGCTCATTATGTTTCAAAGTTGCATTTCTGCTTTTTCTCTGCTTTATTTTTGTATGTAGTACTCATACTAGTATTCTTTAACTATGCCATGCAGATGCCTCACTTTCTGTATTTTCTATACTGAATATGCTATTACCGTAAAATCCCGAGCAAGCGCCTCCCCCTACGGGTGAAGGATAATTCGACAAGATTTGGAAGAGGGGCCCTTGCTCGGTCATGGATCAAAATTCAAGGTGACAGCGGAAGAGCCACTAAGAACAAAGACTGCACACCCGTACTTCTAATGAAATGCTTTATTGAATACGCATGCATTCACTGTCTTCATTTGACGTCGTTGAGTGAATAAAAACAGTGAATGAAATGGTAGGAGGGGGAAAAGGCCGGTTCCTCCCACCCAGAAAAAAAGAAATATGACTGCAATGGCTGTAAAATGGTCAATAAAACCTCAGACACACTCAAACCTCATTATAACAAAGTTGCATCAGCCCCAAAAATAACTTCGTTATCTCCGAAAAATTCGCTATAAACGTTTATCTGTAGCACTGTATCTATGACAAGACTATCCCTCATTTACGTCGTTATAACCGATAATTCGTTATATCCGTGTTTGTTATATCGAGGTTTGAGTGTATATCAAATATAGGATTATAGTATATTTTAAAAGATACTAGTCAACTGAAGTAACGCAGTGCATTGGGCTAGATGGAATAGATTCATAGTGAGACATAGCGCTCAGAAAATTTGAATTCGCCCGAAGAAGGGAGGGGGGGCGCTTGCTCGGGATTCTGTGGTATACACCTGTGAGCAAAGGCATACGCACCACGGAAGCGCATGTCGAAATAGCCGTCCAGTGGCAAGCAGTCTGCTAGCATTTGTTTGAGAGCATTTCTTTGACGGAATTTGTTGAGAGCATTGCTCTGACGGAATTCGTCAAAGATATGCTCTTGACAACAGACGGCTTGGCACTAGACGGCGCAGACGGCAAAAGCATATGGACTGTAATGGTCCGTATACTTCTGCTCATGGATTTGAGACCCCTGGTCTACTTCTTTGTCTTTCTTTCCTTTCTTTCTCTCTTTCTCTTTCTTTCACTCTCTGTCATCGTTCTGTCACCCATCAGAGTTATTGCACCCTACACCGAACATAATCGGCGCACGTTTTCTTGGAGAGAAGCAGAAGATGAAGAGGACGAAGAGAGTGCATGCTGGCTCACAATGATGACAGTTTTCTGTTTGCTCCGCATGGATGAATGGTCGCCCTAAACAGCTCTGCGGCTAATAAAAAGGGTTCACTGTCAAGGGTCACATACTGTTCAGAAGAGAAATGTGGGCTAATTGGTAATTAAAGCGCGGCAAATAAGGGGCGCGAACTGTTAGGACACAAGCAAAGGCAAAAAGCACCACTGGCACACGAGACAGTAGATGCAGATCTAGAATGTCGACATGAAATGAGGTGTAGATCCAAAATGCAAATGTTAAGTAAATGCAGATCTAAAATAGTAAGACCTCCACAAGCAACAAAACCAGTCGCTGGCACCTGCTGTGAAGGCTTAGTGGCTCAAGTGCTGTGGTGCTAAGTACAAGGATGTGCATTTGACATCTAGCCACAACAGATGCATTTTGATGGGAGAAAAATGCACAGACACTGATGTAAGGTACTCACGGATTGAAACGTGAAAATTTAGGGCTACCGTATTTACACGAATGTAAGTCGACTCCAATGTAGGTCGACCCCCCCCAAAAATCGCTCGGCAAAAAAAAAAAAAAAAAAAAAAAAAAAAAAAAAAAAAAAAAAAAAAGCTCTAGTTTTGGTTTCGATTCTAAGTCGAGACCCCCCCAACATTGGATTGTCAAATTTTAAAAAAATGGGTCGACCTATATTCGTGTAAATACGGTAATTAGTGCACCTACTTTTTTGCTTCCAAAGCCTAAAGTTCACGTCATATTGGCATAATTTTGACTTGAACGCTTACATCAAAGCCAACATTATCTTTAGCGGCAAGATTTGCAGCAACACAGGCCCATATCCAGAAAGGAAGGGGGGGGAGGGGGGCTAGCCCCCCCCCCCCCCTATATTCGGATGGAGGGGGGGTGTTTTACCGAGAATAAATAATGAAAATAGAGGTTTTTCAAGGCCTTCAACAAGTGGGCTCCCCTTGAAAAAAATTCCTGGCTACGGGCCTGCAGCAACATGATGCGGTTATCAGGAGAAATTGCTTGTAGCAGATGTTATACTGAAAAAAAAAAAATGCCACATTTCAATCCAGGAGTACTGTACTTTGCATTCAGGAGCACATTACGGACCCCGGGCGATCTAAATTCATCCAGTGCCATCTACTATAGCATGCCTCCAAATCACATCCTAATTTCAGCAAGTACTAAAACCCAACAAACTTAATTTCTTTACAAAAGCTGGTGACCTCACCCTCGTGGATGTGTCCGAACACGTGGTAGCGCGGCCGCACACGGTTCTGCACGACGCTCAGAAGCTCGACGCAGCCGACGTGCCGATTCAGGATGCAGAAGTCACCATGGCCGACGGGCGGCGTGTGCGTCATGAGCACGTCCGTGTCGGTAGGAATGTGATTCCACTTCTCGAGCAGCGCCTGGCCACGCTGAAGGTTAAAGGCCCAGTTGTGGAACCGCGGCTGCCTGCGATTACAGCGGTGGATCGAAACACAGGGAGATTCATGTCACCAAACAAGCTTGCCAAACGTCTAAAGAAAACTTGGAGGACGCTTGAGTTTCACCTTGAAGAGTAGAACATGATAGCATAGTCGGGCCCTGTTCACATTGCCTCAATCGCTAGCCAGGCTTCGCTTCTTAGTGGACACCTCAACCATGCCACAAGGAAAGGAATGTCTGCACTTGTAACACTGGCCGTTTTAAACTATCCTAGAATGCTTACTGTAAGTACAGTTGCACCCACTACACCATAGGCCCAGTGTGCCACCCCCTGGCTATGCCACTGCTCCACCCCCCTTTCTATCTGTTTAACCGCACTTTAAAGGGACACTGAAGTGAACCAATGAATCGGTTTAGATTGATAAGTTGTACTCTGAAGACTAATGATATTAATTTCAACATCATACGTTTATTAATAGAGGTGGAAATCGAGGTCAAAGTTTCATTTTTAAATTTCACGGTGAAGTATCCTGCGCGTGGTGACACAGATTTTAATGCGTATTTTTCATATTTCGGTGACATTGACGCAACGAAATTTCCTGAAACTTGGTATCTCAAGTCTCTGGCTTCCTCAGAAAACAAACGTACTTCGTTTTTACTGATTAGAAACAACGTAGAACCTAGCAGACGCCGTCAAAATCTATGATATCACAGTTTTGTGCATAGGAATTGCAAGATGGCATTGCCACCAGCATTTTCTCTTTTTGCACGTTTTTTCCGCTTACCAAGTGTCTTTTCACAGTAAGCGTGTTGGTTTCAGTATCTTGAAAGAGTAATTAACAAATACGAAGAAAAATTGCTTTTCTCTTTGGTGTTCTTTTAACGCGCACACTACACATATTAAAAGATAAAAAGGGCAGTAGGAGTGGGTTAGCTTATATTAGAGTTACTGTATATGCTACCTTTAGGTAGGGAGCATATACAGAAGCTCTAGTTTGTATGTTTGCATGATTACTCCTGTTAGTGCTTCACGCATGCATGGTGGCATTCTAGTGAACACCTTCTATTAATAAGCTTCACTTGTGAGTACAGCCTTTGTCCTGTGAATTTCTGCTCATGCACTTGCATTGCAAACATGCTAAAACCCTTTCAGTTCTGTCAAAAATACAACAAAGCGAACGCGGTACGCACCAAGGGGAGCCATAGAGCTTAACGCCACACACGGTGGCCTCGGCATCTTCCAGGTAAGTGCAGTTGAGTAGCCGCCGCTTGACTCGAGCAACGGCTTCCTCGAGCGCGGCTTGAGCACGAGACTGCGAATAGCCGGTCGTGGCCGGGTCGAAGGACAGCTCGTGGTTTCCCGCTATGACAAACTTGTGCCTGTGCGGAAGGGTGGCTGCAAGTGGAGAGAGCAATTTGTTTCACACCTTCAAATAGGACAGAAGTTCAGGCAAAGACGGAGGCCTGAAGTGATGAGAAGCCACTGAATGCTGCCGGAGCCCGTGTTTTGACAAGTCGCCTCGAGAAAATGCTTGTTCCAGCAACATCCTTTCTTCAATGACTTCTCAATGCTTCAGGCCTTCGACACACAATACTGTAATGACACTGGATAGATGAATGAATGCTATTAGTGTCCCCTCTTTATGACAGGGTGTTGGCCTGTGTGCCACCAAGCTCGAGAAACGAAAATACCCTTTTTTTTTGTTTTAAGCAAGCCAAATGACTTGTCTATTTCCATTAAACTGATCCACTACAAAAGAAAAAGACGATAAATTCACAGCACAACTCTCTGCCCCAAAGAGCAGAATCACCTTATTTGCCCCTACTATATTGATTTTGCCCTTTCTCTCTAATTTTTCCGTCACCAATCCTCTAACCATGTCTTACTTATCTCCATCGTGGATGTGTTTACCTTTTCCACTGTTGCCCCTAAAACCCAAGGCTTCGTGTAGGCTAGTGCATAAAGATGCACCTGGATAGAACATGCTCTGTCAAACTTTGCAAAATAGTGAGTGCCCCCCTAGCGTACACTTTGCAAAGATCTGTAAGTTGACTTTCCTGCTAGAATATTTTCCACGTGAAACCTCTCATTCCCAGACACATTCCAGCGAAGGGGCGTAAGCACCACTGGACTTTTAAAAAATTACTGTGGGAATGTCACACTTCGTAATAACCTCCGTGGTATACAGAGAGAAACGGCAGAGAACAAAGAAAGGAAGAGTCGCAATGAGTGTTAAATGGAAAAAAATGGTTCGCCTGCCAGCCTGTGGTCGGGGCTGTTCATGTGAGAAAACAGACATGCTCACGCATGTGCAGTAACTATTTTGCAAAATTTCAATTACTTGAATGGAGAACGATGGTGACAAAAAGCATGAGCGTTTCACTTATACGGCCTCTAATATTTTTCTTCAGTGACAGACCGTGTGATTACGAAACTGTGCGCCTGTTAGAGGGCGCTACTTTCACACCAGTCAGTCACAGGCTATATGGAAGTGTGGTTAAGGTCACGCAAGGGTCTGTCATATGCAAGAGCCTTGGGAGTGGACATACATCAAAAGAAGCACCCAGCTTTGAAGAGCCCCTAAACAACCTCTGAAATTACAAATAACTAGCGCATTATTCTCTCTCTTGGCGTTCTGTCTTTTCGGCAGAGTTTGTGATGCCAGTGGTCTGTTCACTTGATGTCGTCAGAAAGTGAGCTCTCGATTGCTCCATATACGAGAGATATCAATTGTGAATTTGTCTCCTACCCTGCTGTGCCAGAGAGTCGCACTCCCGTTCTGCCTGGTCTTGCATGACTATCGAGCACGATCAACTGATTTCACTTCGTTTTGTGCATTTTCGGCTGAGCAAGAGGAGATAATAGCGCGTGTGTATTTGAAAAGCGCGAAATCCTGATAGGCTCAATGCTTCGTGCTGATATTGTCCACATGTTTCATTACGGAAATAACTCAAGAGGAAGAGATAGCGCCTAAAGGAAAGGTAGAGATAACGAGAAAGTAACCGCTCCCTCATTTTTAAACTTGGAGCAGTCTGTGGGCCCTTAACTAACCAAATTTGTTCATGCTCTGGCGTCAATGAGTGTAAAATGACTGGAAATGTGCTTTTATGAAACCCTGGTTCTCACAATTTGTTGAAGGGCAGGGCAGACATTTAAAAATACAGGACCAGGCTACACACAACATTCTCAGCAGTGCTGACCATAGGCCGGCAAAAACATGTGGAGCTCACTCAGACTAACCCAAGAAATATTTTTTGCGCTTAGGGCTCACTCGGACTCACACTCACCAATGTTTTCCAACCGGACTCAGACTCACCAAAATTTTCATCATACGGACTCCCTCGGACTCAGACTCACCCGGGCTCACTCAGAGTCAGACTGCGGCTCAATCCGAGTCTTAGTGAGTCGACTCATGAGTGAGTTTGCCCGCCGACCTATGGTGCTGACACATATTTTCGAAGCTGTATAAGATCTACAAAATGCTTCTTGCCAATAGTAATTTGACAGTAGGGAACTACTGAACGGGAGTTAGGGCATGAAAGACATTTTAATTTAGTGCAACTTTAAAGTTGGTCTTGAAATGCCAAACATCACCGTCACTGACAATTAACATTGTGACAGAGCGAGTTTTGCTTACATCATACAGCAACTATAGGTGTATGGTGATGCCCATTAGTTTTCACGACTCAAAACAATTACGTTCGGCTACTACAAGCAAAAGAAAAATAACTTTAGCTATTAATTTATCTTAAGAGCGCTAAAAAAGGACAAACAGAAGAAAGAAGAGGGGCTGAGAGCTTCTGGTTATCTGTGAAACGAGACAACAGTCTTGCGTCAATTGATATGACATTAAACAATGAGGTACTTGCAGAACGGCATTATAGATGATGAAACGTAACTTATCAGTCTCTTCTTATCAATCTGTCACTGGAACAAAGGAATCGGGCAGGCAGTTCAGCTAGTTTCGCTTTGACTACTTCGATTCCGACCTGATCATATGATTACATGATACCTCTGAACGCAAGAAGGGAAGTTTTAAGGGCTCGTTTTTTTTTTTTTTCTCTTTGTTAGACACAACATCAACGGGAACTAACAGACAAACAAGATAGACAATGTCCGCCTGCAATGACCGAACCTGCAAAACCTTCGAATAACGCGCCCGATCGATGCTCTGATCAATTCAGCTACGGCGGCGGTATTCAAAGGTTTCAGGTTCGTTCCCGGCCGTTGGCAAGTTGTCTTTTCGTCGACTATGATTTCTTCACATTTACGATGCATTGCATCATTTTGCTACAAATGCAGTCCCCTATAATTGGAATTGATTGTCTGTTGGTTTCCATTAATGCATGCCATCTCTGTAATTCGCACGTCGCGAGCGTGATTAAAGTTACACTTACGAATTACACATGTATCGTGCAATCGTACGATCAGATCGGAAACTAGAGAAAGCGAAACGCCCGCGTCTAGCGAATGACATATGTGTATGTTTATTACATATATGTTTACCAGATCGTAAAGTATACACGTAGCGAAAACTCACCCAGGAACCGGCTGAAGGCGTCCACTTCTTCGGAGAGGCCTCTCTTGGTGAAGTCTCCCGCGTGTAGTAGCACGTCCCCATCGGGTATGGGGTATCGCATTCGCTCGATCGCGCTGTGCGTGTCGGAGATGCACACGAAACGCACGGCGTCGTCTTTGACGGGGGTGTCCAGGGAAAGCGGGGTGAACGCACGCACCGTCTGGGTATCCTTCAGTCTCTTCCACGCCGTGTCCGAGTCGTGGGTCAAGGGATTCACGGCCACGGCACCGCTGCCCATCGTTCACGCACAGGCAAGCAGGTACCCGAGTTGGTTTCGTTTTGCTGGGCCGGTGCGCGTGCCACGGCTAGACAACTACCCCGCATTGTTAAAGTAACAATTAAACCTAAACCTAAAATTTAAATAAGTAAATAGAAAATTTTGAAAACATTTTTTGCAACGCCCTTCATTAAATTGTTTTTTTATTTGGGTTTTTGTTAATTTTTGTTAAAACTTGCTGCGGTTCTAGTATTGGCTTTAATGGCCGCGCCCACAATATTTAGGACGCGACTTTCAGATCTCACAATCAGCGCGAGCTGTTGTTGGTTTCGTACTGGACGGCAGCGTTGACACCTGCTTGTCCTTAGCGAAAAAGAAGTGTCGATGACCCGGCTAGCGGTCCTTAGCGTCGTCTGTCGCCTCGTAACATCCTGAGAGTCGTCGCGCTGGGGGATCAGAGTTACCATCAGTGAGTGACCGCGACGGTTCGCGTGTGCTGTTGACAGTTGCGTCATGTTGACGATGAAGAATGCTTCCTCCGTGTTCAGGATAGCGTTGCCTCGGAAGTCCGTCGCGGAGATGTGCCGCCGCGGCGGTACTCCGACGGCTGTGCGACCGCGTCGCTTCTACTGCGAGCAACAACCGCGCAATGGCGAAGAATACGACGCTCGACGCTACAAACTCGGCCAAGAGGCTCTTCTCGACGGCGCTCTTCGGGGGAACGCTGGCCGCCGCTCTCTACTTCAAGCGTCGACGACAGGCCGAGCACAGCGAGCTCTTTCGAGAGTGCGTCATGTTGCCCCGCGACGAGAACTACGCTCCCAACATGTACTTCTACAACTACCGCGGCTACGTGTTTCCGGGCATGGTGATCAGGTCGCTGCCCAGGGTCCAGGCTCTGAAGGCGAGACCGGACGACATCTACGTCGTGTCGTTTCCCAAGACTGGTGAGGAACGCGAGTGGTTTGTTTTGGGTTCACCGCGTAAGGGTGTTCCACCTCCACGCTGTCTTCTAGCTTTGGCGAGCGCGAAAAACGACGCAGCCGCCTTGTGCTGGGACCAAGGCATGAAAATAGTTTCATTGAGAGCCGGCAGGTTTAGCACTCATCCGATGATGTCACCAAGTCCACAGCCACCCTACACTGTGTGTGTGTGTGTGTGTGTGTGTGTGTGTGTGTGTGTGTGTGTGTGTGTGTGTGTGTGTGTGTGTGTGTGTGTGTGTGTGTGTGTGTGTGTGTGTGTGTGTGTGTGTGTGTGTGTGTGTGTGTGTGTGTGTGTGTGTGTGTGTGTGTGTGTGTGTGTGTGTGTGTGTGTGTGTGTGTGTGTGTGTGTGTGTGTGTGTGTGTGTGTGTGTGTGTGTGTGTGTGTGTGTGTGTGTGTGTGTGTGTGTGTGTGTGTGTGTGTGTGTGTGTGTGTGTGTGTGTGTGTGTGTGTGTGTGTGTGTGTGTGTGTGTGTGTGTGTGTGTGTGTGTGTGTGTGTGTGTGTGTGTGTGTGTGTGTGTGTGTGTGTGTGTGTGTGTGTGTGTGTGTGTGTGTGTGTGTGTGTGTGTGTGTGTTGCAGAGGTGAGGCATACACCATAGTATGCGTTTCCTGCTCAGGTTCACAATTGACGCCGTTAAGACCAAACGCTACCCTTACGCCCTCATACTTCATGTGCTATGCGACGGCAGCTGAGTCAGGCCGAATCGACTACGCTTCTGGCATTTTAAGCGTTATCTGTTGATGATGAAAATCTGAGAAGAGTCAGAAGACGAAGAATGTTGGTATATGTTCCCCAGGACCTAGAAAACGCCCTTTCTTCACATCCTCTCCTTGGAGTTTGGAACGCACCACTCTGGCCGTAACTTGCTACCTAGGGTAGCTGCGGTAAAGAAAACGAGGGCACCGGACAGCGCTGTGACCACCGAGGGAGAGGGGACGACAAAGACAACGAGGTGGCGGCTTCAATTGCTAATCACCCTTCATGCCGAGAAAAGTCTTTTACTCATTTTGTATTCGGTTCGCCTTTCTTTTTTCATATTTAAACAGTTATTGTGTTACAGGAACAAATGCATGAGTGTTTCATAGTTGCTGCTTGTTGTGTGTGTGTGTGTGTGTGTGTGTGTGTGTGTGTGTGTGTGTGTGTGTGTGTGTGTGTGTGTGTGTGTGCGTGCGTGTGCGTGCGTGTGTGTGTGTGTGTGTGTTTGTGTGTGTTCTCCCTGCCGCTTTTGTCAATGCATTTTCTTCTCCAATGGAGTAAGCCCCCCTGAAGAGGAGACCGCACGGGTATTGAAACGTAGGGCCAGTTTTTTTAAATTAAAAACTAGAAACGAAACTTGGCTGGAGAGTCTTTTTATTCTTATAATTTTACTCAGCCGGACGGATTTCTGTCAAATATTTTTACCTTTGAATTAAATTGCGTACCAGTTAGCCCAGCTTTCAACCTTGACGTTTGTGACACTTCTTTCTGACGTAGACGTTTCTTTTCCACCTAAGTCTATCGAACTATAACCTATCACAGCCTAAGAATAAAATGTCAGGTCTGCCCACAGTCATCATGGTTCATCACAAAGTATTTGCATAAGTGCTACAGCCAGTAGCACTTACTCATTTTTATGACGTCGTTTCGGATATGTGTCTCTCCCATGCAGACACACTTGTGTCGCCGATTTTAGCTCGGGTAACTTGGAGCGGCGTGATAAATTTCATCTGGGAATTCTGAATCACTGCTCGGCCAAACTTAACGTTTTAATTAGTAACGACAAACCTTTAACCTTGCTATGCTTAGTATTTGGCATTAGCCGAGAAAAAGTACTTACTGTTCGAACAGCAACCAGCTAGCATAACTGTTTCGCAGGGAAAGGGAAGACACGGCACATTTATGTGGGCAGAGCTTACATTTTTCTTGGGTTCTAACTGACTGTAAGTATTGCCACTTTGCTGATGAGAGGCCTTTTGTTTGGCTTGCTGTGCCACTGAATGTCCCAGGCACAACATGGGTGCAGGAGATTGTCTACCTCATCGTGACGGGCCTGGACTTCCGGTCCGCAGCGGCTCGCAACATGGAGCAGCGCTTTCCCTTCCTCGAGTACTTCTACCCCGGTGTCTCGACCATCGAGAACTCTCCAGACACTCGAATGATCAAGACGCACCTCCCTTACTCGCTACCCGAATCGATACACACGGAAAATCCTAAGGTAATGTTGTTCACCCTGTGCTCTTGTGCGTTCATGTATGTTCTTGTATTATGGGCAATTATTTCATGAAGGTTCTCAGCCAGTGGACAGATTCGCCATTTAAAGGGCCAGTAAACAGGCTCAGACTTTTCTTTACAGCTCCAAAACAAAACAAGCTCGCGAGTTCATGCATAAAGCCGTGGAAAATCACATTTTGCGAATATCACAGCGCTGCGCAGACACTCCAGTTTCGAAAAAGCAATTCCCGCACTTCTCTCCTGCGCCTGACCAGTCCTTTTCACCCACACAGTGACGTAATCTTGCCCATGGGCAGCATTGTATATCGCCGATTTCATTGACTGGTCCTCGCCAAAATGGCGCTTTGGCCATGCAGTGATGCAGTTATGGCCGCGCAGTCTGCATTTCCATTTGCCTGTGCTGCCCTGTGCTCTTTCGGCAGACTCCAAGTCTACTGGGACAAGCGGTATCACACAAACAAGAGCCTCGAAGATCGAGAAGTGTTTTGAGACTTTTCCACTAAGGAAAGGGCACATTCACCGCAGCATATTTGTTTACCTCGCCAGTGCCTCACATCGTGCTTCCTCAACACGCCGCCATGACACGAGTGATATGTAGAGGAAGCCTTGCTCTGTCATTGGCTGCGTGCCGATGACATAATCGGTGAGATCATGCGATGTTGCCGGAGTAGGCGTAGTCACGACAAAGGGCTACGCCTACTTCTCTTTGTGGCCAAGAAAGATGGGAAGACCAAGCGAGAAACCGAAACCAGCCAAAGCAGGTTGTTCTATATTGTGCTACTTCTTTATTACAACACTTATTCACAATATTCTTGCGGCAGCACGTTCACATCATACAAATTAGCAGTTATCTCTCCATCACAAATTTTTGACCACGAGGCTGTTTACTGGCCCTTTAGATTAAAGAACACCTGCGTAAAGACATGACAAAAAAATTGCAGGCGTCTCCACTGAGTGAATGATGATGAGTGGGCGAATCAGTGGGATGGTTTGGTGTTACCGTAAATCACCCGTGACATTGCCCACTGACGCATGTAAATGAGTGACAAAGTGGTGTACAGTTATATATAATGTTTATTGGTCATAAATGGTATGTCGTGTTGAGTTGTGGATTTCGTTTTGCCTTCATTATTACTGCTTCGTGGCCGGTGTTGCCGTTCAGCCGCTGCTTCCCCGTGCCCTCAACTCCGAGTCCACTTGGCGTTTTTGCTGTTTTGCCGCCTCTTCCCGCATCTTACGTTCGTTTTCATCCATGGCACAAAAGAATGTTTCATAGGTCGTCATCGTCATCGGGTACCTTGCATCTGCTAATGCGCTTATTCTTCATCGTCATCAGCGTCATCGTCATGGTGTATAGTGGGTACAACGAACAAGCCTAGATCTTAAGGTGGTTCGCCCCTAAAAAATTTGGTTGATCCCTCCGTCATAGGAATCAGTATAACATGAAAGTGAACCATGTCTTTACAGGAGTGGTGGATTGTTTATTGTACATTGATGTATGAGAGCTTGCACAATTTCTATTGGTGTTTGCCAGCTATAGCACCATTGGATGTGGATGCACCCACGTTGATGCCTAGTGGCACATCTCCATCCCGACGACTAACGTCCATGATCTTGACTTGACTTTTGTGGTAGCTGAAGTTGTAACATACACCTGGACTCAGTATGGGGTGAATCTCAACCCACCTGTCGTTGCGGACCGAGAGGTCATGGGTTTGATTCCCAGCTCATCCAAACCAACAAAACTTTTCTTCTGGTTTTTCTAAGTCATCGGTTCATGTATATTTTGCTTATGTCACTTCCGTGATGGAAAAGATGTCGGGGAAGTCTTGGTGGAACCCTGGCATAAAACATTTTTGTGTTGAAAAAATTATAGGATGGGCTGATTCATTGTCCCATCTTCTTGACATTAGTTGCTTTTCTCTGCCGGTGTTTTTCATTTTCCAATAAATGTATTAAGAACCGAGTCTTACCACAGCACTTACTTCAGATTTGCCGCTTCTATATGTTAGGTGGCCTCAGCTTATCTTAATGCATACAGCTGTTTCGACCAGGTACAGTTGGATTTCATTATGACTTCAAGCACAGGAAGAAAAAGCAACAAGTAATGTGGCTTCATGGAGTTGTCGGCATCATGATATGGCATTGATTTCTCAGTAAGCATTGCGCGTAATATGCGTACAAGAAGGTACCGAAAACTAAGAGTGCATTAGCGAAATTTCATTCACAACAGTGTGAAACAAAGAGCATGAAAAGGTAACATATGCACAATATTTGCCTGGCACTTTACTGTGTGCATAAATGCTAAGTGCTCTGTGAACAGTACTACCATGTACATTAAATTAGCCTCTCCCTGCCAAAAATGTGTGTTCACAGAATCTTTTTGCCTTTGCTTCACAGATCATCTACATTATGCGGAATCCCAAAGACGTCTGTGTGTCGCTGTACCACTTCACAAGGCTCATCAAAGAGACAGGATATGAGGGGAGCTTCAAGGACTTCTTTGAATCGTTCCTCAAGGGACACGGTAAGCACTGTTGTCAAGTTAGCATGCGGGCCATAACAGGAGGACTTGTTCTTGGGCTAAGTGGTGTTTGCTGATCGTCACGGTGCAGCACGAAGACACAAATACACTCAAACCTCATTATAACAAAGTTGCATCTTACACGAAAATAAGTTCGTTATATCCGAAAATTTGTTATAAATGTATATTCATAATACTGTATCCATTACAAGACTGTTCTTCATTAACTTCGTTATAACCGATATTTCGTTATATCCGGGTTCGTTATATTGAGGTTTGAGTGTACAAAGAAATGTCGACATATAATGCAGCACCTGTGTTGTATGTCTCCCTGTCTTTCTATTTGTGTCTTCGTGCTACACCATGACGAGCAGCAGGGCCACAGAGCCGTTGTTTGGAAGCATTTTGAGACTGTTTGTACACTGTATTCAGTTTGTGCACCATGTGGACTGGAATCTCATTAATGCAATCTTCGTGGAAACAGGAAAAGTTAAAGCTTTGCAAAAGTGGTGTCATCAAAAGCAAGTCAAGCAGTATGAAAGATAAATATTCAGTAACAAGCTCGGTAGCGAACGCTCGCGTGGAATTTCATTGACAGCGTGGCAGTGGCTTTTTCCACTCTGCCCCGGTGGCTATTTCTCCGCAGTGCTCTTGCATAGTCTGCATGACCTTGGGTATGTAACACGTATAACATGTTCACGAGCCATTGGAATGTTATTTAATTTAGTATGAAAGCTTGGGCATGTGTTTGTACGTAATTACTATATTACAAACAAATGCAGTACAAAATAAATGAAGGGCAGGAAAAACCAATGCAGACAGAGCGATGTGTATCGGATATTTCTCGTACCCCATATATTTGACGCTGTATTTGTTTTGTACTATTATTTAACGTTTTATTTAAGCTGTCAGATTGGAAATACCCTGCAGTAACAGCCTACTTCTGCCATCGTATGATCTGCGTTAAAGTTAACATGTGATCCTAATAAGCATACGAAGATGATTTTTTTCTATGGGATATTGGCCACGGAAAAGAAACTTATCATCCCTAAAACCATACATCTATGAGATTTAGCTGCATATTTTGTTAAAATTTACTGAAATATCCTTGCCACGACAACTGGGGTGTAGCAAGAGCATGGCACAGCAGGCATGTGCTTGACCCACAACAGAGGCTCAAGCTGGCTTTCATGCCTCTTGCATTTCATTGGCAATTTAGCTGTGGAAAGCATTTCTGCATTTCTTTCTTATTACACTACCAGAGTATACCTAGAACAAAATGACACTCAGTAATTTGAACATTTGTGGAAGCCCAACTGATGTGGTTGGGCTTCCACAGGGTGCGCCCTTCAAGTCCGGAGTTCCAAATCTGCCTTGTAGATGTCAATATATAAAAAGATCTGAAATTTTGGATGCTAAATATCTTCGGCGTCCGATTTTTCGGAGTTCCTGCCCAAATTTCAGGTCCGAAACTGGATTAATTGAGCCCCCCACCTCTGCCACATCTATCATCTCCAGGTTGGAACCAGCGTTTTCTCGAGTCAATACATTTGCGACCGTAGCAGAGCCTGAAAGGCAGCTTTGCCGCAATATGACAGTGTGATGAGGTGAAGCATATTAAAAATCTGAAGTGGTCAGCTTTAATCGGACGTTGACTGTATTTGTCTTTGGGAAGTTCGAATAGTAAAATTCTAGTGCAAATCGAATCGAATATCAAACACTATTAGAAAAATATTCAAAATTTCGAATATTCGCACACCCCTAGTTTTGGCACAAAGCAGTGCCATTCTAGATACATCTAGGCAACGAAACTTTCTAGATTTGATTGTTGTGCACACACAGACCACGGTACTATTTTTCCATCAGCACACTTTGGC
This sequence comes from Rhipicephalus appendiculatus, assembly GCA_030522465.1. Lineage (NCBI taxonomy): Eukaryota > Metazoa > Arthropoda > Arachnida > Ixodida > Ixodidae > Rhipicephalus > Rhipicephalus appendiculatus. Next base: position 283,148 of record JALIZH010032920.1, on the reverse strand, counting down.
AGCGGGAGGTTGCCTGTCCAGCATTCTAAATTATTCTGTGAGCCCCTATCCACCATGATACCAGCTGGCTGTGGTGTTTCGTTGCTAAGAACGAGGCCGTAAGTTCAGTTTCCTGTTGCAGTAACCAGATTCTCCAGGAGTGAAATGCAGAAATCGTCTGTGTGCTCAGATTTAGTGGGGCATTTAAGAATCTCAACTGGTCAAAATTCACCCATAGTCCACCACGATGGTAATGCCTCAGAAATCATAGTTTTAGTGCTTAGAACTTTAATAATAGGAATTTAATAATAATCATCATTCTACATAAGTATCTGTTTATCAGCTCATAATAATCATGCTGTAGTCTTATGAAGATGCAATCTAGCTTTGTCTTTTTTGCAGTGTCTTACGGACCCATCTGGAAGCACTATCTCGAATGGTGGGAACACAGGAACGACCCCAATGTTCTCATTATCTCTTATGAAGATCTCCACAAGGTAACATTCTCTCACAGTGGCGTTAAAACGAGGTTGTTGCTTTTAATTTGAACATTTGGAGGTTTATCAAACGATGGGCTTGTTGGGCAGCTTAAAAGGTCTCTATAACATCTCTTTTTTGTTGAAGACATGGAAAATGTCTAGTATCAAATGCTATTGCCTCTTGAAACATTTCCAACAAAAATCTTTTGAGTGCCTTGTGGGAGCATAGTATTCAGCTATAAAAGAGTCAGATGGAGTGAGAAAATGCTTGCAATAGCTTTTACAGCACTTGCCTCTGCACAGTATTGCCTACTCCACCACATTGCCTTAAAAGTATTGCTGCTGTGTAAAGAACATCTGCCCTTACACAACCAAGTCTCAGAGTGTATTCACTACAGAACCGCTAGCCCTTTGAGATATGTGCAGTCACACAAAAGCTCTGTGGCATTTAAATGTTGAGGAAGCACTGAACCTTAAACCATTTGTGACGACTTCCACTGTTTGTTTGTACAGCAGTCATGGGCCACAGTCACTGCAGTAACCCAGCTTGCTCAAGAAATGAAGCAGCCCTTTGTGTTCTGTGTGTCTTTGTTCGTTTATGCTTGCTGCTCTGCTGCTTTCACAGGTGTCGGAACAGATCAGGCGCACACGTCTTTCAGTGCCTGTGAATATGCTGTAACAAGGACAGCAATTTATCCTCGGACATTCTCTTCTTGTACAATTTCAACCACACCCAGGATGCCTGCAGCGTGATCCAGAGGATAGCCCTCTTTCTGGGGCGGCCGCTACGCGACGACGAGGTGACGGCCATCGCCGAGCACTGCAACTTCAGCCACATGGCGCACAACCCAGCAGCCAACTACGAGCACTGGCGCAAGCTCGGCTTTATCAACCTTCAGGAAGGAGGCTTCATGAGGAAAGGTGGGCTGAAGAATCTCGTTAAACGGAAGTCTCAAAGACGAGAAAAGTGTGTTCCTATGAGCGGGAGTTGTTGGTCATTAAGAGTTGCAGACTGGATTCCTAGAGAAAAGGCAAGCATGGCAGGGGGGCATATGAAATCACGAAGTTTGCGGCGATAGCGTGGCCACAGCAAGCACCAGACCAAGTTAATTGGAGAAACATAGGAGAGGGCTTTGTCCTACATTGAGTATAGACCTCTTCCATGTTTGTAAACAGCGGTAGGGGCCGTCGACATACTGAGGCGCGCTTGTAGCGACGTCGCGCCGCGTAGGCTCCGCCCAGCCCAAAGCTCGCCACCGCCCTCTATGATCACATGACAACTGGCACAGCAGCTGCAAAGCTGCCTCCGAGCACAGTGTGTCGGGGAGAGCTCCTGTGCGGCGGGAGCTCCCTGACGCTGACTGAAGAAAGCAAAAGAAATTAAAAGGGGAGGGGCATAAGCGGGTGTAAAGCGAAGGGTAGACGTAGCATGTGGTCTGTGCACTTCGCTGCACACTGCCTTTCGAAACTTGCATCTAGATGCCTGTTGGGGCCTTTGCGCCAATCGAGTCTCATGTGGTGGCACTCATTTCCATGGACGTGCGAGGCAGCATCTGTGTGGCACTGATATTTAATACATGTGTTTCTCAGCTTAGTCCATCATTGTGTATATAAACACTCATTTATATGCGTCGATTATCACTTTTGGTCGATCCAAAACACCAACAAGCTAATGTTGTTCAGTCACGCTCTCTCACGTGTGTGTTACGTCCATCTGTTTAAAAATGCGTACTACTATATCAAAATTTTGTTTGTCAACTTTAGCTTATATTGCAGGTGGGCAACTAAATTGCACGGGGAAATAAAAACTGCAGTTTAAGAGTGCTTGTGCACGCGTTGGTCATTTTCAAACCAAAGCGCAATGCCGATTTTGTTGACAAAGCAAGTTCGCGTCAGTACATTTTTTTTTCTTTGTTCAAGGTAACCAATACATTCGATTAAAATCATTGTTACCTTGTTCCCGGCATTGTCATGGCTCCCTCATTGCCTGAACAGCACTTAAAGTGTTGGGAAGTATTTGCTGGACAAAGTAAAAAAAAACAGCCGCTAGTACCTGAAAAGTGTGACTGGTTTCGTTTTCATGTCCAGCAAAACATGGTGGCTTTGAGCTTACGGGCTTGTCGACAGAGGGTGCTGTGAATTTGGAATATCCCCGATTGTAAAGCCATTTATATGGGCCTCTACAAGCCTGTACATGAGCTTATATAATACTGTAGATGGTAAAGAAAAGCAACTTCACAGCATTTTCTGTTTTGATGACCAGGAATCGTTGGCGACTGGAAGAACTACTTTACGCCAGAGATGAACGCCCAGATGGACGCCTGGCTAGAAGAAAAGTTTGGTGACACGGATCTGAACTTTGTCTACGAGCTTCCACCTGACGAGCAAGCTGAGAAGGATGTTGTCTAGTCCCCTATTTTATAGGTTTTTTATGAATTTGAATTGTTATATATGCTAGGTTACAATGTCTAAATTGTGATTTCAACTGTGTCGGGCGTGCGACAGTGTCAGTCACTGCAGACATTTTTGTGTTGTGGCTCTTTACACAGATGGCTGTGGAGGATTTTAAAGAATTTAGGTGTTTGAATTGTGGTGCGTTGAAAACAGCCCAGTGGTATATATTGTGCCAAGCTCGAGATCCTTAGGTGCTGGAAAGAGCATGGCTTTCTGAGATATTAGATTTACCCTGTCTGTGTGCACATTACCACTCATATAGTGCTGGGAAAGAAGTGTTAAGGTAGGTAAGAAGCAGATATTTTGCTGCCTTAATTTGACGTTACTTGTTAAAGAGCATTGTGCTGTTGCACTATTCCAGTGCTACCGAAACTAGGTCATGCAAATTGAAAGCACTAATAGATTGATGATGAATGCATGGTGGGTTCGTCATTTTCCTTTGATCAGAGAAGCGTGATAAAACAGATGTGTGTGAGTGATATTTTATTACTAAGCAAGCTAGAAGTCAATCACTGCAGCTGCTGTCCGTGCTTTCGGTGGTCGGTATTCCGTAAGCTGAAAGAATTAAATGGGTATGCTAATGTCTTCCCAGTTCAGTGCTTGGACTAGATCCTGTGTCACTATTGCTAGCACACTGCTCCAGATGTGTTGTCCTGCCATACTATTGTGGCGGACTTCACGCTTCAACTGGATGTAAGGGACGTGCCTTCAGAACGGTGCCGACCTCGATGCCATCAAACATTCCTCTTTCATGTTCCCTGGCAATCAGACGTCATCATAGGAAGTGCTTTGGGTACAGTGCGAGCCATCTTGGTGAGGGCAAATTAATTTTCTGGGAAAAGCAATTTGGCAGAGTTTTTCTCACGAGCGTTTTTTTTCCTTGCATGTGCCACTCTCTGTACCGGAGTGTTACTGTGTGCTGAAGGGTTTTGTGAGAGGGCTTTGCAGTTGGTGCCATAGGGCTGCGAACACAGACGTGCAGATGTTCCCGCAGGAAGGGGGGGTTACCATAGCCTTGAGGCCTTGCCCCCCATCACACATGCACTTGTTTCGTGCATTCGTCACAACACACAGAGAAAGAAAATGTCAATTGCAAAACGCTCCATGATTTATTTCCAGTAAACGTGGGTTTCGCCTTGCACATTTTGCTGCACTTGCAACACTATCTGCAGGGGCTGCAGCCATGCAATGTCGTGCTGCTGTGTAATGCACTTCAACGCACAGTTTCACAAGAAAGCAACCAAAGTTTTTTTTTTTTTTTTTTTTTTTTTTTTTTTTTTTTTTTTTTTCAATTTGAAGTATGTACTATTTGTGCGTGTTATTTTAGGACATTTTGAGGGCTATTCATTGTCATTTTTGTTGATATAGTACACGAGCATCCTCGTGCTTGTTGATGCATTTAGCTGAGTTAGTTGGTCCTGACTCGATGAACCCATAATACTAGTGAGCACACACTACAGACTACACAATAGTTCTCCTGTGTCATTATGTGTAGTCTGTAGTGTGTGTTGGCTAGTATTATGGCTTCCTTGTGCTGCCTTGCACAACCAAATTAGTGCCTCTCCTCCCTGACTTCCTGATAGCAGGTGTCATGACCACTATTGCATGTTCTTTCCCAGAGCCCTCTGTTTGCTGGAGCTTTGTTTTAAACTTTAAATGGGACTTCTTGTTTTAACTTATTCCTACACACACAAATTTCTTTATCAATGTGCATGTTTTGCCTAGGGTCACATTCTAAGGAGTCACCGGTGAGAACAATGTCGTATTTCAGCAGCGCGGTTTGGTTAATGGATGTTATTTGTGCAGTGAATGGGACAGGGTGTTGAGGTGCTGAGCTGTACAGGTGTCGTGGGTGTGTAGGGTTATTTATTAAAATGAATAAAGTTGACGTAACAAAGTTTACATTGGTTTTCCTGTGTCTTCTACAACATGTAGCAAGGTGGTTGCTGTTAGCAGTGTGCTAAGGGTGGTCTCTAAGATTGCCAGCATAGGTGGCAGACCACCATGCCATTGTTGGGTTGGTCTTCCAGCTGCTTCCACATTTATTTTCCTGCAATAAGCACTTGATTGAGCTCGCATGCTAGCGTGTACTAGCGCGAGTGTGGTGCTTCAACCAGAATGTGCGTGAATGTGATGCCAGAATGTGAACATCATCCTTCTGGCTTAAGATGGCATTGTGGGATTTATTATTGTATTCTTCAGTGATTTATACAGTTGTGAATGCGAGAATTCAGTGTAATTCATGCATGTACAATGAGACGCGTGCTGTGGAACTCTACTGTGTTGAAGACTACAACTGGCCTGGGATTTAAAAGGTGAGACATAATAAAAGAAGACTAGGAAATGCCTTAATACGGTAATACCTTGTTGACTCGAACTCTTGTATCTTAAAAAAAGTTGCCAAGTCAAAATTTTTCATGGCCACCAAACGGTGTCCCTATGCGTGCCATGTACTCATTGCCTTAAATAGAAGTATTTTCGGACCAAATTTCAGGTAACCTTTAAATCTCGACCAAGAGTGGAACCAAAAACTTCACCGTCGGATCACAAGCTTCGCTGGACTGCTGCGCCTACGACAAAGCGGATGTTGTCGCCAAATGTGAAGTCAAAATTTAGCGGCACAACAACTTTGTCAAGCAACCCTGTGGCATTTCATTTAATGTGATAGACATGCATAGAAGGAGGCCCCACAAAATTGCCTGCTTGGCACATTTTGTTTTGTTTGCCGTTTGACATCCGTCAGAGGTGCGATTTAAGTTTTCCTTTGATTTACACAATGCATGCGGCACGAATTTTTGAAGTGAGAAGTACTTTAGTGCCCCGGGCTTTCGTCTCGTGTGGCTTGGCGTTACACTCAAAGTACCAAAATAGTTCAAAAGAGGGCGCTACAGGTTTAGTCAATACCAAAATAGTTCGAGGGAGGACACCACTTCATCACAAATGAAGGTTTGCCTGGCTCCCCCCATTCCCACTCCCATTTCTGATAAATGAAGTTTATTCCTCTTCCTTTCTTCCCCACCATGGATGTTGAGCAGGCTGCAAGTCTGAAATGCCAGCGGGCGCTTCCCCATGAACGTCAGCGTCGCCGTCTGTCCAAGCCACCGAAGCGATAGTGAAACACCAGCGCTGAGAGTTGGACGTATAGATCCCTGGAAGACAGACGAGCCCACAGCTTCGACTGAGACAGAACACAATAAGCAAAGCGTAAACTGAGGAAGCTGAATCCTTACCTCTGCTCCGAAGTTTGTGGAGTTCTCATGTTGTGGAACTGGCTGGCTTGTTTTTTCTTTATTTTGCTGGCTGTGTGGTGCTGCAAGGAGGACACTGCCAAAGGAAAGCGCTTCACTGATCCTGGAAAAAAAAAGCTATCCCTAATCAAAGTACAGAAGAGGGGTTTAGATTAAATCAAGCATCACCCAATAATTTGGATTTACTCTCTGAATGGCAGTGAGAAATGAGCAGGATAGATTTCAGCACAGTCTCTAGAGTAAACGTAACTAGTTTCGGGGCTCCAAGTTTCCAGATATCGAAGTAGCGCTGATAGTTCGGCTGCATAACGTGAGAACAGCCATCCATCCAGTCACCACTGCATTGATTGATAAGGCCGATAACTCTGGACTTTAGTGGGTTACACCGATTGTACCTGCAACAATGGTGGGCTTGATCATTGATGACCGAAAGGTCGGAACACAGGTATTAATTGTCTGAAGGATTCATTTGGCTGTGTCTAGCAAAGAAAATCCAGGAGCCCTTGGTATATATAGAAAATTGTGGCAAGTGAAGCTTTGAGTCTGCGTGCCTGATGTAATTCTTTCTTTCTATTGCATTGTGCAATGCTCCCCCCTTAACTTAGAAGGGTAGCGGTTCGGGTCCGGCATAACTTGTATTGCGTGATCAATAGCATAATAGTGTGGAAATACAACAGAAAACAAGAGCTTCCATAGCGCTTGTTGGTGTGCTTTCGTGTATTTTGTTGTGTTTCCGCACTGTTATGCTATAGCTTCCTCGTAACCAGAGGAAATTTTTATTTCTTCATTGAAAATCGTGAGGAATGACCTGGGACGCCTGGGGCGCCACAGGTCGTATTGGTGCCTCTTTGAAATCGTCTTCGTCTGCACTGTTGGCCTCAGGGCTCTGGGTCCCCCCTAAAAAAGCTGTGGCTTGGCGACCCATCTTATTACCTACCCTCCTGCCCATGGCCCCACTGTAATGAATGCCATCTTGTGCAAAAGGGCGGGAGCCAGGCTAGTACAAGTCCTGGTTTACCTCCATTACATTGTACCCGAGCTGCTGGCTCATACCCCTGATGACACGTTAGCCTCCACCACTCTCCTTTCCATCCCACCAGATTGGCCCCGGACCTCTGGGATGGTGCATATGGTCACATGCACACTCACGGAAGCCTTTCTAAGTTTACGCACCCCACCCTCTAACCGTCTCTGACAGGGGCCTAGCCAGAAATGTTTTTCGGGGGGGGGGGGGGGTTCAATCATACTCTATGGATGTTTGTGCGTGCGTTTGTAAGTGTGCGTGTATATATACACATGCAAAATTCAAAAATTTTGGGGCGGTTTGAACCCCCCAACTCCCTCTTGGCTACGCCACTGGTCTCTGAAGGTTCTGGCTCTTTCCCTTCAGCACATTGTTGAGACCAGCCTCAATAATGACAAGGTTTTCGCCCTCTATGCTGTCCCCTACCACTTCCTGTGCTTTGGCCAGTGCATCCATCATGCACTTCCCTGACTGGGCCTTATTCACTCTCACCCCTTGTCTGCCTTCACTGTCGTGAAGACGCCCTGCTCGACTCTGGCCACATTGGAGTCCCCCCACCACTAGGACCCTTCTACGCTCCAATCGTTCGCTTCCGGCTTGCGATTGTTGCGCTCCTATTCGTGCCCGCTGATTCCCCGTCCGCCGTGTGTCCCCGACTCGCGGTGCGCTCCTATTCGTGCCCGCTGATTCCCCGTCCGCCGTGTGTCCCCGACTCGCGGCAACGAGCCCGCTGCCGGTGTTCCTTGCGCTGCGCCACCGGAAGACTGCCGCACCACATCGCTGTAGCTTCTCAAAGCCTTCATGCTGTCGCCAGCTCCCGCATGTGCTACTGCAGCCCCTAGATCTCCTTTCCTGCCTGGGTCTGCCTGAGAATCCGTGTTGCCCTTGCATTTCACCTCAAACCGCTCGGGACCGGGATCAAGCGCCGTTAGCGCCTTTACCCGCTCTTCGAGCTCGGCCGGCCTTTTCCGTTCCTCCCTGAGATCGACCTCCATTTGCTATACTAGGCTGGCGGTAGCCTCTTCACGCTCACGTGCCTCTCCGAGCTATGTTTGGAGCTCAATCCTCCGCTCTCGTTCCACCCTCAGCTCCATAGGCGTGCGCACGAGGGGGGGGCAGAGGGGCGCCCCCCCCCCCCCCCAAGTTACCTAAGGGGGGGTGGGGGGGCAAAGTCGGTCCTATACATAGTTTTCACGTGACGTCACAGACAGGTTCTCTGCACTAAGTGCACCAAGATGGCGGCCACCGTGACTTCTTATCGCATAAGAGAGTGTCAGTGCAGGGGAGAACATAACAGTCGTTCGGTCCCCGCGTTCTTTTGTGCTCTCCCCGCTTTCTTCTGTTCGCCAGCAGCGCCAAGGGGGGAACACAAAGGAACGCGAGGGGGCACCGGCACTAATCGGATGTCACCGTTATTTGCTCCACGCGTTCGAGTAAGAGTTCACGCAGCATCTCAACCAGCGTGTACTCCAAGATGGCGACCACTGTGACGTCAATGAAAACTATGTATACATTGACTTCATAGGGGAGGGGGAGCTGCAATGAACCTTCGACCCCCCCCTCCCCCCTGAAGGGGAACCCTGCGCACGCTTATGCTCAGCTCCACTTTCAGCTCCTCAATGCTAGCTTCCATGCGCTGCACGTATGCCTTCAGTCCCTCGCTCAGCTTGCACACGAAGCTCGCCTTCTCAGCGTCGGCTAGACTCGCGAAGGCCGTCTCGTCTAAGTAGCACTATCGCTTGCATTCCCCGCACTGCACGAGCTCCCTCTCGCCCGTGGTTTTCCTAGCCTGCTTAGCCATCGCCCGCCCGACCCTCGAACAGAGCCCAAAGTTCAGTCTAACACCGTTAATAACCAAATGGGCGCGCCGAGCTCACAACTACTGTTTAAAACTGCCGCCTGCCCAGTTCACTTAGTGGACTGCAACGTTGCACGTGGCGCACGGTACTCGCGTGTTACCATGGGCTAAGAAACCGAAAAATAATAGTATTTATATCGGTTATCTCTATACCCTTAACAACAAAAGGAGCGAATAAACAAATAAAAGAAAAACAACGCTTTGTACGCTTCTCTTGCGCCGTCGACCACTTCCGTAGCCAGCGCTACCAGCGCCTCTCAGCAGACGAAACGGGCAGGTGGCGTCAGTGGCGTCATCTACGGTAAAACTAGCAAAACACGGATGCGCCGGCGCGCGGTCCACCACTGCAAACGACATTAATCCTCATGGAAGGCAGCAGTGAAAAACGGCGGAAAAAGGCCTCTTCTATTTATTGTTGTGTGGGAGGATGTCATAACAGTTACAGAAACACCGCAGGGAAGCTGCCACAGGTGAAATTCTACCGATTCCCTTGGAGGAAGTACGAAGATGACAGGAGGGGACTGTGGATCAGGGCTGTGCAACGATCGAGGTAACTGTGTGGTACATTGCTTGTGTACGATAAATTTCGTGATGTGATCAAATGTATTCATTTACTTTTAGGCCGGAGAGGCAGCTGTGGCAGCCTGTGCGGGGCGCGACTCGCATATGCAGCGCACACTTCGTGGGAAACCAGAAGAGCTCCGCTTCGACGCACCCGGCCTATGTGCCGACGATATTTCCGTCGTGCGGCAGAAGAAGCGACGACGTTTCGGCGCAGTCAAAGCTCGACAGATACAACAGGCAAGTATCGCTCTCCAACTGTACTTGCGTGGGCCAGATAATCAGTTTTCTTTTCTCCCCCCCCCCCCTTTTTTTTTTTTTTTTTTTTTGCTGTAGCTCTGCCTCGCACGCTGCCGTGTGCTAGATGTGTAAAAGAGACGAAGGAAAATAATTGGCCCCGCTTGACGGTTAATACTTAGTATATTGAGGGCTTAAAATCAGGGGGGGTGGGGAGTATATTGAGGACTTAAAATCAGGGGGGGGGAGCGGCGCTTCCCTCCCCCTTTATTCTTTGAGACCCCCCCCCCCCCCCGCAGGTCAGCTGTAACACTGCAGCAACCATTCGACAAGCGCTGGAGTTGACTTTAGTGGGAGTGCTGCCTTGTGGGGGGGGGGGGGGGAAATTCAAACTGTGTGATTTGTCGCATAATGATCTTTCATCGCGATTGGTCGGTCAATGTGGTGGAAGGAAAATGGGTATCGTCGTACTACTGCACGTATTTCCTCCACACAATGCATGCATTTCCTTCCATCCCAGGCACCTAAGCGCGAACGTGACTTTGTGGTTACTCCTTACGTTACCAATCAGTTGTCATTCGTTTAGTCATGCATAATACCAATGACGCATGTAATTTGCCAGCTTTTCTATGTAAGTAGGCGTGAAAATAAGATCCAGCATTTTTGTGACTGACGTTCTCAATGCAGTGAGTAAATGTTCTGTGTTGCAGGTACAGTTATTTGCCTCAAGCTCTTTGACCCTTCACATCCCAAGCTTTTTCTGAAAAATCGTTTCGAAAATGCCACTGTTCTGACTTGCTTCATCGGCTCAACATGGAGACGTAACGGGCATTGTTTGCAAGATAATGTGCATAATCACATGTAAGCAAAAGCATTGCGAGGCGAACGAGGCAGCAGAGGCCAGGCGACAGACGTAAGTTGGGCACGGCTGCTTGGATTCTAACGCACTTGCTTGGCGCGTAAACAGAGACTATTGGCAAAAGGTAGAAGATGCACTGACTGTAGCTCGAGTTCACTGGCCACATTCGGCACCCGCACGGGTAACACGTCACAGCGTCCATGTGGGATTTGAACTTTGACCGCGTTCCTCGGCGGTGCTGCCATGAACATATGAAATAAATGCCCTTGAATACACTTGGAGTGGTGTACAATAACATTCATAAGCATTTGTTCAAATGTAGAGACTGCGTCATTACATTGAGATTGTCTCAAACAACATCTGTGGCTTGTGAGAGTTGTGACGAAACTGACTGTCACACAGAACAACGCTTAATCTGTAGTGTCTGTTTGTCTGTCTGTGTATATTTATAAATATGTATACAGTCGCCGCCCTATGACACTACCCTCCCTCTTAAAAAGGGAGGCTTTGATCCCCGAGTAAATCGATTGTGTGCTGTCTGTGTATGTTTTCCCGTTTGAGCTGTAAGTGTGCTGGTGCTTATGATGTGAAAATATTGCAGGGCTCAGCGACGAACCTCCGCAGGTGTGGCGACGGCAGAAACTTCAGGCGTGGTCAGGCTGAGTGGCGCTCCAGCAGGAAAGGCCAAGCCACAGCGCTTTGCATCCGTGGTCAGTTTTTGTTTGCTTTTTTTTTTTTTTTTTTGCAGTAACTGCAGTGCATAGCTGCATTGAAATTGGGGTATATTGTGGTGCTGTAAAGGGACGTTTAATTTATTAAAAAAAGATATCGCAGTGGCAGTATTGTATTTGTAATGAAAATGTCAGTAACAGTTCTGGTATTACTAATCCTTTATGTAAGTTAAGTTCATAAGTGCAGATTTGAACTGCTTAACGATGCTTAGCAAATCAATTGAGGATTGTTTCTGAGTAATCAAAGGTGAGCCACATGTCATTGAAAGCATATATTCTGTGGCTGTCTTTCCAGATGACTCAGACTGATGCTGCCTGCCCAGGGAGGTACCTGCACAATATTTTTGTCTGTGACATCGGATGGCTTGGCGTCGACCCAGGTGCAATGTTAGTGCAACTGTGCCAATTGTGCCATTTTGTGCTACAATCCGACCTATCTGCCTCTCGCTGTGCCAAGCGCAGTTAAGGTTGCGCTAACTGAGCCAAAGTTTATTGTTCTGTCCCTTCACACGTAAAAGGGAGTTGTTTGCCCGAAAAGCCTTGTGGGATTTTGAAATTGTGGCAGATCAGCTAGCCTCTACTTCTTTCCGCCAATGCACTGCGCGTTGTAAAGAGTGTGTTCACACAAATTATTTTCGGATATGTGGGAGTTTCTCAGCCACAAAAAGTCTAACGCGACCCTAATGCAAGACTCAGGGGAGGGGGGTCTGAGAGTGGCACTGGCTTTGGCTGTGTCGGAAAGGCAGCTGTCGTGCCCCCCCACCCTCATGAAAGCTTGCTGCTGCACTTGCTCCGCCGTTGGCACACTTTTACTATTCAGTGGTGTCATGTGGTAACATCACCATGTGATGTCATTTGATGTGACGTCAGAATAACGTCGCACATATTGTTAAAGTGTGACATTATGCAGCCAGAATGTTTGATTGCAGGACTTTTTGCATTGTTCAACTTGACTCCAATGCTAATACAGTCAAACCCCTTTATAAGAGACACTGATGTAAGAGACAAATGGGTATAAGAGACACCATACGTGCATACGTGGTACCCTGCTTATAAGAGACACCATATATAAAAGATAAGAATTGCTTCACGGTGCATGTCTCCTATAAAGGTGTTCAACTGTTTTCACTTTTAGGGGCGAAGCTATGTCAGCGTCATCGGTAGTGCTATAATTGTAAGGGCGCCCGCTAGATGACGCGCCGCCATCTTTGCCGGGAGCTCAGTCGGCGAACATCTCCACGCAGCTACTCATCATGAACACCAAGAGGCAAAGGCAGCGGCACGGCTAGTCCCACACATGATGTCCCGTTACGATCTCTGGTGCAGCTCGTATGACTAAGTGTCACACCACCATCAGAGGGACCTGTATCGACATTGCCTTCTCCAACTTTGCATTGCATCCTATAATTCAAGATCCCCTCGGCGCGTACTTCACTGACCACCAAGCTGTAATCTTCAAAGTGAAACGGGTCACAGAGCTCATTGGGAACAACTCTTCTTTGTGGTCTTTAAAGTAAAATGTCATTATGTATCGAACACATGTACATTATGTATATAATTGCATTGATATGTAAATGATTAAATCTTGTGAATATAAGTGTGTATACAGTAGACTCTCGGTAAACGGTAATCTGTTAAACGGAACTGCTGCTTATATGGAACAACTTCCTCAAGCACGATTGGTTTCACACTTGGATTCTCCACCCTTGTTCATCTCTCTCAGTAAACGGAACTCCTGTTAAACAGAACGTATTTTCCTAGTTCCTTCAGGCTCCGTTAAACGAGAGTCTACTGTAATTGCATCGATATGTAAATAATAAACATTGTGTATATAAGTGTATATACTACAATCACCCTACAACAACGTGTCACATCTTTACATGATGTGTCGGCGAATGTTTCACGGTTTTACCGATAAGCGTTGGAGCTTCGCTCCACTCATCAGCATTCACTTCGTGGATATGGCCTGGATTTTTCTCGATGACGCATCGAGAAATCGTAACTTCAACCAAAACCATCAATTTTGTACCAGCTTGCCTAGGTGTATCTCGCATGCCACCTTGACAGAAGCTCGTGTATGAGATCTGCTCCACCACGTACTGCGATGATCCCGGCTGCACACAATCTTTCAATGCACAATATTGATTTTCATTAATTATACTGACACTAAATAGGCACCTAATTGAAGTGATGCTACGATATATTCGTATAACAATTCTTAACTTGGATCAGAACCATGATTTCTATTTTTAAGAGGATTTTTATTAACACTCAAAAAGGCGGAAGTGCTTGACCGGATATGCTTGGAAGAGAAACAGGAGTGTCATTCTGTGTTCATGCCACTGACATCTGAACATTGCATGGAAATTGTGTTGGGGAATGCTGTTACATTTCCCACTCATACTGCTATGCCTAAGTGCTAGTGTTTCCCGCAGATGGCACAATGTGGTGCCACTCACGTGCATCAATGTGCGCACATTATGCCTTTTGATTATGATACCAGTTTTGTGTTTCTGCAAACTAGCGTGAATAGAGTATGAGCCAAGCAGCTACAGCAGGCTGCATAAATGCATCAAGCCGCTCACATGCAGAATGCGCTTGCCAATGTGAAAGTCGTTTAAACAGCCAGTGTCACGATCAATCGGCAACAGTCAACTGGCTCACAGTTTGCAACACTTCCCATCACATGCCTACGTGGGCGACGAGATTTAATAGTGCACAGCGAGGCCACATTGTCTTCGCATATAACAAAAAAATGCTAGGATGAGTCTTGATTGTCAATGCCGCAAGTCTTTCTACTCACCGACTACCATAGCGATGATGTAGCATGCAATGGAATTCATGCAATCTGAAATGCATGTCTAAGTCACTTCATTCTGTAATGTTGGGTAAATGTTTTGGTTTGAGTAACAAGGGTTGAAAGCTGGGCGAATTGGTACAGGTTCATCTTCTATCAAACTGCGCAACAGACGGGACACAAAGAAAGAATGGAAAGAGACAGACGAGCGCAGACTCGCAACACGCACGACCAGGCATACATCCTAAGCATGTGCAGATTGTTAAAATGTCCTTCGTGAAACTACCTACCTCTACTATGCTTGACAAGAATAAAGATTGTGTTTTCTGCGGATATGGTCTGCGGGGTTGCAATCTAATTGGCGTGCCTTATATCATTAAACACACTCGCTAACACGCATGCTGTACACAATGTACCAGTATTTCTCCACGTAATAGTAGTTAATTACGACATACAATGGAACATAAGGCATACAGGGTTAGGCAGTCGACAGTGTAATGTGTATGTAAAAATTATTTTTCAGGAATTTTGAAATGTTTATGGGGCTGTGGGCAACACCCAATTCTGGCTACGTTTTCTTTGGGAGTGACATTTTGACACCTGTTACATGCAGAAACTGTACGTGGCCATGTTTGTCTCCGTCAGTAATGCCCCACTGAGAGACTTCTTGTATATAAATGAACATGTAGCATTACTCCATGTGAAGAAATGCTGTTCTCTTACGGTTGGCAATCTCTCTTTGTGTACATTAAAGCATTAACTGTTCACACAGAGATGATAATCTGCATGAAATAGTCGCGCACTTACTGTTACACTGCCCTATGTGATCCCATACATTTCTTTGTTCCACCACACTATTATTCCTGCTCCCAAAAGTGTGCCTAAGTGCTCCCATTTTTCGCTCCGAATGTGCTCCTAAGTGGCATTTTTCTGCTATTAAGTCACTCCAAATCCTTCGCTGGACCACCACCGCAGGTGCGCCACAACATCGACAGCTGCTGCACCAGATGAGCGATCCTGTAGCTTTCTAGGTTATAACACGCGACATTATGAGAATGTGCTGCATTCTTGTTAACCTGCAACCCTGAATTATTAACTCTTAGTCTGGTAAGGGTGCTAATTGAATTCTTTGCACTGTCAAAAATTGCACAAGTCTGTGTGAAATTAATGCAGCTGTAAAATGCCTACATTGAGTTCTCCGGAGAGCGGTCTGCTTTTTTGTGTCATAGAAGCATTGGAGGGGCTGTGGTTTTAAAATAAATCAAAACCTGTTGTCTTTCATTTGTTGCATTTTTTTTTTCTTTTTGTTTGAGATACTTAGGTTAAACAGTAATACCCTGAGATTTCTCGTGGCAGGAAAAGGGTAACACCACGCGCGGTTGCTGTAATGCGATATGGTGTGTGGTGTTACCCTTTCCTTTTACACCTGGGTATATTATGTTTCCATGTGAAAATAAACATCAGTTGTTAGTAGCGCTGTGTCCTCGTGCCTGCCTTGCGTCCTTCGTGTTTTCGTGCGCTGGATGCTTCGATTCGAATTAATTAACGTGGATAGACTTGTATAACATCAGTTTATGGCGCTCATGGCTGTTTAACTGACACTTATATTATGCTAACACGTAATTCTACATTCTAGCGAGGGGGGGGGGGTCTCAGATCTCTTGTCAATGGTGGTGGTAGGGGAAAGAGGGGTCTGAGACCTATCGAGGCCCACCTGACTTTCAAGGACCCTTGACAGCGAAAGTTTTGTTTTGCGACTTTTTTACAGTAATTTGTAAGCTTTGCGTCTGGTTAATGCTGAAGTTGAATCGCAAATGCACTAACCCATCGTTATAATTAAAGCTAGCGTCGTTAATTCAGAACGATTTTACTTCAGTTCGAAACGCCCGCCTAAATACCATAAGAAACTAGCGCCCCACAGCGGGGCAGCGCCTGAGACTACGTGCGCTCAAGCTTCGGTGACGCTGAACGCACCCTTGTCCCGAGGGGGACCCGCGGGTGGTGAAAAATGAAGCGATGTAAGTGCTTTGAGGGTGCCCCCCTCAGAAAAAAAGAAAAGCATTCCTGACGTACACAGCCAAAACCACCTTAGAGCAGCCCTCTGCAACGTCACGAGGGGAGCCTCTGTCTACGTCGAAGCACAGAAAATGTCGATTGGACCTGAATACTCGGATGAGCACTCACCCTTACTTTAAAACCAAATTAAAATGTCTTATAGGCAACGCTCGTAGCTAGTAATCGGTCAGAAGTGCCCCCGCATGCAGGAGTCTCAAACAGCACAAGCATCTCGAGTTTCCAAATTCGGTGTCGGGGGTCTTTAAGCACTGCTTGACTGTTTCGTTCTCACGCCTCCGAATCCGACTATCGACTGACAGTGAGCAGGTAATCATCCCACCATTATCGTTCATAACACCGGCTTCCTCGTCAGCGCCCCGCAGTGGGCAACTGCCATAATCTTAGCAGCTAGCCGCGGTGTCGCAAAATTATGATGTCCGGCAGCGAAGGTCCAGAGAGCCCGGGAGATCCCCCCTCCGGACGCCGCCGGCGTGGAAGTCGCGAACGCCTGGCAGGCGGCCGACGAGACTTCGCCGTCGGCTAGCCTCGCGGGCATAGAAATCGACGTCGCGTCAACCGTGCTTCAACCCCCGCCACAACAGTCAACACAGGCGACGTCTCCTGGTTCGTCTTCCAACACCATGAAGCTGCAGAGTAGCGAGGGACACGTCTTCGAGGTGGACCTTCAGACGGCCATGGTGTCCGGAACTCTACGTACGATGATGGAAGGTACGGGTTATAGTCCATTTAAATGGACACCAAGAGAAAAAACGATTTTTCTCTGAGTAAATTATATGCTCTTCCACAAGTCCAAACTCACCACGCTTGCCGTGAGAAGGCGTTTGGTGTGCGAGAAAACACGCTAAAAGAAAAAAAGCGGGTGCTGGCACCACCTTGAAATTCCCGCACGGGCCGCACCAAAAGCCGTGACACCATAGATTCTGACGGCGTCTAACAAGATCCAGGCAATTTCGTTGAGCCAATGGGGCCACAATATGAAATACTAGAATTTTCGTAGTAAAATTTGTCAGCCTAAACTAACTTATGTTTCACTTCAGTTTCCCTTGAAAGCGACAAATATTTCGGAACTTGCATGTGCAACAAAGTGAACGGGTTGGTGATTAAACTTGCACGCTAGCTGATTAGCCGCTCAAAATAAAGACGTATAGACAAAGAATAGGAAGCCATGGAGTTGCATGATAGAACACTAGAAGGAAATGTGACGCTAGTGCCTGGAGCTGCAACGTATGGCGCTTCAGCCAGCATGGGAATGCTGGGTAGTGCATGGATTTACCTAAGCCTCGTTCTTTTGGCTCTGTGCGGCTCCACGTGACCTGCAGACGCTTCCCTAGTAGCACGAAACGTTGACACAACGTTGCCGCAACATTACAAAAGTTGCTTCAACGTTGTGGTAACGTTGCGTGCTACAAGGGAATTTTTTGTCGCAAGGCGAACTTCAGCAAAAGTTCCGCACTCACTTCACCACCACCCTGACCCTAAGCTGTCCAACTCAAATCATCTTACGAGGTTCACAACGGGCCATTCTTTTATCTGAAATAAAAGCCAGGGCACAACAAGCAAAGCCCGCAAGCACGAAGGCTATAGGCAATCACTATTCTTATGGGGGCTGAACGATCGCGGCGCCACAGTTACTTCTAGTCGTAGGAAATTATGAAATAAACGCGTAAGTTACGTAACCAGGTGCTGACCTCAAACCAGCGGCACATACATGTCCGTTTATTAAGGCGAAAGCCTTTAATGTCTCATGCTCATGTCCGTCCGTCCGTCCGTCCGTCCGTCCATGCCTCCGTTCGTGCCCTGGCACGGTGCCAGGTGGCCGCCGAGGCGCGCCAACGGACGCCGGGGCGCGTCGGTCGCGCCTCGCGTCGGACTCTACAGCGCTCGCACTTTGCTTGCGTAGCGTCGCTGTGCCCAGCGTGTCCAATCATGCAAGAAGGGAGAAACGCGCGCATCGCGTTCCGTTCTGATCGACCCCGTCTCAATGGGCACAGGCGTTCGCCGAATGCACTTTGGAATTTACAAAGTGTCCTTCAATTTTTAACATGCTCGCTCATCCAAACAATTTCTCAAGGCACGCGTAAAACAGACAAAGAAACTAAGAAAAATATGTTAAATGATGTGTTGAATGAATTACCACCCGTAATCCTAGTGCTGTCATGCGCAGAAACCAGCTCTGATTGATTCATCGGTCCGCTACGATATATGTGATCTATTTATACTGAAACCTACGCTAAATCACGTAGTTATTGTCACGGAAGTTACTGTTAAAGATTCGTAAGTTAATGTCGGGTACTCTACTGCTGTTAATTTCATAATGCTACAGGCTCAGCGTTACAAGCGTTAATGAACGCTAAAGTTTCGTTTTTGAATGTTGCTTCGAAACGCCAGCACCTGAACATCAGAGCGACGTTACGGATTTCAATCTCTTTCTTTTTGGCCCACTCTCAGTCATAGGTGGGCAAAAAAAAAAGTGGAACTCACTCAGACTAACTCAAGAAATATATATCTCGAGCTTTCGACTCACTCGGACTCAGACTCACCCAAATTTTCCTGAGCGGAACTCACTCGGACTCACACTCACGAAAATTTTCTTCCACCGGACTCACTCGGGCTCAAACTCACCAAAATATTACTCACCCGGACTCACACAGACTCAGACTCACGGCTCGATCTGAATCTGAGTGAGTCCGAGTGAGTCGGCTCATGAGTGAGTTTGCCGACCTGTGCAGTCTCAGTCAATAATTTTTTCTGAATTAAACTTGCTATGCTAAGGGTCTGTCTTCAGCAGTGCACGGTGTAATTAATTTTTACCGATAGAGAATTAAGGGCCCCGGCTGACACTATCAAAATAAATGACGTCACGGCGTGAGATAGTGCGGAAACTTCGCTTTGGCGTCGCCACCATAGCTGATTACCAAGCGTCCTTTCACAGCAAGGGGGGGTGTTCTTGGTATCGTAGAAGATGAGTTTACTGATCACTAACGAAATAGGTCCGCCGCGGTGGACAAGTGGTTACGGTGCTCAGCTGTTGACCCGATGGTCGCGGGTTCAATTCCAGCCGCGGCGATAGAGGCCCGTGTACTGTGCGATGTCAGTGCCCGTTAAAGAACACCAGATGGTCGAAATTATCGTGGTTGTGGGAGGTAAAACCCCATGTATTATTATTATTACAAATGAAATAACTACGTTTTTTTTCTTGGCTTCACAGTCATATTCTAGCTGAAACGTGGCATGATTATGCCTGATTAGAAATATGGACCATCACGAGGATACTAAGGTCTCACAGAGCGTCTCGCTATACCATATACCAGCCTATAAATTTTGATGATCGTCCCAGAAGGACATCAGCGGGAACGCACGCTGCTCGTAAATCCATAAGCAGACATCCTGTGGACGTCCATGGTGTTTAATTGTTGAAATGTTTTGTTACAACTCAAAAACTACGTCCCTTGTTTGTACCATAGATGCTTTTTCCAAATGTGGACGTTCGGCTTTAAAGTGGGATGTCAAATGAGTATCTGTGGTCCATTGGGTTTTTAGTACGGCTATCTTTAGCGAAACTAGGGTTAACGTCGGCTAGTGTTAGCTAATTTTGGCTAAATATGACTGAATTGTTGCAAATGTTGGCAAACTTTGACAATCAGCGGTTATCCCCTGCACTGCCGAACAAAAATGTAGGCAACTTAAGAAGATGCAGTTTTCCCAATTTTATTTCACGTGGTTCCACGGAACAGAAAAAGAGAAAAAACTGCGACAAAAATGTCATCTTCAAAGGGAGAAATTGTTGTCCTCAAAGGGGAACTTTAGTCACAAATATGGCAAAGAGACCGCCAACAAATGCGAATTCTGGGTTTCAATGCCTTGCATATTTGTTGAATTATTCCCAAAGACCAATAGCACAACGTTTGTCCGCACTTTGTTGTAAATATATAAAAAATGATACCAAAACTTTAAGCAGTTAGGCCTAAGCAGCCTCGCGCTGCACGATCTTCCCACCACCCTTTTGTTTTGTTTGCACACCCGCTAATCTCGGCTTCTGAAGCCCACTCTTGGGGTACGGGTAAAGGACAGTCGGGGCGACAGAGACGCGAGCTTTCAAATACACTGAGCAGTTTGCTGTCGTTTAATTTGCTTAACAAGTCAGGTCCACGGGCCTGGGCGCAGGTAGCGAAGATGTAACACCATTGGTCAAAGCCCAGAAGGCTCTGCGATCGATTTCAGTCCACTGACGGTGTTGTGTAGCAGCTTTGCTTTAGGTCCGAAGCACCTTATGGTCTCGGCTTGTCGGCGTGTCATCTCGTCACGGTGTGTCATGTCGTCGTCATGGTCCATCATAAACGGGTATGCACCACAAAAATGGGGTAAATCCCGCTACTCGCCACCGATCCACTAAAAATGAAGAAGGCAACAGTGAGCCCAACAAATAGCTGACGACGTTAGTGGAGCTTAAACACCCTTGCCAACGTACCGTAGAGAACTGAAACCAGGCATGTAGGGAAGTAGTAGTAGTAGTAGTAGTAGTAGTAGTAGTAGTAGTAGTAGTAGTAGCAGTAGAAGAGGAAGAAGAAGAAGATGATGATGATGAAGAAGCTTAGGGTAATCTGCATTCCGACGCAGTTTTCCGACAACGTTAGTGGAGCGGAAACATCCCTTCCCTTCATGCCCGGTTTCATGCTTGGCACCATTAGTGCCTCATCAAAGAAAGCTCTCTCAAAATACTGCACGCTTCGACCCTGCCCAGGTTTCACTTTAGTGAAGCTGAAACATCCTGCCCTGCATGTTTCAACTGGCCCATGCATACGCAGATATCGGCAAAACTGAACACGGACGACGACGAAGTGGTGCCTCTGGTGAACGTGAACACGGCGACGCTGAAGAAGGTGCTGCAATGGGCCACCTACCACAAGGACGACTGGTTCCTGCTGGCTGAAGACGACGCGGCCATTGGGGCACGACAGCCGCTGTCCTCGTGGGACTCCGAGTTCTTCAACGTGGACCAGGCCACGCTTTTCCAGATCATCGTGGTAATTAATTAAGCCAGTGTTTAATCTTAAAAGCATGGAAGCTTGGGCCAGTTCTTATACATTATACATAACATAATTACAGGGCGTCCAAGAACTGGTACATACAAAAAAGGTGAAACACAAAAGCGTATCCAGAAATTTTTTTGAGTGGCGGGGGGGAGAGGCGTCTGACTCCCCCTTGATGTATATGCGTGCGTGTGTATGTGTGCATCAGGGTTCTCCCCATGGAGTGGGCGACGGTGGAAGTGCCGCCCACCGCTGCGACCGACCCTGGTTCGACCATGGTCACTGGCACAGCCAGAGGATGCTCAACACCCTCCCCCCCCACCCCCCCCACCCCACCCCGGGCTGGAAATTTTCAACTTCCCGTGTGTGTGTATATACACGCACACATGCACAAATGCACGCATGAACTTAATTAAAGGGTAGTTGGATTCAGCCCCCAGAAAGGAAATTTCATGCTACGCCCTTCCGCATTGCGTTAGCGAGAGGGAGCCTATAAATGTTCGGCCTTGGGTATTGTGCGACCGTTGGGTATTGTGCGACTTCAAGATCTGTATAGGAGTGTGCCGCCCGTGTCGAAGGCTATGTAAGGACACACCTTTCCTTCGTGATAGTTTCATGTGGAAGGACTTGCTTTGGAAGCTTACAGGAATACTACTCTACACTTCATCGCAACGGCTCCTACGATAACACGGCTACATCGTCGCAGGCCGCGGACTACTTGGACATCAAGGGGCTCATGAACTCTGCCTGCCGGACCGTGGCCAACATGATCCGAGCCAAGACTACTGAGGAGATGAGGAAGCGGCTCTGCATCAGGAACAACTTCACGCCCTCCGAGGAGCAGATGGTGAGCACCTCGCCAAAATGTAGATAACACACAGTACCCACGTGCGCATGGCGAATGGGTTGCAATGGATGGTGCACGGTGCAGCAGCAGCAGGGCCGGCGGCGTGTCCCTATTTCGCGAAACGGGCGTACGCGCACATCCACGAAAAAAAAAAGGGGGGGGGGGGGGCAGCTCCGCACTGGTGGTGCGAAGAGTGAGAAAACCGCGGAGCTGGTGGCCTTCCACTCCTTCTTTACCCCCTCCTACACCTCACTTCTTCTTCCCACCCCTATACTATACAAGGCCATGCTAGGCTGTACTCTCCTCACCTTTCCTTCCTCTTCACCCTTACCAAGTTCCTAACCCTTACTCCCCTTTCCCATCCCTTGCTAAACTGTACTATACATGGCTTGTCATGCTTTATACTCTCCCCTACTAATTTCCCACTCCCCTTTCCCACCCCTTGCTATACTGTACTATACATGGCTTGTCATGCTTTATCTTCTCCCCTACTCATTTCCCTCCTCCTCAGCCTCACATCACTCTTCCTCACCCTAACCTTCTTTTCCCACCCTTTGCTATACTATACTATAGATGCATGGCTATGCTATGCTATAGGAGCTGCTTGGCACATACCCGCTTTCAGTGGCGCATACCCGCCCGAGATTGTGCCAACGCAACGCGGAGTTTTGCCAAGCTTAAAAGCGTCGCTGTTAAAAAAGATAAATACCGTTCTGCGCATGCGCACTTCTCCCCCACAGCCGTGCTGCGTACACAGTCTGGTGACGTACCTACGCGCAACTAAAAGTGTGTCTATTCTGAAAATAGCGTACATACGCAACAGCTCCGTCTACGTTTACTTTCTGCGCATGCACAGTGTGTAGCACGTAACGCTATATCTTTGCGGTTTTTCACTATACTAAAACTCTCTCTGGTAAAGTGAAAACGTGAACAACGCTAATATACTCGTTGTGTATAGAGAAGGTGCCCGCGTTAAAGTTATATAGACTTGCCACACGTATATAACTCTCGTTAAAGGGAGTTACACATAAGTTGGACTTGGAGCTTGCTTATACTCTGAGCTTGCCTTGAATAATATGACTTTCGCATTATTAATTTTGTTTACCGGATCCCGCGAAGAGCTTATCTACGATGTGACTATTACTACACCAGTGCTTGTAAACAAAGGTTTCTTAGCATTCATTTGTGTCGCCGAACTGCTTGACTGACAATAACATCAACGTCGACAGTCCATCGTGAACTCACTTCCGCAGGAAGTTTTCTGACTGGCATGTTTGTTTCCTTTTTCTTTCGTGCAGGTCAAGCGAGAGACAAAATGGTTCGACTAAACGCGTGACGTTCCCAAGGCTGAGACTGAGCAAGAGAGCAAAGGATTCTGCGCTGCCCGGGTCGTGGACATCGGTCACTTTCGTATAGCACCGTCAACGTTTCTGAAAGTGGGCATCTCGCGACGTCTCGTTATAGAAAGGTTTCAGGGCACATTCCTTTCTCATTCCTCAGAATAAATGCCCTTTCAAAATGAACAGATTTTCTTGTTGCTTTATTGGGAGTAAAAAAAAAATTCAAAGGTAGCGCAAGTTCGTGGATCCTTAACCACGGTGATATATATTGTCGAGGCCACAGCAATATATGAAAATACCATCCAAAGGTTTCAGGGCACAAACCTTTCTCATTGCTCAGTATAAGTGCCCTGGAAAAACAAGCAGCTTTTTCTTCTTGCTTTATTGGGAGTAAGAAACATTCAAAGTACAAGTCTGTGAACCCATAACCACAAGCTTGTGGTTGGTTTGCGATATATATTGCGAGGTCACAGGCAATGCATGGAAAATACCAGGAAACATGAGGTGAACATTTCATGTGCCCGTCACACATGTCGTTGCACGTACCTGTAACATCAATGACACTTGCCGTTAGCTTAGACTGGGCAGCTTAATATACTTTTTTTTTCACACTATATACGGACACAGCTGTCTTCTAATGCTTTCTAATAAATGTCTATAATGTTTTCTAATATCCTGTTTTCTTTTCTTCATCCATTTTGCCGCAGGTGGTACTTCCTTTATACAACACTTTCGCATACTTGGCACGTTTCAGAAATCGTTCCCACTCGTGCCCCATCAAACCAGCAACATCGTCCATCTTATTCTTCGTCCTTATAGCGTTTCTTTCAAGCTCAGAGTAGTGCCGAAGTAATCAGTAGGTTCGAAACAATGTTGCGTCAACAATTTATTTTCGATCGTCACGGGTACCCCCCGGTCGAATACACGTGCAAGTAATATCGAGTTGGAGTTCGTGAGCCATACGGCGGTGAGGGAGCGTCCGGAATTTCCCGTTCTTTCAGCCATGCTTGATGATGATGGCATTTCGCCTCCAGAGGAAAAGGGAGGTGAGCATGAGGTAGACGGACCAAAGGAAGGAGGGCACGAAAATGGCGGCGGCACCAACGCTGATGGGCGCGAAGCACGAGAGCGTCGCGCCGGAGAAACCAGCCAACAGCACGGAGTCCACGAAGGCCTTGCAGGAGAGAAACAAAAGGATCAATCGGTGGATAGTCAGTTTACGAAGAAGCATGGCTGGCGACATAGGACTGTGTGTGATAGAAAATAAGCAGTAAGCATTTGCAATATGAACAAACATAGCCTCCGACACTGCGCGTTATGTCGAAGGTGACGTTACATAGTTCTACAGACCACTGTGGCGGGTATAGTTTACAGTTTGTAAATCTTTAGGGGCGAAGCACCTTAAGACCCCACAATGTCCGTAAACCACCGTCCGGCGTCTACAGCATATGTAGCGCAG
Organism: Rhipicephalus appendiculatus; assembly: GCA_030522465.1. Lineage (NCBI taxonomy): Eukaryota > Metazoa > Arthropoda > Arachnida > Ixodida > Ixodidae > Rhipicephalus > Rhipicephalus appendiculatus. The sequence goes on along the minus strand of JALIZH010032920.1, from coordinate 258,169 downwards.
GTGCATGTGAACAAACCGAAGCATCTGTGAACAAAAAGGTTATCAAAAGGCTGTTAACCAGAACAAACAAAATAAAAGACCACAACACTGTAAAAACACTGACATTTAACCACCCATCAATCAGAGCATATGACAGAACGAAAGGTTAACAAGAACAAAATAAAAGGCTGCGACAGACGCGTAAAACTTATGTGTCGGCCTGCCTGGTTTTGGTAGGCAGATGTCTCTATTGGTGTCGGCAGAAACGCCATCTAAATACGCAAAATGTACATATTCATGTTTTATTTGTGCTTTTTGTTTACCATGTAATGTGCATATTTGTACCTATCTTTATGTAAAAAAAATTTTGTGCGCTTGTGCATGTTCTGTTCTGTTGAAATGTTATTGATGTCCACCGTCTGTGATAATAAAATTCGCTAAACACAAACCCCCGATATTATTATCAGATCCTTGGCCGCTATTACCACAAGAAAAAGAAAAAAAGAAACGTGTAGCCATAACCCTGCTTCATTGTAAAATTATGTGAAAGGTCTGACTGAGTGAATATGGGGCAGAACCAGTGGCGTAGCCAGGGGTTCAACCCCCCCCCCCCCCCGAAATTTTTCAGTTTTGCTTGCGCATTATACACGCACACATACAAACGCACGCACGAACATACATAAGGTATAGTTGAACCCCCCCCCCCCCGAAAAAAAATTTCTGGCTACGCCCCTGGGCAGAACTGGCGCCCCTCTTTAGATGACTCGCAGGGGGGACGCCCTCCCCCCCCTCCCCCCCTACTGCACCCCCGTGTGCACACCTATGGTTTTAGAAAGCAATTAATCGAGAACGCGATCTAAAAAACACAGCATATCCACGGAGTGAATGATGATGAGTGGGCGAAGCTGCGGAGGTTCATCGGTAAACCGTGAATCTTCCGTGAATTCTGCCCGGTACATCATCACCGACGTGAGATCGGGTGCGTTTATACTAAAGGGTCGATGAGAGTTATGGTGACTGAATCAATCATGGTTACACCGCGAAATCTTCAGTGGTTTCGCCCAGCAGTAATCAAAGCGATAGTGTGTGTGAAATTTTATTCAAACTTCAACGACCGGTCGTCGTCCATAGTCCGCCAAGCAGCACGATCCGGCAAGCGCACTTGTACGGCGGTCCGCGCAATCGGAGAGCAGCTGCACCGCCAACGCCATCTAGCGTACGTTCACCCAACCGCCATATTGTACGCATGTCTATAGGACAGCGCCCTCTCGGAAACGAGACGAGAACTGGAGATGACAACACCATATCCACGGAGTGAATGATGATGAGTGGGCGAAGCTTCGGAGGTGCGTTGGTAAACCGGTAATCTTCCGCGAATTCTGCGCAGTACATCATTAACGACGTGAGATCGGGCGCATTTATACTAAAGGGTCGATGAGAGTCATGGCGACTCGCAGCTCACTTTAATTTTACATGTACGTTGTGAATTTTTTTTATTGTTTAATCACGCACAGGAGACATCTCACACCGGCACTACCTTGGACGTCGAAATCCAGTGCCTACTGGCTACTCAGGATGCATGGATCACTGAGGACCGCCGAGGTGATGTCATAAGGAGCTTCACCCCTAAATATATTTATCATATACAAGTACCGCCATCTAGCGGACATTCCAAGAACTAAACGAGAGGTGGCTAGCTACAACTACATACATCGAGGACGCACGACCCACGGCTTAAGGAGCTTCGCCCCTAAAATTGGATAAGGTATAGCGTACCAGTCCCAGCCTGCGGCGTCCGAAGAGCAGCGGCACCCAGAACCAGGCGAGCGCCAGTTGCGTGCCGTACAGCTGCAGTGCGAGCCTGGAGGAACCGTGGAAGCCCTGCTGCGCGTACACCACGTACGAGGCGAGCCCCATCGAGGCGTAGCACGCGTTGAACACCGGGAAGAAGAGCCACTGGCGGGGACACCACACCGGCTTGCGAAGGTTCTGCGAGCGACACACACTACGGGTTCAGGGTGTAGTAGTGTACTGTGTTTATTGTATGAAAAAGATGAAAAGTGATCCTATATTCTGCGGTCCATGAAATCTTCAGTCCCCCCCCCCCTCCCCTCCAGCAGATGGCGGATTATTTAAGGTGTTAAGGCGTTTAACGGGGCTAGTTGGTATTGACTGAATGCATCGATATTACTATAGCAAACACGCACAAGGGCACCAGAGAAATAGACAAGACAACCGCTAGAGCTAAATTGATTTTTAATTGATAGGAAAGGCAGAATTTATATAGCATTTCGCTGCGCACACGCAGGTGCCACGTCACAGACAAAGTATTTTCAAAAGGAATTTCGCATCCATCTATCGTTGCCGCCCGCAAACACATGGTTTTTGCTGACACAGATAGTCCAATTCTTTTTTCGACAATGCGATGGATGCAGTGCTTACAGATGCGTCACCCGCCCCGTGAATTTCGAGAGCCGGGAGGCTCTCGAAATTTCTCGAAACTCTCCCGCTGTGGCGTCCCTCATAATCATATCATAAGCATTCTTTCGCTGCCGCGTGCGCTGCGCGATGTCGTTGTCGTCATAAGCGTGCGCAGGGTTCACCTTCAGGGGGGGGGGGGGGCAAAGGTTTGTCGCAGCGCCCCCCCCCCCCCCCCCCTCAATATTATGTCAATGTATGGGGCTGACTTTGCGCCCCCCCTCTCACCCCCCCCCCCTACCTATTATGTCAATGTATGGGGCTGGCTTTGCGCCCCCCCCTTCTAACCCCCTCCCCCGTGCTCACGTCTATGGTTGTCGTCATCGCCCCGTGTTAATGATCGTCGTATGGTGGCAACAACTTTCTTGAGGCTTCCACAGATTCGCCGCCGGCACGGATTCGCGAGCAACCGCCGAATAGCAGCCTGCCGGCATAAGCTCGTCCTAAGGGCAATGGTGGCTATGACGTCATTATTTTAGCTACGCCGGCTCGGAGCTCGGCCGCAGTGGTGACGTCTCGGAAGTTGGGGGTCACCTTCAGTTCACTTTAGGTAATGTCAATGTCGCGAGGTGCGGCGTACAGCGCTGGATCGCGCACGTGAACCTCACAATTCGTGTAAATTTCCTTTCAAGCTACCGTAAAATGCCGAGCAAGCGCCCCACTTTCTTTTTCAGGAGATCTGAAATATGCACCAAATAAGCACCAATGACCGGTCCGGGACTGAGCAAGCGCCCCCCACCCAAATCTGGTCGGATTATCCTTCACCGGGGGGGGGGGGGGGGGGATGGAGCGCTTGGTCGGAATTTTAAGGTATATTCGCTGTTGAGGTTTGGTATATGATATACGCATGTTCACGGGAATCGATCCCGCAGCCTATCTCGGCCGCGAAATTTTATGTAAATACTCCTTTAAAGGGGTACTGACACCTTTTTTCGTGGGTGTGTTTACACTGCCATCTAATCTCCTGTATACAGAGACGGTTCTGAGCAAGTATTAGGCTCAGCAAATGCTGGTAAGATATTTTATTTTGATATTAAAGTCAATTATCCCGTGGATCACCTACCGACATCGACACTAGCTTGACGTCAGGGTACAGTACTAATTCTGGTGACTTCATGCAGCAGTCTGGCTAGTTGTGATGACGTCGGTTACCAAAACTCCCAAAATGGCCGCCTGTGCGTCACCAAAACATTCAAAATGGCCGCTTTTGCGTCACCACTGGAGCCACGGTGTGGAGCGGCCGTGGAAACGTCACGATATCTTGCGCGAGCACGCGACGGAAGGCTCATACCGTGTTGTGACGTCAGAGCAGGGGCGTAGCCAGAAATTTTTTTTTTTTTGGGGGGGGGGGGAGGCACCCCCTTGAAATGGTCATTTTTCGCTCTGTATGCCACGGCAAAAAAAAAACAAAAACAATTCGGGGGGGGGGGGGGCGGTGTGCCACCCCCTGGCTACGCCACTGCGTCATGGTGCAGTAGGAACCGAAACTAGCTTTGAAAAATACATTTTAATTACTTTGTCAGGGTGCACTCATGCTTAGCAGTACATTTTCTAGGATCTTGAGGGCTTGGCCTTTCATTTGACGCAAAAAAAACAACTGAAAATTTTCGTGTCAGTACTGCTTTAAGGGGGGCCCTGCAACACTTTTCCAAGTAGCCATGGAATGGATTCACCAAAGGAGCTTATTGCCTCACAATTTCACCACCGCAAACATTTTTAGAATCCGTCCAGTGCAAGCGGAGTTACAAAGATTTGTCACACGCGGCAACTGCATTCTCTTCACTCGTCCCGACGAAAGCGCTTGAAGCTAAGCAGGGAGGGATGGCACGGGGAAAGAAAATACGTCAAGCGCGCCTCGTGACCTTGAGCACTTTTTTTCTTCTTTTGTTCTTCGAATACGCGGCTTTTCTGTGCGATCGCGCGCGCACGCGTGGACAAGTCACAGCCTTCCGCGGCGGCCCTAGTAACGACCGAGCGCGCCATGCTCAAATCAGCCAATGGCTATTACAATGGCTGTGACGAGTGATTTTTGAGCTTGTAGCGTCATTTGCCGAAAGAAGAGAAAGCAATTTTTAGCTGACTTTGAGAATTTATTGTGAATCCCATGCCGCGTGTTGCGCTATCATATTTGGCTCGCGTTTTCTCGGGAGCCTCGACTACCGATCGGCAGCGTTTTCTGACCATGCTCAAAAAGTGTTGCAGGGCCCCTTTAAGCCTCTGGCCCCCCTCAGAGCACAATGTATTTAATTTCTACTGCTTAGGAACTATACGTCCGCCCTAGCACACCCTGTCAAAGTCGATGACGTCACGGTGACTAGGGCGGGAACTTCAAGGTGGCGTCGCCACCCGCATTTTCGTTTTGAGTATTTATGCGCTTGCCAGGCGTCTTCTAGCGCCAATAATGATGATTCTGGCGTTGTGAAAGAGTACTTCACTAATACGAGAAATATGGTTCTTTTTTTTCGTTTATCCCTTTAATAAGCACACCACTAACTGATAGCTTCTGCAGCACTGCCTGGTAATTATAAGTATGACACAAACTTTGTATGGTAACTTTCCTACAATACTCTAAAGGCGCATATGTTCTCACGAAATGAAGTGATACAAATAAACGAAAACTCCCAGAGCCCGAAAAGCCAGGCTCTGCGTGCACAACCCACGGCCAGCGCAGATCGTGATGGCGCCCGTCCTCTCAATCAAAGAGTTTACGGTGCGTAACCACACTACTGCGCTGCCAGGCTACTTCCGCCGAGCACGTAACCAGGAAGGCTTGACGAAAAACACATGCGTTCTGCCGCCGTGGGATGCACGGCTAATAAAACGAACACTTTACAGCGGCCATGCAGAAGGCAATGGCGGCGTTGATGTGACGTATGCGTTCCGTCAGAATTGTCTACACTTAACAGAGTTATATATGTATACACCCGCAAACGCACCGGCTGAAGCTGTGTTATATGGGGTCCATTACCCGTAGCGCCACGCGCGCTGTGTCCATTGTTCTGCCGCCACGAAGCGCACGCATCGCGTCGTGCCTACTTTAGCCGTGCCTCCATACTCTGCGGCCGGGCGCGTTCCGCGAATCGGTATAGCTCTGAGAGTATTCGTCAGTCTTACGCGCATATAGTATGGCGGGCTTACTTCCAAGATATAGGTGATTTTACGAAAAAAAAAAAAAAAAAACATGGGCAACGCCGCCTTGCGCTAGCTGTCGAACGAATGTTTGCTTATTTTTGTATATCGCGTCGTGAAATGATAAGGTCATACAACGTCGAATGAACCAACTGAACCGTTTGCAAGCGCATGTGTCTGCCGTATCACCGTTCGTTTACTTGTTAAAGATACCAAACGTCAAGGTTAACAGCCGAATACTGCGGTAACGGACACCATCCGTAGAATAGTCTATAGGATGTGTCCAAAATAAAGTTTCAAAAAATTATAAACATTCATTCATTCATTCAATCATTCAGCCCTGTCGAGCTTTTACAGGATGGGAGATTGGTCGTAGCAATACGGACCGCCACAATCATTGTTGCAGCACTAAAACATTGCAAACTTTTTGCGCACATACTCTCAATAAACCGTTATAAGAGATGATCTCGAAAGTCACAATACTCTTTTACAGCTGTATGTAAAGTAGGGGTACACTATACACAGCAGTAACGGTTAAAATTTAGTCAGGTTTTTAGGAATGATATAGCGTAGAGGTCCATCACGAAGACAAAGAAAAACGCTCACGACCTTTTGTTCTTCAAGAAAAGTAGCAAATATAGCGGTGAGTTTACTCCAATAACGAACTATTGATCCCGTTCTCGGAAACCTTTGCGAAAATTACATCTTCTTAATGTAATCAATTCTTTTCAGAAATTCTGGTGTGACATCATGTGACGTAACGCCACACGATGCCGTTGTACAGCGCTCCCCTTTGGGCGGTGAACTAAACCGGAGAGCACGCGACCTCAAGAGAAGAAAAAGAAGACGGCGCTTGGCAGTGGCACGGGAAGTCACGGTTCGTGACTCCCTTTACACACATTACGTCACGTCACACGTCACGACACGTCACGCCACGTCGTCACAGCTCCCTTATACATCGACTGATAAGAAAAAGAAGATGGCTTTCGCCTTCGAGTCGTCTTAGATGAATGCACAAGGAACCCTTAGAGTTTTCATAAGACTATAGACGTAGTAGTGCTTTGATGACATCCATCCAATGATTTGTTCCAGGCGTGCAAAACAGTGGCGAATTTCATTCAGAAAACCGTCGCTGGGGGTGCTATTCAGAACACTGACAAATTCCGTCATATTTATTTATTCAATGTACCTCACAGGCCCAACAGGGCATTGCTCAAGGGGAGCGTCAAAATATTATGTACATGGCTACATACACGACTTAAATACAAGCAATAATAAAGTAAAATTGTCGCCGATTATACAATGTAGAAGAGTTGCAATGATAGAGAAAATACAACGGAACTAAATAGACGATGAAACATGCGAGATAGTGTCAAATGCCGTAATGGCGATACCTTAAGCCAATTAGAGAGGACGTAGAAGCCCACTGAGCCAATCAGAGACGACAAATAGCACAATTTGACAACATGCCTGAATTCGTGACCATGGCTACGCCTCACCATCGGGCGCCCATGAAATGAATTACGACGCCGTTGAGACGCAACCTGGATCGCTTCACGTCGCGATACCATTGAAGCTGTAATTATTCTGTAAGCCACCACAATGACATGCTGCACTTCATCTCTATCCACTTGTTTCTTGAAAAACAGTGGAAGCGGCACCCTGTACAACAAAATGGCGCTCGTTCACGTCAAGTGGAAATAATACCCAAAACCAGACTGTTTAAAAAAATTTACACAATCTCCCGCTAAAGGGAACCATGTGTGGATGCAAAGCAGCGAGAAGGTGGTGGCGAGGAGAAACGTCGCCGCTCCCGTTTCGCGGCAGCGGCCCGAGTGCTCATCGCGGCGCTGCACAGGAGAGAGGATGAGGCGCGCGCGCTCTGTCATTTTCATACCGCGGAACTATACCGTGGCGCCCTCAGCGGAGTATGCAGCTGTCGCACCACCTGTCGTGCGCGCCGCTCCGTAGAGTAGATGATTCCAAGAGGAGAGAAAGGGGGGAGCGTAGGAGAGGAGAGACAGGGGGAGGGGACGTGCATGCGCTGTGGGGGGTTTGTGATGCGGGAAGGAGACACGAACAAAGCCCCCCGCCATAAGCTGTTTCGCGTCTAAATAAATAGAACATCAAGCTTTGTATGCCAAAACGACGATGTGGTTATGAGGCAGGCGGAAGTGGGGAACTCTGGATGAATTTTTAACAACTTTAACGTGCGCTTAAATCTATGCACGAAGCTATCGGTATATAGTTTAATTACAAGCATCTTCAGTATACCGAAGTATTAACTTTCGGACAGATTTCCTGACGCAGCTCGTCGACGAGCCGTTCGTTTGTGAAACAAGATTCCTTACGTTTATGTAGAATCATCATTTCGCGGGCAGACACAAGTCTGTAACGTCACGAATCTGTATGAAGCCAAGACAAGGTTTAATCTCATCCATGTATACTACTGTCGCTACTGTTACCATTCCTGTGCTGCGCTGCAAGTCACCCGGTCTCCGATAAAGCGGATGCGTAGACGATGCAGCCGCCAAGTGAGTCATCCACATTACCTTTATCAATTAAGTTTTTTTATTTTAATCGCTTAGTGCGTGAGAACTTCGTTACCCTTACGAATAGCGACAGGAAGTGCCAGTGTTCCGTGATTTTCGGGTGCAGCAACTGTATGGTGCGATAGCTTGGGAGCGCGCTTTCCAATCTTTCAGCGATTTCCCCCCTCGATTAATAAACCTATCGTGGTGAAATGTAAGGCGCTACAGTTTTCAGAGTATAATTTATTAGGCTAAAATAAATTGTTTCCTTTAAGCCCTGCGTGCCTCGAGAAGGCTTCTGTGGGTACACCGCAGCGTCTTTTAAATCGATACCTTTCGATTAGGTCGGCGCGGGTGAAGGTTCTTGCGATATTACGCAACCAGACTATATTTCGTCAGCCGCTAGGCTTCATAACGCCATAAGGTATTAAGTTGCGTCGGGTACAAGGTGACGGATTTTCGCTTGCACCAGTGATTACGTGGCTTTGATACGCAAGCTTGGGCAGGCCAGCTTGTGCGCGCTTTTCACAACGAAAGTTTCACCGATACTGTTTCGGTGGACTCGCCACGGCGGTCTAGTGGTTATGGTGTTCCGCTGCTGACCCGAAGGTCGCGGGATCGAATCCCGGCCGCGGCGGGCGCATTTTCGATGTGGACGAAAATCCTTGAGGCCCGTGTACTTAGATTTAGGTGTATGTTAAAGAACCCCCAGGTGGTCGAAATTTCCGGAGTCCTCTATGACGGCGTCCCTCATAATGATATCTTGGTTTTCGGACGTAAATCCCCCAACAATTATCATTAGCACTGGCATTCGGTTCGATTGGAACTCGTATTTCGTGTGATGCAGAGCTGTATATTCTGTAAGCTAAGATAAATGCGCATTCTGTGTCTGAATTTCAAAGGACTAACTGCGACTACTAACACGTGTATTTTCCTTTTTATTGCTACTAGTCAAGTCTAGAAAATCCCATAGTGAACGCCTTGCTCGCAGCGCTCCGCTCATCAAAAGGTCAGTTGCCTTAATGCTTTTATTGTAAATCGGCTGGGGATATATAAATTCTTGGGTCTTACATAACAAGACCGCGATATAATTATAAGGCATAACATTTCGTTTGCTGATTACATTTTTATCACACGTGCAAATCAATCGTCAATCAAACACCCGCAGTGATTAGGTAAATCAATCTTCTTTGACCATCGTACCTCGTACCAGTGGCGATGCTCTCTGCGAAGGTACTGCGAACAAAAGGCGCCGCCAATGCTTGGAATCAGCGTGATGCCCACCGGAACGCCGTACTTCCTCAGCTGCGAAAACGAAATGATTCATTGATAAGCCGTGAGAAGCCATGGCGTCATTTTACAGAGAAGCTTTAACATGGCTAGGCTCAGGCGGATCGCATACGTATAGACAAACGACATGCAGAACAATTTATATCACGAAGTTCTTTATGCCGCATTAAACATTTGACGTGAATCCTACTGCGAATCTCTCTATGCTTGCAGAACAATTTGTTTATATCAAGTTCTTTATGCCCCATTAAACATTTGACGTGAATCCTATTGAAAATCTCTGTATGCTATGTTGATTACTTGATGGGATCCCTAGTGAAACTCGTGTGGTATCCCTTATGTATGTTAAAATTATAATCCGATATGCATATTCATGCTGTGAACGTCGTATGCTGCCAACGTAAGGAACCCAGTCAAGCTGTTTAGATCAGCTGTCAGCCCTGAAGACCATCCAGAATTTTCTGGAGAAATAAACTTATGATTGATTGATTGATTGGTCGATCAATCGATCCATAGAAAGGTTTATTGATTGAAAGTAAGCTCATGATTTATTTATTTATTGGATTGATTGATTGATTGATTGATTGATTGATTGATTGATTGATTGATTGAGCTTTGGCGCCCTTCGCGCATCGCCGTCTCGCCATCCCCCCTCTATCCCTCGCCACCGCCGATGCCTCTTTCGCTGTCCGCCGCGGTGGTGTAGCGCTTATGGTGTTCGGCTGCTGACCCGAAGGTCGCGGGTTCGATCCCGGACGCGGCGGTCGCATTTCGATGGAGGCGAAATGGTAGAGGCCCGTGTACTGTGCGATGTCAGTGCTCGTTAAAGAACACCAGACGGTCGAAATTTCCGGAGCCCTCCACTACGGCGTCTCTCATAATCATATCGTGATTTTGGGACGTTAAACCCCAGATATTATTATTAATGCCTAGTTCGCAAGTGTGGCGCTACACGGAGGCGGCTCAACCCATTAGTTGCGCCCCTTTGCCTGGTGACGTAGAGATCGCGCCAGGGCTGTTATCAGCAGTCGCCTGTTGTACTCGCTATAAGACGGACACGTGTTCACTCAGAGGAGTAGCAGCAGGAATTGAAGGAGCGAAAAACGCGCACAGAAGCGTGAACGGGCGCGCAAAGGACGGGAAGCAGTTGCCGCAAAACGTGCAGCCGCAGCCGTCTTCCGTTTTAACGCGACAGCGTTTTAAAAAGCTAGTTTCGCAGAAGTTTCGGCGTCGTTGTCGGCGTCGTTGGTTGTGAGCGAAATATCACCATCTTGTCCGTGACTGAAAAATCAGGAAAGACGCAAATAAACTGAGTAATGAAAATCTTGGGTTCGAGTGAGAATCGAACCCAGGCCGTCTGTGTGGCGAGCAGGTGTTCTACCACAGAGCCACGCATTTGCTTGAAACTTTGAAAAAAAAAAAAAGCACTAGATGACTGTTATTTAGTGGAAGGAGTCTGCTTAACGCATGTAATATTCCGTGGCAGAAGCGTCGAATCGTGCCCGGCGTCAAAACATGTGTAATTGCGCAACGGGTTGTTGTTTTAAAGGCCAACCCATTGCAAAGCGCTCAGACATATTTAATAATCATCAGCTGCAAAAGCCTAAACAAAGTGGGCAGCTGCATAGGTTCGCGTGTTGCCTTACGGACGCGTAGCGGGCCATTCGCTCGATTCGCGAAAGGAAGAATTATGGCGTATACATAGTGGGCACTGAGCAGCTGTACTTGCAGTAAACATTATATGATAGTTTGGAACAGCCAATGTTACGCGCACAGACGTTCGTTTCCTTACGGCACGGTTGAGGCATGCACCGAGAACCGAAGCCAGGTTAACAACGGTGAATGCGCGCGGTGCCCGATTACGCTATCGCGTTGTACTCTTGAAGGCGAAGCTCAAGCGCCCTCCAAGATTTTTACTGCAGTAGAAGGGCTCTGAATTTTTTTTAACCAACTTATGATATCGCCGTATTCAAATGGCATGGACAGTCCTGTAGCAGATAGGGTGGTTCAATTTGGTGACGAACTAATCAGTCTTTTTACATAACCAAAAAACAATGTGTTGGAACTGAATCGGATAGCTGCTTCGTGTAACGTCTGCAGTGACGTCATACCCTAGCCCTCGGTATTCTAAACTCAGTAAACAGTGCAGGCACAAGAAAAGAAAAAGTGGTGATGTCATTTGACAGCAAGCTGTGTCAGCTATATTGAACTTCACAGCGGCATTAATTGACGATCTGAGCGCTGTAGCCTCACTGTTTGTTTTTGACCGCCTGTGCGGAGAGGTAGCAATGTTGGATACAACGTCACAAACACAGGATCACCCGTATTCAAAGGCCCGTATTCATGGGAACCCGCTAAAAATTTTCAGTATTGAATTTCAGGAAAGCTAAATTATCTGCAATTGTATAGTTTTGCACGGATCATTTAGAGTGCAGTCTTGTGACAGTGAATTAGTTACGTCAAAATAAACATGTACATTTACAAACTTCTGATTTTACAAACTTCAGAAAACCGCCCTTGGGAGGCAATACATATGTGACCCCTGAATTCGATGAAACCAACACGCCAACGCGCAGTAATTTCACTGAACAAAAAATAGGAAATGCGCTAATTATCCGAATCGTACCAATTTTCTTGCCAATCAGTCGGCAGCATATCTTGTAATTTGCAAAGTGTAGACGGTGACTTTACAAGGCGCATAACAACTTGCAATTGCTTTTTTATTTCCTCCTACTTTTATTTCCTGCATGGTCCGAAGACAAGCTGCATATGACGATTGATTTGAGGTTGGTCAGATTAAATCGTAACCTAAATACGCTCATGAAAAAATTGTGCCAGTATGTTGACAACTTGACCAATTTTTTTGCGGCCGAGACGGGCATGGTTCTGCATTCGATTTACCTGGACGCCACATCGCGGCCTTATTTGCTGGCGTTTTCGCGTTTCATTAATAGCTTACTATTTTACGTTAAGCTGCTATCAGTTTATGCGAACGCTATATCAGTTAACACGAAACCCGACGCGTCTGACGAAAAGAAAGGTAAAGATTTTGGGGCTTACCAGGCCGCAATCTTGCTTCAGATGCTGAAATAAAATAAAAATGGATTGACCGAAGCCGCACTTTATTTTTGTAAATAAGCAGGATCAACTCACGCGTGAGAATTTCTGCGATGCAACTACCCCTAATGAGTGCTCTGCGTTTATCTTGTCCTCATTCTGTACACCATGGAACGTAATTCAATGTTTCGATTTATGGTCGAACTATTCACATGTTGTGCATAGCTATTTAAACATCACGTGGATGTCTAAATAGCTATGCGGACAGCGGTCATCTTTAAGGGTCCCTGCAACACTTTTTCAGCATGGCCAGAAAAATTGAAGGACACTTTGTACATTCTAAAGTGTGTTCGGCGAAAGCGTGTGGCCGTTCCACTGACTATGCCATGTCTTTTTTCTTTTACACTCTCAGTGGGATAACACACAAAGCGAATGTGTGCGTGTTTTCTTTTTTAATTTTTTACCGCGAGGCACAGCGAGACGCCAGACTAATCTTGCATGAGAATTGAAACTTGAGCTAATCTTCCTCCGTTCGCATGCGTTAGTATTTCCCCGCGCTTTGTGCATCGTGCAAACGCCATAGCGTTCCAGCGCTTAAATTGACGGGCCCTTTGTAAATTCGAAAGTGTATTCCGTGAACGCCTGTGTCCATTGAGACGGCGTCGGTCAGAATGATTGCAAACGCTGGGCACAGCGAAGCTACGCAAGCAAAGAGCGAGCGCTGAGTCCGACGCGACCGGCGTCCGTTTGCGCATCCCGGCGGCCACCTGGCTCCGTGCCAGAGCTCGGATGAACGGGACGGACGGACGGACGGACAGACAGACGGAGGGACGGATGGACGGACGGACGGACGGACAGACGGGCGGACGGACACCGGACGGGCGGACGGACAGACGGACGGACAGACAGACAGACAGACGGACGGACGGACAGACGGGACAGACGCACGGACGTACACCGGACGGACGGACGGACGGACACACAGACGGACAGACGGATGGACAGACGGACGGACGGACGGACAGGCAGACAGACAGACAGACAGACAGACAGACAGACAGACAGACGGACGGACGGACGGACGGACGGACGGACACCGGACGGACGTGAGCATGAGACATTAAAGGCTTTCGCCTTAAAACGCTGCCGATCGGTAGTAGAGGCTCCTGAGAACACGTGAGCCAAGCATTATAGCGCAGCACGCGACCTCGAATTTACAATTCTCGAAGTCTGCTGAAAATCGCTCCCTCTTCTCTCTACAAATGATGCCATATACCCAAATTGTTGTGCCATATACCCAAAGTCCGCGGCCGTTGGCTTATTTGAGCACCGTGAGCTGCTTAGTTACAGGGGCTGCCGAGGGAGGCCGCCACGTGCCCGCGCGCGTGCTCGCGATCACTGAAAGTAAGCCGCCTGTTCGAAGAAAAAATGAAAAGAAAATGCTCAAGGTCATGACGCGCGCTGAAGAAGGCATGCCTCTTCTTGCCCCCCTTGTCATTCCCCTTCCAGCGTAGCTTTCATTGCGCTCGCTGGCATAGGCGTGAGCACGGGGAGGGGGGCAGGGGGGGGGGGTGCAAACCCAGCCCCATACATTGACTTACCAGAAAGGGGGGGGCGCGAAGTCAGCCCCATGCATTCGCATAATAGGGAGGGGGGGCGCTGCGACGAACCTTCGCCCCCCCCTCCCCCCATGAAGTGGAACCCTGAGCACGCCTATGCTCGCTGGTACTAAAGGAGGGAGGAAGCGCTTGAAGCGTGCGCAAATGTGTGTAACTTCGCTCGTACTTGACGGCTTCCGAAAATTTTTGCGTTGGTCGATTTGTGAGGCAATAAACTCCTTTAATGAAGCCATTCGATGATGACTTGGAGAAGTGTTGCAGGGCCCCTTTAAGTCCAATTATAATTCTCACGTAGACGGTGAAATAGACAGTTTGGCGAAGACAGCATCGGAGACAAGTAAGATGGCGGTCAGACTGAAGAAGGCTAAGAACTCTCCGGGTAGGTCGCCAGCTCAATGGAAGACGTCGCCATGGTTTGATTCGCGTTTAATTTGAGCTGCGCTGAAACTTTTGCATGTTTTAACACGAGAGAAGTTGAAGGCACAGCGTTTTTAGTGGATATATTCTTAGTTTTCTCTTGTCGACGAGAGGTGGCGTCAGGTATCGTTGACGTCATGTAAACACGTTAGATTCCTCGGACGCTGTCATCTAAGCTTTTGACGCAGACTGTTTACGACGCTGTCCAGAAGTGAAACAGTCATGGTCATTACATTCAGGGTTTTGGTGAATGTTACCCACCTGTGCGAAGCTGCACACGTCGCCGCACCCTTCGGCGCTCTTGTGAGCTGGGACCTTCGGCGTGGAATGGTGGGGATCGTGCGGCTCCATCCTGGGCACGTCGACGGTTCCGAGCTTCATCTTGAAGCGGGGCGGGTCCGCGTCGACAAGTCCTCCCGATTACTGAAGATGGCTTAGCACGGATGTGGCTGCTGGTCGGTGAATCTGAGACACGTATGTCGAGTAAAAAAAAACGTTTTAAGGTGAAAGCCTTAGACGGTGATGCACAAACTCATCGTGGGATGACCTGCAGGAGTGCACCTAACTGGGCTGGACATGAGATTGTGAAAGAACGACAGCGCCGTGTTTGTTCTATCACCGCCCCGTGTCCAAAGCTGTTTGTTACCGTCTTGATCATGTGACGACGTCCTAATGGCCAGATGCAGCCGAACTCAAGGCACTGCCAAACATTAGAGAGCCCCTAAACCACCCTGAGATCGAAATTTATTTGTGGTGTTGGAGCTGTGCTCGAGTCTACAGCGAACACGTAGCCGTGAGAATTTTTCGAAACGGTGCCGTAATAGCGGAGTTACACGCTTTTGCTGATACAAAAGACACCCTCGCTTGTTTCACCCTTTCCTTCACTCATCAATTTGCCTCTCCTGGGGCTGAATGTTCCTCCTCATCGTGCGAGGAGGATGAGCAGCAAGTGCGCGTAGCTGCGAGCGGACAAGCAGGTGGTTGTAGTTGACGTCATAGCGAACGCCGAGGGGATGAGGAATACCGAAAGGCACGGAAAGTAAAAGGTAACTTAGGGGCCTTTTAATGATGATGCGTCAAACGCGGGACATTTTTCAATACTTTGTAACTCGTGCGCGACGTGGGACAACATCTGTCAATTCGGGACAGTCCCGCGAGTCGCGGGACGGATGGACACCTTAGCTAAACTGAGCGGGATGTTGCAAAGCAGGAATCATATTGAAATCTGCCTGGGAATAACAAGGTGGTCCATACATATGAGCAGCCTTCAGCGAGGTCACCAGCACGATGGTGGACTTACGTTGTGGCGCCTTGCGGGAATCCTTCCTTGCTCGTAGTTCCGCGGTGGTACTTGTCCGGTTCTTCTGGTCCCGTCATGGTAACGATGGCCAGAAATTTTGCCGTCGGTTGACGTCTATCCCACCATGGTTCTTCCGATTCTTCTTCCTCGTCTTCGATGAACTTATTCCGGGGTGAATAACACGAGTGACTCCCTTGGAAATACACCATGACTTTTGCCACTTAGCTTATTGTTAGTTTCTCTTCCTCATTCTTTCTTTTTTGATCATTTCTGTTGGAAGTATCGACCCCTGCTGTCTCCGAACCTCTTGTCGCGCCTCCGCGACGAGTGATTAGGATACTGAATCTCAAGAATACCGAATCGCAACTCATGAATTACAGCGGAATTCTAGGGGAGAAAAACGTTAATATTGACTTTCAGTGTCACCAGCTGGCAATTATAAATCAGTGTGTAGCACGTCAGACGCAAAAAAAAATTCGTTTGCTGTGAAGGCTTTAAAAAAATCACCGCCCAAGCACTCCGTAAAGGTGGTTAACTGGCGGAGCTGTAACGTGCATTGCCAGTGTTTATCACTCTGTTAATCCCGGCGGTTCACTAAAGCCTTTCTCAATGATTGGTTACGTCTGTCCGGAAATCTTAATTGCTGTTTGTCGCCCATGTGTTCCTTTCCTCGTTTTTAGAGGACCAGTGTCAGCATAGTGGGGCTTGCCCAAATTATGTGGCACATGCGCAGTGGGAGCTCTTGCGTGCAAAGGACGGACATATTTTCACCCAACCATTACGACTCAGCTCCCCCCAAGTGAGATGCTGCCCTATACGCAGTCCGGATTTCGAAGCACGACAACGGGCACTCCAACTGGCCCGCGACGTGGCGGAGAGGGTAGGCCTTCTGTGCCGACGGGGTAGCGGCCCACTACGTGCTTGTTCACACCCCGGTAGACTGAAATATATTCCATTCCGTTACAACTTCGCTGTAAAAATACAATTAGAGAAATTGAATGCTAGGTTTTCATCTGCCAAAACAACGATATCGTGGCGAGGCACTTCTTAGTGCGGGGACAAGAAATTAATTTTGACCATCTGGGGTTCATCAACGTACACCTAAAATGTTATGCACGCGGGTGTTTTCCGCTTTTCGATATCATTTAAATGCGGCCGCCGTGGCTGGGAAATCAAACCCGTGTCCTCGAGCTTGATAACCGCTGGTCACTCTTGACCCTCTGTTACTCTTGATAACCGCTGGTCATTAAGGCCCGTATTCACAAACGCTCCTAGACTCGAAACTCGACCTCAAGAGATTCTTGAGACTTCTCACGTTGCAGAAATCACAGCGCGAAACAGTCCTCAAGGATCCCTTGAGCTTGATTTTCGAGTCGAGGAGCGTTTGTGAGTACGGGCCTAAGAGTAGCCTACTAGATTCCAAGAGAAGGTAGGCCGCGAGGGTGAGACAGGAAATTAGGTGGGAAGATGAGATTAAGAAGTTTGCAGGGATAACGTCACTGCGGCAAGCGTAGGACAGGGTTAATTGGAGAAACGTGGGAGAGGCGCCTATTGGCTGTGTAATGGGCGTAGTCATGCTGATAATGATGACGACTTCAGTCACTAGGCTTCCACGGAGGATTTGTCAAGACTTCAGTACTAGAGTAGGACTAAGGGGTCTCCGATTTCATCCTGAGAGGCCTGAGTGGCTCCAGTGTGAAAGCCCACAGCGGAAGCGTGAAGCTGTCACTTCCTGATACAGTTTGAGTATGCAGCTCGACGCATAAAGAAAGGGAAAAGAAAGAAACCTAAAACAATGCCCCGACAATGGAGTGAAGTGTCTCAATAAGACTGGATTAGCCAAGGCCCCCTTCTCTGACAGACTGCCTCACTTGTCCGTTCACCGGACCGTGACAACACCCTCCTGCTATTTGAACAAAAAAAGGCAACTCCTTTTGACACGCTGCTTTCTGAAAGCCGTTGCGACGAAAACGGGAGAGAAAAGCACGATTATATACGGAAGTAAAGACGCCTAAAAAAAATGCAAAGAAACCGCAAACTTGTCATGTCCGTTTTCTGACTCGCTTCAAGGGAACCTGTTCACCCCGTGAGATTAGCAGGATCGGCGGTGTCAAACGGGTTCTGAGACAAAAAAGCCAGACCGCAGGTCTGGAAGGAAGGAGTGCTGACGCAATAGCTACGGATGGCGACCGCGAAGTAGCCGCGTGATCGTCGACAATGGCCGGATAAACGGCGTTTTGCGGTTCGTTTGTGGCAGGCCATTTAGGTCCCCCCCTTACGGAATCGCAGGAAAGGAAAATAGAGCTTACGGGCTTTTACGGGGTCGTAGTCTTACAAGCTGCGGTCGGCTTTGGGCTTCACTTTGAAGTGTCACAGCGGTCCTTTTGCTCCAGAGGATTTATTGAGACTTTCAGAAGGCGTGAGCTCGGGAAAAATAAACGTTGGCTTCCTGTTCAAGGCGAAGTGTCTGTCGAAGAAGCTTGCGCGTTTCCGGTTGAGAAACGTGACCCGTAAATTGAGAGAGTTCCGCTATTTCGTAAGGTGATGTAACTGGCCATTAGGCTCCTATTGTTACTTTGTCTTTTGTGTAGGAAATCTCGATGGTGTTGCGTAACACTGGCTGTGCAAGCTGAACGTTGCCGAAACTGTTCCTTAGTGCCACTACACTATAAGCACAGGTCTAACAGTACACGCGGGAGCACTGTTAGACCTGTGTCGTCCAAAGTAAACACGGATGCTAGCCACATTTCCCTATAATTACGAGGCTGTAATACACGTAGGACTGCTGGGACAAACAAGATGTATGTCCGTGTTTACATTAAGTAATTCGTTCTTTCAGGGAGTTATCTTTTGTTTTAGGCTATGTGAGAGGGGGGGGGGTGCGCTGAAAGGGTGACGTTGCAGGCGCTGGGCCGCCTGTTCCCAATTAGCGCCGTAACGAACACTCCTGTACCAACGTTTTTTCCACTGTAAGCCATGCTTGGACCAACACTGTACTATTGCTGGACGGCTTACAACTCTGCAACGTTGTGTATTCTAATCGCGAGGGTTTATCGCCAGGCATATGAAGAATGAATTACAAGTTAAAGTATAGTGCTTCTAATCGGACTTAGCACAGGAACTGCGGCAAGGATTCTGCAAACTCGTCCATCACCTAAAGCTGTTTTTTTCCCCCCGCCCAGCCTTGCTTAGAAATGCTTAGTAGCATCCGCCATGTTAGAGTGAGCATCTAAAGCAGGTGTCCATCATCAGATGTTGGCAATGCAGCCGGTAAAGATACATTATACGTAAGACAGGCGAGACACCTAGACAAGTCTGTGCTTACACGAAGTGACGCAGTCTTTGATGGAGCTCCACTGTCTTCTATAAAAATGTGTAATTGACCATTCGGATACCATTGTCTTTCGTACAAGGAAACCTAGGTGATAGAGTGTGCTAAGTGGTGCTCTGCAAGCGCGTCGTTGACACGTTTCACCCGAAGTAGTACTTTAAAGGGGGAGAATGTTGAACTGAAGCGCCGTTTAACGTAAGCAGCCCGTTTTGGACTAACGGTGAATTAACTGGCAACCAACCTTTCTGTGCATCTAAAGTTCGTATGCACGTGAGACCGGTAAGCCATAGGTGGCAAAACCGAGCTTACACTGTTCAAGGCTTAAGATGTACAATAACGGTTGCAGCCGACTCGCTCAGATGTGCCGCTAGGTGTCACTGAGTGTCTGTCTTAAAATGCTCGATATGGTATGTACAGCGTAACATAGGTGATAAGATTTTGCGATGACAGTCGCTTTATCTTGCGTTCAAATAGCCAGAAAGATTAGAGGAAAAGGGTGAAATATAAACACAGGAAGTGCGCACAGTTGCTGATGTTCACAGCGCAGGATGTCACTTCTGTTCGTACTCTGTAAACCGTGCTATCCTTAATTTACGAGGTGGCTTAATCCCTGTATAACCTCCAAGTAACGAGCTTTGACTTACGTAACAGCCTACACTTAATGAAGGTCTCGCCTGTATCACTGGGTAACGAATACATGCTTGTAACATGCCGGTTATAACGTAGGTTTATATCTTGTATTAGATGTGACTTCGTTATAGCGAGGTCTGGCTGTGCTGCGAGCAGCTGTGTCAATCGCGATAACGCTTAACTTGAAGGCCACCGCGCAGGATATTTCCCGCAAACGCAAGGCGACACATGTGCGTACACCAATGTTAAAGGGGCCGCCTCTAGATGGCACATCTGCGCTGAGCGGCGTCCTTGGTGACGTGATAGGTGTCACCCCGAGGGTGGGCTCAGAGGTCGCGCGTGCCGCGTTCCTAAAGACAGCCCTATCCGCGCAGTTTTGATTCAGCGTTGACAACAGAGGGGCGCGCACGTTTCACTATGGTCTACCCCCAAACAGCTGGGCTACTCAAACACCGAGACCGGAGCCAGCCAGCCGCACGTGTAACACAACACAAAGTTACGCACACTCGCGTCACAAGCAACCAACCACACGGGCACATGCAGGTATATACGCTAGAGGTCGCCACTCACTGTACCACCCCTATCACTGTAGTACAGCCAGCCACGGCCGCGTACACACGAACACACACCGCTACACCATTTGTCACGCGTAAAAAAAACATGCAAAACGAAAAAAAATTACGCTTCACAACCACGGGTGTATTGTGGCAGCACATGGTCGCGTGCCGCGTACATTTGCTTGCACAGCAAAGAAGGCTCGCTGGGTCTTCTTTGCTTTCAGCCATTTTTCTTTGCTCAACCCCGACGCTAGGGAAAAAAAGGGAACAAAATATAGGGAAACAAGGTCGCACGATTAAGTGCTATACGGGATCCCCCAGCCACACGGCTGCGTAGATCCAGTTCTATCCAATCCAGCGGATGTCGCAGTTTCGTGTTTTTACGCACTTGGGTATTGGTATGTTGTCTTTCTTTGTGTGTTTTTTTTGCTGCCATTTCTTTCCGCTGCCATTCCACCTCCTTTTTTTTCCCCCTAAGCATTGTCGTCTGCTCATTGTGTCGTCTGCATGCGCTGTGTTGTGTAGACCGCTCGCGCGACCATCTATCTATATAGCCGGGCCGGCGCACAATGTGGTCGTCATGCGTTCCAGGTAGAAGAAAACCCCGGGACCTCCCGCGAGCTTCCTTTCTGCTGTTTTCATCTTCTTCTTCACACTTTCCGCAGCGGGGATAGCGTCGCGCTTCCGGTTTCCGCCGCCGCTCGCGCCGCCATTGTCGCTCCCCTCGGGTTTTTCGGGAACTTTAAATCTCCCCCCCCCCTCCTTCATCCCTCGTCCTGTTGAAATGAAAAGAAATCACACAAGGGAGGGCCACACGACCGAGTTCAGGCTTCCAGCTTTGGGAAGCGGGGCTAACTTAACCGGAAACCAGACAAGACTGCGTTTTCTTTTGTGGTTTTCGGGAATCTTTGTTTTGGGGACGGTAGAGACATCCTGAGGTGACACTTCGAGCGTCGCGGGGGGTTTGGGGTGCGTGTGCTAAAAGAAACATCCTGAATAAGCGTAAAAATCGTCGGTGCTAAAAGAAGTATTGGGGCAGGTCGGTTTGTGGAGCATTTGTTTCTGTGATAGGGAAGAAAAGGGGAGTTGTGGTAAAAGGCCGGACGTACGTATACAGTCATGCTCAATATGAGTTGCAACACGCTGTCTGTACTCAAAATGGCGTCAACACTGCAAAGTGGCACCTACATAGAAAAAAACCGGTGAATTAAACTCCCTCGGTTAGCGGTACTTTGTGAACCAATTTAACGTTTGTTGGTGTCATTGTTCAGGCTTGGGGTCACTTTAACCACAGCCAGCATGTTGCAACTCATACTGAGCGCGACTGTACATCTGTCAACACTTTTTCTTCTTAGTACGCTTTTCAAAAGTTTCTCATCTGAGAACGTGTTTTTTGAAGACAATTGCGTCTTTTTCCTAATTGTTCATTTCTATACAATCTTTTTTTAGGTATGTAAAGGATGAGAGTTGGGCGAGGCTATGCTAAACTCAGTGTTACTTCAGACTGTGCACGAAAAGAGGAAAACTTGCTGAGTTCGTTATTGCTATTTGTGGATGTGTGTTTGTATAGATGTGTCAACACAAAATAAGAATCATAGATCAATGGGGAAATACATAAGCAGGCTCTGACTAGCCGGTACAGGAAATGCATTACGCTTGCCTGTTTAGGGAGCAAAGGGGGGCGGGGGGGCGGAGAGTTGTTAAATATAGGAACCGGGACATGGAGCTATCCGCATTCGTTAAGGAATTACGAATATATCACAACTGGGTCTAGCGCGATCTAAGTACTGGTACTAGCTTGGTTTGGTTTTATCTGCAAAATATAATGTAAGATGATGTTAAGCCCGAGATAGTTCTTTAGCAATGGACAATAAAGCGTGGAATCATGTGGAAGATGTCAACATAATTCATACAACTCAATTATTTTTGGATTGAATATGAGCCATAATTCACCCCCTGAGGGTACTGACCTTTATTTATTTATGGCAGTCAAGTAAGGCTCCATACATTGTGGCACGAATAGGGAGCACTGTCATTCAACTATTTCCTATTACTCGAGATCATATTGGAGCCTTTTAAATGTCTTGAAAAGAAGGTGCCTTCGCTTGCGAAATCTATTTGTCTTTGCGAGGTCTCCGTCTTGTTTCATTGTTTAAACATAGAACCAGATAATGCGAACTTTTCTATCTGAAAACATTTATGTTCTAATGTATCTCCGTTATGGCGTCGCAACTATTTATTTATTTATTTATTTATTTATTTATTTATTTATTTATTTATTTATTTATTTATTTATTTATTTATTTAAAATACTTCAGTCCCTTTTAGGGATTTTCACAGAGTTGGTTACATGCTGTCCGCCACGGTGGATTAGTGGTTATGGTGACCGGCTGCTGACCTGAAGGTCGCGTATTCGATCGCGGCCGCGGCGGACGCATATCGATGGAGGCGAAATGCAAAAGTCCATGAACTGTGCGATGTCCGTGCATGTTAAAGAACCCCACGGTGGTGGTCTAAATTTCCGTAGCCCTCCACTAAGGCGTCCCATATAATCATATCGTGGTCCTGGGACGTAAAACTCCCCAGCTATTATTATGGGTTACACTCTCACAAGGACATAAAAGCAAACAAATGAAGAAAGCCAGTATATAAAAACATAAAAGTGTTCGCAAAACAACTCAAAGCAAAACGGAGCACTTATGTTCCGCTGTACAATACTAATCAAACCTGTGAGTGGTTAGAGCTGAGGTGTAGAAGTTCATACACACTTGTTGAGGCTGGATGAAAATAATATTAAAGATGGCTGCAAAACTTCGATCCTGGTTAGCTTATTCCAGTCATTTATAGTCCGCGGAAAGAATGAGCATTTAAAGCTGTTGTTGCGGGTTGCATAGGCCGTGTGGTCATTCGAGGTCATTAAAGCAAAGGGCTGTTGGTTTCCTTCCGGTAAGCTCGAGATCCAAGTTCACCGACCCTTCATCTCGTAGGGTTAGCAAACTGTAAACGTCATACAGGGCGGAGCGTCGATGTGCGTAAAGCCAGCGGAGCGGAGGGCATGTCTGAGAAACGAGATCGTCGACCGTGAGGCCAGTGCGTAGATTAATCCGGTCAGGAAAGTGTGAAATCACTTGTGTTGGTCACGTGCTATTCGACGAAGAGGCTACACGACCAACGACCCCGACGCAGCGACCCTCGCAGGGTCACGTGACATCCGGACCGGAAGTGCGACGCGAAACACCGCTGCCGTATATAGCCAAGCTAAGACAGACGACGTCGTCTACGTCGTCTCTTCGCGAAGCACCAACAAAAGAAAGAAAAAACAACCAAAAAGGCTTCAGAATAACGTAAGGCCACCAGTAGTATGTACTTACGAAGGACCTTGTCTATTGTGATATTTAAACACGAAGCCGAAACAGAGAAAGAACTAATAGACAAATGCTACGAGGGAACGCAAAACGCAGATTTCATGAGGTAAAGAGCGAGCTACACAGGTGTGCGCCCATCCCATTTAAATCACAGCGCCCCGAGCAGAAGATAAAGAAGGACAGAGAACGGATCGACTGCAATATAATGCTCGCTCGCAGCACATGAAAAAGTAAGAATAATAGCATTGGCTCGGCGAAGGCTTCATGATGAAAGTAGAGGAGGCACCTTAGCCCGGAGAAAGCTACAAATAAGGCAGCGAAAAGAACTGTGGTCCGGTGCTCCTCTTGCACCGGAAACGGTGTTTAGGGGGCGCGCAATTAGGCGACCTAATAGGTGTCGCACGGCCTCTGCCAACGACCTCTCCCATGCCCGCCCTCTTCGCATCTTTCCATCGGTGCCTACGGTGACCGCAAGGTGGCGTATAGGTGAAATGACCCTAAAGAGAAAAAGGACGCACTTATACAATGGGAGGAAGCCAGTAAAATAGACACAAGAAAAACAGCTTCGCTTGAAGAGGATGCGCATGTTTGCGGATTCTCACGCGTTTGTGCGTGTGTGTGTGGGTCTTGGGGGGGTGGGGGCGAAGTGGAGTGGTAATTTATTTTACTACCATCTCACGCTGCGTGCTTTCCTCCGGCAGGCAAAGTGTGAGGAGGTGACGCGCTTACCTTTGAAAATGGCTCTCGTGAGGAGTAATGTACCTGACTAGTGGTGACACTTATAGTGACGTTGAACTGTTCGTTTTCGTTGTACGTTAATGATTACCTCGTCAAATACAGTTGTCAGCTTTCCACAATCACTGCATTTTTTTAAATACCTTTCGCAGTAAAACTACCGTAACCAAAGTACGAGAAAAACCTTCGGTCACAGGCCATCGTACGGCAACACCAATCAAATGTGGTCCGTCAATTATGTGAGAAATTCGGAAGCTGAGCAAATAAACGGCCATGAAGAGAATGTAACAGGAAACACTTGTTGAACGTTATGATAAAGAGACACTAGTATGAACCAATCTTCAAGCGTAGATCTGCGCCTAAGGTGACCCACGGATTTCGTGTCATATATCGAGAGTAGTTTACGACGCATGCGTGTAAATCGAGTGTTATGTTTAAGATGGGGCATGTATTGTACATCACTTAAAGGCGACCAAAAGATTTTTTTTTCATTTTCCTGTCAGAATATCATGTTTATATGGCTTGATACTTTTTATTTCATCTGGGACATTTTGTTTTTACCCGCCATTTTGTCCCAACGCTGTTCTCGTGTGAACGTCGAAAACGAGGAAGTAAGTTCAAAGAGCGAAAGTTTTCGCTTCGGGCAGCCTCAAATCACGTGACCCATGACGCCAGTGACGCCTCTATTGCCTCTATACGTTCACGCTACGTGCTCGAGAGTCATCCGTGGACGGCAGATGCCACGTATGACTACCGGTGCATCCAGGAGTTGGCAGAGCACGGTCTCGGGCGTTGAGAACGTCGTTGCACCGCAGTTCACACCGTGCACAGCGTATGACCTCATTTCAGTGGGTACGGATGGCTATGCTATCGCGTGACACCGCACCGTCCGGCCGCATCCTCGCGTGCACTGCTGACGGGCTGGCTGACAACGGGGATGGAGGTGTGGTCAGTGCCGTTAAGCCAAACGTGGCTGCAACAGCTGATGCTTTTGGCAGTTCTGAAGCGATATTTTTTTCTCTGCATGAATTTTTGATGGATTGGCTCGAAAGCGTTTTAGTTCTGGTATAATTTTTATAACATGGACTAATAAAGACTAATAAAGGACCAATAAAGGGCAGAAATGTTCTCCAGGCTATAGTTGTCACTTGCCTTTAATAACTTTGATCTTAATTGGCATTCCCAATTAATTGAGCGGAAAACCAGTAGTCAGCTGGGGCATTTGTTAGAGTCAGGTATTACTTATTCTCTTACAGTTGAGAGTCATGACTCTCTTTTCCTGTTGGTCTGTTCGCACAACCTTTAATTTTTTATTGCGATAGCAATTATATGGACACTTTCCGCTGGTTTTCGCCGTCGGCGTCGCCGCCGCCGTTGGCCGCCGCCGGTGTCCGTCGCCGGTGCCGGCCGCCGTCATTTGCCGTATATGTATATGTATATATATAACCGGCCCCGCCCGTCGTTCGTGAGCGTGAAAAGACGCGAGGGGGGGGGGGGGGGGGGCTCGAGCGACCTTCGATTTTACGAGCGCGGGCGCGCGCGTTATCTCCCCTTCTCGGCGGCCGACAGCGGGGGGCCGGTGTACCCTTCTACGTGCTGCGCTCTCAACGCGAAGAGAATTCTCTTAAACAAGCGTTTTCTAGAGTTGCGTGAGATCGGATCCAAAAAGAGTTAGCTGCCAGCCTCACTTCGTATAACATTACAATTTTTTGCTATCGCATTCATTGCTTCACCCTTGCGGTGAAACTGTGACTTTTTTGTAACGTACTGTTGCCTATACGCTTGCAATGACTCCGGTTCTGATAATCTAGCTGTTTGCTTTTTTTCCCGCCAATATTCTAAATATCTCTTGCTTGCACCGATAGCTGACTAGATAAAATGTGAATCCACATTGAAACGCAGAGCTCGGAGAGATCTTCGCCTCCCACGAGTTTTCGAACGAATATCCTGGCATTCCAGGGCAATGTGCTGAGTTGTTCCCCGACTTTCCTTGCAACCTGCGCATGACTCCTCCTGTTGTGAATATTTGGGGTGGATATGTCTTTGAACTGTGACGCTTCCTCAGTGGCAAGTAGGTAGCCTAGTTGCAGAGCGCTCATGGTCATTGGCATCATGCGTGCCCAGAGGCCCAGCTTCGTTCTAGTAAATTCGAGCCAACATTCGTCAACAGATACCGAAAGGGAATGTGACAATCTGCTCGTGTTATCAGTAGTTCGTCGCAAGAGAATAGATCCAATCGACAGAATGTAGAGTTTTGTATGTTACTACTCAATTCACAACACGATAAATGAAACTGTCTTAAAACCACGGCAGACGTAAACTGGATTCATTGGATATGCGAGAGAACCTAGGCAATGTTTTGTCTAAATAAACTGAATTGAATCGAATTGAATCGAACTACTGATTATGCACTCTTGAGCTGTTTAATCGATCGTGTTCGCCATCAGTGTGTAGATAAATATTCGCAGTACAAAAATTTGACATTTAACCGGCCTTGCTCAAAAAATTATTCAATGTTATTCAATGTCCTATGGTGCTGAGAAATACGTGCCAGCGTGTTCTCCGGGACACTCACGTAGTAGGCGAGACGTCTATTCTCTTAATTTGTTACTATTCAGTGAGCGTGCGGGATAAAACGCTGTTAAGCTTAATATCTATGCTTCCGTAAACCCCCCGTGGTACCTACGAGGTGCGGAAGATAAATGATATTGAGCAAATAGGCTTCATCAGGACCTCATGCAATTTGCAAAGAACAAATAAACAAATCAAGCTGATAATGGCGAAGCGGCAGAAACAGCCTGCAGGCAAGTTTTCCCTCCGCCTTCGGAGGTGGTGCGTAACGCCCCCTGGTGGGCAAGTAGGCCACCGACGTCAATGTTGTTGCGGCGGGCGGTGAGAGGTCTACCTCCGGTGTCACGGCCGGCTGACTTTTTCTCAGGAGGGAGAACCCGCTTGCCTGCCTTGCAGAGGAGGCTGCAACAGTGGAAAGGTGCAGCGGCATTGCGGAGTGGCAAGCGGTGGGAAGAGGTCTGGCTGTGACGTAGTAAGGACAAGCCCTCCTCTGCCTGCGCCAGTTCATGTCGTAGTACGTACGGGTTTGTTTACTACGCCGCTGTGAGCGCTTGGAATGCCGATGCGTGCGTAGCGTGGGGTCATAGGTCAGCCGTGGGGTGTGGTGAGAGAGAGAAGAGGCTCAGAGAGAGAGAGAGAGAGGGGGGGGGGGGGGCAGGAAAGGTAAGAGCAAGCGAACGCCGTGGCTTCTTAGGAGAAGGCTGGAACAGAGCTCCCGTTTGGCTTGCGGTTGGCTGGCCGCTTTCTCGGATAACTCTTGCTTGTTTTTTATTTCTCTCGTGCACTTTTTGTTTTGCTTTCGTCGCTCTCACTGCGATTATCGTCCCATTAATGGGTAGAGTTGTTACGCAACCGGGGCGTGAAAAAGAAAATAAGAAGTAGAGGGGGGCAGCGTGCTGGGAAAGATACTAGGAAAGCGATTGAAGTGATGATCTTTGCGGAGTGTAGGTGGTTCCCGTCTTATTTTCAGAGTGGAATCCTCATGGTTGCTGTTCTTTTTGTCTGTATGTTTGCTATTATTAGGCTAAATTATTTTCTCTCTTGATGTAGCAGGACGACTATTACTTTTGTGCGTCCGCACTGGTTTTATTCGGTGGGCATGATTATGCACATTCAAATTACTCATACACCGGCCTGACCGACGGACCGTCGCGTCACTGGCGAGTCACTGACCTCTGTAGAAATTTAAGCCTAATATTGACGAAATTTGAATGCATTGTCAGTGATATCTGAATGAAGCTTTATGCAGCGATATGATAGCATCAACTCGAGAATCTGTTTGAATATTTTCGGTATAACACGTACTTACTGTCTTTCAAGAGAAACGTAGGGAAGTGTCGATCACATTTTAACGTTAACCAATACCACTTCATTGACATCGGAAAGGTAAATCAAATGTCTAGGTGTCCCTTTTCGACATTATCTGAAAACTTGAGATCGTTCTCTTTTTTTTTTATTTTTGCACAACTTGTTTATGGCAATTGAGGAAGACTGAAATTCCGATGTTATCTGTAGCGTTTAGGCTGCAACTGTGTGTTCTTAGAAAATCTTCTTACTTACTCAGTGATGAAATGATCCAAGCATGGGCCACTTCTTAACAAAGTGCTACGAATACTTTGACTACATGTATGTAGTTTAATCCCATATATAGGTATCATGGGGCCACTAAAGAAGAGCTCACTGGTTGATGACTTCATTAGCAATTCAATAGATGTTAGAAAAGGCTCACTTAGGTCAAGGAGCTCGTTGATTTGTCGATTCGAAGCCTCGTATCTCACGGAAAGCAATTTGTAACTTAAACCGCAAATCTGTCTTCCTTGGAAGCCTCCGCGATCCCCATTAGCAACTAAAGACGGAACCGCTGCATCGAAAACAACTTCCATAGTCTAGGACACAAATATAAGCATGAACAGACTTGCCCAACAAGCCCATTCTGCTTGAGAAAGAAAGATCGTACGTTCGCACCTGACGCTGTCATTTGAGGGGGGCTGGCCTCTCCGTGCTCCAGCTGTCATGCGGATCAAGAGAGGTTACGCAGGTCGCATGGAAAGAAAGGGTAAGGATGGGGGTTGTCCACGCAAGCTACCGGCCGGATGACCGGGCTGGGGCACGCTTGACATCGTGGCAGCATCATCCGTCCAAGGAAAGGAAGGTTACTACGCATGCGTGGACTCGGAGGTTGCGTGCAGGCACATTATAAGCCAAGCGTCGTCTGCTACTAGCGCAATTAACCCCTTCTGCGTACCCTTTATGTACTTGCTAGTATGTACCTGGCCGGGAAACGCCGCTGTACCTTCTGCTTCTTAGAGGTCCATCGCGTGCCGTTTGTAAGCGGATCTTCGAAGACGCAGTACCGTATACGATGCAGCGAATAGGAGGACACGATCTTCGAGACAGGTGGTTACGGGCACGCTATGCACAGGCTGATGCACGATGTTGTGCGTAGAGTGGGTTAATAGGCGGGGGTGGGGTTATAAGCTTGCGTGATGGAACTGCGGAGATCTATGTGGCTTCCACCGCGATAGCACGGTGCGCTCAGTGTTCAGAAAGGAAGATCCGCTTTCGACTTGTAGCTTAGTTCGGATGTTTGGATGCAGCTGCGACTTCGTCATCGGAGTCACATGGCTGTTGGCTTTCTCAAAAGTCCCGTATAAAGATCCGGTTGAGAATGACGTGGTACAAGCGGACATCCGCAGTTCTGCCTTCAAGGACGGCAGAAGGAGATGACTATCGCGCGCAGTACCACTGGGAGTTGCTCTGTCATCGTGCTTGTCGTTCTTGTAAGGCATTAGAACTACGGGACCCCACTGCATGCGTAGAGCTGACATGTTAGGAAACTCAAGGCCTTATATTTATAAAACCTCCTTATGTAGCCGAAATTATACACTCAATATTTTGTCTTGGAAATATATATTGTGGCCACGATATGTACAACTGGGTGATATAAAAGAAAGCGTGAATCAGACGGGCAGTTGTCATCAGAAGGGGCACAACGGCTATCGCAGCTAAAATAAAGCGCTGCTACATTTTCGTAAAATAGGTCTTCGCATACACCCCTCTGACGCAAGGCAGTCGGGCAACCATGTCGTCGCATTTGAAATGTAATGCCTTTTACGTTTGAGGGCTGTATCTTCCCAAAGCAACACTTTGCCCACCGCAGATTCATTTCTCGTTATCCGCGCGTCATTGTTTAACAAGCACATCCACCAAAGAACACGAGCGAAATTTCCATTATTCCGCTATCGTTATGCTGCCAGCAATCACGGCTTGTCTAAGATGTCACTGTTTCCCGGCATTCCTATTCTCCAAGACACACATGCTCCGCGTAACATTAAATCTGGGCAGTACATATCTCGAGTACATATCTCTTCACTTCGTGAAAGAATGGGATAACTGCATGCCCCGCCGCTAATTTCGGTATCTCAAAGTTAGAATGCATGATAGTTAGAGAGAAAGCTTAGTGGTAGGCACGCATGGGCCATATATGGGCTTCGTTCATATCAATTTCGGTGTTTCGTAACAACAGCTCTTTGTTAAGTGTGAAGGTCAGTTTATCCAAGCGTTTGGTGAGATACACTCTAAGAAGGAAAAAAAAGTCGTTTGAACCTTTCGTGAGTCCTGACTAGCCCCATATGACTCCCTTCCAGAATAAACCAGAATGAAACGCTAAATGACCTTCCGTTTAGTTTTAGTTTTTCTTGCAGAGCTCGCTCCTTGTAAACTGAAGACACCGCGGATACAAATACACTTTCCAGCGGATACGTTGCCACTGACCCAGTGGCCCCAATAACCCGCTACACCAGACATGACAGAGCTCTTTGTTTTCTATGAAAGGCAACTATACAGTCCCCGGCAATATCGTGTGAGCGGAACTCGTCTAACTGCTGAACGATATACCCGTGTAATGCCAAGCAGCGACTGTCAGGTGATCTATCATCGACATCCGTTCCGTTCAATCAGTCCGCCCCAGACACAGATCAATACGTACGGGCTCTCTCAGAAGCAATCCCACCGCGTCACTCGGAGAAATAGTTTCGCTTTGTCTTTCGCTTGTGTGGAACGTAAGAAGCGTCAGATCTCATTCACTTGGCTCACGTATGGACCTCGGTGCCAACAGCGGCTCGCTTGCAAGGTGTTCCATAGGACAGCGACGAAGCGTGTCACTACCCCCACCCCCCCCCCTCTTTCTCACCGCTGCAACAGGTTCTCACGTGACGTCACAGCCGTCAAGTGCACACACGGTGGACGCTAGGCGGCGCTAATGAGTGTGACGCAGCCGGGTGGCTCTGATTAACTTCGCGCCGCCGATGTTTGCTAGGCGAAGCGTGAAGCGTTCCCACGGTTCCCGAAGCTGGCAGTGTTATAGTAGCAGGCTTTATTAGGCGAGTAGCGTATGTTTGTGTGCACGCCTTTTCGGACGCGCATATTGCGTGGGGAAGCCTGTGTATACAATCACTTTGATGCGGCATAGCCAGTGTCAGGCTGCGATTTAATTTTTCCCGTACCATCTTCACCTTCCCATTTCGATTTCGCAGACCAACGTGCACTAAATGATAACCTTGTTCGCACACTTCTTTGGCGCATTCAAGTGGCGCTTGTTCTTCTAGGAATAGTCGGAGAAAAAAATGTTTACGGCAGATCATCCTAAGGGGAATTAGTCGTAGCGTACGAATAATTTTTTAGTGCAGCATAGGTGTTGTACTACACGGGCATTACATTATTACTTCGTTATTGCCTACGATAGTCATGGCTGATGCTACACGAGTGAATGCGGTGAGCTCTTTGCACAGCTGCCTCCAGGCAAGCTTGCACACATCCCATCTTTTTTTTGTACAGGGGCGGTCAGGATTCCATAGGAGAGTGGCCTGGAAAGCTTTGACCATCCCGGTACACTTCTTATTTATCCCAGTTTCATATATTATATTTTCCTCCCAACTTTATCAATAGATCCTCTCTCATTTTAACTAGGAAAACTTGTGCTAACAGGGCTGATCGACAAGTTCCAAAGAAATCCCTTCTCAAAATGATTAGTATTGGAATTTGGTGAAAGCCGTGTTATGGTGACTGTCAGTCCAGCGATGGCTTGCCGGTAGGATCTGCTAAAATACATTCTTTGTGGTAATGGCGTTGAACAGTAGGTTACCCTTGCTCACTAGAGCTGTATACATTGGGCCAACGGGAAGATGTGTTGTAAAAGACTTCACATGCAGACCATATGTATTCACTCAGAGCCCTACGTAGACATCGCTGAACCATTGCGACAAATTCAGGTGTACAAAGGTGTGAAGCAGCGATTTCGTATTCTCGTTCAATACGAACAGGGAATTTATGGGAGTGAAGGCCTATTGCCAATGCTATTGGCTTTTGCGTCGGTGAGGCTTCAGTCGAGCTCCATGGCGAAGCATTTTCGTTATGCATTCTAGGTGTATTGATGACCTCTACCATGTTTTGCTAAAAATCAATACATTCTAAGGATTTTACGAGCCGAAAACACGTTATAATTATAAGGTCCACTACACTGGGGTGACTGCGGTTACTTTTGATCGCCTGGGGTCGTACATATAGGTACACAGGTGTTATTGCATTTCGCCTCAATCAAAGTGCAGTTCCAGTTATCGGAAATCCAACCCACGACCTCGAGCATAGCTACCACGGTGGGACCACATATGCTGTAACTTCCATTAAATACGTTTGAAAGGAGCGTGACAGGGCGTCCATTTGTCTTTATTTTTTTTAGAAGGCAAACACAGTGTGCGTATGTGAAGCTCATCTAATCTCCACGTGCAGGTCTTGCATGTATGTCGATATCATGAGTTCATAATTGTTGCAGCACTCTTACACTCTACTGCCGCACAAAATGTGCCTCCACTGCCAACTATTCGCGTGGCACCATGGAGAGGTACTCGCTTACCGCAGGTTCATGTCCAGGTTGTATTCCTCTGAGTGATTACCTTATGATTTCTTTTCTGTAGCCATCGTATTGAGTCCGGAGCGACAGCCACACGAAAGTACTGGCTATATCCAGGAGCTATTTTCCAGGGAATGCTCTAGCAGTAAAACATTGTTTATTTTTTTCGTGCAGTTACTCATGCATTACTCATGTAGTCGACGAGAAGCGCTCTGGTGTCACTCAGCCAGAGCATGCCGTCTCGAAGTAGAACATACGGAAACATGGTATGCGATAAAACATATTTTATTATATAATAATTTTCATTTCGCGAGAAAACATCATATGCCGCTCAGCTCGCAGCTTTTGCATGATAAATGAAGACAAAAAATATAAAAACATCGCGAATGGACAAAGTCGAACAATAAAGTGAGATAATGATGCTCTTAAAATCTTCTTTACAAGTCTTTTCTCGAACACGTGTCATAAGTATTAATATTTTTCTTTATCACCGTAAGAAAACCGGTTTCATTGCAAAAAAGCACTGGTGCAAGTTCAGTAAGACAGAAACAGACGCTAGGGAGTATTGGTGTACTGCTGCAACAGCCGAGGAACACGGTACAACAATACAACGGTACTCTAAAAGTCTCTAACATGAGAGCTGTAAAAAGGAGGAGAGTTCGCGAAGGCGTTTTGAGGTACCAAGAAAAACACTTGTAGCTACCTAGGGCAGGGTCGCCCGGACAGCAATATAGAGGAACTGTCCGGCCCACAAAAGTGATGAGTAAGGGACACAGTGTGAAGGCATAACGTTTTGACGCACGCGATGAATTAAGTCGGAAGCCTGGATTCAGTCACCCCTTCCAAATTTTCAATAGCAGGGCGGTTAGTTATTCGACGCAGGATCAGACAAAAAACATAAAGCAGTAGAGGCCCTCTGAGAATGTTGAACGTTAAAAATGCGCGAAAACTGCGAGCACCATGGTGTAAGTCGCACCCTGATAACAAAGGGAGTACTGGATCTCCTTTGTCATGGGAGTAAGTACTCGCCTTATGTTACACCTTTTTATAGGGAGCTCGCTTACTCCTTCTACAGCATATGCACTCTCTTTGTGTCCAGAAGGTAAACACTGTTTTTCAGTGAAAGAGTGCCAGATCAATATAAAAATGTGAATCGGACAACCAGTGAGCTCCGACAAGATACAGCCCTATGTTCTCTGTGCGTACAGTTTTTCTAAAAGCGCTATAAAAAACAGTTTTTTCCAGAAATAACTGCAACGTGGCACATCTACGAAATGTCTTAAATCTTTGGCAGTGAGATTACAATGGAATGTTGTCAATAACGTTGGTAAACAGTTTTAAACAGGGCAAATCGAACTGGGAACCATAAAGTGAACAAGTAACACATTTCATCGAACAAAGCGTCGACCCGATTCATATGAAACACTTCAACCATCAAGAGAACAATGAGTTGTACATTTGCATACTGTAAAACACCGCATCAAAATGCGTGGATATGCATGTAAGAGATGTAGGTAACCATCACAGACTTGTGTTTATTAACCACATAACATTGTCATGAATGACACTGGTCTATTGTGCATGACTGTAACAGTCTAGTTGTTCTGTGAAAACTTACTTTTTATGTGAGGTATCACAACACACATTTCCTTGGGATGGAGAGCCGCTCGAAATATGACATTCTGAATGATGAAAATGTGCCAAGCCGGCACCCGACGTGCGAACAAAATTTGCGGGTAGCTAGAACTCTCTAACGTCATGGCGTCTGTTTTCACGGACAGTTGATACGAAGAAAGGAAGACATGATGAAAAGATGAAGAGAAAACGCGCGAAGTGTGCACGCTTAAGATGGTGTCATAGATATTTATGGTCGGGCAGCATACTCGTACCCGACCGGCCTGAGTTACACTTGTGATTACGCACTATGGCGTGACGCGAAAAGTCGTTAAAATCCCTACCCTGCGAGGGTAAGGGAACCATACAACGTAAAAATGTGTTCGGAGATGCAAATGTGGTAATGGGTGTGATTTATGTACATGCAATGGTGCTATACAAGAGCGCCGCCCTAGTGGCGTTAAACGTCACTACAGTACGTTCTTTGCCTGAGGGTCTGTGCGGACGATATGGCGGCAGGTTTTGTGATAAGTGAAAAAAAAATAGGGGAGGGACTAGACACACTTGAACCATTTACTCCTGGTGCAGTGCGAACTCAATAAATTATGATACAATGCAAAAAAAAGCAAATACACAATAACGACGTGGCGCATAAAAAAGAGTAGTAGTGCTTTTATAGAATATATTAAGATAGAGTCTTAGTATAAATCAACCGTGACTCTCTCGGTGTTATGAAGATTTGTGCTTGCAATACACACCCATACAAGACATATTGTTTCTTGAATGGAACACTTTATAATAAGGGATAACTGTTGTCCCCGTAATAATCTGTGATAATTCGTAGCACCGGTATGTGAATGCATCAGAGCCCTCATGGAGACAGCATTTTTGAGACCATATCTAAGATGATGTCTATAAATCCATTGCTACTGAGGGGTTATAGCCTGACGCAATAAAATTGTATTTCGTGCGATATTTTGAGATCACGCGAGTTCTCTCCTGTTTTCGGAAAGCAGATAGCTCGTACTCGTTTTTGTAGACAAAATCACCGCTGGCAAAAGCCATGGACTAGTCGGTAAGTGTTACGTCATACGAGCGCAGTACAGGTCTTTACAACTTTACTGTACTAAACGCAAATGCATAAAAAATACTGTGTATTTAAACAATGCCCAAACGTGGACTTCACTTTGGTTTGTGCTTGTGCCAGGTATCAACAGTTTCATACACACAATCACACGCAAGTAAACAGTTCAATAGCAGTGCAAGCAGAAGTTTTCACATTAAGTGAGGCGCCTGTACACGGCGTCTGGCGCTTGAACGCGAGTTAAATGCAGTCACAGCAAGTGGCATTTTGTCTAACAAGAATGCAGCAACGATCTGGCACTTGTAAGAACACGGAACAGTGAGATGAAGTGTGAAATAGCTTGAGATATCAATGCCCATTCAACTTCCCTTTAACTTATACAATTCAACAAGTTTGTCTTGCAAATGGCAAGCTGTGCTTGGAATATATTTAGAGTGAAGATTATATCAGAAAATCTTCCATGTTCTTGCAACTACAGCGACGGCACTGAACACACACACATGCAAAAGAAAAGTAATGCTTTATAAAGAAAGCTTTGGGAGTTCCGCAGAATTCCCAGCCATTTTCAAGCAGGTTTAACAAGTTTACCCGAAGGCATCAGAAAAGATCCCCTGAATTTCTTTGCCTTCTTTTACAAACGCTATGCGTAACTTCGAGTTAACAAGTAAGGCAAACGTAACCACTACGATTAACAATAAACAAATGTCAAAGAGTTTCGACTTCACTGCATCAGGAACATTGAGATCAACACGCGGAAATGGAACAGCCTCACATCTACACTGAAACGATCCAGTAGTATGCTTCGTAAATCAGGGAGTTATCTGCGAAGACAACATTACTTTGGCTTCAAGTGTAGTATGCATTAGTTCAAATGAAACAACTAGAATGCTGGTGTCGGCTTACAATTAACAACACGGCAGCCGGGGTGCATGAGATCTAAGAGTATTTGTAGTGTATAACGTTCTTTTTTAACGCAAACAGGCAGAGTCAGTAATGCCGAGCGCGAATTTATGTCACGCTGTAAGAAGCTGAGGCATAGCGTCAAGTTCAAAGCGACAACGTGCTTTGGGTGAGTATGACGCACAGGAGCGGTAGTAACTGCACTGAGAGGCGCCACAATTTTTACCGGTAAGCATCATAGGCGAGGCACAAAGGTGAAATTTTTATCGCGAGAATATGGACATGACAATTACGCCACGTTAAGAATTCATCCACGTTTGACCACGTTCGGTGAGGTTAAGGAACCGAGTTTCCCAGATATGCGTTTCGCCTGGTAAACATAAATAAAAAGAATGGCCATGTGGTGCAGTGACGTAACACAGTTACAACATTCTCTAATTTGCAGATATTTTTGATGGCCGAGAAGTGATATGCCGGTGGAAGGAATACTATGATTGTCAGGTCGCGCGGAATATCTGAGAATGTGTACTATCAAGAAAAAGACATTGGAAGTCACAGAAAGATATATCCTGCTTACAGCCTCAACAATACGTGCTTTAAAAAGCATTACTTTGGTTCATTCAAACAACATATGTTTTGAAACAACGCAAGAAACAGTTACATTACAACAGAGCATTATGGTGGGAAATGGCAACAGCTCGCAATGCGTAGATAACAGGAACACACAGTTTTTTGTGCCAGAATATTTCGAAAGACAATGTAGGCAGGCGGGTACGACCCGCCTCAGTAACATACATCGAACGTGGCACACGGCAACCACTCTATGAACAAGGGACTCATTGCAATTCCCCTTTTGCATGGCTCCATTTACATAGCGCCACAATTTCCATTTTCGAGAATTTTGAGCTGCACACCTTGCCAAATGAGAATAGACACACCTCACTGAACAGTATGCGAATTCTAAAATAATGGAGTTTAGTATGGTTATATTAAGATCTCTGCTTACTGTTAGATGGAATAACTTAACTCTGCCTGAAAATGTGAACACACCTCACCGAAGTTCAAGAAGAACTTGTTCTTGGGTGAGTTTGGTGCCTGAGTTTGTTAAACATATTAATTCTGGCGCAAAGCTAAAAACATGAAAAAGGCAGAGGAAAGACAGAGGAGCGTCGAATGTCTCTTTCCTCTGCCTTTTTCATGTTTTTAGCTTTGTACCAGAATTATTATGTTTAGCAAACTCACCGAAGTGTTTTCCTAAGATTTAGAGGTGTTAACACTTTTTTGAAAAGGTCTCGCACTCATGGACGGATCTTGTTAACACCTTCAGAGTGAAAATAGTTCACAAGAGAGTGCACATTCTCCGAAAATGAGTAAATAGAGTATAGGCCATCGCTGCCGCAAAAGGGAGTTACTAGAAATGCATTTTGTTCATAGATTGACAAGAGGAATGTGGGACAAGAAAGTAACGGGTTTCGCAGCAAAAAGACACGGAGAATATAAGAGACACAATACGGGGGTGAGACGCGCAAGATAGATAATCTTCTAGAAGTTGATGTCTTGAACATCGGTGGGAGTGTTGGGTTTACTGGAGGGAGTATCGGCGATGCAGGGTGTTACCAGGGTGTTGCTCTTGCAGCTCGGGTACGGCGTCACTGCTGCGCTCTTGGAGTAGCACTGCTGTTGCTGCTGAAAGGCAGCCACGCTGGTCGCCATCAGGGTTTCGATTTCGAGAACGCACCTTCGTATTTCAACCTACGAGAAGAGATAAAAAAAACGTAAACAAATTGTAAGTGGCACATTTCGGAGCGAGATCTCAAGTTACGAAAGTATAGCAAAACGACTAAATCGAATGGTAAACGAGAATTGCGTGTGCTACGTCATAAGCGTCCGCTGGGTTCTCCATCAAGGGGAGGTCCAAGTATGACCGCAGCGCCCCCCCCTCCCCACACACACTTGGTAGAGTGACCGCCCGGAAAGGCGTTGGTCCCGGGTTCGAACCCCGGACCAGGACGAATTTTTCGGCGACTAAGAAGCTTTTCTTTCTGAGAAATCCGTACGGATTTCCTTGTGGCTTCGTGCTACAAACAGGTGTTTGTCAACTTTCCCCTTCTTAACCCTTCCGCCACCTTGCGGGATTCCGCAGAACCTCACTTGCATTGCACACTTCCCTTACTACCTCCCACTGAGGCCCTTACAATCGGAAAGCAGGGCAAAGACGAGTTATCAGAAGGGGGGGGGGGGGGTATCATGAAACGGGTGCGCCAAGTCTGCCTCATAACCTTACTCAGTCGGACCAGATTTAATTTGCAGGGTTATGGCGGCGCAGGTTTTTGACCATAAGGGCAGCCGAATGCCCTTGATGTTGCTTACCAAAGTAATGAACTGCAAAAGGGTACACATTTGAGCTGGTTGGTTCATGATTTCCAGTAGAAAACAGCTACAAGACGGGACGAAGAAAGGACACAAACCTTTGTCCTTTCGTTTGTGTCCTTTCTTAGTCACGTCTTGTAGCGCTGTTTTCTACTGGATACCAAGTAATGTTTACATTCGCATATTTAGTCCCGGAAAGCCGGTGACAAGAGGCAGGACGATGTGAGAAGCACGGCCATTACTGCATACTCATTTGTACATCCATTACGAAGCTTAATACTCGACCAACAGGAGAGGGGGGGGAAACTGCGGCAAACCCCCCCCCCCGCCCCCGACCCCTAACGGAAGAAACCTACGCAGTCCTGCGCAGTCACGCTAGAAGACTACGAGCAGAGAAACAGTGTTGTGAATACGTACCGTTCGAACGTTCGTGATTCTCCCGAGCGTTGAGATGAGCTCGTCCTGGGAGCCTTGCGTTTGCAGCGGCGTCCTGAGTCCGTGGACGGCCGTGGCTACACTCGAAGCGGCCAGCAGGGCAGGGCGGTAGCTGACGAAGTGGTACTCTGCGAACGAGAAAAAAGGAAGGTGCGGAAAATTAGTATGGCAAGTGTTTCACGAGCTCATGAGAACTTCCTCTTGCACGTATATAATATTGGAAGGTCAACCCCTCGCCAAAATTGTAAATTGTATTCTGAAGCAAGAAAAACCTCCGCATTCAGATTTATTCTATACTGGGCTCCTTCCTGTATTCACAAGTCCAACCACGTCCCATCGCTACGTGCATCAACCTCATCGTATTCAACTCGCGTCAGTGACGGGCTGTGGTTCACACTTTTCAAACTTCATATTGTTCTTGGTGGCCTCCAATCGTCCCGTGGACTAGTCAGAAGGGTGTTTTTGCTTGTCTGTTGTAAGCGTTTTCTTCTTGTACACGTGTTATTTGCGCTACCTTTTCAATACACTCGTTATGCTCATTCGCCACCTCCAAGAATTTATTTTCATGGCAACGAAAGATTAACCGAATGTCTAGAGGTATATTCCAAGGGGCTGTATATGGAAGGAGGAGAAGTAGTAGCCCCGTAATAATTACGGCATCCTATACACACACACTCTTTGGAAGTTAAACTATAATTTGCCAGACATGAGCACTTTGTACACTCTTGCATCAAGGTTCTAGACGCTACCACCAAGGATGCGCTCCCACCTCACCCACCACTCTGACCCGTCCGTCTAATTGTATTTTCGGGCTTCACCATCATAACTTCATGTCAAAATCAACCCCCCTCCAGATGCAGGGGACAGTTCTAGAGAGAGGGGTGGGAAGTTGTTACCCTGGCCCCCGTCCACCACCTCCCCTCCTGGGCCACCGAGAGCTGATCTTTCTTTCGTGGGCGTTACTACTCCCCACCGCAGTATCTTTCTACACTTCACATGACCTCCACCCACTTCCTGCGGGAAAAATCCTGGTGCTACCCTTGATTTCGCAGAAATCCTGGGTGCACTAATAACTCAGTGTTACATACAGAGGCCACCATGCCATCATGTTAAAGAGATATGAACGAAGATAGGAGGATGAAGCGGTGCTAGACAAGCGTGGTGCAAGAGGTAAAACGCTCAGGTTCGATGATAATGATAATGACAGTCTTTTCCAACAGGTCGCCGTAGTTGGGTGACCAAAACCAGTGTGACCGAAAAAAAGAAAAAGGGACGTCCTCAGAAACCAGAGGTTGTTGCGAGAAATACACGGACCGGTACGTGGCTTTCCCACAACTCTGAATCCACCGGTCAATGCGAGGCACGGGCCATTTTAAGGGGAAGGGGGAAAATCCGTAATCTGCGTTCATTCTTGCGGGTCCCTTTTTTAAAGGTCTTCCGTTAGGGAAGAACTCTCCGTCGTGAGCACACATAAAAAAAGAATACTCCTTCCTCCTTCGAAAGAAGTCAACCCGGGGAAAGGTTACGGTTCCGGGGGAAGTGTGGGACACACACAAGAGAGGAAGTGAGTGGATAGGAGACTCAAGGAGGAAGGAAGTGAATTTCCGGTCTGCCGCGGCCAATGTCGCGCTGTCGCGGCGTGCGTGTATCCGCGCGTGAAGTGACGCGACCGGTAACCTCTGCGGTGTACATGCTCCCGCTCTTCGGTATCGTTTTTCTCATTAGCGTGATTTCGATGTGTGATGTTGTGACGGTGTGAGGACAGGCGTGTGGATTCTGGATGTCGTCTTAAAGAACGCGAAAAAAAATGCCAAATTTTATTCTGGTGTTTCACACGCCAGTACCACGATTTGACTATGAAGCACGCGGTAGTGGATGACTTCCAATTAAGCTAGATCATTTGGATTCATTGACGTACTACTAGATGTACGTACACACAGGGGTTTTTGTGGCTGTTCGCATCCGTCGAAATGCGGTCATCCATACTGGGAATCGAACCCGCGCCCTCGTGCGCGGTGTTCTAGCCGCTGAGCCACCACGGCGGATAAGAACGTAACTTCTCCCTTCATAACCCTCGTATCTTGCTTGTTCGTACGAATAGAATAAATGAAACAGCGTGTTCTTGTCGACAGGCATCCTTTTAGTTTCTGCATGCAAAAAAAAAAGTGGTATACTTGAAGTAGTAGAAAGTTGCTTTCTTAGTACAAGCTACACCCTGTCCAGGCGAAATATGCCAGAGGCCCGTGAACTGTGTGATGTCGGTGCACGTTTAAGAACACCAGATTGTCGAAATTTCCGGAGCCCTCCACTACGGCGTCCTCATAATCTTACCGTGGTTTTGGGACGTAAAACACCCCATACATTAATTATTAATTACACCCTGTCTAAATTGTTCTTTCATGCGACGGACGCCTTCGGAACCTCCAGCAAATAGCGCTTATCTTAGCCGAGCAGTCAAACCTTCCCGCAGCATCTTCTGTGGTCCTTAATATCTTCAAACGGGCGAAGCGCACAGGCAAATAGCTATCACAATTCGAAGACAGCAACATCGAAGACAAGCGAATGAGGAAAAGAAAGAAACAACCACTCCGCAAACCGCATCAGGGCCCCCCAGCCACCCACCACCCTGTGACACGCCAGCCTGCAGCCTCTCGGATCTCCGAGAAGAGGAGCAACCAGTTTTACGGACGCGTTCGTCGTAACACTGGAAGGAACCGGGAGGTCCCGACCTTTTTTCTATTCCGTCCACGCACGCTACTGCACAACCTCGTTCCCTCCGTCACTCTGGTTTCCAAGACCACGCACACAGACGCACGCTAACGCTCTCAAAAAACCTCCCCAGGTAGCAAAAGCAAAGAAAAAGAAATAGCCAAAGGCGAAGCCAAGACAAGCTCAGCGGGGTGTACGGGTACGCGGGGTCGGCCGGGGCGAACAATAAAGACGCCGAG
Source organism: Rhipicephalus appendiculatus (assembly GCA_030522465.1). NCBI lineage: Eukaryota > Metazoa > Arthropoda > Arachnida > Ixodida > Ixodidae > Rhipicephalus > Rhipicephalus appendiculatus. The sequence continues at coordinate 215,921 of JALIZH010032920.1, read as the reverse complement.
GCGCCCCACCCATTTAAAGGTCTGCCCCCTCTCCCCCCCCTCGTCCGTTCGTGGGACCACCTGTCCTGGTTACGTACCTCGACGGAGGAGCAGCTGAAAGCGTTCGCCCCTCGGCAACGTTACGTCCCTTTTCGTCAGGCTCGTAGGTGGACGCCATTTTTAAAGTTTCCGGCCGTTATGTTCCGGAAGCTCTCTCTCCCCCTTTCTTCCTCACATTTTATTGTTGCACGAAAACGGCATGGCGTCCATTTGGTGGCGCCTTCGTTGTGACGGGTGTCACGTCATAACAGTAGCACCGAATCGCTCTGACATGCTAACTTTTTTGCAGATGGACATGGTGTTCGTCGAGTTCTTCACTTAATGACGTAACTTATTTAGTGGAAAGAAACAGACAACCCCACAGAAGTCACAGAAGAAAACAAGAACCACGTGTTCTGGTCTTCTGTGTAGTGATCCTTTCACGCTTAAAAGTTATTTTTAACTACTGTTTTTTTTTCTTCTAGGAAACGCTGTCCTGTCGAATGTCCCTGCAACGAACGGTCATTGAAAAAAGTTATCTGCATAACGAAGCGTTAATTTATATCCCGGCTGTATTATGAGCGTTCAGTGCGTGATGAAGTACTCTGAAGGTGACAAGCACTTTGTTATTAGGGCGCTCGACTGTAGAGCCCTGTAATGTCGTTCATTTAGTATGGTTCTAAAAGAAATTGAAGAAATAAATGAATTAATCATGTTTCCACGCCTGCAGTGGTTGTGTCTACGCTCAACATCCTGAATAGATAGATAGATAGATAGATAGATAGATAGATAGATAGATAGATAGATAGATAGATAGATAGATAGATAGATAGATAGATAGATAGATAGATAGATAGATAGATAGATAGATAGATAGATAGATAGATAGATAGATAGATAATCATTTCCGCTCTGGAGAAATGAAAGTGAATCGCCATGAAGAGGGCTTATACGACTGTCAACGGAGGCGTGGAAACGCGAATATTTCATTTATTTATTTGACCACACAGATATGACGAAGCTACTGAGTCATCGCAATCTCTTCCGCGCTTACGAACTACCACTGCAGTAGCAGATTGCGGGGCGAAGCCGAAGTTTCGCAGTTCCGCTACTCCCTATGCATTACAGACAAACCGTTCATTAGTATTTTCTTCGTTTCTGTTTTATTTTCGCGCATGTATATATGTGTATATGTATATGCCATGGTTGGGGCCATTGGCATACGTACCTGGCCGGACATTGGCCGCACGTGATAGCGAGCGACGGTGACCGGAACTGGGGAAGGAGGTTAAAAATGGGAGAGGAGGATTGGGGAGTGGGACGCGTATAGCCGTCGGTCATCACAAAAGAGCTGGCCATCTGTCGTCGCGAGAAAGGTCTGTGTGCGCCAGCGGCGCCGGCGTGTATCTGCAATCACGCAACCGAGGCAGTCGTTTGTATAAGTGCCGTATCTCTGACCGCTGCCCTTCTCGCATCTGGTCTTTCTCTGTGCTCTTCTTTTTCGCCTTTTTTTTTTTTTCCAGCGCGGGGGATTCAATGGGAAGTAAAGTGTGGTTTCAGAAGCAGTTTCTCAGTCAGCATAAAACTGAAAAAAAAAAAAACTACCCTGAGCTAAACTTGGGACAAAAAGAATCAATAGTGACGCCGATTGGAAAAAGTGAAAACTTAATGCGTTTCGGCTCCCCATACGGGACCCTGGTTCACGATCGATTGTGAACAAGGCTCCCCCACGGAGCCGAAACATCGGTAAGTTTTCAGTTATTCTTTTTATTTATTTGTTTGGAATATGATTAGGCTGTTACATAGATAGATAGATAGATAGATAGATAGATAGATAGATAGATAGATAGATAGATAGATAGATAGATAGATAGATAGATAGATAGATAGATAGATAGATAGATAGATAGATAGATAGATAGATAGATAGATAGATAGCCTATCGAGTAGTAGACAAAAGCTGTCTACTATGACGAATTCTCTTGGTTCATGGTCGATGATGCATTCTTTGGTCCGAAATGATACAAATGTGGATTCATTGAGCGTTTACTTTACTCGGACCCCCTCCGTATGCTCAGGTGCGTTTCGAGCATTAGCCATGTTTTTCTTATAGGGGGTATTCACGTGACGTCATCGGGCGCCATTTTGTTGTACGATTCACAGCTTCACTTGTGGAGATAAGCAGATCAAGATTAGAAAGCGCGGCTTTCACTGTACTGGCTGTACAACAAAATGGCGGCCACTTTGACGTCAGTGCATACCCCCTATAGGGAATAAAGGTGTTAGTTGTACACCTAGAGAAACACCTCGAAGAGGCTGAATTGTTTTAAAGTGACAGTCCAGAGCAGATGTCCTTCCAAAACACAAGTGGTCACGCTTAACTACACATAGGAAACGTTTAGCTTTTTTTTGTTTACATTATTTGTTGTTTACAGAGCCTTCGGTAAACGACATAAGGCAGATGCGTAGTATTAAAGAGGTGCGATTAACTAACCCATCACTTCACTTAACCTCTGCTATTACGCTACTTAGACGGTCATTTAGATATGCAAGTAAACAAATAAGGAAAAAAATGATTACCTACAGGTGAGGCGTATCGCAAACAGCAGTCGCGCGTGTGGCAGAGCGTGACACCAGCTGTAACTATGTAATGATCATGTACGCTAATTAAGCCAGGCCTGGCAGATCGAGAGGGGAGCAAGCTAACAAAAGACTGCATTAGTAATAACATCTATGGACCTGCATGTACCTAGAGGTTGGGCTGGTGAAGGAAACAAGAAAATCAAAGACGCGACGTACTGTAAACGCACGTGTACTAACGTGTGCTATTTGCGCTACACATAACAGGCATGACAAGCAAACCAAAAGCAAAAGTTGTGTCCCAACTCACGCATGCGCATGCGCTCAAGCTGTGGCCACAACCCTTTCGCGGACACGGACATAAGGGTTAAAACTGCGGCATTTATTTACTTTGTTTCGCACCGGATGCGAATTGTCTCCAAAATGCGCAGTTCGAGCGACCAACTGTATTACAGCTGGATCACCGTTGAGCTCGTTTTTTGTTTTTGCACCAGAGGGCGCTTGCAGCCACGTTTCTTTTTTTTCTCCGAAAAAAAAATCATACCAAACATATGCGAGCGGACATGTCAGGGGCAGTGACTGTCAAACGCTGCAGTGCACTTCGGAGTACAGACCGGCTTTGGTGACGAAATAGTACAACGCCCTCTTGCGTGCTGCGTAGGAGGCTTATTAAGCGAAAGCTAGTGCGCGGTGAACAAGATTGAGTGGGGATCGCCACGGGAAAGAAGGGCACAGAGATATAAATGACAAAAAGTTCGTTATTTTTTTTCTTTTTTGAAAGAGTTGCAAGTGGCGTAGCCGCACGATCCTGCAACATCTGTACAGGCATCGGATACGCGGCTACAAGCCATGCGGAACAGATGGAAAGCACGCCGCACGACATGTGCGACTTTAGGCTTAGCAGCCGAGTAATCAACGCGTACACGATACAGCTGAGCGGGTTAGGCTTTTATGTATAGTGTACTCGTTACATATGGTACAGTGCAGCCGTACCACGTGACGGTGCAATTGAAGCGTACACGCAGTAACGAAAGAAATATACACAGCGTTATACTGCCTTCTGCAAAAGGTATAGTATGAGTAGAAGTGGGGACGACCGCAAAATAGCGCTTGTGTCGAAACGCGACCAACCAAGTCGACGGCGACCCTCTACAACCGGCCTGGCAAATGACGGAATTATGGTCATAAAGGTTCTAGGGCCATTAGCTTGTGAGAATGCCTTAACAAGCTTCCTTCCCAAAAGGTAAAAGGTCACCCCTGTTTCCAAAAGTTCCATCCAGAGGTTGCATACAGTAAAAGAACTTATGCGACATATGCATTTGAACAAGGTGCATTGACCACAAGGAAAAGTTTCGCCTCAAAGATTTCTCTGATCGCTAATTCAAATAGCAGCTTCTCAAAGAAGAATGCAACTCTTGGCGCAGATACAGCCAATATGTTTAGGATGTGCATGTTGCCGTATACCTGTATAAGCCTATCCACAGTGCAACAGTGCACCTGCTATAGTACATATACGAAACTGACGCAGCCCGCACGTGGCCATCGTCTTCTAGCCTCGCTCAATGCGGACGATGCTGGGCAGGTCCATGAATCACCGCCCTTTCACGTTGCTATCGACATCGCCTTCCTCAGCAATGCACGACTTGCCACCGCGACACAAGTTTGTTAAATAAGCAGCAACGGCACGGTTACGAGAGGACATGCGAGATACCGCGAGATCCATGGCATGATGACCCTGACCCTGTTACCTTACTGGCCTTGACACGAGCGCACGAAGCACATTGGTCTCTGAAGCGTCCGAGATGGCGCTCGCATCGTTTCCATAGCAACGTTGCAGCCGTCGCGACACCGCTACGTCCACGATACTTTCGCAGATTATAAGAACTCTACCTCGTAAACTCCACGACAGCCAAATACGTTCATATAAAGCGGCCAAGCGGCCAGGATTGATGGTTGACTTAAACGACGTACCTTAATTAATTGGACACAAAGGAAAGCTTTCAGGTCGCCGAAAGCGGACCAGATTGTGGTAATTGTTGCGGAGTTAACACAATGCAAGCCTACAACAACGCATCATAAACTGAAGTCGTGACGAAAGATGCACTTGCCACCTTCAAAGTCTTAGGCGTTTCACAGAAAAGCACTTCGCCTCCGAAACAGCTCACTTTGGTTGTTATAAAGGAGGGTCGTAATAAAATAGGGTCGGTCAATGACGCTCTTAAAAGAAAGGAGGAAGATCTGAATGGATTGTAGAAGCATACGTGTATTGTTTCACGAGAATTAATGATTACAAATGAAAAAAAAAAGAACCATTTGATTGTCTGTTTCCTTGATTGTGTGAAACGAATGGCCGATCGTGCACATGTAAAACTTGCAAATTGCAGGCGAAAAAAAAAAGAAACCGAAAGCAGGCTGCATGCGCACGATAACATGGCGCCACCTGGTATTATACTACTCACAATAGGGTGTATATTGTTCTAAAGAGCGCGCTGTCTAGAGGGAGTAACTGTCACACCCTCTCATTGAGAGTGTGTGATGTGATGGCGTTTATAAGGCCGACAACATTTATACTCCATATCAGCAACACCTTTCGGGGCCGTCAAATCAATACGAAGTATATACCAGTTCCTTCCGCTGAGCGAGAACATCATGTCAATATACTATAAGCGTTGATGCGTAACCCTACGGAATATTTAAAGTATACACCATTTGAAGTTCTACTGGTGGCAGAGGACTGTAAGACAAAGTCGTATTTCTTATCCGTGTTCCAATACGAAAACTATGCGCAGTCGACAAGCTGACAATGACGCGCAGGAATAAACTATAGGAAGAGGCGTTCGCATCACTGATTGGTTGAGGCGGCCTGTACCTTCGCAACTCTGAAGACAGCGAAATTAGACGGTGTTTGAAGACACCGAAGTCATCTGCCGCACCGAATAGTGTTGGAACCTTCACCGGACACGTTGAACGTCTTTCGCCAGAGTGATTGTGTGTTGGCGTGCCCTGATTTGCATGTGCTGCCGGCTAGGAAGGTGCAAAAAGAATAGTTTTCGTAGGGAAGAGGGTGTTTGCCCTTATGTGGCATATGAGAGAAGGAGAAAAAATACATTCAAGCACCTCAATTAATATCCCGCAAGACACATAGTCTTCAGCATCCAAGAGTGGACGATATCCGTATGCGTACGATTGATTGCATCACATAACATGGTTGCCATATCAGCGCCGCACCTCGTTCCCAGTTTTGCCTCCCTTCCCAGCAGGCACCTATACCCTCATCCACGGACCCTCATCTATCCCTGCGCTCATAACTCTATACAGTAATCAGAGTGACAACAACCTCCTGACCCTCCTTACCCCTGTTCCCCCCAATCTCTATTTAGGCAGACGGACATCGCAGCAGATGCCGTCAGTCAAGCGGGCACGCGCATGGGCCCAACAACTTCTGCGCTCAAAAGAAAAAAAAAGCAATATAAGAGCCATCAAAAGCCAAGCAATGACAGCGGCGCACACAAGCGGAGACATACGTGATAGAGAGATGAGGCGAGAGGAAGAGAGGCAACGGAGTCGCTGAAGCAAAACAGCCGTCTGCCTCTCTGAGCCTGCTGGTTTCAAACCAGCGAGCGGTCCGGCCGGCCGGCTGTATTAACTGACGTCATGCGTGACGACACGTGCCGCAAGCGACACGCGCCTGTTGTCACGACACGATCTCGCAACTCCGGGAAGCCGATGCTGCTGTGGCCATTTTTTTTTTTGCTCTTTGTCGCTTCGTCCGCATTGTCTTTTTATTTATTTAGCTTTTTTTTCCCCCTGAAGTGCGCTTTGTAAGTCTCGTATTTGAGTTGCGTGTCTGTTTGCCTAGCGAAATTCGCTAGGAGGAGGAGGCGGAGGAAAACAAGAGAAGGCAGGGAGGTTAACCAGGCACATGCCCGGTTGGCTACCCTACGCTGGGGGGAATGGGAAAGGGGAGCATAAAGATGAGAGAGAGAAAGGGAAGGAGAAGAAAATGGTCAGTAACTGTGCCGACACGTAGGTAGCGGCAGCACTGTACAAAAGTCAAAGGCGTTCACATAGGCCCGTAGTCCTCAAAAAACACAAAAGGGCTTTGACTAGATACCTTTATTACAGCCAATGCAGGGACAGTGTGTTCAGGGCACTATTTGTCAACTCTTGGCCCGGACGTGCTACGGCGTCTCTGAGTGGCTCAAAATGACTGCATTGCGTAATTTGACAAGATGTTGGAATTTGACAGAGTCCAGAGTGGTGAAGACGAAACAGCGCGACTCTTTCAGACGGGGACAGGACCATAGGAAACGACACGGACAAGCGTTTTCTCTGTCGTTCCATTCGGTATTGTCCTAGTTCGATGCAAGAAGCGCTGTTTCATTTTCCCTATGCAAAACCAACTAGACCCAAAGCTTGACATTGCTAAGTGATATTTCCAGAATAGCACCCTGCGACTAAATATGCTTACGCCCGTTTGAGCTTAAACTTGGATTCGAAGGATGGGATTTAAGGACGGTTACTAACATCGCTCATTGCTTGCACCCTTTCCCGAAAAAAAGAATCAAACTCCAAGTCCGCAGTAGCGGGACAGGGGTGCGCTTCAAGGAGAGGTGGGCGAAGGGTGTAACTCGAATGGCAATGCAGGTGGCGCTCACTACGCAACCAGCGCGCGTGTCAACGGGGGTCACTCCATAGTTCCAGGTTATCGCTCTGCTTCTTTCGCCTTCGCTACTTAATACGAACGGCTGTTATTGTCGAAAGGACCCTCCTTTCGAGCCCTGAAACCTCCACCCTTCTTTCGCTTTGCCCTCTGCAGCACCCCCTGGTGGGTTTGTTTACTGACGCGCCGCGAGGTTTGGACAGCGGCCTGTCTGCCTGCTGTGTAAACAGCAAGAGCTCTGTGATCGGAGTCCTCCGCTCAAGAGCTTGGCAAGGGCTCGGCATTCGGGAGATATGAGAGTCTGAACGCTGATACGCATATGCCGTGATGTCGATGACGTGTACTGACGGCCCATTAAAAACACGACGGCTAAGAGAGCAACCTTACCTGTTTTTTTTCTTTTACAATGAATTTATCGCATCTATTGGCAGTCTACAAGGCACATAGTTAAATTTTCTTGATTTTGTATTTCTTAATTCAAACATCTGTCTACTTGCATTGACGTCTGAACCGATTTCAGCTATATGACTATCTCTCCTGGTTATATTTTCGCCAATACTCTGAACGTGCTCAGTTCAAATATTTAACAGTTACTATTACCCAAGGGTTAGGCTTTGCCGTCATAAAAGGATGGCTGCTCATACGTCTTATAGAGATATAGACATATCAGTGACTTGGTTTCAGAGTTCCCCGCGTGTTCTTGATGGCGCTTACATTGGCACTGACGAAGCTGATCCTCGCCACCCCAAAAACACAGGAAGACACGCAGATAGAAACGTTATTCCCTGGGTTGATGCATACTCAGAAGCTACAGGTGTTGACTTAGAATGTCGATTCAGAAAAACTCCGAGTTGAAGGCGATTGAGGCCTTGCGAAAATTTCAACAGAGAGAGTGGGCACAGCGCTGGAAAACAAGCCAAGCGATTCATCCCGCGTGCCGTCAGCTATCTGAATGTCAAATCACGCGTACTGCCATCTGGCCCTGCACAAGTGGATATCTCCGCAGTGTTCGAAAGATACACGTACGCGCATGTAAACAAACGCAAGAAAGTGAACCACCGCGCCTATACCACCAACACATGGACCCCCCGCCACTATAGCTACAGCAATTGGAAGTTCGAAAGCCGGCGCCAAAAGTTGGCCATGCGTAACGCGTCAGTAAGCATGCAACTACACCACACCGGAACCGCACCACCCAACACCATTTAAAACATAAATGTAACACCTCAGGCAGCAGCTGTATATAAACCCGACAGCCGGTCGGTGTTCAAGTGGCACGCGTGCCTGACACATGGCGGTATCCGACAATCTCGTATGCTCGATAGATACGCAGATATGGGCCCCGTTCTATGGCTTAGAGAGTGGGGAGTGAGGGGGGGGGGGGGGTGCTTAGAAGCAATCGATTAGTGGCACGCACCGCTATGCGGCAAGCGCGCGTGCTTCACACCTGGATGCCGTTACTGCAGAGAATGAGTGAGTCTGCGTGGATGGGACGAGGAAGTAACTGTTCCGGAACGGAGAAGAGACAAGCCAATCCAAGAAGAGGGGAAGTTGGCTTAGAATAAAAAGAAAAAAAAGAAACGCCAACAATGGAAGGGAAATAATGACAGAATAAAAATCAGAAAACAAAGTTCCCTACAAGAATCAAACAACCAAAATATCTGAAGCAAAACTGCAAAATGCAAGTCAAGCTGAGAAGTAGGGAAGCTTGCCTGCAAGGAAAGAGCAAAATAAAAACACGAACCACCGCATAGTGTTCGTAAGCATTGCGGTGGAACAAGGGGAAACAAAAGTACCATAAATAAGAGGCCAGGACATCTGCACGAAGGCAGCCAAAGCAGGAATAAAAAAAGAAAGCCAAAGCAAAAATAACAGACAAGCCGATCCAAGCCCAGTAGCAGAGATTGAGCCAAAACGAATTGTAGTTAAAGCAAAAACGGCGGAAGACAGGACTACTACAATGAAGCAAAATGAAACAATAATACACAACTGCCAAAAGAAAGACTGAATCCCTACAAGGGGGGATAGTTAACAAGTGGGTTCTGGGTGTGAGCGTGACGCAGCTATTTTCCGGTTTAGAAGGGAGGGGGGTTGTCTACTGTAGCACGCTTTGGAGCAGCTCAGGAGCGAGGTCGGACCCCCCCCTCCGCAGAGACCTGCAATCAAGACCTCGCCACACCGCAAGCCTTCAGTTTGACAGACGGGTTCCCGTTAACTACGAGGGGGATACCATTAGGCCTAGCGCGAGCTAAGCCTCATCCCTAAGTGCAGCTCCAGCGAAATAAAGAAAACACACACTGGGGAGCACGCGCAATCAGCGTCGTTCATTTCTTCCCTTGTGCAAAGAGACGGCAGGGCGTCAGCTCCTGGATAACCTCTGTCTGAAAATCAATAAGCGTGCCGCCTCCCGAAAAACCCTGTGGGGAACTCAGACGCACGAGAGCGGAACAAATGTACTAAGCCTAAAGGAAAGCCGGAAACAGCTGGTTGCATGGGGTGAGGGACTCCCACCAGGTTATACTGCGCAGATCTACGACCTATGCCTGGCTTAAGTCTAGATGCCTTCTTTCAATCCGTCATAGAAACCTCGCTAAGCCACTACTAATAGCTTTACGTCGGCGCGATAACCCTATACCGAAACAGGAGGCCTCTGCATGGCAGACGACGTGAAAATGAAGTCGCAGAAGTGTGGATAGTGGCTTAGCAGACGCTCCTGTAGTCTTATTTCATGCCAAGACGGGGAGGACCGGAGTTTCAGACGACTTCAGTGTTTTATGGCAGCCTACGACCCAGGCGTTGGGGACCACGAGTGTAGACGACGTAACAGTCGAATGCGTTTGCTATACCAAACGGCGTTTTCTGTTGTAAAGCAGGATAGGCAGAAGGGCGAGAGGCTTTCGGGGCACCCTATATACATGCAGAACCTGGCCTATCCATCCCAAGCCCAACAAAGTAGAGTGATATAAAGTTATACTCGTTCGAAGGAACACACGGCTGACAGGGCTCTACAACAAAAGGCGGCTGCACGAGCTGAGCGCGTGCCGGCTGCCACTCTTTGTTGAAAGAGTGAGAGAGAGAGGAATTATACGGGTCGTGGGGGGGCGAGGGGGAAAGCAGACCGTAAGAACTTCCGATGCATCCAGGTGTTCCGTCAGTCCGGCACGTCAGGCCATTGTCCTTCCCCTCTGCAAGCATGGTTTAGCGGGGATGCTTTCTGGAGTACGCGTACGCGCATGTACATATATTCACGCACACCGAGAATGAATGACAGGTCGTGGTGCGCATGCGCTGTTCACGCTAGCACATGAAAACAACAAAAAGGTTTGCGCGCTAGGGGGGCAAGAATAATAGTTCCGAACTGAAAAATCGAGAGTGGAAAGTGAATTTGTGGCGTTTGGTGCGGCAGACTACCTCGTTTAAGTTCAATAGAAATCAAAGAGAAAAAAAAAGAAGATGGTAGGGCTCCCAGACTAGCAGAGTGGTGGCTTTCGTTATGTATAAGTGTGGCCGCAAAAACAGGAACAAGAAGTAGTCTTGTAAGCGAATGATGCTTGCTCATTCCCATGCATGCATATTTCAACGGGTCCTCATCTATGCCAGTATGAGAGTACGAATATCCAGCACCACAAGGGGAAAAGTAAATCAAGCTCCCTTGGCACAAGGGTACCCATTAGTGCGACTCCCTAAAGAGCAAGAATTTTGAATGCATTAGCATTGTCTTCGTTAGTGATTACGTACTCCTGCTGAAAACCCACCAGTTTGCGGTTGTCACAATGAAGTGACATGGCTGTCCCAATCAGATACACTCTTAACCGGCTTATTTTCATGTGTACCGACGACAGATAGAGTATATAGGAAGTATTACGCCTAACGTCAACGTACATAGTTTTGTACCACGATACGCAGGTTCCGCTGTGCTTCTGGAGACGAAGGAGGTGAATAAAGGCTAGCTTTTCAATTGTGCCGCATATACAACAAAATGGGCCCCTAGATCACATTAGGTGCGTTCGCCCTGAAGTATGTCAGCGACTAATCGCTCACCGGTTGCACAGAGGGAGATGAAAGTGTTGGCGTGCCGCCGCACGGTGTCGCGGCAGTCGGCGAGTCCCAACATGGCGACCAGGTGGTCCACGAAATCGTTGGCCACCACCGACGCGACGTCCCAGCTGAGCCTGCTCAGCACCTCCAATTCCCAGGCCTGTGACGAAGAGAAGACGATATCGCTGTTAGCAGGGTAAATTTTTCAACACATTGCGGGAGGCACTGTTAAAATGATATTGTCCACAAGACAGGGCTCCTTCTGCAAGAACTTTTAGAGACCCTGAAACATTGAAAAAGGTACAGTTAGCGGGGTGTTTTTCACGAAGGATATTTTCGCAATCCTGAAAGGACCACTGAATGCAAACAGAGCTAGGAGACGTCTGTATCAGTACCCACCATATTCGCCAAATAAGTTACACCTCTATCCTGAAGCTTCTTAGTCCCGCCATAGATATAAAAGAATAAAAGTAAATTAGCAACCCCAACAACGAAATTATCAGGCGACAACTCAGCCTAGAAGCTGCAGCTTTTTCCATGGCAATGTGCCAAAAGCCCACCGACACAGTGCTTGTGCCCGCGCGTCGGTCTCCCCTGTAATTTCGTGTCTCTTAATTGCTGCACCTGCGAAGTTCGGGAACAAGAAGGTGTGTGTCCGCGAGCGTATAAATGAGGCGGGATTTCGGCGTTGACCACTATGACCACGAACTCGACTGTCAAAGTTCGATAACCTTTACAAAGGAAGTAGTTAACTGTACATGGTTTAATCGATGCGAATTCGTTAACAGATCCAAGAAGGCGAAAACAGAGCAAGAGAACAGGAACGTAGGAAACAAGCAAGTTCATTCCCAAGTGGGCGTTCAGGAGCGCCATCTAGTGTTGAAACGGTGCTGCAGGTGTCCTCGAACGCGGTCGTGACCCTAACTTCACGCATCGCTTACCACCGCCACCTGTCGACAGACACGTAAGAAAGGGGTGAGCCGAAAGAAAACATCACGTGTCTTCAGCGTTTGGGAATTTATATACAAGGCGAAGCCCCAAGAATCCTCCTGACTCAACCACCAGGTGGCACAAAAGCGCACCTTGCTCGCTTTGGGAACTTCGGTCGAGACAACGTTGGGTGCGGCCCCAAGTGAAAGTGTGGAGAGATGTATATAAAAGAAACGCACAAAAAAGTGATAACATAGTTTAATAGATGATCGGGCGACGAGTATTAAAGGGACTTCGACAGGCACGACGTTCCCGCATGTCGTGCGTGCTACGGCATACGGGGTTAAAGGGCAGCATTGTGCCTTCGTGCTTTGCACACTGCGCAGAATAGATGTAGGCAACAAGCCGAAGAGAAGAAGGCAGGAGTAACAAAAGACAAGCGGAAGATAAATAGAAGCCAGGAAGAAGTAAAACACACAGCACAGAAGCGAAAGTGATGAAGAAGATGCACACACAAACGCACGAGTGATCGAGCTCTGAGAAACCATTCAATGCATGTTAACCTGAGACCTGTTCCTCCAAGATGGCGGCGGTGAAAGCATCGACATGCATTTTTTTCCAAACCCCCACACAGCGAGATTGAATGAAAGGCGCTGTCAGTGTATAAGAATGGCGGAATAGATGTCTCGCATATGCGCGTACCCCATTGGACTCGCACGCAGAGGTCTTCGTGGTTTTTGAGAGAGGAGGGTGGCTTCGAGGGCAACAAACGGCAACCAGCTAGAGACCTAAACGCAGCGACTTCAAGGGTGAATCAGGCAACAGATGGCACGCGGTCGTAGAAGCCAACGGCACCGCGGTGCACGGAGGACAACGGAGAGCAACAGGGTTGGGGGGAGGAAGCCCACGTTCACAAAAAAATAAAGCCACCACTAGAAAATTGAATAAAAAAAACATGCCTGAGGGGAGCCGAGGGGTCACACTCGCGATGTGCATCCCATGCCGTGCAAGGGACGCCTCAACCTGCTGAACAGCAAGTGTATGGGGACACACCTTGCAAGGTGATGAATACACACACCTCTTTTGTGCCGCTTTTCGCTTGCTTGTTTGGCATTCTATTGCTTGATATTTCTTGCATTTACTCTTCTATTCTTTGAAATCGTAGTTGCTAAACCGCCTACAAAAGCTTTTCTTGTTTTACTACAGGCCCTCCGTGCCCCTGTTATCAAAACGAGCCGCTACATTCTTCAATGGCAGCCTGTGGAGCCGTCGTGACAAACACAGGGTCATGATAACAGACTCGATGAAGTTAGGCTAAGTAGTTCATGGCTAAATCGGATTACGTGGCGACGCTGTGGCTTCGAAGTGAAGTCGCATATTTACAGCTGGTTCAGCTCGTCGATTACGCGACTGTCCCAACAAAAAATGGAGAGTGCGCCCAGTGTTGCCATGCGCGATACCCTCCATTCGGTACTTATGAATATTGAAAACTGATTTTAAACATGCTGCAATCAAAACTGATGACGCTAGCACATGCTGAAAAAGTAAGAGAACCGAACGCAGGGTGAAACTTATTCTGCATATGCAGTTTAGAGACGGCGCGTGGTTGTGCGGGCAAGCTTTTCTACCACTTTTGTATTTCGCCTGCACACGCAACGTTACATATGCACAGCGATCAAACAATACAATATAGACACAGCTTTGACGTCCATATGTCTGAAGCATTCCTCAGAAACGCAGCTGTCACGCAAAAAAACAAACAAAAAACATTAAAGAATAAACTAAGAGTACTCCGCAAGCTGCAGACATGACTTCGTAAAAAGGTTAACGCAAGGGCAATGCCACCAGAATCAGCGCAAGACAGCCACGACTTCGGTTGAAGTCACACCGTCCAACTGCTGCAAAGCTCCAGGACAGCTGTCTTCCAGAACGTCTGGATTCATCGACTCCATTTGTTTCTCTCAGCTGTAAAAGTCTAGTCACGCATGGAAGCTCGCGCAGGCTGCTGTCTATATCGCTCACTTCGACAGCCCCGCGGCAGACAGACGGATACGTAAGGCATTGAAGCGGTGCGCGCGCCAGATCTGCCGTCTGCTGTCGTTGCCTAAACCCGGGAAGTCACGTGACAAGAGAGCCTTAGCTACAGCCGAGGTCGAAGCCATAAGCTGAGCCCCCGTAAACCCTACCGCTGACCAGGAGCGGCGTTAGTCCGTGAAAACTCCGGAAGGACAACGAAATTGATTGGGCAGATCTTCCATCATAGCGGAAACACAATGGGATATTGTTCCGGGTATAAAGTGGCTGGCGAACTTGCCGTGTGCTTGCCAAAGCACACGCACTTCCTAGATATGCTTTCAGAGAGTAAAAAAGAAGGATTCTCATTGTGCAATGCCCTCTCGACGGTAGCCCTTCCCTTCCCTCGTGGTTCAGACTGAAGGCGTCGATTGTCAATCGACGCAGCTGGGAATCAAACTCTTTGTTTGCGGAAGGCTTTGTGTATCTAGCAAGCGCTCTTGACATTGCTGGCGTGCTGATGGTTAATGACGCGACTTGCGTAGGAGCTGGAAGTACTAGGGCCATTGGTTCTATGGCAGTCACTAAACAATTATTGAACCCACAAACGCGTTTTGAGGTTGAACAAAACGCTGCAATATGTCGCCGCAATCGCAGCTGCTGGCATCTATACGTAAGCGGTTTTCGAGTACACAAACTGACTAAAGCTTCAGCCTTCAGGTCACAACCCGTGCGCATTTCCTACTTCTTCGAGTACCTTATATGAGTAGTAGCTAGTAATCCTGGATTCGCGTGCAGCCATTCATCCTCTGGATCATTCTGAACAGTGGTTCGCGGTCAATGACCTCTCGCAGCAGATGTCTGCGGTATCCAGATGCCTGCGGTTCCATGCGCAAGGCATGGAACAAGAAGGCCTATTCAGCTGATAAAGCAAACACAAAACAAGACTTCCTTATATGCCAGGTAATTACCAATCACCAGACAGCCTTATAACAATGCGCGCGATGCGTCCAGGAGCGAAAGAAATGGGACTTGTCGGCAAAAGATCAGGATAAGATTAAGCAGGAGACGAGCGACGGCTTCTCCTTCCACTACGGTCATTCGGCTGTTTTGCATAATCGCTCACTCACAGCGCCCCGCACCAAGCCCCTCAGAAGCCCATTACGCCATCCTACCGGCTTCCCCGTTAGATCGTAGTCCCGTTTCACGAATACGCACGACAACCCCGGATGTCAGGCTCGATGGCGATCTCGGCTAGTACGTTATAACGGTGAAGATTGGAGATAAGGCGGCGGAAAAGAAGGTCATTTGTCAGGACAGCTCGGGAAGTGGCAGAGAGATAAGGATGACCCAGGACGGACCACGCGGGTGTGGCATAAGGGCGGTACAATTAGGTGCAACTAGCCCGACATGGAGGCAGCCCTTAGTAGTTATCGTTACCGAATAAGAACAGATAATGGAGCTAGACGTTCTCGTTTTTCACTACTGCGATTAGACTTCGCAGGTCGGCACCGGCAGGAAGGCATTGACCTTTACTTAAACAGGAAAGTGGCGATGGGGAAATCGAGGGAAGTGTCAACGAATATGGTGCAGAGGACATCCTTTTGTGTAAATGCGGATGACAGGTAAGACATGAGCGCCTAAAAAGACAAATAAAATGAGTGACACGAATAACTACCAATGCGGTAGAAGCTAACGAAACGCATATATTTGATGAAGAAAGTGGCCGTGAAAGCGGGCAGTGAAACAAGAAGATACAATGTTACGAAGCAGGCGAAACAAGCGAACACGGAGGACACTCGGCGAGAAAAAGGAAAAAATGCGCCCACCTCCCCGAAGGGGAATCGTGAGGAAATGCGAATGTATTTCGCGCGCGCTTCACTCCATTTATATATGGTGGTTGTGGTTCGAAGAAGGAAAAGGCGCCTGATTTCTGAAGCCCGGTCGGGAGCAAGGCGCAGCGCCTTTTTTTTGCTTTTTCTTGTTTTTTTAATTTTTTATTTATTTTTTAAATTCTTTTTTTCATATAAAGCTCCGCCGAGCTCCGCCGCAGTCCGCTTTTAGTTAACGCGCACGCTGCGAATTTTTATTGTTCAACAACGCACAGGAGAAATCTCCCACCGGCACCACCTTGGAGGTCAAGATTCATTGCCATATATACGGGGTGGCCAGTGAACGGTTGTGCAGCGCGAGCAGTCGGTTTTTTCAACCAAGAAACTCGCTAGCAGACGCTGCCTGTGTCGGCGTCGCGAGGCGAGAGAGGGAGAGGGGGGGGAGCGTAGGAGAGGAGAGAGAGGGGGGGACGCGCATGCGCAGTGGGAGTGTGGACGGCGCGGGCAGGGATGCCTAGAGGAGAGAGGGGGGGAGCGTAGCAGGGGAGAGAGCAGGGGAGGCGCATGCGCAGTGAGGGTGTGGTTGCCGCGGGGAGGGATGCCTAGAGGAGAGAGAGGGAAAGATGAGGTTTTTTTATTTTTATTTCTTTTAAAGGGTTTGCGCATGCGCAGTAAGGGTGGTCACGCCGCACACCACCACCACCGGATTAAGCTTCGCCATAAGATGCTTCACATCTAACACCTGCCGGCGCGCACACCTCCTCAACCTATCCTCCTCCTCCTCCTCCGCGGACAACGCCGCACAACGCCAACGCCGCACAACGCCAACGCCGGATGCCTGACATAGCCCGACTATGAAATGCATTCGCATTTAAAAAAGTACAAATCGAAAAAGATGTGCGAGGCTTAGCTAGCAGACGAGAAGCACACGCGGGCGGGAAAGAATAGGGCCGGACCGTATACGCGTGCCAGACGTCGACTGACGCCAAAATGGAGGCAAGAAGAAAAACAGACCACCGTCCAGACGTGGAGGGATGTCCCGTCTGACGTCAACAATCGAGTCCTGTCTGAGCACACGCCGGCCGCAGGTCCTTTCAACCATTCACCGCGCGTCAAGAGGCACGTGGAAGGTGAGCGCAACAAAGGTCAGCCTTGGCCTTCATAGAAGGACGAACGGAAAGTGAAGTGGCGGTCTCCCGCGGACAACCCTTTCTTTAACAACGGGGCTGCGGGAGCCGAAAGTGCCGGAGAGACGAAACTCGTCCATTATCCGGTCATCGCTTGACCTCTCCGTCGACGCCCCGCGTCGCCTGTTACAGGCAGTGACCTTTGATCCCCCCGCTGCGAGGCCTCACGAAGGCTTCACCTTCGCCGCTCCCTTTTGCCGCGGGCCACTATTTACGGTAACGTTGTTTTGTTCGTTTTCCCATTCGCTTTTTTAACCTTCTTGCTCTCGTACCTTCCTGGCTTGGAACGAGGCAGTTCAATGCGTTCGCCTGTCGGACAGCCCGCGTGGCTTTCTTCCATCGAAGTCACGTTCGAAAAGTGACCCCCCCCTTACTTCATCCTGACCGTCCCCCCGACCCCGCGTTAGCCTTCGGCGGGGTTCAGAGGTCATTCGCTGCCACCGTTAGCGCCGCAACTCTCTACCCCCTCGCCACACGACCCGTTTCGGAGGTGTAAAATGTGAAACCAAAAGGGGGATAAAAGAAACTCCTTTGCCACCTTCCTTGTGAGCATAAAGGGGAGACAAGTATCTGATTTTACGATACGACGAGGGATGAAAGACTTCTTGTCGAAAAGGTTAACTCCAGTGACATCCGATGTTCAAGGATTTTGATCAGTAGCGTAGCCAGAAATGTCTTTTTTTTTTTTTTGGGGGGGGGGGGGGGGGGTTCAACCATACTTTATGTATGTTCGTGCGTACGTTTGTATGTGTGCGTGCATATATACGCAAGCAAAACTGAAAAATTTCGGGGGGGGTTGAACTCCCCAACCCCCCCCCCCCCCCCCTGGCTACGCCACTGATTTTGATCTATTCTAACCGCAATGTAATTGGTGCGCCGCAACTTTAATGTTGACAGAAGGCTACAGATGAGCGAACCCTATATGTTCCATAACCATATATTGTACAAGTAGTCTTAGTTGCCTTTTTGATTTCGAGACACCACGTCAAAGTAGCGTTCACGCTACACAGCGAGCCCGTTTCGTTACAAATCTACTCGACCCTGTAAAACGTCTGCATGGGCGTTCGACAGTCGAGGCTATCGGTCGACCAGCGATGTTAAACGACAGGTGGTCTCACCTGTAACTCCTGCGCGGTGACGGAGCAGTCGGTGTAATAGACGAGCGCTTCTACCGCCAGGGCGCGTGTCTGTCGCATCTTGGAGGCCAACAGGAGGCAGACGCAGCCCAGGAGTTGCAGGTGAAGCTTGCGCACCGATACTTGGGACAGGTACCTGTCGAGAAGGTTCATCGCCGTAGGAAACACGGAGTCCTCGCAGCACTGTTCCTTCGCACACCTGCACGAGTTGCAATAGATCGAACAAAACACGGTTAGGTCCTGCCTTATGGAACAAATAGACTTGGATTCAGCGGTGTCTAAGGCGAGCACTCGATGGTCTTTAGGTACAGCGCATGAAATCAGGGCACCGATGGTCAAGCACGTGCCCCACAAAGAAGGAAATCGCCTTCGCTACAGCAATAACTTCCAAGAACACGTGGATCACACCACTTAAGAATAGGTACATACAAGATGCAAACTGTGGACATACAAGACGCAAACAGTTGCATGTTGTCGGCGTGCCATTGCAAGGCTAAGATAATAATAATAATAATATCTGGGGTTTAACGTCCCAAAACCACGATATGATTATGAGAGACGCCGTAGTGGAGGACTCCGGAAATTTCGACCATCTGGTGTTCTTTAACGTGCACTGACATTGCCCAGTACACGGGCCTCTACCATTTCGCCTCCATCGAAATGCGACCGCCGCGGCCGGGATCGAACCCGCGACCTTCGGGTCAGCAGCCGAGCACCGTAGCCACTGTTCCACCGAGGCGGACTGCAAGGCTAAGATGAAGGGGGCTCTGATACGAAGGAGTGCCGTATTAGGGTGACGTTGTGTAGCGAACAAGCAAGTAAAGCGTTCCTGTTTTGGTCATGTCATGCGGGCGAGCGTTTAAATGGAGCACAACATAAGGCTAGATAAAATAGATCGGAAAGCGAGGTCCCTTGGTACGAGATGATGAGACGGTATCGTTGAAGCCACAGGGAGCCAGTTCGGTGAGGTCAAATAACTTGCATAAGGAGACCTTACTTTTGTTCAACTATAGCCATGGTGTCACCAGGCGTTCGACAGCGACGTGATAGCATTGAATAACCTAACATGTTACACTACCGAAAAAAAATGTCGGTCCGGAGACAAGTTAGCCGTCAGAACCAGCAACAGGTTGTCTATAGTGCAGTAAGTCCCGTCAACGAAGCTGGCAAGATATCAGAAATATGAGCAAAAGAAACTTCCCCTTGTGAAGCCGTAATTTAAAGCGTACACTCGTACCACAACTACGGCCTGATTATGGCTCGGAATGCATTCATACTGATGACCTAGACAACGCTCTGATGTCATGGCATGCGTCACAACAAGGGTAGCCAAAGTATGAATCTTTAGGATTAGGGCAAAGAAACACTAGGACACAAAAGAAGACACAAGGCCACAGTGTCTTGTTTCTGTGCCTTATTTTGTGTCATAGCATTTCGTTTGCTCTAAACCTAAAGATATGCGGTGTAAAATAGCCCGTCCGTCGGCTTTGCTAGATGTTCGAATGCCTGTAAAGTTCTGTTTGTAACCGTTAATTTATCAAGGGCCATTGATAAAATCACGGTAATATTTGGATTACCGAATATTGGTTTACCGGACATGTTCGTGTGGCTGCAATAACCAACTGTCTACAGGTTCGCTTCTAGTGCAAAGTGCTCGCAACAGCGTGAATTTCACTATGCATGCTCTGGTTTTGCGATACTTTTTTCGAGAGAAACATACACGTGCGCACAAACACACAGACACGCGCACACACGCACTTACACACACACACACATACACACAGACACGCGCACACACGCACTTACACACACACACACGCACGCACACGACACACACACCCACAAACACACACACACACAAACGTGTTGGGGTTGCTCAAAACAAGGTGTCGCCACCAGCACTGCTACTGACGTACAAGGCTCCGGTAACACCGTTAAAGGCAAGGTAAAAATGAATAACAGAAAAAGGTATTGCGTCGGCATGTATTCATTGTAGCTTAAAGAAGGCGCATATTGCTCTGGAAACGCGATGACGCGGGTGCCATCGCGCAGCGTGAAAGTTAACCAGAGAGGATACGATGTTATTGAGAAGCGTCTCATCATATAATACTTTGCAAAGGGGGTATAGTGTTGGCAGCAATGTATTAAAAAAAACATACGCTTGTTTTGGATCAACTTACTACACATAAAAGAAATGTTTTCCACACATTACATTTGCCACAATGCCACAGGATGCCATCAGCAGCGGTGACCGGTGTTTTCGCCACCCACGTCACCGGTAACCAGATAGATCCTGAAGCGTATACCGGCACCCTTCTAATAAATAACGTATTAACTGGTATTTATACATATATATGGCGCGTTATTCGAGTGCTGATCAGTGGAAGCTAATGTTGCACATTAACATTCAAGGTGATATCCTTAGCGCTTCTGCTGTCCAGCCGATGCCAGTAGGTAAGCCATCACTGATTATTTGTTACAAACGCAACATTCCTTCTAAATATGGCACCACCTTCAAAAAATACGGATTAAGAATGAGAGGCGAAACATATTGCTGCCCAACATTTCTACATATAGCAATATATATACATATACATATAACAATACATATAGCAATATATAGCAATAGCTTCGAAAAATACGGATTTTAAATGAGAAGGCGGAAATATGTTGTTATTGAAAGTTCTCGGTCTCTTGGTATCGTTTTCTGCCTTGCTCTCCCCCATTGCGCCTTGAAGAATTGGTATTATTAACAGTTGTACAATGACGCCGTTGACACAACAAGCGCTGACGATTAGTTAGAATCATTTATTCAATTCTACATGGTCCAAAACAGAGCAGCTGAACTGTATGGTTGCATCAGCGTGACTGCATAAGGGTAACATCATGAATGGATTATTCCGTATCAAGGTTAGATATTCAAATTGAAATATAAGCTGTATGCCTAAATATCGACGTAAAAATTTATACTGGATTTCTACGCAACCCATAGTGAGCAAATATTTAAAGGGTAAGAGAAACAATTGCTGCTTATCTTCCTGCCAAATAATGAATCTGTCGATAAGAAATGCTTAGCTGTGATTCTGTGAACGAATTTAAAAGCTACTCTTAACTCTAGAGCTGAACTTACTGCAAAGGTTTGCGCTGGAAGCTGTAATTAAAAGAATGTCCATAGGATACGTGGTAAAACAGCCGTAGGGTCATGTACTGCCGCAACACACGCACCTGAAGAAACGGCGAGCCCACATAATTGTAATCACAATATCAATGCTTAAAAGACTAAAAAAAAAAAGCTGCACAGAACAATTCGTCTAAATATTACATTTATAAAAACCCTTCAAGCGGACCAAACCAAGCGATAGACAAATAAATTTAAAGCGAGAACTTTGTTGTTGTAAGTTAAACAACTAACTAGTAAACAGGCTAGTAAAATTGAAATTAACCCGCGAGGGTTTATCGGAGGTCCATTTCATCCACGGATGCGGTCGGCGTAGTTAAGATGCCACTTGGCTATAGCTATCCGAAAGCTTCAAAATAGAGCAGAGTCGGAATCACGTTGCCAGGCACGATACATAGCAACCGTGGCATCTGCTTCGAACAATGTCACGAATATTGTCTAACCAAATATAGCGGGCTATAAAAAATGAAGGGAAATCGGACATCTGAATAACAGAGCTCATTGACTAAGCTCCACAACAAACTGCTAGGCACAGTTTTTGCTTCCTTGACAGAAATGACACAAGAAAGAAAAAAAAGCTCATACAACAGCACGCGCGGTTTCCAATAAGGTAATCTTATACAAAACACGATGTTAAGTATGAAAAGAAAGATACATATTAGCAAACGCGAAAGATGGCCCCGGTACCGACGTCTCGTGAAAGGCCACAAGGCTCAGCAAGGTTGGCATTGACCTCAAGTTAAAACTAAACCGCCGAGCTAACAATTGTAACTGTCCCCGAACAGCTATCACCAGACGATCGCTTTCCGAAGTACGCCCCCAACTGCGCTTTTTCTTCATGAAGTGAAGATTACAGTAGAAGCCACTGTCGAAGATGTCATCGCACTTTATTAAATCACATTTCGAAGCGATCAAAACAGTGCTTAGTCGCTTTGTGTGGGCTTTCGAACCTAAGCGGCGGACAAGGAATTACTAAGCGAAAGCATGGCTACGGAAAGAAAAAAAAGGTGCTGACCTGCTATGGGACGAAAGGGTGCTTAGTGCTTACTCGGGTACTTAGTGCTCAGTCGCTTTGTACTTAGTCGGGTACTTAGTGCTTAGTCGCTTTGTGCGGGCTTTCGAACCTAAGGACACTGAATTACTAAGCGAAAGCATGGCTACGTAAAGAAAAAAAAAAAAAAGTGCTGACCTGCTATGGGACTAACGGGCACTTGACGTATATAACCGCACAAATGGTCGCGAATTCGAATCCCCTTGACGAAGTTACATACCGAAACCACGTTCCGTTTTGCTCGACGCTCTCGCCATGACAGGCCGAAAATGCGCCACTAAGGTTAAACGGAACTCGAACGTGTAACCTTAAAATTGTCAATGCCAGATTTACTACAACCAACGTTGAGCAGATAGCCACCTAGTTGTATAGAAAAGCAACGCGAGGAAAAAAATAAGTTTCAAAGTTTCAGAATTGGCACTTTACCTCTGACATCCAAAGGGCCAGCGTTTTCCTCATGGGTGTCTGAACCTCGGTCTGCACTCTCCGGCAGTAGTCGCACGTGACCGCGTACCGATCTTGGAGTCCGAGCAACCTCGCCATCACGGCCTCGTCACCCACGATCGCCGAGTCGTGCGGAGCTCGGAGTACCTGTCCCATGTGCGGCGTCTCCATGCACATCAGATCCAAGACGCCGTCTTCCATCATAGCAGGGACAAGTTGTCAATGCGTCGTCCCCGTAGAGTCCAGCTTTCGGGCGCTTAATCCGGCACAGATCTCTGAGTCAACGCGACGCTATCACAAGGAAGACTCAACACCACGACCGGTAACACGACGCCACCGAAGTGCCGGCCGGGCCTTCTAAATCCACGACTTCGTTCAACCAAGTGCGCGCACGACCGAGTGCGACGGCTGCAAGCAGTCGTCTGAATCTCGGTGAGAACTTGGACCGCTTGGACCGGGTGGGGAGAAGTTGAGAGGGTGAGACTTTTTCGGAGAGAAGGAAGTCTCCCTCGCCTTCGGCCTCACTGGTGGAGAGGAGGGGTGTTCCTCCTTTCCACCAACGCGGCTCGACCCTCGAGAAGGAAAGTGAATCTGAGAGAGGGGCGATTTGGGAGTAGGGGGAAAGCGTGATAAAATGGAGGACCGTATTGCCCCTCGTGCAGATGCAAAGAATGATCTCAAAGGTGCGCATTATGTGTCTTTTTATTGGTACGGGCAGCACTCGTTCGTGCGCCCGCTCGGTCTTCATTGTTCGGCCCATGTTCTGGCTGGTCTAGGTTTGCGTGCGGAGCACGCGGCGTTTACAGATGAAACGAAATGTATGTTCACACTACTGACGATTGACATCATGTTTGACAAAGATCGCGTGGCCCCGTTGTCAAGCCGGTCAGTTTCAAGTCAACAGTAACGATATTTTGCACTACTTGAAAGCCTAGTTTCGAGTAGTCAATTATTGTGTATTCAGCACCTCAAATAAAGAAAGTTTGATTGGGCGGCTTGCGAGGATGCTAAGAATAAACTTTTTGCAACCCTAAAAATGTCCGCTTTCTTTTAATTTTTTTTCTCGCTTTCCTCAGCGAGTTGAGGCTGATCTATGGGATGTGGATAACGTAGATTCTGACAGTGTGGAAACTTACGATACATGTTACGTCATCTACCTTACCTGAGCCATAAACATTATGAGGGGCCGCCGAAGATGGGACTGTAGGGGCTAATATACTGAAAAATATTCCTTGAGCATTAATGAACCGTTATATTGAAGTAGACGCTTCACCACTAGAAGAAAAATGTAAAGGTTAAAGGTTCTGCTTGTTTCTTATATTGCGTAACGGTACTATGCGCTGGTATTTAATGTCATTGTTTTTAGATTGTTATTTTTTTTTAAATTTTAAACCACATGAGACTTTTGCTTTTGTTGAATAAAACATTGCTATCCTGGCCTAAAAGGTTCTCTAGGCCCGAGCAGATACCATCAAAAATGTAAGTTCTGCGCTCGCTAGTGCACTAACTTCAAGGCGGCGTCGCTAGCTACCCGTTTCTTGAGGTTTTGTTTATGAAACGTTCACTGACGCTAAGGGTGACATTATTTTGTATTGTAATATAAATATGCTAATATATAGTTAGTTATTGTTCTCTTCAGTCTCACTTGAATTCCACCACCTCACATTCGCTGCACCGGCGGCACAGTTTGGCAGGTGGCGCCACCAGGATGCAAGCTTCCTTGTCGTCATCACCGACGTCATCATGACGCAATGTGTGGTCGCGCCGTCGTTTGCTGTTCTCGCATCACTGTCGCAGTTGGCTTAGTTATTGAACATGTTACTTTAGTAATATTGTTACAGTTCCATATTTACCGATATTGCAAGAGGCCAACTGCGCATGCGCCGTTGGCGGCAGGTTTCTAAGATACACTTAGTGGGTCACCAAAGCAATCGCATTAGTCGCGCTTTAAAAATAACAATTCTTCTACAAGCATCACCAAAGTTTGGCATCAGCTCTTTTCAAACGACACTCGTAACATAGACGCCGCGTAAGTCCCACATGCGGGACCCGTGGTTTCATTAGAAACTAGACGGACATGGCGCTCACTTCACGAAGGTGCATTGTCGCCGCAGCACGTCCACCACGCACGATTGCCCGCGCAGCGGTGTTGTCCTCTCGTCTTCAGCGTGCACGTGCTGAAGCACGACGACCGCCGCTGCATGTACACGTAGTTGTAGGCGCCAGAGTTTTTCGCAGAAGTCCCTCGCAGCGCCGACAGGCAGGTGTTTGGGTATCGACGAGGGGTGTTCGGACTCGCCTGAGTGGAGTTACTCCCCCGCTGAAGAGGGGAAGGGGGGGAATGTCCCACAGCGTGGATAGCCGCTTGGGAATAAGCCTAACCAACACCGAAGCCAGGGAATTTTCCCGCCCCGAAGTATGTGATTGGTGACCAGGGTAACGTCCTGAGGAGGGAATAGCCAAATAATACATCTGGGCTCCTACTTTGGTGAATCTTCGAAACTTAAGATAAACAAGAGATTATGAAGAAGAAGGAGTAACTGTTTTGAGTGATAACTCAGGCCATGCCTTTCTAATATGATGACCTATTCACTTTCTTCGTGGAACCATCGTTCCAAAGGCAAGTTCTTTAAACCGACAGACTGACAGAGAACTGATGGCCATACTAAAGCCTTTATCCAGATATCCATTCTCTCTGCTGATGAGTTCCAGTGAAGGAGTGCTTACGTATTTGCTCCCTTGCTTTATGGATATGCCGCGCTAAACACTATTTCAGTACTGTTTTGTACACTTTCGCTGGCCCCACAGACTCTAGTGTGACGGTTTGCCACAGTAGTTTTTGTAGGTACACCCTATGGCTGAGATGGATTTCGTTTGTAGAAGCCACATAAATGCCTGCTAGTGACAGACTTCTCTGGATGCAAAAAGTGATGCTGGCTCTTTTACTGGAATAAGGATCTATAAGTGTGATGCAAAAGGTGGGGAGGTTAATCGCAAGAGTATCTAATTTTGGTACTCTGCATTGGGCAAGGTTTAAGAGAAGGGAGAACGGCAACGAAGAAACTATAGAAATATAACTAGAAATACACACACGCTCAAAGGGGCCCTGCAACACTTTTTCAGCATGGTCAGAAAACGCTGCCGATCGGTAGTCGAGGCCTCTGAGAACACGAGAGCCAAACATTACTGCGTACCACACGGCCTGTAACATACAATTAATTATCAAAGTCAACTACAAATCTTTCTTTTTTCTTTCTGCCAAATGATGCCATATACCCAAATGACCGCGCCATATACCCGTATTCACGGACATTGGCTGTTTTGAGCATCGTGGTCTGCATACTTACCGAGGCCGCCGCGGGAGGCCGCCACGTGCATGCGCTCGCGATCACACTGAAAATAAGCCACGCGTTCGAAGAAAAAAGAGAAGAACATGTGCTCAAGGTCATGACACGTGCGTGACGTAACTTCTTTTTCCCCTCGCCATCCCTCCCTGCTTAGCTCGTAGCGTGCTCGTCGGGACGAGAGAAGAGGAAAAGGAATTACAGCGTGAAACGTACATATGTAACTCCGCTCGTACTTGACAGATTCTAAAAAAAATTCCGGTGGTCGTTTCTTGAGGCAATAAACTTTTTTAGTGAAGCCATTCGATGGCTGCCTGGAAAGGTGTTGCAGGGCCCATTTAAAGTTCGGGAGAGATCACCAGTCGTTCAAATATAGGCCGATTAACCGCAGAAATTATGTCGACCTGAATGTTGCGGGATCGAATCCCGGCCGCGGAGGGGTCACATTTCGATGGAGGCGAAATGCTAGAGGCCCGTGTCACTTAGATTTAGGTGCATGTGAATGAACGCCAGGTGGTCAAAATTTCATGAGCCCGAAACTTCGGCGTTCCTCATGGTCATATTGAGGTTTTTGGGGCGTAAAAGCCCGACAATTATTGCTATTTGCCCGTAGACATTCCAGCAGCGACTTCGTCGCTCGCTGATCCGAAGATCGTATTACCCAATTCGAAGGTTGAATGCACAGAGAGCGGCAGGCATTCGCTTTGAAACCAATGTGGCCAGAGGCGAAGTTTATTCTACCCATTGCAACTCTAAATGAGAAAAGCCGTAAGCGTCACGTTCTGCTGCGCGTAGGAGATATATTGGCCTAACTCTTGCGGCTATATACGTTTCTCGTCTGCGTGCTGTCAGTAAAGCTTCATTTTTACCGCGTTGTCACGCATGCGTAGAATTGGGCGCGCGTTCCCACGGCGATTGCCATGCGAGACTTATCATGCGTGTCGCCATATTGTTCCGGAGCTAATGGCGCCCGCACCGGCAGGAACGAGCTGGGTACAGGTGGCGCTGCGCTCGAATGCGATGGGACGATTGCTGAACGAATGGATGGCGATAATACGTATATCGTGCGCGAGTGGAAGCAAGGTATACTGTAGGAATGATTTGCTGCCTCGCCATGATCACTTGACTACGTGGCTCAACGAGATTTGACGGAGCCGCAGTCAGTACCCGATGTGCGTACAGTGCGCTTAAGTTCGACACATCGAACTTAGGCTCAGCAGTACGAAATGACGCAACAACTGCGGTACTATAACGATGGCCACGATCCTATAATGTATTCATAAAGATACGAAAGTCGTGCAGGCGCAAAACCTAAATGAAACGCAGATTTGTCAAAGGAGTGCTCTCAGAAAAAAAATTGAGAAAATTTTCTTGCAAATAGACAGACTAAAGCACCCGCCACGGTGGTCCAGTGGTATGGTGATCGACGAGCTGTTGACGCGAAGGTCGCGGGATCGAATCCCGGTCGCGGAGGCCGAGTTTCGATAGACATGGTATGCTAGAGGCTCGTACACTTACATTTAGGTGCACGTAAAAGCACCCCAGAAGGTCGATATTTCCGGAGCCCTCCACTGCGGCGTCTCTCATAATTATGCAGGGGTTTTTGGGGCGTAAGACATTGTTGTTATGAAGCAGGATGCGATATGTATGTATTGTTTCGGTTTCTTAAGCCGGCCTGTTATTACGCAAGAAACGTGTATGTTAAGTAATTGGGTTTGTAATATTGTTCATAAACTAAGGTATGCTTTCTTATCACTTATGTTGTTTAACATATTGCTTATTGACCACATAATACATCTACCTAACCCCCCCTCTGCGGTCTGTTTAGACTTTCGGGGATATCATGTTGCGTAAAATTGACGTGTTTTGTTCTATTTAGTTAAAGCTAACTTGATCTGCCTCATTGCATTAGTGAATGGGTTTGTACAATTGGCGTCAAATTAAACCCGAACAGCGGCAAGCATTCGCAATGGCACAGTGCGTGCCGTCCAGTTATCACCATGAGCAGGCACGCATATGCGCAGAGCTGTCAAACCGTATGCGCGCGCCTGTGAATGGTGATGACTGGAGGGCGCGACTACGCTATTGAGAATGCTTGTCGCTGTTCGGGTTTCATTTGACGCCGATAAGTACCTTGAAATGTCTAAGCAACGTTAGGCACGCCAAGCTTGTGAAGTTCCTTGTGCATGTGTAACATATGGAGTTTTACGGGCAACGTTTGCTGCAAGCAATTCTGTTGTTTACACTAACGGCCTGAATCAGCACAATACTTTTTTTCAAGCTATGTGCATAAAGAGAAGCCGTCACTGTCTACGCAGTAACAAGATACGCAGGTGGAAGCGCGAATATTGCCATTCCTTGCTCCATATTCCAGTCCGAACCTCAGACATATGTTAACCGTTGTTCGAAAAGCATAACATCCGAAGTACAGCGAGGATCATGGCCTATCCGGAAGAGTTACTTGAAGGGCTTTGATCTGTTACTACCACAAGCCCCGCCAGTGCTTCGACGGGCTTTGTCAATTTAATGAGAGCTCATTTTGAAAGCAGGTAGTTAGGATGAATTGCGGTTTGCACGCTACAACATCAACAAATGAAGACGTTTGAAGACGTTTGAAGACGTTGGAAGGCAAAGGTGTATTAACGTAGCGCTGTAAGAAGTCTCGGCGGAGCAGCTTCGTGCATTCAAGTCCCTTTTGTACTTGGTGCATGCCATAGACTGTGACATAGACTGCACCATAGAATGCTCCATAGACCTGTGCTATAGACTCGGATGTAGGCTGTGCTGTACTTGTGCCATAGACGTAATGTGGTTAATATCGAATAAGCCAAGCAAGGCCTCTCGTGATTGCTATCATGAACTTGTTTGTTCGCTTATCTATATGGTTCGCTATACACTACATTTGTGATTGGCTTCGTGTTCAAACGCCAAAATTCTGATCGCGAAGCGACATGTAGAAACACGCATATAGGGGTGAAAAAGCGCAACAGCGGCCAACCATGTGTGCGACCCGCGTGTCGGCTGCTACGCTCGGATGGCCCCGTGGATCACGTGGACCTAGCGGGCCGCTTTCCATCGGAACTGTGCATGCAGGTGTCCCGCCTCGGACCAGCTAGCTCGCGTCGTCCCTCGTCCAACATGTCGCCGCGGTCCCGCAAGCTTCACGCATCGCCAATCCTCATTGTCCCTCGCGTGACGTCACAGGCGTAAGCGAGCTTGACACATGCACGCTGGCGCTACAGCATGGCCGAGATGAGCCATCGTCTACGCCATCGCACGCATCACGAGCTCTTGAAACCAGGAAGCCGTGGCGCTGGGAAATGTAGGAAAGGCCATTGGGATCTATCTGCATGCTGGCCTCCCGTTTAATTGCTAGGCCACTTGTCGCTTCACTGGTCCCTTAGCTGCTGGTCTTCTCTGCGCTACTGTAGACACTAACGGGAACCCCACTAACGAAGTATGTCTTCCCCATGAAAGCTACGAAAGTGTTACATTATACGACAAATGAGCAAAGAGAAGGCGAGCTTAACGCTAGCTTGTGGCTTCGCAGGTGGCCAATTATAACCGAGTGTTCCAGTGAAGGCAGGCATTCAGTGATAAGGAATTCATATAAGGAAACTGCAAGGGCAAATGGGAGAAGAAATACAGACAGAACTTGACACTGGCGAACAACATGAGCATTTATTTCGTAGGTGTGAACCGTTTATTTTGGCAGGTTTTGAAGCGTATATATATGTGCGCTGTCGTCCTTTATGAAAGGGAATACGAGAGCGCGTACCTTGCGCTCTGTGGCGACTGCCTACAGCACCATAAACCGACATCGACGTTCGCCAGACCGAAGGGGGAGCGTAATCTGCAGCGCTTCTTCAGCCGCCATGACTCATTATCTTGTTTGCCAATAGATGACGCCGACAGCCGACTGTCGGTTGAACTGTCGGTTGATGGTGCTGTAAGCAGCCGTCGCAGAGCGCAGGGTCCTTTCATAAAGGACGACAGTGTACCTACGGAAATAAACGCTCTTGTTTTTAGCCACTGTCTTGTCCCATTTGCCCTTCCTGTTTCCTGATACGAAGCCGTGCCGACAAGCTTATTTCAACTCCTTTTAAGGGGATAAATAAGTTTATGCACATTAGCACCGCTGTATGATGGAGGCGTTGCGTGATCATCCATGTAGCGCTGATGTTACCATCTTGTGACACTGGATTCAGCAACTGTACATTTACGCACGCACACGACCTGAGGGCCGCTGGGTCTAATAATAATGAGGTTGATACCGATGATGACGACATTATTGGCATGGTATTTGGAACGAGGCGGTGACAAATAGACACGTGGCCAGATCGACCTAACCAGGTTTTATTAAATACATCACAGTCTAGCATGAGGCCTATATTGCGTCTTCGTTCATCCTTACGTCTTTTAAACCATTTACGTATTCATTAAAGTATTTTCTCCGCATTTACTGTCACAGGTGTGTTTTAAACACTGACTCTGCAAACATTTCTTTTCCAACTTTGTTACCAAATATATTCACATCTCCTCGTATCTTGGACTTGCAGCAACACCTGACGGCCCGCATGTGAAAGCACGATGTGATGAACGTCTGTTGTGGCCAACAGTGAGAATTATTGTATAATGCGGCGTAGGTACGAAAAAGCAAATAAAATGCGCACTGTTTCATGTACACCTTCATCACGAGCCTTCGTTGTTTGACCCCAATGGATATTGTTGATTATCTCGTCGATGACCGTGATTCCATCATCTGATAGTGGTGGCTGCTCATTTCAAACGTTACGGCTGCAAAGGAGCG
Organism: Rhipicephalus appendiculatus; assembly: GCA_030522465.1. Classification (NCBI taxonomy): domain Eukaryota; kingdom Metazoa; phylum Arthropoda; class Arachnida; order Ixodida; family Ixodidae; genus Rhipicephalus; species Rhipicephalus appendiculatus. Next base: position 184,697 of record JALIZH010032920.1, on the reverse strand, counting down.
TATAGGAGTACACATGCACTGAAACTGTGACCGGATATATCGATATAATATGCAGTTGACGTCTGCACGCCGTATGCACGCAGCTCGGCAAACTCGTGAGTTGCAGACGTGTTAAAGAGGCCGTAAAGAGGCCCGTCCAGGGGGCGCTGCGGGACCGCACGGCGCCATGCGCGCCTTCCATCGTTAGGCCTAGCTCACGCGGTTTGGTCGTCTACGCGCAGTCACCATAATTGCGTGCAGCGCTATTACATTGGTGCGTGGGAAGGTACTATACGAACTCCCTGTCACATTATGACGAACTTTTGACAGTTAGTGAATCATGTAATGCACAGCGAATGTTAGAAATGAAGAAAGCAGTAGGTTTCGCCTCTGTTATAGCAACACGTAACGGAAGGGCACTTTTTTTTTTTTGCGTGCGTCGAAGATCGTGCAAAGTTTTCTCTACTTCCTGGGCTATTTTTCAACATTGTCTTATGCGGCACGCTTCGCAATTGTCGCTAATAGAAGGCTCTAAAGCTGTGTGCCGTCACCTTGCGTGCGTTCAAGTACTTCTCCGTGTCTAAGCGTGGAATGCGCAAATGGACTATTTCATGTTGTGCGACATGAAGCAATGCGACGAGTAATGACAGCTGTTGGGTTCGAGCTCTTCTCAAACACAAAAAATGCTGATCTCACGAGGAGTATTGATACGCACTGGTGGTAGGGATACGTTACTGTTCCAGACAGGCCCGTAGCCAGAAATTTGGTAGGCTCCTGGGGCCCACCTGTTGAAAACCTTGAAAACCACCTATTTTCATTATTTATTCTCGGTGAAACACCCCGTGCATCCAAATTTCGGCGGGGAAGGAGGGGGGGGGGTCCTAGCCCCCCCTCCCCCCCTTCTGGCTACGTGCCTGGTTCCAGCCCGTCTGGTAGAAGTGGCCTTTACAGAAGTTCTCACTATTGCTGCACATATTTACTGATACACGGACTGCACGTGTAAGTGGATATAAGAAACCATTGCGCCTCGTTGGGCACGCACGCGTGAGCACAAGTGGGTTTCAGGGGAGTGAGAAAGTTTTGCTGTAGTTCTTTTCCTGTGGTGGCTATGGGTTTATGGTCCGTAGCAGGTGATGAGGGGTAAACCTGTACACATCACTGTACGATCCTTAAGTGGTCGAGATCGTGGCCCGGTCGTGTACGTACAAGTAATAAACGATTGCTGCGTCTGGTCCCGGGATTTTATGGCGACATCATTTCCCTTTCTGCTTTTTTATTACGCAATCGATCGCAATGGTGTGAAGGTGTTAAGCAGCCTGAATGGATCATTTCTTTAGTTTGGAGCTCCGTTATCGCCTTTATAAAGTGAAAGCGCCCAGCAGTTCCCAGGTATAATTAACTTTTGAAACCACAGTTGCGGTGAAATATAGAACACGGAGACAAAAGGCACGAGCCCTGACTATATTCGCTTCTGGCTTACCTTGCTGCTCTTCTATGCCTCCCTTTTGCGTGTATATGCTAACCAGGGCATCACGATTGGGAAAGATTCAAGCGGTATATTTGGGTCATACTGTTCTTCATTAAGGACAAATATTAACAGCAGAACTGTTTAAGCCGAGCTTAATGTGTGTGCTGAATCCGAATACAATCATCATCATGAACCGGCATGCGCGTTCTTCGTCCTTCGTGATATTCTGCTTCGTTCCTAGAACACGTTGTTGCGGGGAATGCAATAACTCGGATGGGCCGAGAGAAAAAGCACAGAAGAAGAAATAGAGAGATAGAAAGAAAGACAAAGAGAGAAATACAGAAAAAGAAAGCGAATTAAATAAAGAAAATGAAAGCAGGAAAGAGAAAGGAATAGACTGAGAGAGAAAGACAAGAGAAAAGAAGAAAGAATGAAACGATAGAAGGCGAGAGAAGGAGCACAGGGAGGCATAGAGAGAAAGAGATAGGAAAAAGAGATAGAGCGAAGGAGAAAGAGAGAATTATAAAGAAATACAAGAGCAAGAAAGAGAGAAATGATAGAAAGACGGCGAAAGAAGTAGACACAGAGAGACAGATATACAAAGAAACAACACGAAAAGAGAGAGAGAGACAGCAAGCATAGCCATGTGTAGCATAGTATATAGCAAGGTGTGGGAAAGGGAAGTGAGGGTGACGAGGAGAGAAAAGAGTAGGTGAGAGGGTGAAGTATAGCACAGTCTTGTATAGTACAGCAGAGCAAGGGGTGGGAAGGGAATCGAGGGTGAGGAGGAGGGAAAAGAGAAGGGCAACGCCACCTGCTTCACCGCTTTTTCAGTCTTCGCACAACTGGTGCTTAGCTGCCACAATATTTAGTGAAGATGTTTTCACTTGTGTGATAACAGCTGTTTCTGCTATTGTTCTTTCTCTTGAGAAATAACAATTTAGTTCGTCGAGACTTCGTACTCCCAGTTCGCACTACCTGGTACCTGAGTTCCACTGACGTCAAGGGAACTTCTCTTCAGGTCTCCTTGCCGAAGCATTAGTCCCAACGACATAGCTTTTAATGAAGGAAAGAAGTGTAAATTTAAGGGCTCGTTTGCTTTGTTAAACACAATAATAATGAGAACTAACAGACAATGATGCCAAGGCAAGTATAGGGGATGTTATTAGAAGTAATTGTAATGTAAATGTGAAGAAAGAAAAGTGGACGAAAAGATGACTTGCCACCGGCAGGTACCAAACCTGCGACGTTCGTATAACGCGTCCGATGCTCTTACCACTGAGCTACGGTGGCGGTCATCCCTCCGTCCACTTTTGTAGGGTATATATGTGCATTTTAAATGTGGGAGCTTTCGGTCCCTGCTGTCGCAGGTTCGGTCCCTGCCGGTGGCAAGTTATCTTTTCGTCCATTTTTTCTTTCTTCACATTTACATTAAAGTTACTTCTAATAACATCCCCTATACTTTTCTTGGCATCATTATCTGTTAGTTCTCATCGGCAGTACGACAAATTACTTCTGATCTCCTCGAGCCTCCATATTGCCCGGAACAGTTGTGTTGCTTGCACTTATGTGTAAACTAAATTTGCATGGTGGACAGAAAACTATTGCAGCGCTGCTCTGGGTCGATGTGGTTTTGCAGCAACGTTTCAAGGCGAAAGTTTTAGACGCCACATGAAACCCGAAAAATGCCCATCGGCGTCAGTACGAGGGATGCAAAACATCATCACGTCATGATGAGGTCATTCTACGCCGTCATCATGTCGTCACAGGTCGCCAAAATTGAACACGTCATGATGACGTCGTGATGTCACACTACGCACCGTTGCATATGTCACACAGCGCATAGGTCGGCAAAAACTTTGGAGCTCACTCAGACTCACTCATGAAATATATTTCGCGCTTAGGGCTCACTCGGACTCAGACTCACCAAAATTTTCCTGGGCCGGACTCATTCGTACTCACACTCACCAAAATATTACTCACCCGGGCACACTCAAACTCACGGCTCGATCTGAGTCTGAGGGAGTCCGAGTGAGTCGACTCATGAGTGAGTTCGCCGACCTATGAGTGTAACGTCATCAGCTGATATGACCGTTTGGTCAAGAGAGAAAGAGAGAATAAACTTTTATTAGGGGATGTACAGAAATCCTTCGTTGGGTGGGGCCCTAAGTCCAGGGCTCCATTGCCTTGCGTGACCATGCGAGCCCTCTGGACCAACTGCTGCTGTTCCTGCCGGCGTAAGCTGAGCAGTCCAGACTTCCAAGAGGCAAAGATGGGCCGATCTCGGAGACACTGTAAAACACGTGAGGTGCAGAAAAATTCCAATGCGTCCACTCCTGGAGGCAATGCGAAACCGCGTTTGGTACAGAAAGCTTTCGGGGGGTATCAATACAATCGACTGCGAAGAAAAAGATAACGAAAAAGATGGCTTTTGCTTTCGATTCGTCTATGCAAATGCATAAGTGTGCCTTTTTTGTATGCATAAAAGGAATGAAATGAAAGCCAAATTGCGTACCATTGATTCCGGGGCAGGAAGGAGAACGAAATGTCTTGGTTTTCAGGAAAAGACAAAGCATCCATACCCTGTATCTTCTCAGCTTTTTGCATGAGGGTTCTCGAACAGAAGTCAAACTTCTTTTTTCCCGTCTACTATAGGCGTGCGCACGAGGGGGGGCAGAGGGGGCGGCCGCCCCCCTAGTCACCTGAGAGAGGGGGCGCAAATTCTGCCCCATACATTGACTTAATAAGAGGGGGGGGGGGGCGCTGCGGTGAACCTTCACCCCTCCCTGCCCCCCCTGAAGGGGAACCCTGCGCACGCCTATGCAGTCTACCATAGAAAAATGGAACGCTCTGTCACATGCTTGCATGATTGTTGAATCCTTAGAGGCGTTCACTGCTAAAATCGAGAAATTTCTATTTGTATAACAACTTCAAGTGACTATATTTCTACATTTCTAAATTCACCATGACACTGTAAGATTAGTATGTACGTAACACACTGAGCTATGTAAAAATGTTGTTTTCTGTTGTTTTTCGGTTTGATCAGTGTATAAGACTTTGTCGCATAACACTGTGCTGAAGTGTGCTAACCATGTTTCTGTTTTGCTCTTGCGAAATTGACCTATGTATTCATTGTTCACTCCTGTATGGGCCTGTGTAGGCTCAGAGTATCCAACAAATAATAAATAAATAAGTCAACTTAAGGACATGCATACACATGCCCTGATACTGACGAGTCTGTTCGCGTGCATCTCTTGCCCTCAGCACTTTCCTTTACTTCTTGCCACCACGCAACCTTCTCGTAGTCATTAGCCTCCGCGCCCTCTTTCTTACACCCATACTAGCAATCGCGTGTGTACTTTGTCTTGTTACCTTTCCCTGCTTTCGCTTGCGAACGGAAATGTTTCGCACCGATGACCCCGTCTCTGCGTAGCGTGGTCGTATACTCCGTGCGCCCTCTGCTCCCCGCTGAGTTGACCTGTCTCCGTGGAGTACGCGCATTCCGTCGCTCAGCCCGAACGGTCTCACGGTCTTCCTTCTTCTCTACGTGAATGGGCGAGACGTAATGAGGGCAAAATTACGTCACGCACGTACGCTCGGGCGTAAGAACAATGAATGGAAATGCCCTTCCCTGCTCCTTCTTAACCGGCCAGCCTTCCCTTTGTTGTCCATTCAGTTCTTTCGTCCTTTTCTGCACAAGAAGTTTAGAGATGAGGCCTAATCTCACTAGAGCGCTGGCGGCTACTAAATTTCGCTTTTGAATGCCGAAAGTACGTACGGGAATACAAAATTCAAAGAAAATGAAAAGGGGCATATCTAAGAGCGATAGCTCTACTCCACCTCCCGGTGCGAACCCAGAAAGCATTCTCGCGAATGCGTTTATCTTCGGATCTGAGCCCTCTCGCACGTGCGCCGTCATAGCAACGGACATGCGCAGTCTTGGTTCGTTCTCCTTTCCCACGCACCCCTTTCCGTCGGTCGGCGGAATCTTCGGCAGGAGGGGCAAGAATCTTCGCTTGAATGAGTGAATTGTGCAGTCGAATACGTTCGTTTGGTAGAGTGAAAATATTTAAACATGTTTCGGTGCGTAATTCCACAAAATGTAGACCCTGCCGTCAGTACATCTTTAAGAGGGTGGTGGGGGGGAGGAGCCGATCCGTTACACGAGTATTGCCCTCTGTGCAAGATATTCCTTAAGATACCACAGCACACATAAATAACAATAATAATAGTACCCGGGGTTTAGCACGCCAAAACCCCGACATGATTGAGGCACGCGTAGCGCAGTGCTCAGGATATTTCCACCATCTGGTGTTCTTTAAAGTGCTCTGACATCGTACAGTACACTGGCCTCCAGCATTCTGGCTCCATGGAAATGTGACCGCCGCGGCAGGGATTGAACCCGCGACGTTCCGATCTGCAGCCGATCACCGTAACCACTGTACCACCGAGGCCCACATGGCGCCCATCAGAACTATCAGCAATGTTTATGAGGTTTGAAAGGGTTGACGCTTTGGTAAGTTGGTGCATAACAGCGTATAACAGCGCCGTGGTCCCGTGTTCTTTCTTGTCCCGTCTTTTAGCGCTGTTTTTCACTCGTAATCATGAACCAACCAGCCCAAATGCGTACCTTACTGCAGTTCATTTCTACTACATCGGGCTCTTTTTCATCGTTTGCGCCTTTCTCGTGTTTACGTTCTTCAGTCGTTTGCATCAATCTGCTAGCCACTGCGACTTGTAGAGCTCGACTCTACACCAAAAAAAAAAAAAAAAGAAAGAACAGCGCCGTGGTCCCGTGTTCTTTCTTGTCCCGTCTTTTAGCGCTGTTTTTCACTCGTAAGCGTATAGAAGGTTTGTAAAGGGACAAGACGAACAGAGGCAAAGAGCCTTGGAAGACAGCGCTCTTTGTGTCTTTGTCTCGTCCTTTTCCAGACCTTCTATGCTCTGTTAACATTTAGAAATGTGCATGAGGTTTGGGATAGAAACCATCGCTTTAATTCGAAGCGCACTGCAGCAAGGATCGAGGGTTTCTGACCTTTGGCATGTGCCCTCGTTCAAGCACACTGACGATTGTCGACGTTCTCGTTTTCTCGCTTTAAACACCTGCCCTGATTCACGATACGCGCGAGTCGCCATTTGTTAACGTCTCTGTACTACTTCCACGTCACGTTACTCATATATCTGCTCAGCCTGTAACGCGGGCTGTCGTGCGCTATAGTGCCAAGGTCTCAATCACTGCTCGTGCTCCTTCTCGTATTTGCTGTAGGCAGAAACAAAAAGGCCGTGCCTGCGCGAGGCAGGCTGTGGAAAAGAGCCGAGAGCCCGCTGCACGCAAATGAACCGCTCGAGCCGGCGTAGCAGAAGCGTCAGTTTTGTATGGCCACGCCAGGTGTTAATGCGAGGCTTCTTTCTACGTTCATTCATGAAACTAGGATTTTCTGTGACACCAATGTCATTTTGTTCCAGCTATAAAAGTGTATTGTTGTTCCTCATTGTACTTTATACTCTTTTTTTTTATCTGTCCTGCTCCTTATTTCGTATTTGGGTCTATAGCCATATATAGATGATTGCTATATATGGATATTATAGGCATCATCCATATATAGCTATATCAGGAATTGTGCATTATGGCACATATATGGCGAGCATTCATATATGGCCTGATACGCCCAATTTCTGATGTAGCCATATATGAGAATTTTTATATAAGTCCATATATGGGATTTTCGTAAGGGTATGCTGCAAAATATTTCACTTTACATGATTCTGTCGCCACGTTTCTTTGTTGAAGGGTACAGGCATAGCAACTTGTTGGTTTGGGCGAGTAGGTCCATCTTGCGAAGAACTTGGAGGAAAAAAAAAACGTGCCCAAAGATGAGGAATGAACACAACAGGACGAGCGCTCAATTGCCAACTGAAATTTTATTGAAAGATCGCCAGCTCATACATTGCCACAAAAACCGCCAGCATTAAACAAAGATGACGGAAATGCATATGTTTATTTAGGAAACAACTCTCATGAGAGGTCAAACTGAGTGACGCTGCGCTGACCCATTTATCTTCAGCTTTAGCAGTCTAATACGTTTCTGTGTAAAATACTTGTGCCCCTTCCCTGCAGTTGCCGTTGTAATCAACCTCGCTACTTTATTTTTTTGTCTGTCGTATGTGACATAATAATAATAATAATAATAATAATAATAATAATAATAATAATAATAATAATAATAATAATAATAATAATAATAATAATAATACTTAATTGATTACCTGAAAACTTACTGTCTGGCTCATATCGTGTTGTTCGTGGTTTGTCCCCATGAGAACTTTAAGGTCTCCTGCTGTAGTATTCTTACCATGCAACTCCCACATAGCTGCTACAGTATACGTCACTTTTTGTTCCAAGTCACGCTGGGGTCACCATCAACCTACACGAGCATGCTCAGTTTTTCGCGATATTTAACTGGTCTGACAGACTAACCTGACGGGGGGGCTAGACCAACCTGACTGCGCCTCACCTGGCGCAGTCACTGGCTTACCTTGCCCGATATCAAAAAGTGACCTGATGGACTGATTGCTTGGGCAAAGTAGTAAAATCACTCAAATCAGATATATAAATTGACTTGACTACTGAAGTGCTGAAAGTTCTGACATTCCGGATAACGTGACGGATTGACTGCTTGCCCTAATTGTCTCGCTAACCGGAAAAGCTTACTTGGTGGATTGACAGCATGGCCTGACACATTAAGTGACCCAGTAAAAAGACTCGACGAACTGCTACCTGACTTGACGGGCTGGCTGATTGACTGACTGACCAAGATGACCTGATGGACAGTTTCACCTCAAGAACTGACTGCCTGATGCCATAAACTATTGTAACTGACTTGACTTACTCAGCTTCTCTGACTCATTCCTTCGTTCATTCATTTTCTCCACAACGTACACACTCCATGCACCCTCTCGAAGAAAAGCAAAACCGTTCATCGCGTGCCGCTTCAGTAGGTCGTGGCGTAGGATGACCCGGGACAATGGCCGACGCTCCGCAAGTTCGCGTGGTGTCAAGCAGGTGTTCCTCGGACGAACGGAAAAGGGGATCTCCCGGAGTGGAAGGAACAACCTCCAGTGATGAGCCTGCTGCAAGTGATCCCCCCCCCCCCCCTCTTTATTTCCTGACTTGCCACGTCGCGGGGCCTTCTGGCAGGGAGGCGTTCTGTGTCACCGGGCCAACGTTCTACGGACGATGCCACTGGCATCCTCCCCCCCGGTGAACGTGTTCATCGTACTGTGTGTGTATACATAACGTTTTGCGTACGACAACCTGAAGGAGGGCATGTAGGGTCTACGACCGTAAGTGTGCGAAGCTATATACCGAAGTTGCAGCAGCCGAGTTACTTTCAGTGCGAGAGGGCAGATGCGATTAATCGGCGCCGTACGTGCAGTGAGCGTCTCTTTTCTTCGTTGTCTTTATTGCCTCTATTGCAGCCGGCTTCCCAAAGGACCGAGAAACGACAGCTGATCTCGGGGACCTCTGATTTTTTTTCACGCTCCGCTGAATCCGCTGTGTCGTCGGCTGGTTTTTGCAGGCTACGTCGACTTTCCCTTGATGGTTCGCGTTTATGAAGCTGTTTTTACTTCAGAAGGCGAAATTTTAGATGTTTTACATAATGCGAGGAAAAGCAAGCTATGTATGACGATAAAGAGCTACGGAGACGATGCCTATAGACGGTTTCAAGACTGCCATAACAGCAGCAAGCATTGTACCCCAAGAAACTTCCGTTCACCTGATTTATCAGCCCCTAACACCGGAACCAAAAGCGCGTTTTCAAGTTGTTTCAGGGCAAGGAAAGTCTTTCTTTAGTTTTTTAGATGAAAGCAAGGTGCATAAAGTTCAAAACAATTTATTATAATCTTTTTGTAGCTCAAAAGAAGCTTTATTTGAAAATATTTTGCTAAATAGGGAAGGAAAGCGTAGAAAATCAGCCGGCTACTCGCTAAGGCTCTTCTTGCCCGCCGGTGCTACTATAGGAACATCGGTGGACGAAACCGGATGCCGTCGAGGGCCTGTGTTTGTAAACAGTGAAAGGGTCTATATGCTAAGCTGTCGAAACAAAGTCTTTAGTGGTATGATATAGAATGTTGTGCGTCTGGATGAAAGACGATATGATATGGATATGATATGATATGGATGAAAGGTGATATGATTATTAGGGCGCCGTGTCCAAGGGGTACGGCGGGGTCAGCGTCAACGCAAGGCTTTCGATGCGTTGTGGTTTCCGGTGTTTATTTGACAAAGGCTTTCGTAACTAGCTTTTGAAACTGCATGTACGCCGCAGCGAATTATGTGCAGCGTCACTATGGGGCGGTAACTTTACTCATATAGTGAACTTTATGGAGTTTTATGAATGTGGGCATTGGTGGACTTTGGAAAGCAACGCTAAAGGGACTTCTTGAAGAGTTCGTTCGAACCTTGTTGTGAACAGGAATAGTTGAAGGTCGCAAGATTTTGCTGCTGATAAAATAGAAAGATAAATTTAAGGCTTCTCGCATGTTATTGGCAGAAGCTTGTGGTATGCACATGAGGCAGACATTGTTAACGTACACGGCTCCACAGCGACTACCCTTTGCCATTTTTTTAAAAAAGACTAATACACCAACGAACTACCAAGTGATCAACCTATCCATAAAAGACGCATAAGTCCTCTGCTGGCTTCCATTAAAAACTGAAGTAGGCTTCCATAAGTTACTAAATGAAATGTTACCGTTTATAAGGATTACATGAAACCCCACGCGGAATTTTCGGCTGCCCCCTCTGTTCTGCACAATCAAGGGGAGGATGTTGCAGGTGTTGACGCTGGGCGAGTGAGAGTACAGCGAACCCTCGACCTCTTCGCTCGCAACGACGGCGTCTCCTTTCACTCATCCCGAATCTTCCTCTTGTTTTACGGTTCCGCGCGCTCTTAATGTATAAAGGAGCATCGTACACGTTCCAACGGTTCACCATACCCTCTGCAACACTGCGCCGGATCGCGTGGCTGTTGTCACGAGGCTTAATAATGAGCAGGTGATCGCCGCCTTGGTGTCGAGGGCCGAGCATGTTCCGGTGGGTTCGTCGGCCGAGCAGCTTTCTTTTAAAGGGCCCCGGTCTTCTGAACACCTGACTCTTAACGAGTGCGCACCGAAAGACAAAAAAAGAGAGAGAACAGCATAGGAAAATGACGGAGGCACGTGCCAGGAGGGAAATTCCCTTTGATTTTGCAACAGTTGCGAGACACCGTGGACGTTTTCTTTTAGTGGGTTATAGAGTTGCACTTAAGGACATAGTACTTTGTGTGTATATGTGTAAGAGATCGTTGTGAGGTCAGTGTTGCGTATGAAGTGAAGCACTGTCTCGTGGAATTTGTTTTCATAGCTGGTCATAGCTGGTCGTGTCCCTGTAGCGAAGGCCGGCTTGCAGTAGTAGACGGGAAGCGCTCCGATTGTAACACTCAACATTCCCCTTCTTTTGAGATGTCCTTATGAGATGGTATGCGTCTATTTCGATCACTGGAACGGAGCTTATTCGACAGCGTTTATTCGAGAAAGGGTAGAATAAAGAATATGACCGAAGTAAATCATACAATGCCGTACGTGCACGTTTGTCCAGAAGATTAACGTGAAGAGAACACAGCGGGGTCCGGCTTTGTGTCAGACACCCAGGGCTGTCCCACCCCACAGTATATCACAATAAATGACAGTCACTGTGCTGGAAAACTAAACAAAAGGAAAGAAGAAAGATATGAAGGCACAATTAAGCTACGCAGCGGGTAGTTATGAGTGCAATTAGTTCTCACATGATGGAACTAGATCACAAGATGTCAACCGAGATTTGGGCATAAACTCAGGCACTATAGTATGTTGCGTTTTATAAGAGCATGTATAATTTAGCTCAGTAAGATATGAGTTTTCGTGTGTCGAAAACGGCTCGCACAGAAGAAATCCGATTCCCTACAAATTGTTAAGCCGTCTGACATAGTGACACTGAGGCCTCTTAGAAGAAAATGTCCAATGAAAGTTGAAAAGCCAATATTAATTAATTTTCTTTTACGCTATGTGCAACAGTAAACGCTCACCGCCAAATGCAAGGAAACGGCAGTTGGCGGTGTACTTCGCCATATAAGTGAAGAAGCTATTAGCTTCCGTTTAAAGCACCGTGGTTTAAAGTGAACAGTTCGAAAAGCCAAACAAGGGGAAGTAAAAAATCACTTCCGTTACAGCCTGAAAAGCAGGCGTGTCTTTGCAGGAAAGACAACGGTTCTTTCTGGCCATGCCAATGGCAGTTTACTTCTGCAATGAGGGGTGAAGGTACGTTTGTGCGAGTGTTTGTGTGTGTGTGTAAGGGGGGGGATGTTCAAGGGGGGATGTTACGGGGGTCCAATTTTCTCGGTGCAGGTGCGTTGGGCAAGGGGCGAGCACGCGCTGCAAAGCGTTTAGCGATGGGCAGTCATGTGCGCATGCGTGCGTGCCTTGATTCGGTGCTTGGCGTGCCAGGAGATACCAGGCGCATCTCTGCACGGTTCACTTGACGACGCGGTGCCTGGCGCTGGCTACGCGGGCGCGCGCTTCACGGGGATGGCTTTGAGACAAAAAAACGCGCCTGCTTTGAGGGGAACCAGGTGTTACCGGTTCTACCGGTGACCGACAGGAAATCGACTGCGGGACTCATTGTGGTCTTTTCCGGTCAGTCAACATGAAAGGCATCGGCGTTAAGAAGCATTTCGTCGGGGGGCCAATCGTAATAGCGATCTTCGTACATATGTAAAATGCAGGAATGTTCCAATGAGCCGCTTCAACTCGAGCTGTAGTTAACCGTGCGATAATGAAGAACAGTCTGATATGGTGACGTTTCGGCAGCTTCTCCCATTGTCTTCTTCAGGATTGGCTGTTGCGCTGGCACAATAGGGATAAAAGGAGAAAATGAAATACAAATGACGTACAGGCGAACGATGCCCTAACTTAGAATTGGTTCACTATTGTGAGGTCTAATGTATATAAAGTGAAACAGTGAGAATACACATATCTGTCTCGTGTTCCCCTTTCTCTTTTTGTTTTGGTCAAGCTAGCGCTTTAACTAAGTTCAAAGATACAGAAAGTAGCCTGCTTCCCAGCGCTGTTGTCTTCGTGATTATCATCATCACCATGCATTTTTCTTACATCCCTGAAAGGCGAAGGGAACTATGGTCCTTAAGTGAAGTAGAATGTATACCGTGATTCAATGATGTCCTGGAGGCCATTACTTCGTTGGAGACAGTATGAGGGCCCAATTCTATCCGACACCTTCCGGTAGGGCTGTCACGCAAATGACGCGAAAGGCTGCTGCGTGATAACGCCCCTGAGCCTACATCCCACTTGTCTTTGCCTGTTACGTCCAGCTGCGCCCTATTCGCAGCCATATGCGGCGATCACAGAGAGTAAAGGCAGTCCTTACGAGATAGAGGGTGGATATTGTTTGAGTGCAAGGTGAGATGGCCCAAAATCCAAATTTTACAAGTTCACACAAAATGCAATCACATTCGCTGTATGCAACTCTTTTAGTTTGAAGCCCAGTCGCTGGCGGTCGCATTTCGCCTCCATCGAAATGCTAGTGGCCCCTGTACTGTGCGAAGTCAGGGGATATTAAGGAACCCCGGATTGTCGAAATTATCTGGAACCCTCCTCTACGGACGTCTCTCATAGCCTCTTCAGTGCCGGAACGCGCTCAACCCCAGGAACGGCTCTGGAGTAACTGCGTGTTCAAAGTACAATTATATTTACGGGTATCTGAGAAACACCTTATGGAACACTTTTTCTGTAACCGTACCTGAACGGAGCCACCGTACACTGAGTAGCGTGCATATCTGCTTAATATGAGGAACGATATGTGCGCAAAAATCGGACGAGCACAGGAAAAGCGAAGTAGACAGAAAAAGCGCGAAAATCGCGCTCTTTCTGTCTACTTCGTTTTCCCTGTGTTCGTACGATCATTGCGCACATATCCTACAATAAGACATGCATCAACTCGCCCAACAAGAAGTTTTTTTTAATATGAGGTCAGGTACGAAGATGAGTGTCTGCTCCAGCTTAAATAAGGAGATTCTAGCACAGTCGTTCGTTCTTTGTTTACAGAGGAGAATATTGTTGGTGGCCTGAGTAAGATACATTCTGCCTTTGGTAGCACGCACTGAGACAGTTGCCTCACCAAAAGCAGTGACGAGTCAGAAGAAGTGTCAGTACGAAATTCCGAGCAGCCAGAAATTTAGCTGCTTTAAGCTTGGCGGTATTGAGGTGCGTATGACGTCATGACATCCGGTTCTGTTGCTGTATGCAGAACCTGCTTCCGTTCGTTCTTAACGGACTTCGCAGCATCGCGTGGCCTGCGTGCTTCTTTCTTACCGCTAAACTCATGCTATGTACTATAGGACGAAGAAAACTACGAGAGAGTTTGAGAGAGAGAGAAGCGACGCGTTCTTTACTTTCCACTTGACTGGAGGCGCTCGGCTCGGCGACGCGTTGGACAATGCAATCGCAAAAGCGTGACGCGATCCTCCAAATCGCCAATTACTGATCGGCCGCAGCGAACGGTAGGCATGACGCGTCCGTCCCGATGTATACTCCAAACCGTGACGTCACGTCCTGCTTCACCGGTGCTTTTTACTCCCGGAGGGGGCAGGCATGAATGGACTTCCTTTCTGACCTCAGCTACGCACGCGATCACCTCTATAGGGCTTTTATCGCAGACCAATAACAACGTTCCTTGCATCACGCCGGCCAAAGAAGCCAGACCGCAGCGATCAACCGTATATCCGATCTGGCCTTTGTACATTTATGGTGAAGCTGTTGCGGGACAGGGATATCTAGAGCCACTGACGCGCAGCAAATACTATCGTTGTATATGAAAACTTTGCTGTTGACGATATTACAAACAGAATGTAACGAACATTAGGAACACAGAAAGTTTTATTAAGCTCTGCCAGACAATTAATAAAGTTTTTCCATCCATCCATCCTATGTGCCCAAGTGATTTTGCCGTTGAGTTCCCAAGCAGAATTCCAACAGCGAAGCTGTTAAGGATAGCCGTAATTTGAGCGTCATATCAGAAAAAAACGGGTATGTGCCACGGCCTATCAGAAAACTATCATCATCATAAACAGGTATGTGCGACAGAAATTGGATAAATCCCACTATTCACAACTTCGACTAAAAATGATGATATCTTTATTAACATCCCCTTTGAAACATGTCGGCGACAAGTAGTCCCTTAGCCTGTTTTTTAAATCACATGTTAGTTCATCACCATACAGTCTATGGCATTTTTAATATCTCTTCTCCATTGTTTTTTTATACAAGCCCTTTGTGTAATGTACCGTTACCTATGCCTGCAACGCCTCGGCTTTTGCTTTTCACCGATACTGTGAACCTCGCGTAAGCACAGGGGTAAGCATGGTTCTCCATCATAGCTGGCGAAGTTTCAACGCAGCTTTCAGGCTAGTGCCATACATACAGCCGGGTGGATATACTTAAGTATAATCAAAACGTGCTTAGTCATTTCCCTAGCTTTCCCTCAGCAAGTACATGATTATCTTTACAGATTATCACTCAACCAGCACCCCAAGCATCGTATCAAAGACCACTAAAAGAATCACCACAACGGTCATCGTGCAAGCATCGTATACATACGGGAGCGTCGACTCGTGGTAAGGGCTTGCTGACGTGTATATTAATTCATGAATTTTAAGACGCCTGCACCAGCATACCGGTTGAAACGCATTTGTGACTTCTGACGGTTTTAGAAGGAGTCAACGAGGTGCCACTATAAGACTTGTTCCGCAGGAAGGAAGAAAGCCGGCTTTCCAGATTTTCGTACAGCATGAGGTGTACCACATACCACTCGTCCGCATACTTCGAACGGCCTCAAACAAAACCCGGCGGTTTTCCATTTATCACTCGGCTCCGCGCCTTCTTTTGTGTCACGCTGCTAAGGAACTCGCATTTCTCGAATTCGGGCGCGCTCCGAATTCGTAGCAACTTGTTCTCGTAAAACCACGATCTGCCCGCCGCTTCGATGGGTTTGTAAAACCGGTAAAACAAACGTACTCGACTTTCGAAGCACACTAGTTGCGGAGGGTTGAAGAAACAGAAAAAAGGAACTCAAAAGTGGTAAGGGGTGTTGAAGCGTGCGGGATGTATAACGTTTCGATTCTTCCGATTTCATTTCCCCGTATCTCCCCGACAAATGCGCGATCTGCAAAACGAATTCTCTTTGTGTATATACCAATGGTGTCTTTGTGTCAGACGTAGCTCTTTCACCATTTCTATCCGAAGGTGCGAATCACCGTTCAAGTCGTATGTACGTCTGTGGCTCCTCCTATTGGAGCAGGATTTCTGGGATTCCCAGAGCCGTTTCCACTTTCGCTCCTTTGTCTCGAAAGTGGCCGTGTTATTGTACCGACCAAACCACTCAACCAGTTCCACTGTTGCCAACCTTTGGTGCGATATGCTTCCCTCCACCCTCACCATTTTCTTTCTCTGCTCCGAGTCTAAGGCACGCCCTATCTACTCTTTTTCTTTCGCGAAGACGGAAAAAAATGGAAGAACAAATTTTTGTCATTTTAGCCAATCCGGACGCGTTGACACGTGCTTCACCGTTACCCCCCCTCCCCCACCCTCTTCTCTTTCCCAACATATTCAGTTCACCTCAATAAGAGTTCGCAATGTACAATTCTTCTCCTGACGGACCAAAGTAGAATACCAAGCATGAAACCACCGGCATCAGAGCTTCTTTTTCTAACCCTTGTTCCGTGTTACTATACCCTTCTTTCTTCATGCACCGTTTTTTCCTTTCATTGCCTAAAAAAGTTCTTTTTTTACCGCATCACTAGCAAGGCTTCCACTAAAAAGAGGTATACGACGCTAACCGGACGTTACAGACCAATGTCCCGGCCTGTCGAGGGAATCTGCCAGGAGACATCTCAGAAGCAATGATAGGGCGGTGGTCCAGGACTAGAAAGGCATTGCCATGAATGGTTGAAAAATTAGTCTTTTGAGAGAGGGATGGTCGTCCGACTGTCTCCTCGTCCATTCTGGTTTTTCCCTTCACCTGCCTTTCCTTGGTATCCAAAATAATAAAAATACATCAAAGCGGGAGGATGTAATGTTGAACGAGGAACCGGGAAATGTGAAAGCTCTGCATTTGCAGAGGTGTCGACGAACAGAGCTATGATGGAAACCATGTCCAATAGGAACGCAGGATTTCTGAAGCCGCGCTATTGTAGAAAGCTCCGAAGAATGAAAAGAAATAAAGATGCAAAGAAATATGCTATGTAGAATGGAATGAGTCAGTGGCCCTCTAGGGGGTGCAGCTTACAAATGGCCAATGCCACACGCATATCTACCACTGAATCAAAAACGCGGGGAACATACCAGTCATAGTTTCCCATGAAGTGACCCCTCCTTTCTTCCTTCAACTCCCTCCGCCCTGGCGTTGCTTCTTGTTCTTCGAAGACCCGCCGCTACTTTCAGAATGGCATCTCCAGTAGGAACTACGGCTCGGTAACAGAACCAAGACGTAGCCACCGTGCCGCGCGGATCATGTGCGGAGCCACACAGACGGACCCCATTCTTCCCTCCCTCATATGCAGAAGCCTTTTTCGAGAAGAGGGATTTGCGAGGTATTCCCGAGACCCATTGTGAGGGGGGCTACTCGCTTTTGTTATTGTTAAAGATCGACCGAGTCGGGGCCCACGGTCTGTGGATTGGCTTGGCTCGGAGACGGCACCGCCGGCACGGGTCGCACCTTGCGCGTGCGCTGGGCGTTCAGAGGACTGAGTGTGAGCGGTTCACACAATGGCCACGGAGAGCTCCTGTGCCTTTTGAAGCATTGTTTGTTGCTTCATTATTTTTTCCAAATATCCGAGCACGCTGTTTCAACTCTTATTCCGCTCCCATGAGGCGGCCACGCCATCACTGAACAAAACGATACGTCAGGCTTAGCTTGGGCTGTCCAGTTGTGCTTTGAACGCTGAATGCGCGCTGCATTGTTTGTGCCGAGAGTTTCTTACGCTATTCTTTCTGTCTTCAAAAACGCAGGCCTTCTGCATCGCCAAGCAGCTTTGGCTAAGCCCAGTCAGATCTGCTTAGGGACAGAAAGGATACGTCCTTTTGAATAACAGAAACATACGTTTGAAAAAAAAAATGATGCAAAGGAAAAAAAAAAGTCGGCATAGTAACTCACGGCTTCAAAGGCAGCCTGATTTCAGTTGGTGGGTTTGGCCATTGGTGCGTCTGTTGTTGCCTTTCGGTTGTGTGGTGGGCTAGTTGAAAGTTATTGTGAATGAATCGTCGTGGTGGTCGGGCGACTCGATGGTGGCAAGTAACTTTTGTACATCACTGACGCAATTGTATATTGGGAAGCCTGGCTTCGGGCCAGCCTACAGTCTCACACTTTTAGCGGTGTGTGAATAAGTATTCATTAAATCAGAGGTCTTTTTTTCTTCTGTCATCTGAAACGGCCAGTGGTTTCACAGATGAGACATACCTTTAGAGAATGCAACAGCTCGCGATCAGCTGTAGTTTTACTGCAGCTCAACAAGTAGGTGACACACTGTCTCGTGACGTACACACACCCACACCATATGGTCTGGGCCTGCCAACTGAACCCAAAATTAACCCCAATCCCCAACCCCACCAAACAGGACTGGGAGGCGACCCTGCTCAATAGCTCAGAACTAGAGGCACAGCGAACTCTGGTCCAGCGGGCTCGGGCGGCGGCTTCGACTAATGACGTCCCGGACTAGGGATGTCGACCAGCCCGGTGGGGATAAGGGC
Organism: Rhipicephalus appendiculatus; assembly: GCA_030522465.1. NCBI lineage: Eukaryota > Metazoa > Arthropoda > Arachnida > Ixodida > Ixodidae > Rhipicephalus > Rhipicephalus appendiculatus. Next base: position 166,414 of record JALIZH010032920.1, on the reverse strand, counting down.
TCTCTGGAATCGCCAGTTCCAATAAAAGTTTTTTCCTCCTCCTCCTCCACTCACACTTCTGCGCACGTGCTATATGCGGTCGCCCACATGCGTGTTTTCTGTCTGAGCTAGTGTACGGATTCATTCATTTACACATGTGGCATGCTCTTAATGTTCCTTAAAATGGAGTTAAGTAGGGGAAGCGCATATTTTTCTGTTGCTCTTGCTTTCGCGAAGAAAAGTTAGCAGGGCACGATGACACAATAAAGTTCCGTGAATAATGAAAGCAGATAATGCGATGACACAGCGGAATTCCTTCTGCAGAGACCAGCCGCCACAGTGTTCTAGTGTTTATGGTGCTCGACTGCTGACCCGCAGGCCGTGGGATCGAATCCCGGCCACGGTGGCCGCATTTTCGATGGAGGCGAAATGTTAGAGGCCGGTGTACTTAGATTTAGGTGCACGTAAAGAACTCCAGGTGGACGAAATTTCCGGAGCCCTCCACTACGGCGTCTCTCATGATTATATGCTGATTTTGGGACGTTAAACCCCAGCAATTAATTGTCATTAGATTTAGGAGCACGTCAAAGGACATCAGATTGTCAAAATTCGCGGAGCCTCCCAATACGGCGTTCCTCATAATCATATTGCGGTTTTGGGACGTAAAACACCAGCAATAACTATTATTCTCACAACAAAATTGTATTAAGAATCAAAGCAAAAGTCCCGATATGACACAGCTGAATTTCTCCCACTTAATCCCTTTATCCCTCTTGATCATTGTTTGTTTGACCAAACACATCGCTCGTGCTCCGAAAGCGTGGCGTCACTGTCTCCACCGCCGCCATTGCGCATACATCTGCGCATCGCGGCACACCGGTGGGCTCGATGGCGTCCTAGCGGAGAGCCATGAAAGAAGAGTGCGCTTCTGGTCCCCGAGCTTCCGGAACATACGGCCGGAAACTTTAAAAATGGCGGCCGCGACGCCCGTGAGACTCTATTCAGCTGCTCCCCCCCTTGGCCTGTTTGCCGAGCCGAAACCAGGACAGGTGGTCCCTTCTCCGACAGGGGACCTTTAAATGGGTGGGGCTGCAGCGTTCCCCCACACTCTTCTTACTCTATATATGCTTATCGTCGCTTCGTATCTTTACGTTCTTTTACCCGACCTTCTTTTTACTAAGGTGCGTGCGCATTCGGTAGGAGACGCTGATCGGCATGCCGGGGAGCAAGGTTAGTTGTCCAGAAGACGAAAGGTCGAGACTGGCTGTTTTTGTTATTTTTTTCTTTTTTGTCCGCTATTACGTAGCAGATGACGAGGCCGTAAAACTGGTTCTTCGGCGTCACTTTTCTTTAAAGAACACGCAGCACAGGACTACCGGTGTTTGTTACGCGATTGGTTTGTTTTCATTTTGAATGGTCTTATTTTTGTGCTCTTCCTTTTTGAAGCGCCGTTGTAGATGGACGGATTGGCGACGGACGGAGGTTAGCAACGCTCGCATTGTAACTCTGACAGGTAAAACATACGTTGCGTGGTTGCTGAAGATATAACTGCCGAAGTTATAAGAACATTGAATCGCTAATAATGGTGGTCTTCATATGAGTTGTGATGTTCCGAACGTTTTCAGACAAGTTTGTAGTGTTGGCGTCAATGGAACTAAATGTTGGATGACAGAAATGTGGGTCTAGGCGGCGCCAGAATTTGTTATGTGCATAACATCAGACATCTAGAGCACTGAAGGTCATGTACAGTCGCGCTCAATATGAGTTGCAACACGCTCTCTGTACTCAAAATGGCGCCAACACTGCAAAGTGGCACCTACATAGAAGAAAACTGGGGAATTAACCTCTCTCAATTAGCGGTACTTTCTGAACCGATATAACACTTGCCGGTTTCATTGTTCAGGCTTGGGGTCACTTTAACCACAGCCAGCGTGTAGCAAGTCATGTTGCGCGCGACTGTACATACATAGGCGCGCGCTGGAAAAAAAATAAGCCCTCCCCCCCCCACCCACCCCTACTCCACCCCGATATGACTGCAAGGACAGGCCGTCTTCCTGCAGAGCGCATAAATAAGGGCTGATGATGATGACCTTGTTTAACGTGAACTTCTCTTCAGGTGGACTACAATGAACTACTACCATAACTGCTATGCACTGTGTTACCTCAGTAATTGTCCTCCAATATAACTGTATGGATGAACAGCACAGGAAGTAAAAGGGAGGGATATGCAGAAGTACGGGAAGGGGGGGAACATCCATCCTGTCCCATGCAGAGGGAGCCTGCTGGTACGAAAACAGGCGGGCCGGCTGGATGAAATGACGTCATGCGTGACGCGCCACGTGCCTCTGGTTGCGACACGCGTCCATTGTCACGGAAAACTCACCGCGAACCTACGGGCAGCCATCTCTACAATGGCCGCCTAGTTTCTGTTTCCTTTTACATCTGTCTTTGTTGTGCCAGTTGTCGACATCTCAGAACTAATTCTGTATTTGTTCCTTTTCGCGACACGAGCAAGATTTACTGTATGTATTATCGTATCTCCATTTTATGCACCTTCAGTTGTATATTATATACATCTGATGGAGAACAGGCACCCTACAAAACACACACATGCGCACGCACGAGGACACATACACCACATACGCGCATGCCGAGGCGCACAACATACACACATGCGCGTGCACATACACAACACGCGCATACACAGACTCACTCACACACGCGCGTGTGCGTATGTATTAGAGGAATCTTCATGTTTTCCCGCAAAACAACGTGTTTATGAGAATACCACATTAACAAACTCAAACAGCCACGATTGTGAACATTTGTGTTCAGGATGCCCTACCATCCAAAAGCCACATCCTGGTGGGGCTTGTTTGCGGACATCAAGGGTTTGGAAGGAGAGCTGTGTGCTCAGCAGACAGTCCAACAGTACGAGTGGGGGGAAGTGAGGGTGTTCTGCGATAGCGTTGGGTGATAAGGGGCTTAAAGCCGATACGCATCTGACAGACTGATCACAGCAGGAGCGCAGCAGGGGGGTGTCCACCGCCGCGGCTAATGGCGTAAAACGATGGATTCCGCCCTATTGGGGTGTCAAATAGCAAAAGGGTTTATGCGGGAAAAGCGTTTTACTGCGGGCGGTAAATTGGAAGCAAAGAGAGGGATGAGAAGGGGGGAGGTGGGCGAGAAAACAACGCATAAACAGTAAAAAAAATAGCATTTAAATAACTGTGAATGTTGAGGGAGAACCAACAAATATTTTCACTATTGTTCTCAATAAGCTATTCTTTTTTTCTTTTGTGCTGGCTAGTTTTTTCAGGTATTTGACTTAGAGGCATTCAAAAAGAAAACCGCCAGGCCTGCGCAGAAGGCGCAGCACAGCCACAGCGAAAGCTGGGAGAGTGGCCTTTAGCTTTTTTTAAACACTCTTGGGGCAGCTACTACAAGCCCACTTGCATGGTACCCACTACGCTATAAATCATCATAATTTTTGTGTAGTGGGGAAGCGTCTACTATGCCATTCTTCGTCATTCTTCAGAAAATCGCGGTGCCCGCTACACTCTTGTAACGAATTATGTGCACTTTGTTGATGCTGTGGCTGACGACGATGAAGAATTATGCCACAGGCTTTTGTAATGGGTTGGAGCACTGAACGACCCACTCGTTACGCAATTCACATTGTGTGACGCCTGGCTCTTACTTTACTGCTCTAAAACGCTTTACAACACACGTTAACGCGATTCCTTACCCGATATGAAGCCTGCCTAGGGTCAGTTTGCTCCGCAGTTACAAGCAGTGGCGTAGCTCAGTGGTAGAGTGCTGGGCTGCCACGCAGAGGACCCGGGTTCGATTCCCATTCTGTCACAGGTGTTTTTTTTTATTTATTTAGTTTTTTTCTTATTTCGTGCGATATTGGTTACGGACACCGGCGGCGGCGGCGGCGGCGGCGGCGGACAACTACGGCGCAGAAACGACCCTTGTTGTGATCTCATAACAGCTTTCGCTGTAAAAGCATCATGACTAAGGGTAAACTCTGAAAGCCAGAGGAAAAGCGAACGGCAAGGGCCGTCATCAGACATATATAAACACACACACATTTCCAACGCGCTTAAAAAAGGGGCGGAGAGCAGCTGTAAGTAAGCCCAGTAGGTCGTATAGGAGCGCTTGCCGAGCTAGCCGAGCACACGCCACGAGTCACAAAAGGTCATACGGTAGCAACTGGATAGATAGATAGTGTCAGTTGAGGAACCCTGACGTGTTGGGGGAATAGAGAGGGGAGTCTCATGGTAATCGATTAGCGGCGCGTGGTTTCCACCTGGCCGCCTTGACTGAGATAAAAAGAAACGGAAGTAGGGTGGGGAAGGTGATGTGACGTAGTGGAAGCCTTCTGAATCCGAGACAAGTCGAGCCGAGTAAGTTGGTAGCAGCACAATACAGGTAAATGTAGCTGAAAAGATGTTACGAATACAAACATGCAGTATGAGAGTGAGGGGGTAGTGTGAAAATGAAGATTGAAAAAAAAAAAGAACGCTCCAGTTACATTGAAAGGAAACTAACGGGCGTCAGAACATGAAGTACGTAGGGAGGCGAGACCTTCTAGGCAAGCTAGAAGTAAAGAGCGAACAAGTAATAATAAAAATTGAGCGCGAATCTGCTGTCGTTGCACAAGAGAGAACGAAAAATTGCCATCAAGTGAAAGACCGATAATTAGCAAGTTAGTCACTCTACAGCTTCTTTCGCTCGGTCTTTCTTTGTATGGATACCGCAGTAGTCGCACGCTCATGGCAGTAGACAATCAGCACTGGACGGGTAGCCGCAACCACTGCAATCAAGCTGCCCCCCTCCCACTCCGCCTCGAAGCTCCGTTCACACTACAGCCAACCCCTGCTGTTGGGCACGCTAACCACCCAGAGAGCGCCAAGCCTAACTCCCTGATGGGATTTTAACTGCACCTTTGAGGAAGAACATTATCGCAGCGCTTGAACACAAGCACAGGACTCGTACTGAGTTTTCCTGTTTGATCTAATTCTTTCTTTCTTTCTTTCTTTCTTTCTTTCTTTCTTTCTTTCTTTCTTTCTTTCTTTCTTTCTTTCTTTCTTTCTTTCTTTCTTTCTTTCTTTCTTTCTTTCTTTCTTTCTTTCTTTCTTTCTTTCTTTCTTTCTTTCTTTCTTTCTTTCTTCAGTGGTACCGAGCGTGGGCTCCTGCATAGCCTCTGTCGAAAAATCAATAAGTGAGCCTTCCGGACGGAGCGAACGGATATGAGTGAAATAAAATTTCCACGCGGTCTAACGGAACGGGAAGCAGCTGAATGCAGCAAGCAGTTAGGAGGCAGTGGTGTCAGAAGTTCGAGTCCCGTACAGGAATCACCTAGGTGATAGCAGCCGCAATATCGTGGTCCAAATATTCCTGACGCTTTACCCGAATGTTCATTAAAATAACATCAAACAATTTTGTATTAGCAAAATGAAGCTTGTGTTTATGGCAACGTGGAGGTTGTAAATGCCACAGCAAGGAACCCTGGTAGGAGAAGAAAGGCGTAAAACTGAAACATGGGTGGCTACAGCGTGAAATTCCCACATTATCTCCCCGTGACATTATAAAATGTGAACTGGCCTGCTCGGATCTGTAGTTGTTGGTTACGGGAAAGCAAGGGTTACGTCGCATGTTAAGGGAAGGGAAGGCAGAACTTGGAAAGTTCTGACGTCAAATTCCCCCCCCCCCTCCCCCCGAAATACAGCGAATATGCTCAGTCTTTCCTTTTTTAGATGTGAAGCATCTTATGGCGAAGCTTAATCCGGTGGTGGTGGTGGTGGTGGTGGTGGTGGTGGTGGTGGTGGTGGTGGTGGTGGTGGTGGTGTGCCGCGTGCCCACCCTTACTGCGCATGCGCAAACAGTTAAAGAAAAAATAAAAATAAAAAAAACCTCCTCTCCCCCCTCTCTCTCCTCTAGGCATCCCTCCCCACGGCAACCACACCCTCACTGCGCATGCGCCTCCCTTCCTCTCTCCCCTCTTACATTCCCCCCCCTCTCTCCATCCCTGCCCGCGGCGTCTAACTCCCCCTGCGCATGCGCGTCCCCCCCTCTCTCTCCTCTCCTACGCTCCCCCCTCTCTCCTCTACGCATCCCTGCCCACGGCGTTCACACTCCCACTGCGCATGCGTGTCACCCCCTCTCTCTCCTCTCCTCCGCTTCCCCCTCTCTCGCCTCGCGACGCCGACGCAGGCAGCGTCTGCTAGCGAGTTTCTTGGTTGAAAAAACCGACTGCTCGCGCTGCACAACCGTTCACTGGCCATCCCGTATATATGGCAATGGATCTTGACCTCCAAGGTGGTGCCGGTGGAAGATTTCTCCTGTGCGTTGTTGAACAATAAAAATTCGCAGCGTGCGCGTTAACTAAAAGCGGAGTGCGGGTCTCTGTGTCCAGTCGGAGTCTTCTGTCTCTCATTGCCCATTAGCAGCGATTGGCATATTCCAGTAGGAAACACTGCTCCATCACTGCCTGCTTTGCGCCTCCCCACTTTTCTCTCCTGCGAAACGCTGCGATGAGCGTCAGCGTCAACGCCGCCGCCAGTGTAAGCGTTAGCGCCCGCTGCTTCACATCTACACATGGTTCCCTTTAGCGGGAGATGGTGTAATTTTTTTTCTCATATTCTCAACGGTAACTTAATGTAATTTTGACAGAACATTTAATCTGTACAAACTAATCTTAAGTAGCACTTCAGTGTCCCGATATATACTGCAATACGATCTTGAAGTGCGGCTACAGCGAATGCTCACATGGTTCAAACGACTAGCATCAGTACTTCCAATAAAAAGAACTAATGACACAAAAACATGGGACAGCACGCAGGTGATTTCAATGCTATATGTTTGACGGCTAAGTTAGTACGTTATACAACATCTAGTGTACAAGTACTTGAGTGGTGTCCGCTAGCGGACCAGACGACGCCATGTCCCAACACGTCTGGCGACCGGGTCGCTGACGACATCGTCGAGAGAAGCTAACGACGCAGAAAAGGAAGCAAGGGAGGAAAGTTTTATCACCAGGCCTGCCAATGAGCGTGGTCTACGGCAGTAACGCCAACGCTGCAGCAAGCATTAAATAACAAACGTAAGCTTGTTCTAAGGAACACAAAAGGGCCTTGCGGCGCACGCGTTAGACGCGTGCCGGCTGCCCCCATTGTTGAAGGAGGAGAGAAAGTTTATTCGTTTGGGGAGAGGGGGCGCCACAGGGGAGGTAGGTGGCTGCAGCCGCGGCGCAAGAACTTCGATATATCCAGGTGTTCCATCTCGCGCTTGGCACGTTGTGCCATTGTCCCCATGCACAAGCACGTTCATAGCGGAGGGGCGCATTCACGTGTACCCCCCAAAATGGAAAGGACATTTTCAACGCATGCGCCGTCCGACGCGTGTTCGCAAGCAGACGACAAGCGATGACTGTCATGCGCAGGCAGCGGGAGCGCGAAGAACAAATGTAAAAATCGCCCGTCGAAGGATGTGCGGAGTGTGGATCGCGAATGAAAGCCATAACCTAGTTGATACAACGGAAGATGTATCCTTTTTTTGTCTTTTTTTTTTTTGTATATAAGCTAAAGAAGCGCTGTGACCCCCCGTGGTTTCGAGGTTGGGGTGACGTGAGCGCGTCATTGGGACGCAGAAGAAGGAAGGCGTTTGTTTTTGTGCGTGCAAAGAAACCCCGACGGACTCAAACTGAACAAGCGGGCATTTTACTGAATAGTACGCGGAAAACAGCCGCAAGAATAACCATGAGGTGAAGCGGCCACCGCTGCCACCATTACTACAACAAGTACGTGCACCACCCCTCAATGACAAGGAGGGTTGGCTTGCGAGAAGACGAAAATAAGCGCAATGCACGTAGAAGCATACGACGCTTGAAGTCGAGCAATATAAAACCATGATTCAGGCAAGCTTGTCCCCCTTGCAACTGAAGAAAGTCCCGTTTCTTTCTCCCATTGTCAAACATCCACATTGGTATGGAACGTGTGATGTCGAGGTTGTGGTGTCTTTCGGGGTTTGGGAGAGAGAGAGAGAGGCAAAGGAAAGGCAGGGAGGTTAACCAGGTTGTACCCGGTTTGCTACCCTACTCGGGGGGAGAGGAAAAGGGGAGGAAAAGAATAGATAAAGGAAGAAGGAAAGAGAGAACAAGTGATTCGCGCACACGCAGGTTTGAATATTAAGAATGGTCTGCGGGATACACCGATAGTTTCTTCAATTTTCTGAGACTTTTACGTGTCTTTCCTGTTAAAAAAGTACGATATCTGGACGCCTTTTAGGGTAGTATTGCTGCGAAAAAGCTGGTTCAGACAAATAATGTACCAAATATAGAGGAAATAAAACCAGAAGGAAAGAAAGGCAAAAATTAGGACGGAGAGTCGTAGGAGAAAGGTTGTCATAGTTGCAAATAATTTGTGTTTAAAATGTTATTAGCAGTTATGTCACAGTCTAACTGCTATTGCACTTATCTATAGTTACTAACTGTAGAAGTGGCAGTAACCATGGCCACTGTGGCTCCTGTGCCAGTTCCGAAATATTGCAATTATCGGGAAAGTTGTCTCAGGGTATGGGTCATAATTAAGTGCCTTCAATTTGAAGGAGGGTTCACGAGGAAGAATGTAAAACTTTATAATCTTTGTTCGCCTTGCAGATGTAATATAAACGGCAGATAACTGTTAGATGCAGCCTGTCATGACCGGGGATTCGAACCAGCGGAACGAGGGTTGGTTGGTTCGAATACCCAGTCGGGGGGCTTCAGAACTTTGGAGCGCAGCTCATAGGCCCCCGTTCCTGCCTTGAGCGCCCTCGCCGTCGGTGGCGTAACCGATAGACATGGAAAAGTAACCGATGGATATGAAAAAATAAAATGAAAAAAAAAACACCCAGGCTCGAATGGGATTTGAACCCGGACCCTCTGCGTAGCAGTCGAGTATTCTACCACAGAGCGACGCTGGTGCTTGTAAATCATTTGCAAAAAGACCCTATACAGGCGTCATGTCGGGTAAGGAATCGTGTTAACCTATGTAACGAATAGCGTGGCAGAAGAGTAAAATAACAATCAGTCATCACACAATGTCAAGTGCGCAACGAGTGTTTGCTTTAATGCTTTCCACGCACTGCAAAGTGCTCAACCATAATTCTTCATCGTCATCAGCCACATGAAGCACGAACAAAGTGCACATAATAGCTTACAGATATTTAGCGGGCACCTCGCTCATTCGCAGAAAGACAAATAATGGCGTAGTGGGTGCTGTCCTAATTCACAAAAAATTATGATTTATGGCGAAGTCGATACCCTGCGGAAAGTCAGAACTTCAAACACAGTTGGCCTTGCCCCAACACGAAGCTCCGCGCAGAATTCACATTAAGCAGTATCGTAATCGTCTGTGATTTTTTTTCTGATTTATTTTACATTGTACCATTTTTATATATACGTACATACATAAACATATACAGAACATGACGGCAACGGTGACGGCGACAGCAAAAATTCGCCGAGAGCGTCCGTATTGCTATCGCAATAAAAAAAAAGCACCACTGAATCCGTGAATCTGCCAATTTGCCGTAAAAAACATAGGCGGGAGTGCGTAGGGTTCTATATTTATCGACGAGCCTCCCCCCCCCCCCCCCCCCCCTTTAACCATGCCTTGGACGAATAGACAGCAAGCTTCGCAATGGACGCAAAAATGAAAGTGGAAGTGACGACGTGCTTCTCCCGACGACCTGCCTTTCGTCCCCGGCTTTTCGCCTGCTAAACATGCGAAGCAAACAGTTCTTGAAATGCAACATCAGAAGTCGTGACGCCCTAATCGTCGAAAACATGTGCGGCCAAAAAAAAAATAAAAAATGTTAAGGCAGGTTCGCACTAGTGGTGCCATGCCTGAAGGAAGTGCGAAGCTTTTTTTCTCCCTTTATTTCTATTCATTTCAATTTGCCTTCGTATTTTTCTCTTTCTTTTTCTCTATTTCCATTTCTCGCTTGCTTCCTCTTTTTTTTTCATTTTTATTCGTGGTTTTGCCTGCGTTACGCCAAGCGATGACAACATACGACAGCATTCGACAGCCTGGGCCCCTGAAGTGCTTCGCACTTAGAAAAACCATATGCATTAGGCAATGACGGGAGAGGTCCGACCAAGTAAAAGTTTAGGACTGACTTTGCATCACCCTTAAATGATTATGGCGGGCGCCTTCCTCCCTCCTCCCCCTATTCCCTCTGTGCGCGTGCCTATTGGGAAGAATAACAGGTGAGTAGAAGCGGTGCATTCTGGGATGGTGATTGTCCTTAAAGACAAATAAGGAGGATGGTCACACCACGATATTCTTCGACAACCTTTCCATTCGATTCGACTGAATTGCGTGTAGACTGAATTGCTGGCAATTAAGGTTTTCGTGGTTAGACCTAGAAATAATTTAAATTGTGAGCGTTCCGAAAGCAAACTATTTTTTTCAAATGCGCATGAAGCCGTAACTATGTAAAAAAAACAACAACAACCACACACGTGCAGCCAACCAGCCCGTATGTTATGAAGCGCAAAAAAACATAAAGAACTCAAAAACACACGAAGTGTCAAGAGAGGTAGATTCTAGGACGACTCTTGAAAGCATCTCCACAACTCTTCTATGAGCGGACGCACGTGCAGCAATTAAGGCATGTCCAGACATCCGTAGCCTCGACAGTTCTACTCCTGGCGACTCGCCAACCACAATTGCTCGCAGAGGCGAAGCTTAGACCCGTACTGCTCACTACCCCCTTAATCGCAGCTCACTTTATAATGGCTCGCATCTGCGAGCTGGGTGTAGCAGCGGACATTCACCGTGCGGTCAAACGGACCCGTGACCGGAAGCCCTCGTCGCACCTGGACTGACACGACCCGTCTCAAGATGACCCGGCCTTGACCCCCTCCCTTCTGGAGATAAGTTTAGGTTCACCCACGAAAGTTCCTTATATAATATCAGCCTTCGAAAAAACAAGTGCATACGCCTTTCCGACGTCCCTGAACGCGGTCGTAACCTCAGTTCACGCATCGTTTAGCCCTTTAACCTGTGAGTAAACTAAAAAAAAAAACGAAAGAAGCAAAGTCATATGGGTGTGAAACAGGCACACCAAAGGGGTACATCTACAGTTTCCCACTGCTACGTGCCAACAGGCGCCGCACATTGGAAGGGCTTCCCGACCCTCCACCTGACGACAGGACTGTGCACCTTGCTCGCTTACAGCTAGATAAAAAAAATTATACGAAAAGCGATCCATGAATCGGCAAACTCAAGGGTGAAGCAGTGGGAAGCTGTAGCAGAATGGCGAAAAAAAAAACAATTAAAAAGCCAGAAAGCATCGAAGTTGTCGACGGACCTGCATGTAGAGGCAGACGAGATTTAAAGGGACTGCCCTGCCGCCTGACGACAGCGTTCTGCCCTTTGCTCGATCGCAGCCGCATGAAAGGAAGCAACGATATGCGATCCGTGAATCAGCAAACTCAAGGGAAGCAATGACAGGTATTTAAAAAGTGAAATAAGCAGATCTACAGCATCGACAAATTCGTTGAATCTGCATGCAGGGAAAGGAGATTTAAAGGGACTGAGCTGATACAATAACAAAAAAAAAAAAGGTTGAAGGGGAACGCTGGTTTCCACCTGTGCACCAGTTAAGATGAGAGGAAGACATGGTTATAAAGGTCGATGGGTGGAGGTTTTGAGGTCGTTGCTTTCGGCACCGACTCTTCGGAGAACTTTAAAAAACAACCTCACACACAAACACAGCCCCGTTATATGATCGAATGTATACAACCATTCATGGCTATTCACCTGAGAAGGCATTTCATTCCTCGGGCTAGCAGAAGAAATGGTAGCAGAGAGCCCACGGCTTCCAATAGATCCCTTCCTTATCCTTATGCTCCGCTATAGCTCGGATCCGTTCAGAAGCGGTGCGCCATTCTTTAGAAGGAATCAATAGAAATCGCTCCTTCCCCTTAGCTCTTGCCGGTGATGCTTCTCGTGTGCATAGCAACGGAAAGAATGCGCAGGTCCTAGCATCCCTGCTGCGCAGGTCAACGAGAAGGCCAAGGCGACGGAACATCGTGAAAGTGCAAGCGTACGGGATGGGACATACGCGATCTTTTGAGATACAGGGAGAGGGTGTGCGCGTGTGTTGCTTGTAGGGGGGGCAACAAACACGATGGCGTGAACGAAGGAGGCTCAGCGAGAGCTACGCGAGAAGCCGAGCGGACAGATGGCAACGCGGCGAAAGGAGTGAACGGTTCCCGAAAGGGCATCAACGAAAGAAAGAAAGAATGAAGGAAATATAGATAGAAAGAAAGAAGGAAAGAAAAGTGGAGAGAAAGGTCCCGAAGGATCATACACAAAGAGTGTTCGAAAAAAATAATGCAGGGGCTGTGCATACACACGGGCATCGTAGCAAAGGCTGCAACAAACGACGCCGCAACCTGTCGATCGGCAAGTGCATGTGAGCCCGGCCCCGCAAGGTGATATATACAGGCGGGTATGCCGTCTTACAGTTTTTTCATGCATTTTATTGTACTTAGTGTTGTTAGCTTTTTTTTTCTTTCGCAAGGCACGACTTCTTGTCGGAGCTGCCTTAGAAAACGTGTTCTTTTTTTACCTTTTTTTTTTCGCATCGTGTTTAACCTGTGTATGCCCTCCGTGTCACCATTACGGTCGCGCAATGCTTCGATCTGGGACCAGAGATATATATTTTTTAACGCTTGCCTGGAAGTTTGTTGATATGCAAATCCAGGAGCACTAAAAAAAACTGACTCAAGAAAAAAGGGGTGCCTATATTTTCTCGCGCCCCTTTTTTATGAATTACAAACAGCATTTTAACAACTCTCACACAAGCCATGTAAAGAGGATATGAGCAGGACCCTCGCGGAAATATATTAGTCAAAGCTTTTTTTTTCTTTTTTTTTCTACGATTGCTTAGTTGAAGAACACCCGTAACTCTTTTACGGCTCGGTGCAGTTTTTTTTCTCCACTTTCGGATTTTTTTTTCTGGTTAATTCACCGTGGGAGTGCTTTAAACAGTGACTGCAAGCCTGGAAAGCATCTCAAACTTCCCAACCACATATCGTCCTATAGTAGCGCGTTAGCCGTGGGATACAAGAGGTCAACGTGCTATTCTCGAAGTTAACCTCTGCGAGGGTATACGATGAGTGCAATGTGTGCGGCTTCAGCGGAAGGCTTGAGCAATGACTTAGCGAGGGCGGTTGAAAGGACATAGAAGAAGAGTACGGCCCAACCATGTTATAACGAAGTCGCATCTTACTCAGGACCCAATGCCCCTATACCCTCCTTTTGCTACAATTCTTCAGGTACTATAGGGATAATAGAAAAATGTATCCAGCACCATATAAGAACCTCGCATCAATGGAATCTGCGGCGTTACGCAGACTCCAGACAAACACATACACCAACTTACACAGGCTACATGTATTCTACCCCACAGCATACAGAAATATATGTCCGTGGTGCGGTATCACACCAACTCTGTTTCACATCACGTGGGAGTGTACGCAACACAGTGAAGAACACCACAACATGAACAACACGGAGGAACAATGGGAGGCACTGCTGTCCAGCTCGGCCTTTGAAGATCAGCTTTGGCTGGTCCAACGGGCAGAGATGATGGCAAGGGCCAGCGGAGCCCTGGAATAGGGGCCCGACCATTTGCAAGGCCCCGCCTTATGCGAAAATGAAGTTTTGTTCTCTCTCTATACTCTCAATCCTCTTTCTCCGGCTTAGGTCTGTTCCGTAGCTGGGTCAGGTCTTCCGGACCTTAAGCCGCTATATATCGCAGTGATGCATACGCTTATATAGTCTTTTAGGAACATGGGTCTGGTATTGCTGGAGTCTTACGCAATAGTGAGAATTTCTTCTACCATGGGACGATGATAGGCCACCACTAGCCTTACGACTATTGGTCTAAGCATTCTTTTTTTGTGGTATATGCTATCGGTTTGTTCAAGGAAAAACAGAATTAAATTAAACGAAAAATTTTTGACCTAGCTTACGACGACGACAGCACCTGTAACGAATGAAACTGAAGTAATTGGAGAGGTTCCAACAGTTTGACGAATTAGAACGTAGAATCTACCTGGACAAGGACAAGTGTAGGGACGACAAAATCATTCTTTCAACTAGTAGTTTATTGACAACATTTAAAAAACGCATGCTGATTAGTTATATAGGGCAGCGCACGGAGGACCACAATGTAGCAACAACGTACTCAGTAAAAAGCGGGTGGAGGTGAGGTGGGGGCGAAGGGAAACATCGCTGGGCAGTTGATAAAGTCTGTTGATATAAGCATGGTATGGCTTCCGCGACCAGAGGGTCCTTGGTGTCCAACGTATGTCACTTCACCTCGAAGCCCGTACCATGCCTTCAGGAACAGCTTTTCTTTTTAGTTTAAAACGTAACTACGAGCATTTGAGTGTGCCTGCTTTCTTTGCATCTTCTTCGTTTTCATGTTGTATTTTGTATACGTAATCCTTCCCCGATTCAAATGAATGACGGATCCTCCACCAGTGTCATACCTCATTCTTTTGGGATGCCCCCTGGGTTACCGTCCATAAACCAGTGGTACATTCAAATATATTTAAATACATAACCACCTAACCCTGGTGCAAGGGTGACAAACGGCATGCCTGTCCAGCTTACGGTATTTTCTTGTCCCCTCTCCAAGCAAGTGGCATTTTTAAAACACCGAGAATGAATTGTCGATATGGGGCCTGAATGCCACAATTCTTGAAGTTTAAATCTTATACGTAAGTAGCAGGCGTATAGAAAACTTTGTCATGAAGTACACGACCCAGAAACCTGCCCAAACAACTATTTATGATTAGGCATACGTGCAACACCGTCTCGCTCCAGTGATACTTTCTTGCGGGAAGTAATGCTACGTAGAACCCATGCATGGTTAAGGTGCCCTCAGACACTGACAAAGGCACACATGCAAATGCGAAACGCCGTACAGCTTGTAACACAGTGTATATACTCCCTTGAACAATGCCGGTATCACACTGAGTCCCAGCTGCACCCGACTGCAATCACGTGCTATGTCAACAGAAAAGAAGCAAGTCTCGCACAGCACTGAACAATGACGAGTCTACTGCACTTGACGCTGCGTGCAACTTCGAAACAAGGCGAAACTGCTCCCACGTTTTCTCGTTGTCTTTTTCTCATCGCACCACACAGTGCTAACGTTGCCAACAGTGTATACCACCAAGCTCAAGTTTTCAACCCTTCTACCACGTATACATTTTGTCGGAACAGGAAGGTGCCTAGAGTTCCCACAAGATGTCACCTGCGCTGGTGCTCCCTACTCTCCACTACGCCATGGCTGACAGGAACTGTCAGAAAGGAAGAGTAGATGTCTGCCTGCACATGTAGTTGCGCTCTGAAGGTGTTAGCTCTGTTGTGGACGTACATAAGGACGCGTTCACAACTGCGAAATCATCGTCAACGAGACAGCTGCCGGGGCAATCTGACGAAGCAACAGGAACGAAAGAAAAAAGAGCACGAAACTATAATTTGCAGCAGGCGAAACCAAAGGTTTTTCAAGAACAGAAGCAGGAGCACTGTCACATCAAACCAACCAGGCAGGCAACCGAACTGCATAGAAAGAGTGGTGGTGACACAACCATGTAGCTTCAGGAAGTTCCGCTCGGGACAGCTGTCTTTTTGGGCGCGATGTCTGGATTTTTCATCGGTCGCATTTGTGTTCCTTCCCATCTCGTCACGCATGGTAGCGTCTCGTGGCAGGTTTCGAGCACTCGTTTGCCACGGAGGTGCAGCGGACAGGTAAAAAGCCCAAAGGATACACACTCCCGCTTGCTATCGCCGACAGACACTTCGCGACTGGGGCCGCGACTGAGTCACATGACAGGGGAATTGAGACACTTCCGTAGCCAAAGCCAAGAATACGCACACGCGTGCGCGTGGTTCAAGTGTACACCACAAAACTCATGCAGCAGTTGCGGAAGTAGAATTGGTTGACGCTCCATCATGGCGGGATCACAATGAGGTATTGTTTGTCCGGTTTATCGCGGCTTCGCGCAAACTTGCCACTGTTGTCTTGCAGTGTCTGTAAGAGGAATGGAAGAACAAAAAGCGCGCGGCGTTCGCTCGAGACGCCGGAAAAAGAGGCCCATTGTGCTCGCCGTGCTGTGTCTGCAGCGTGTGGTTGAGACACGAAGGCGCCAGACTTGTCAAGAGCTGGGCCGATTGAACCGAACGCCTGACAGGTACGCGGAAGCCTTGTCCCTGCCGCGTCAGTGGTCTTGACATTGCTGGTAATGGCCTTGCCAGACAATGTGGTGAGAAAGAGTTCGGCACTCGCAATTACAGCGAATACACCAGCGAGCCGACACGAAGTTATCTAAATTTTATGGCGGCGTTGATTACGACCGTCACTAGAACTTGCTTCGCCCTACGCTGAAAAGAATATTTTGGATTCATGGGTTGAAGAAGTCCCGTGCACTTGGCACGGTTCGCAATACGTCAGCATACCCACGAAAGCACTGTCACACTTGTCGCAATAAATGCAAAAAAATGACAGGAAGGGGAAGATGGAAGCTTGGGATGAAAAAAAATCGGTAAACAGGGGTTCTGTGCTCGGGCCGACGTTTCGACAAGTGGACTTGCCTTCTTCAAGGCTGGAATGTTCCAGCCTTGAAGACGGCAAGTCCACTTGTGGAAACGTCGGCTCGAGCACACAAACCCAGTTCACGGATTTTTGTTGCAATAAATGAACACGAGTTGATGTGTTATTTTATTGCTTTTGCGCGGAAACATTGTAAATAGAAAAATCTGTGTATGTTAGACCGCACGGAAGCTAGCAGGTTGAAGCTGCCGATGCAGTGGCTGCTGACCATAGAGCCCCGCTCTAAGGCCTCCATCTATGAGGCACAGCTGTCCTTCACTGCAATGAAAGCTGCCGAATATAATGGCGAGTGAAGGAAACAAAAAATTAAGGTAGATTAAATTAAGACAATTACTTTGTCCATTGCGAGGGGGGGGGGGGTATTCTGAAGAACAGTGACGTTAATACGAAGGATAAAGTTTCGAAGATGGAATCACAGACAAATCTTTTAGACAGACGCATAGTGCCGAATGATATGTGCGCGACTGCGCATTATCATGAGGCGTACTAAATGATGAGGGTGACACCTCAAGAGGCCGGTGATGCACAATATGTGTTGAGACACCAGATGTAGCGAGGGCAGACAATAATAAAAAAAGAAAACTTCAAGAAAAACGACGAAGACGGCATGTAAAGTCGGACAAAGGGTAGCGGACGGAAACCGCGCAGACGGAGCCGGCACACGAAAAGCAAAAAGTTGACAAGAGAGATGAGACTAAATTGTGAAACGGTCCAGACGGCAGCTAACACCAACTGGAGGGCAGACGACCGTCCAGACGGCGGCGGGGAAGTCCCTTCTGACGTCAACAAGCAAGCCCTTCAACACCCGCTAGCTTCCCATTCATAGTACGCCAGGCAATGTGGAATAACGGGACGACAGGCCTGTCTCGGCCGTGGCTGAAGCAACAAAAGTGAAGGAACGAGCAGCGACAACCCTTTTCGGACAATGGTAGGAGGGCAGTGAAAGTGTCAAGGGGTGGACCTCGTCAATCCTTTAGACTTGAACAGAGGTATACGCGGTCATCGTCTGACCTCTTCCCCCGTCGCTTCCTCCTCAACCCCTGGTGCTTCTGTTGACCTCTACCTCCAGCTGCGAAGCGACGCGAAAGGCATTCGACTCTTCGAAAGGATCCACCCGCCCCCCTCTTGGACCATCATTCATCGCCTGTGCCTTTAATGGTACTTTTTTGCGTGTCTGCGGTGCCGGCTTTTGAATTGGGCATTCTTTGTCGATTCTTTAGGGTGACCGTGCAGCACATCTTTGACATCGCATTCTAAAAATGACCGCCATTCACCCGTCCCAGTGGCCGGCGCTGTAGAATTGTCCCCAGTTCGCCGGGAGGGTCAGAGGTCATTCGTGGTAGAGCCGCCGACCTTGGCTGCAGTAGGAGCTGAATGCGTCCTGCTGAGTTGTCGCACACTTACAGAAAAGTGAAAGAGATATTTCGCTTAATTTGCCAGCCGGCACTCGCGCGATCGTTTTGACTGAAGTCGCCGGGACATTCCATTTGTTGTGCTCTCCAAACCACGAACTGAACTACCGTGATTTCATAGGGGTCCGATGCGACGAACACTCGAGAGAAGGGGATGAACTGAGCGCCATGTCACATGGCTTCACTTCTACCAGGATAATTTACTCTGATACCTCGATATTAGCGACTTCATATAGAGTTGTGGTTTGTACGGCTTATAATTCCCCGCCTAGCACTGAAGTAGGATAGGTCGAGTTTGGCCTCTATGCTTGATTCGGCCACTACGGCTGTAGCTACAAAAGTGCAAATGTATACGAAATACTATTACTACATCCGAGTTCGATCGTTCTGGGATTATGAGACTGAGTGATTGTTCTATTTAGTCAATAATTCAGATTGGCTAATGTGGTATGACGCAAGAATGGCCGTAAAAGCGCTGCACGCCTCGGTTAAAGACTCCCGACGTCATATTAGTTCGTAACTATAAGGTAGCCCGGATATTGCCTCAGTGTCATGCGATGTCACACCTATGCTATTGCTGCATCGTGAAAGAATGCACTGAATTTATTTCGGTGCAACTCTTGCTCACCACGGGTGTATTTGAGTGTGGCATTTTATTTTGCAACAAGCTTTCCCAGTCATCTTAATACCTCACTGCCCCCTTTAAAACCGGACACGTGACCTGCCACTCTGGTGTAGTGGTTATGGTGCTCGACTGTTGACTCTCAGGTCGCGGAATCAAATCCGGAATCAAATGGAGGCGAGAATGCTCGACGCCCGTGTATTTAGATTTAGGTGCACGTTAAAAAACTCCAGGCGGTCGAAATTTCCGAAGCCCTCCAGTACGGCGTCTCTCATAATCATATCGCGGTTTGCGGACGTTAAACCCCATCATTTACTATTATTATTATTATTATTATTATTATTATTATTATTATTATTATTATTATTATTATTATTATTATTATTATTATTATTATTATTATTATGATTCCGGACACGTGTGCTTAACCATTACTACTGCTTCTCGGAAAGAAACATAGGCGTTTGCTGGAAGCGTGCATGGTAACGAGCTTTGGGAGAGAGCCTTGGTGAGCTCCAACCTCGACGATCAGCTAAGGATCGCGAGGGTCCAGGACGCGACCCTAGCTCAAGGCATCCTGGACGAAGGACGCCACTCCTGAGCTCTCTTTTAGAATAAAGACATTTATTGTCTCTCTCTCTTCAGTACTAAAGCCTGCAGCTCTTCTGACTTATAATCGTCACGCGATGACCTCACGAAGGGCCGTCACGGTAGCGAATAGGTCCGTATACTATGTGCCACTTCACGTTTGCCGGAACGAGCGTGGTTTGGAGATGTTGAGTTCCACTTGGCTGCGTAGGAGGAACGTCTTCTGAGAAACTCGGGCCACGAGGAATGCGCTCATTTCCGGCAATTTCCTCCCAGCTTCTGCCTCGCAGACAAAATAACAAACAAGCTAGCACACCAGGATGCATATTATAGAGAGAGTGGACTTCTGGGATAGGCAGGGGGGTCAGCTCCGTGATCCCCGCTGAGCTATAGCACGAGAAAGTGGGACCACGTGCCTTGTGAATGAGGAGAGAGTACGTTGCTCTAAAAAGCAGTGGTCTGTGGTAAAATTTATGTTAATATGCGTCTGAGTACTCCAGCAAGCTCAAGGCTTGTGAGTGCCAGCACGCCTATAACATTCTACACCGACAAAATGGCAAAAGAAATCATGGTTATGACATTAAAGCTTAACCAAAGTGATGGAATATATTTCTTCAGCTAAAATTACTACAGTAATGTGGTTGAGTTTTTTTTTTCTGTGTGTGTTGTCGGTACGCTGATAAACTTTGACTGTTACACGTTGTCTTTGCTGGACGCTATGTAACGTCGATTAGGTTTTCAATAAATCAGTTGTGAGTCTGCGCTCGTCTGTCTCTTTTCGTTCTTTCTTTGTGTCTCGTCTGCAGCGCAGTTTGCTAGGAAATTAACCCGTACCAACTCGCCCAGCTGTCAACACTTGTTACTACAGTAAAGCCACCAGATATTTCGCGACGTTGTCGTTTGATGACGTCATCACATGATATCGTCGCTTGGTCAAGGATTGGCCGATCCCGAATGAAGTGTAACACCACAGTACAGAAAGCTTCAGGTGTGTGTGTGTGGGGGGTGGGGGGTGGGATGGAGGAGTAATACAATCAACTGAAGCGAAAAAGAAGTAAAATGAGAAGAAAATTTGCCTTCTCATCTTCTCAAGGGAATGCACAAGGGACAGTGTGACTTCTTGCAGGGGCTGACTTCTGGCCTTGTTGGTACGACATCTGAAGTGGTATATATAGCGCAGGTTTTTTTGAGACGGGGCAAGATGAAGGGGACACAACTTTCAACAAATGATCTCATTTGTTGAAAGTTAGCGCTTGTGTGTGTCCCCTTCATCTGGTCCCGTCTCAAAAAAACCTGCGCTATGTATACCACTTCAGATGCGACTTCTTCTTATGTCTTTCCCGCGTACACATGCGCGGTAGTAGTCACTGGTCACGCAGTCACTCGTGTGCTCTTGTGTCTGCATGTCGGCCAGTGTGAGTGGGCGGTTAGGTAGACGACGTCACACCGGAAAATGAATCGTCTGCCAAGGGCTTCCGCAGAACTTTTTGAAGGGAGGTGCATCCGCAAGGGGGAGGGGGATGTCATCGCGTTCAGCCGGCCTTTCTTGCACTGCCGAGAGATGACCGGTAAGATTAGTCATAGTGCGTAACGTGAAGATTAGGCTAGCAATCCTGAAGGGCGTTTCACACCGATCGTATATAGAACGCTACAGAAATAAGACTCTAGAGACATTTACAGAGGAACTACAGTCAGATTACCATTTATGAAGCGAAATTATCAATTAGAAACTCAGTCTGCGCTGTCTAGAAAGGACAATATCCCTTGCTTATGTAAAAAAAAGGAAGAAAATCATCAACCAAAAGAATTGATAAAACTGGAACCAAAGAAGGAATTGAAAAGTAGCAAACAAATCTGGAAGAGACTGAGAAATCACAAGAAAAAGGTTGTGGGAGTGTGCTAATCAAGCCATGCAGCCTATTGCTACTGCATAGAAAAATATCCGAAAAACCAGGTGGGACGGCAGCTCCTCCCCCCCCCCTTACCCCCCCTCCCCTCCGGACGGCCATGTCGTCCACCTATTCGAGATCCACCGCGCGAGCCAATGAAATGCTATTCGCATATATAGAAGAAATTCTGGCTGAAAGTCTCTAGGAAAAGCGTATTCTCCTCCCCAGGAGGAGGCGAACAGCTGGAATGCTGGCAATAAATCCCGCACAGAAAGGTGTTATCGCTTCGCGATCAAGCTGGACACGGAAGGTGGGCTTCCAATCATGGCTTTCGGAGATGCGTTTCCTCCTCGCCACGCTTCTGCGATGCAACCCAGTGCAACGATGTCCGCGAAGGGCGCGTCCTAGACCTTGGGAACCGAGACGAAATGAGGGCCGTTGCGGTAGCGTGACCAACTTGAAGGACCACTGCAGGAAACGCGCATTCCGACATGGCAGCGACCCGTATTCTACCGGACAGCGTGTAGTTCTTGTGTGCGCGGCTTTTCGTGTTTCTTCCGAAAAAAAAGAAAGAAAGAAAGAAGGCTAGAGAAGAACTTATGAGTGGTTATCACGCGACGTGAATGCTTCTGCGTCATCCGGGATACCGGAGGATACAATGTGCTGATTTAGTAAGGTGAGAAGGACGAAGCCGTGGTCCATGGGTTATGGGATGTTATTACTCAGTTATGTGCTTATGTAATAATAATAATAATTGTTGGGCTTTTATGTCTGAAAACCACGATATGATTATGAGAGGCGCCTTAGTGGAAGGCACCGGAAATTTCGACCGCCAGGGGTTCTTTAACAAGCACCTAAATCTAAGCACACGGGCTTCTAGTGTTTCGCCTTGATTGATGAATCGCGCGACCTTCGGGTCAGCAGACAGGCACCGCAACCACTAAACCACCAAAGGGCGTGATCAGTGATGTACTTCGTCTATGTTGTTGCGATAAAGTATATTAGTAAATAACAACTGAAATTTGAAAGGAGGCGACGTTGCTCCTACAGCAGCGGATAGTTAATATTAGCCAACAATGACCATCATTGGTAGGCAACACTGGCCGGCATCAGTTATTACTTAGCTAAGAGTATAACAAGAATTTGCCAACAGTTCGTCAGTGTTAGTGCTGGTAGCATGCAAAGTAATTCTGTGGTTGTGTTTTTTTTTCTGTGCCTTCGTGAGTGTGCCCCCTATTACGGCTATGCAGCGCAATATTCCGCAACATATATCGTTTTGGTCAGAAATATCGACGCCATGGACGTCATACCTCCTTACTGAAAGTGGATAAAGAGGAACACGAGGACATTGTCTTCGAAAAGTTATGAGGCTTGTACAGCATATGTTTGAGGCGCACCAAAGTTACGCAGCTTGGAATATCATGCGGTCCGCCCCGGTGGAGCAGTGGTTATGGTGCTCGGCTGCTCACGCGAAGGTCGCGGGTTCGATCCCGGCCGCGGCGGTCACATTTCGATGGAGGCGAAATGGTAGAGGCCCATGTACTGTGCGATGTCAGTGCACGGTAAGGAACATCTGCTGGTCGAAATTTTCGGAGCCCTCCACTACGGCGTCTCTAATAATCATATCGTGGTTTTGGGACGTAAAACCCTAGATATTATTATTGGAATATAATGTGGAGTAAGTATCTCTCGTTTTGCGCGAAGTTTATTACGGTGTCTAGTAGTTCGTGCACAATTTCGCAGCCATTGTCCTTGTTCAGGATCACCTCCCTTCGTGACAAACGCCGACTTAGACGCTCGAGTAATCACCAGAAACTTCGTTGAATAGAGGCTGCAGCATCTTTTTAGGGAAATGGAAGTGACACAGTCCAGTGCGTCCAGCGCTTTTACAGAGTATGCGCACCGACGTAAATTCAAAGCGCTTAGTGCATACTTGATCGTTGCACTTTGTTCTAACGGCCCCCTAAACATCCCGTTGGGAACAAAACCAACACAAGAGGGCCGAAAACAATTACGCAAAGAATAGTCATTTACAACAGGACCCACCACCAACCTCCTCAGCGTATAAAAGTTCATTCACGAGCAACAACGGCAGAAGCACTGCACTTCATACGTGGCTTGTCTCGATTTTAGCAAACAAGACGACTGTGCTAGAACAAAAGGAACACAGGGAAAGAGAGAAATAAGGAAACAAACGAAACAACAGAACACTTCCCGCATGCTTGAGCTTCGTGTAGTTCATCTGAACACATCATTCATCGTAGCGGACACAAAGTCGTCAATGACACGGTCTCTTCTCTGGGAACGAAGGATGGCAGCTACAGGCCTACGCAGCGGAACAAGATCGCCACAGCCCGTGCCTTCTCAATGCCTCTAAAGATTCTCACGAAACTGAAAGCGGTCGAGGCGGGACTGCGTACGCAAGATGAAGAGAAGGACAGATAAATGCGAACACCCTTGCGTGATCCCTCTTCTGCAGTGCCATTCTTTCGACCTCGCCGCCACTACGTCGCGGCGACCTTCGAACAGACTACACCCTCCGCGCCAGTTCTCTTATACTAGCACACAACCTGTCTTGTGCTTCACTCTCTACCATCCGGAATGAGCGGAAATGCTGTGCACCGATTGCGTGCGACCTGTCCGCCTTGCGCAGTAGTACGCCTCCGTGACCCCCCTCACCGTAAATTTGACCTCACGCATACGATGTTTGGGCGGGAAGAACAGTCCCACGCTTTTACGTGAATGGTGGTAGCGCGTACGAGCGGCAGAATTGCGACTATATATACACACGTGGATGCGTAAGAACAATGAATGGAAGGAATTCCCTCTCCCTTAACCACTGCACCTCCTTTCCAGCGAAGCTTTCTTTGTCTTTAGATGAGCCTTCTCGCACTACGTGCGGGAATGCGCGAAGGCGTCAGACGGGTCGTCGTGCACATAGGGCTACGCAACTAGAAGGTCAGGATGTAGTCCTCTGCATAGGCGTGCGCATGGGGGGGGGGGGGGGCAGGGGGGGGCGAGCGGTGGGTGCGCAAAGCCAGCCCAATACATTGGCATAATAGGGAGAGGGGGGCACTGGGACTCGGGGGGGGGGGGACGCAAAGTGAGCCCCCCTACACTGACATAATAGGGAGGGGGGGGGGCGCTGCGACGAACCTTCGCCCCTCCCCCCCCCCCCTCCCCTGAAGGGGAATCCTGCGCACGCCTATGGTCCTCTGGCATGTGCGTTCCGGCGATGAAATGACGAGCTCCGCAAATCGATGTTGCCTTATGAACATGAAAGTACGAAAGGACGCAAGGCTACTGAAGAGCAGGGGACAACGCCATGTGCTTTCAGAAAGAGTGTGAAGGTAAGCAGGAGAAGGGTATAAATGGCTTGGACAGGCTCCATTGAAACCGTTATGGTGGAGTAGCGACAACGTGGGGCGCGATGTTTTGGGATGTTACGATAATGTAAGTGCATTGCATGCGTGCTTGTCGTTACTCGTGTTCAGATACCAAAAATGTTCCAGTGGCTTAGTTATCACATTGAAGAAGGTTAATCGCCCCGTCACTTTGCTGTCAGCCTTGACATCATAGAAACCGACATGTTGGAGTACAAGTACAGTGAAATACAGTGAAAATCAGCGCCCATGACGCCGCTTGCTATCTATCAATGGGTAAGTAAATCATGCTAGAGTCCTGTTTGCTGCCCTTCACTGAGGGTAAGGAAATAGGGAATGGAATAAGGAAAGAAGAGGTAGAAAGTGGAGCACTGCACGGGCTCGTCACGCGCACAACATGACTACAAACCGTCATAGAGGCCGGCGTTCCTCGGCAACTGCAACAGTGCATTGTTAGCTCTCTGTATTATTGACGGATACGGCCAAGCCACAATAATTTTTTCCCTGAAAATGACCTGCTAATGTCTAAAAGAGCGAGAAAGAGAGGGAGCGAGGAAAGGCGGCAAGGTTAACCAAACGGATGTTGACTTCCTTACAAACGAGGAAGACATGGACTGAAATAAAGACAAAAAAAAAAAATTGGCCCCTGTCTTGCCCTGCAAAAGTGAATAAACTGTCACCTGAAGCTGCCATTTGAAACAACTCATTTCCATATATGTCATATGTGGATTATTTCAGAAGTGTATTGGGCGTCAACGTTCGAGAAACAGATTGATACTGACCTCCAGAATGACTCCAATCTACGCCGATTTCGAAATATGGAGAATTTGTTCCACGGTTATGTTTCAGTACGCAGCGACCCCACCGGGTGCCTCACGAAAGAAAAAAAAAATGCTTGAGATCAGTCCCACCTCTGTATAGCATACCCGAACAACGCGTTATTAATGGCTGTAGGCGAGGAAATAATGCGAGCACCATTTAGCAAAATGACAAACATTTTATTCATTGTGAAGCCGCGGGGCCGCTAGCAAAACGTCCGCGGGCAGCGTGTTTGAGGCCGCTGCTCTATGCGCTCGGTCTACGCACGTAGCGGCTCGCTTGAAGGTAGCATCGTATAAGAGCACCGCCGGAAAGACAAACACAAGGAGATAGTGTTATCGCGCGCAGTTCAAAAGAAAGAAAATAAGGGGGGGGGGGGGGGGGGGGAGAGGGGCTTCGTGAGCGTCTTGTCAGGGCACCGTATCATACATAACGTAGCATATAGGCGGTATATATTGCATGGAATATTACCTTCCACGGTGGTGTAGTGGTTATGATAGCGAAATGCGAGACGTCCGTTTACTGTGCGATGTCCGTGTACTGTGCGTGTACTGTGCGATTTTAGAACGTCATATCCGTGACGGAAATACATCAGAGGTGCCGTGGTGGACCCCGGCATAAAACACTTGCGTGTTAAAAAAGGGGGGGAAGTTTACACTAGCCATGTAAAGCTTGACAGCGAGACTGGTTATCTCAGGGGCATAACGTGGCCTTCTTGGCTGATGCTATGGGTCTTTCCTTGGCGTAGACAAAGTAGAGTCGAACCACAGCCCGTCACAGACCACGCAAGAATGACCCAACTCTAGCGCCAGAACTAACCTGCAAACCTTATCGAACTTTATCGAACTAACCTGCAAACCAGAACTAACCTTATCGGCGGCTGCACGGCCGATAAGCAATGGCGCGTGATAAGATATGGCGCGGAGGGTTTTTTGCGGACACCCGACGTTTGACCTCGAGCTTTAAGGCTTGGCTCTTAAAAACGAAACACGTCTCTGCTAGCTGTTAGCAACATGTACACCAAAGCTTCTGAATATTACAGCAAACTAGATTACCTTGTGCTGCCTAGTTCAGCTTTTTTTCTGATATTGCAATCATGTTAGTGCATGTACTTTGTGTTACTAGATGTCGATAGGTGCCACCGTCCTTTTTCGCGATACAATACTCGTCCTCTTTCTTGTTCCCAAAGTCGGATATGCGGTGTCCCATACGTTTGGTTGTCCACTTTCACTCATCCGCCCATTCGCATGCATCTACGTGCAGGTGTTCCCTGAAAGCACTCTCCGTCCGACCAGCGACACCGATAGGCGCGTGCCGCTTGAGTTACAACAGCGATAAGTTGACCCGGGACAATGGCCGATGCTCTGCAAGTTCGCGTGGTGTCAAGCAGGTGCTTGTCGGAGGGACGGAAAGGGCAGATCGTGCGGAGTGAAAGATGCAACTTCCAGCGCTGCGCATGCTGCAAGTGAGCACCCCTCCCCCTTATTTTCATCTGGTAGCGAGGCCTTCTGGTAAAGGTGTTTATTGTGTCACCGGGACAACTTCCTCTGCAGTGCGCTGCCATCTCACAGTTGCTGTAATGTATGTTGCTCTTGACATGTATGTATGTGTGGCTGGTTAGTTATGGGCAGTCTAACGTCCCAAAGACACTCAGGCTATGAGAGACGACGTATGGGAGGTTTCGGATAATTTAGACCACCAGGGGTTCATTAGCGTCTACTTAAGAAAAACTTGGACGACGCTTGAGCTTCGCCTTCAAGAGTAGAACGTGATGAAATCAGGCTCCGTGCGCATCGCCTTAACCGTGCCGCAAGGAAAGAAACGTTTGTGCGTGTACGTAACACCATCATCATATGATGATGATCTTTTGCATCACTCGCGTTTACGCCGACGCCGCTGGATGGCGACGGTGCCGACGGAAAATTTTGGCGTTTCATGGGCCATCTAAGGCTTTCGCCTTATTAAATGCGCACCAGACGCTTTTGTATTTCGCCCACATTGAAACGAAGTCTGCTATCGAACACGCGAAGGCGGGAATAAAATAATTCAATTCGAACAGGCGGATCGATCAAAGAGGTGACGGAAGTACGGTGCATCGCATTTGCGGGGGTAGTTGAGGCAGAATGGGGGGGCCGCGCTCCGGGTGTAGGCATGACGAAAAGGAGGAAGCGAACCCTCGACCTCTCTGACTTGTACTCGGAGTCAAAACTGCCTGCCCCCTTTCCACAGAGGCCTTCTGCGTTATGAATCGCAGCGTAACGACGCAATGTCAACGGTCTCCTCCGCAGGTACAATGTTATACAACACCGGGTTGCTCCTCCAGGTAGGGGTGTACTTAATTGGCGAGCAGGTGACAGCCGCGGGCAGTGCAGAGCGACGGCGATGCGTAGCGGTCGTTGGCAGGAGAGTCTTTAAAAAGAGAGGGGTGTCTGACTTCGTTGTTAACAGCCGGCTACATACGCGCAGATGTGCAGATGACATCATAGAATATAATGCGATACCAGTTTCTACAAGGGAAGTTACCTGTATTGTCTCCCCGAGGAGTAGCAGTAGTAGTGTACTAATGTATGTATGTATGTATGTATGTATGTATGTATGTATGTATGTATGTATGTATGTATGTATGTATGTATGTATGTATGTATGTATGTATGTATGTATGTATGTATGTATGTATGTATGTATGTATGTATGTATGTATGTATGTCAGGCCCGTAGCCAGAAATTTTTTTCGGGGGGGGGGCCCACCTGTTGAAAACCTTGAAAACCACCTATTTTTATTACTACTTCTTGGCAAAACACCCCCCCTCCATCCGAATTTCGGGGGGGGCCCGGGCCCCTAGGGCCCCCCCCCCTGGCTACGGGCCTGATGTATGTATGTATTTCCTTTTGTGTCGTCTTACAGAGGAACAAGTGTGTAGTCTACGATAGACCGTATTTGAATCAAATAGTTTGTTCTTGGCCTATGTGGTACTAGATATTGGACATAACTGCCAAGCTTGTGCTTCTTTGATCTCTTTTGTGTGGGCGTCTTTTTATGACAACTATGCCGCATGGAGTAATACAGCCAAGTCCTGTAATCCCAGGTGGTGAATTGTAAGCTTGTTTTTAGGGGAAATCGGATATGCTATTAAGCACTGGAGGGCTAGTTGGTTAGTCATGCTAATTTATGCGTGCTGCCGTAAACTATGGTGCTATTCATAAACTGCTTAAATGTGGCAGCAGTGGTGGCCATGTTAATTGGACCACGTGGGAAGGCTGACGTCATGTGGACCTCGTCACTCTCCCTGTGATGCAGGGGTGTTTCTTTTAAACTCCATATTTGTATCAAGAAATTATTTTCGCTTGACTGAGCTCGTTTCTGCTTCACTGGAGGAGGACTCTGACAGTGACGTCACAATATCCATGAGGTCGCAATGAGGCCACCGACAATGAGGTCCCAATAGCACTATGTGGTCTTTTTCAAGCGCTTATTAACTGACCTTCGAGAGGGAAGAGTGGACATGTTCCGATTGTCCCAACGGGATCATATACACAGGATGTGGCGTTATATCACATGTTTTCACTGCAGGTGTAGGACGAGGAAGAATTGAGTTCAGACTTGATCTGTCAGCGGGGCACTTGCGCCTGTCGTGCCATCTGCACAACGGTCGCGCACTTTCCCGGTGAACAAGAAATCGAAAACGCTTCTCGAGGAACTTGTTTCCTGTGTGTCCAATACATCCGTTGACACGCAGCAAATTACTGCATCTTACAACGCTTCCATAACGGCAGAGAGTTGTAGAAGGAAATAAAAAAGGCAAATTTTGTTGTCACCTTACCTTCGGCAGACCTTATTAACATCTCTTTGCCCTGGCATTAGACTGGCGACTGTAGCCGTTTCAGTTTCGTGCTTGCATGCGTATCCGCGCAAGAGACTACGTTTTCTGCTTCTCCTTTCGTCTGCGCTTGCGCAGTACTTATAGTTTTAGCTAAAAGTTGAGCCCCCCCCCCTCCTCAATCTCCCAACTTACAGAAGGAATAAGTTTGTGGTTCGGCGAGGGAGGGGGTGGAGTTATGTTTAGGGGAACTGTCACCCCCCCCCCTCTTTTAGTCCGACTCATATACAATTGCTAGTTTACCAAGCATGCTTATTTGCCTCAGGAGGGGTGACATCTTGAGTCGATTATTATAGCGTTTACCGAAGCAACCGACTCACTACTGTGTTATGCATTGCTGCGGTTACACTTCTTTTTCTTTATAAAAAAAATTACATACCTGTCAAACTCACCTGCTAAAAGCGACCGGAAAGGAGCAGCAGTCTGCCGTGCCGTCAAGCTATTGTACAGCGTTCCCGTTACAGAGCGGTTGTTCATTCGTAAAACACACAGAATACGACCAAAGAGGAGCGTTGTCTTTGAAGGGACTGCTATTCTAGTAGGCTAGAACCGTTTTTTCTATTTTCATACTTCCCCGCAGCGACATCCGCTGAAAGCCCGCCAGATGTGCTCGCATGTCTGTCAGCAGTGCTTATGAAGTTACCTCGAACGTAGAGTATACCAAAGCGAAGCCGCAAAAGATACACTTAGGAATTATGGGGCGGATCTACTTAGCGGCTCCTCTTCGTCAACCACGACGTCTTATCTTCGCTAAAGCACTTAGGGGGCGCGACGTCCCTACTGAAGATTTGTGCGTCATCCATTACCATGATCCACCATATTGGAAACGTATCTGGTGTATCTTCCATTATAATGATGGATATTGTAATGGACATGGTGGAGGTATGGCGGGTGATGTTGCGTCCCCCTCCAAGCAAGTGAATAACTTTTGACTCTGCGTCCTTTTGACTACACTGAAAGGGAGCAATTAATCACATCGACTGATGCACACGGTGGGCGCCTCCTACGGCCTAGATAAGGCCCTTACCATGCGCTGCTGTTGCTGTGAACTGCTTCTCTCTCGTTACCCGTTCAGGATAGTCAAGTGCACGCAGAAGTATAGGTTTCCCTTTTGCTCAGTGGAATGGGGGGGGGGGGGGGGGGTCCACGGCTGAAGTGTTAATTGTACATTCAGTGTTCCGTAATCTGAGTGTGTTCGTGTAGATAACAGATGCTACAAGTGGAGGAGCAATCCTCTAAAGATGCTGCAAGTGGATGAGCAATCAACCCTATTTCACAGAAGCACCTACCTTGTGTCCACTATGTCCGATTACAGTACCCTTCGTTATCATCGAAAACGGAACTGGACAAGGAGAGTGTGCGACGCCATTTTCATCATTATCATCATTATCAGTCTATTTTTTTGTCCAACGCCGGCCGAAGGCCTCTCCCAATAATATCCAATATGCTGTCTTGCGCGAGCTCATTCCGTTTCATAGCTGCGAACTTGTTAATTTAGTCGTTCCAAATAACTCGTTGCACTCCTCAGCTGCGTTTCCCGTCCACTGGTATCCACTGCGTTGCTCAAACTTACCACCGCTTGTCTGTCCTACGTATTGCGTGGCCGGCCCAGGTCCACTTCTTTCGTCTAATGTCAACTATCCGCTACCCCCTGTTTGTTCACTGACAGCAGAGTGGTACGCGTAACATAAGTGATCGGAAGGTTGGGACGCCACTTTCCGGGTAGATTAAAGAATGTTGCATACTGAAGAGCCGGCCTTTGGCCTCTTGTACATGGATATTCGTCATCTTTGTTACATTAAGGTATCCTCGTTGCAACCGCACTGAAATAAGATTACGGAGCGTAGCCAGATGTGTAACTAGAAGGGCGAAGGTGTGTGGAAAGCCCTCCGAAATTTCTGCAGTTTGTAAGTTCTGTTTTGTAGACGAACACACACAAAAACACACGCGAAAATACATGTGAAAGCGTCTGACCACCTTCCCTCTTCCCCACAAAATAGCATACTGAATGCGCCCCTGGGCCGTAACGGTCACAACAGGCATAACGTAACGTCGCTCCCTTTATGTATTCATTTGGAGCGCGGTACTGCAAAATTCGGTGTAGTGAAAGCTTCATCTCAACTTAGGTTGATATTTGATCAAAAAAGAAGGCCCCAGTACACTATAGACAATGAAACCTGCCTGCAATGGATGTCACTGCCACAATGCTTGCTTTTAAAAAAGCCTGCTGCATTTAGTAATCCTGTAAAATACTTCGAAATTAATGCATTAAATTCAGCTCTTATATGAAATAAATGAAGTCACGTGCACTGTTAGCGGCATTGCCTTCAACATAGTAAATGCAGTTTGCAAACTTCTGTGCACTGCATTTTAGCGCGAACGCTAAAGATGACGCTGTGGAGTCAAGTGACGTTTGTAATCAATGTAATGACTTTATTACATTGTCATCATAACGCAAGAAATATACAATAAAATTGGCTCTGAAAAACATTGAAGTTCCATACAAACACCGGGGCTGTTTCTTTGTACAGGCAGGGAATAAAAGTTACACGGTTCAATACTGCATTGCTTGGACCCTTACCACAGTACCCTCGGCACTGAATACAAGGAAAATGCCATCTTCTGTGAGAGCCACTCAGTACTTTAGCCAGTCATGAAATTGCTTTACGAAATTCCTAATTCTTTTACAAGAAGGAATGACATTGCAAAGTACCTCGAATATCTAACCGACTGACGTTGAATGGGTGCATGTGCCTATCACACATATGCTGTGACTTGTGCGAATGAGCGCTGAACCTGAGAGTGAAAAACAGAGAAATTATTAGCTCTAATGAAAGATTTGCACATGTAGTAGTAACCCGTTAATGTTTTTAGGGAATCTGTCAGTTCCCAATATAGGGCTAATCAAGTGAAATGATGCAAATAATTTGAAAACTGGATAACCTAATTTTTTTGTATATACGATGCAGTTAGAAAAGTAAGCTCTTAAGTCGGAATGTAATATAGATATATCTAGTGTTGTTTCGTAGTTTGATGGGGAAAAAAAATGGAACTTCGGTGGCGTTCTGAAAACGCCCTCGCAAAGTATAGCCATGGTTATGCGTTTTTTTTTTCGAATGCACATGATTAAAATGTATTGAGCACTCCGTCAGGTAATGAGGTCTGGTACATGAATTTTATAAGAATGCTTCTGGCTAAACTTTCATCAGAAACTTTCATCTGTAGCTTGATGACGTGTTTGTACAGTCAAGCGACAAATATTTCGGCTGGTGGTTCCAAAGAAACAGTCAAGTCAACGGTCAAGTAGAATTTCACAAAGGCTGGAAGTACAAAATGGCTCTGTGCTCTACAAAAAGGCTTTTCACAATATTTGCAAATGTGCTGCTTAGTATCACAGTCAGCTGGTGCCATTTACTGGAAATATCACAGACGTCTTGCATGTGCCTATCACACATCAACAAGGGATGCCTCGAGGCGTGTGATAGCACCGAGATATCGAAACACTACTCTGAAAATATTGACTATTCTGAAAATGTAAAGGACAAAAAAATATGTTGGTAGTAATGGCACACCCGAGGAATGGTTTTAGTTCTTTGGCAGTGGGCATAGAAGTGCGGTGGGAAACACTGGCAAAAATGGTATACGCTTCATAGTAACATTTGAACAACACATACACTCGATGCTAATGAACATTTTTAAACTGTGAACAATATGTGTGCGTTATGACAGTGCAATGGGGTGCACCACACCTCATGAACATCATGGCAGTAACATGTATAACACAACGTCAAATGCGGGCATCCATAATGAACAAAGGAGGATAAGTTTCCATAGATAAGTATTTAACAGGAAGACAGAAAGAAAAACATGAGTATGACAAAAAAGTGGAACAAGGATGTTCCTTCATCCTGTATGAACAAGAAAGGTGCTAAGTCATAACATTTTTTTTTGTCATCAAGGACAACTCTTTTTTTAAACCACTAATATGTCCCAAAGGACTCCATGAAAAACACAGACTAGCAAATAGACTTGTTAAATAAACTTTTAGTTCCTTCAATACTCGCAAAAAGAACACCTAGCTCTACGGTTCAGGGTTAAAGGGTGACAATGTTAATACATACTCTATAGACGTATAGTAGCTCCTACGATTCGGTACAGATTATGGAGCTACTAAAACAGCTGAGATTATGTCTGAATGGAACACAGACATGAGATCTGAAAGTGGTCATAATGCCAGTATGGTACAACATGCGAAGTACATTTAGAAGAACTGAAACTTTCATGCGGCTTGCGTAATAACCAGCTTGGGCT
The DNA here is from genome assembly GCA_030522465.1 of Rhipicephalus appendiculatus. Lineage (NCBI taxonomy): Eukaryota > Metazoa > Arthropoda > Arachnida > Ixodida > Ixodidae > Rhipicephalus > Rhipicephalus appendiculatus. The sequence goes on along the minus strand of JALIZH010032920.1, from coordinate 132,844 downwards.
TTTTAATGTCTTTACAAACTACTCACAAGCTAGTGGCAGATTAGGTTGGCCTATGTAAATGGTTCAATTGACATTTGACATTACTATGCCCAAAAAATGTCCGACTGAAATTGAAACCAAGCCAATACTTTCGACAGGTACCGTTGAGTTTTTATAATCTTTGGTGGGGCGGGCGTTCATAACGGCCATAGAGAAAACATAGGTTACAATGAAACAAAATAGTTAAAGAAAAAAAAACGATATGCGAGTGAGGTGAGAATGGCAGTGAGATGTATGTTGTGGTGCGTCGAGTGGCGCCACCGCAGTGGCGCAGTGGACAGTACACATTGTAAGGGACAAATTATGAACATGTATTTTTGTGTTTTTTTGTGTATTTTTGGTGGGCAAGTAAGTACTAGTAAATGAACAATTAGAAAAAAGGACTAGATATGTAGATCATCTTTACCTTTGGTGCAGCGATAACTGAATAAGTTATAGCACTAAACATGAACACATACAGATTAAATAACGGTGCAAATAAACACTGCTGCGTTTCACAAAAAATACCCACAAGTAGAATATATTAAGACACGACATGTACAACATGTACCCAAGACAGCAGTAAATCTCATACGGCTGTACAATATATGCAATATGACAGATGCTATGCTGCATTGGTTTATCTTTGTTAGATGAACTGTTTTTAGAGTGGGCTTTCTTATTTCAATTTCATGCCTACTTTTGGAATGCAAAATAATTTCATTTAGCACCGGTTGGAAAACAGATTCATCGGAACTTTTCAAATGTTTGTAAGTTTTTATAACACTATGCTCGGCAACGTGCAATCAAGGTGAAAGAGCAGATGAGAAAACAGGTTGGTAAAAAAGAAATATATATAATCTCCCGAACATTTGGAATTAAAGACGAAGAGTCACTGCCAAAAAGTAATGGACTAGTCTGGGAACACTTTCAGCACCAGTGTATAAACATTATAATAACTTTGCTATGGTTAGAAAATCCGTAAAATATGCCTGGTGCCAACACGGCGTTTCTTTGGTTTTGTCGTTTTGCCACGTAAAGAATGCAAAGTTTCAGACACACATACACTCAAGCGCACACATCACTGTATGCTTGTACTGAACGCTGAAAACTGGGCGAAAAAAACACATTTTCACACAGAATAAGAAATCTACTTTACACACACAACATTTAAAACTAACCTGAAATATGGTTGCTGTCACCTTTTTTTTTGCATTTTTCGTGAGAACGCTGGTGATACAAACCCTAAATATTCAAAAACTTGAAAATACCTAGAAGTGGAGCGCATAATACAAAATTCCCAGTTTCAACGTAGAAAAATACACATTTTAAAAAAATTCCCACACACACAAAAAAAAAACACTTGCAGAAGCAGGCGAGCAGACAAATACATCTTCAGCTCATCCATTGTCATAAAAACTTGAATAAACGCAAGAATTCAACTTTCAAAACAACACAGAAAAAAATGAGTTGTTTCAAGCAGTGCGCACGTGCGGAATTCCTAGAGCTGCTTGAATGCACAAGTTAATAATGAATGCTACATTCGTAGCTGATACAAGTTACTTGTCAGCAATTTTTACTTTTGCTGCCATGGTCAAACTACATGGCGGAATGGCAGCATCGGTAAATGGTTAAAATTTCGGCATATAGTTCAAAAACCTAGCTGCTGCTGCCGCAAACGAACATCAGCATTATTGCATCTGTAATAGCACTGCATTAGTCAAGCTTCTTATATTACTAGGCAAACCTCAATATGAGTTCGTTTAACTTGAATATCGCATGCAACTGCCAAAACACAACTTCACATAAACAGATCTTAGAGTTTTTGTAGCGCTCGCAGGAGCAGCAGCAATTGAAAAATGTTAACGCATCTCTGCAGCTAGTTCGATGGAAGATGAATAACTTTGATGAACGAGCACTGTGAAGAAACAGAATCAAATATTGGTGTAGCAGTTACTCGTACACAAGGCCACAGGGACTTTTTCTTTGTTACAGTACAAATTATTGCCAATTTGCGATTAGCACCATTTTCCTTTATGATATGCTTGACAATAACATCAATGCCAATGAAATAACGTTCTAAAGAATGGGAAAGCCTGTAAGCATAAAAACATTGTGCGGTGATGAGGTACAGCTGCTGTTCCTGTAAGAAAGGGGAATCACTACGCTTTGACTTTTAAAGTATGAGCTACACGCTGTTTCAACCTTCTTGACTTACACCCAAAGAATAAAAGGAACAACTCAGTCCGTTTTCAGGAAATAGGTGCAGTTAAACTATGACGCAAACAGCTTTTCTATCTTCGAAAAAGTTGTCAAAACGGCCTGAATTCTGAATATGAGTGTAAAAACATTCCTTTCTAGCTGACACTAGGGGTACTTGGAAGACGTTCAAAAGTATCAACAACTTCGGCACAATGCCGATGGTCCAGAAAAAGAAAAATGGAAAAGCAAGAAAAAAAATCTTTCAAAAGGTAGGTTCAAGCGCATTCTGTAGAACTCTCCCGAAAGCACTGAACGTGACAGGAACGCAACAACAAAATGGACAAACACGTCAACACGAATACAGTGGAGAGCTACGGAAAGATACATGGTCTAAAAGGTTACGTCATGGACGTCCGTCGGTGTGTTCGGCTGACTGGAATCGGGTTCAGCCCCAGAGGGCGCCACAAGTGCATTGTTTTTGCTGGTTGCGTACGGCGTGAGCGCTGCAATACCGCCCTTGGCTTGTGACTGTTGCTGCTGCAAGGCGGCTAAACTGGTTTCCATCAGAGTCTCGATTTCTAAGACGCAACGTCGGATGTCCACCTGCGAAGTAACGTAAGAATGGCTGGATGGTTAATTCATGATATAAGTTCGGAGATTCAGAGAACTGCACACTGGGAAGATCAAAATGGTTGCTGCATTAGAGCACAAAAAAAAAAGAAAACATTAGGCGCTGCAGAGTATGCGTGTCAAATATTGCAGTTACGAGGCGGTTTATAGCCATGTTTTACTGCAACAAAAAGCAAGCATGAGGCTGTAATATAACACTATCACTTAAGCAAAGCATACACGACCAAAACAACTTCCATCCCCGGCTCGATCACTGTTTCTTATGGATATATTGTCAACAATCTTCTGTTTTTTTTTCTGTAGGTAGTTTTCCGGTGCATACGTGTGCCTGATCAAATATTCAGCTGAGCGTTGTCTCATTATAAATGAACAGTTGTAAGCACCTCTTCGCGTTGTCTTTTTCTATATCCTGCGTGTTCTGCGGTCACTTTTCCCAATCATGTGGCTCTCACTCACATGATATTACGATGCTTGTTTTTCAAATACATGCAAATGCCTTCCTTAGTAGTGTTAATATATTGTTTTCCTTTGAAACGGTCATTTTTCGCTCATGCTTAATTATGCTGCACATCATGAAAACGTTGTTATGGTCTCGGTTACATTTCGCTCATGTGTAATTATGTTACACACCGTGAAAAAATTGTTCTGCTCTGGGTTGCAAGAGCTATGCTTTTAGAAACCTCAAGTAAAACTATCTGAGTCAATGCGTTGCCTTAAGAAGCATCCGACCAGCACTGCACTTACCGTCCGGACCTGAGTTATCCTCTCAAGGGCAGACGTTAGTTGGTCTTGTGCAGTAGTCGTAAAGAAAGGTCCCCTGAGGCCATGCACGGCGGCGGCCACGCTGGAAGTGGCTAACAGGGCAGGGCTGTAGCTCATAAAGTGGTACTCTGCAATACAAAAAAAGAAAAGAGAGAAAACAATGCGTTTCGCCGCTACAATAGTTCGAAGAGTGAACCTAAGTCTAAAATGAACAAGGCTAATGCTGCAAACTAAAACCCCCCACGGATTCACTAATTATCACTTATTGAAACACGGGATTAATACCTCTAACCAGCCTTGGAGGAAAAGCCTCCTTTTGAAGCGTGAAAGAACAGTAGTATGAAAATGTGTTCAACATAACGCCACGGTGCCATGAGTGGAGCGATAAACAGGATTACGAAGACAATGATGAAGGTGGCACCTGTAGTGTGCTGGTGAACAGATTGTGCGCTCTACTGGTTGTGTCAACATTACCTCGTATACATTATATAGGTTCCTCAATTATACATCTACATGATTTAACACTCACTAGGGACGTACATATGCTAATTTGCGTTTGGCGCCAAATGTGTTTTTTTATGAATGAATGAATCAAAACAACTTTTATAAGGTCCAGCAGGATGCGACGAAGTCGCGCACCCGGCTGAGTCCCACTAAAGGTGAAATTCTACCTCGGCAGCTCATATTTCTGACAAAGGGGAAATGTACGTTGTTAGGAATCACCACTGAATCCACTGAGCTTTGCTGTAATTAAAAATTATAACCTACTTATTGTTGGGCCTAGTTAGCTAAGCGACGTTGAGTTTACTAGCGTTTAATGTGGACCGAATAAAGTTGTTTCACTCACTCACTCACCTACTTATTACAGTAAAGCAGGTGATTTGGACCATGCTATTGATATTTAATTTTACAAAAATTTCAAAAACATGAAAAGTACAAAATTCAAGAAATCCGAGCTTAAGATTGTTTAACTGTAAAAAAAAATCAGTTGTTCTTGTAGCACCTACTGCTGGGTTATCTTCACCTGAGAATGATTAAAATACACCACACTGAAATATACAAATCTGTAAGCCGAACCTTGCGAGACTATAAAAACATGCAGTTTCACACGACTGGAAGTTTGTACGAAAATTTCATCCAGATGTTAGATCAGGTTCCCTCCGTGAATTTGGGACAAATGTTTTTGGTGCAAGCTTTACGGATTCGTGATGTCTTTTTTGTCTGTACGTTTTAACAGGATTACCATTTCCGACTATCAACAACTTTAATCAAAGAAAAAAAAAGCAAGGGCATACATCAGAATATAGAGAAAGCTGAGGCCGTGGACAACTTCAAGGCAGGAGGGGGGGGGGGAGATGCATCTCTGCCAACTGCAACTGAGGCCGTTGAACCAGAACTGTCCTGAAGTCATTTCATGCTGTGGCCACATTCCTATGCCAGTGTCTTCCGTTAGGGCTGTTCAAAACGCACGCCCGTTTGATTTCGAAAGGAACACACCGAACCTAACAATAACCAGCGGGACGCCAACATAAGAATAAACGGAAGTTAGGCACGCGGAAGTTTAGAGAAAAACGGAAGCACACTTCCGGTCTGTCGCCAAAGCCTCGGGCGACAGTAAGAAAATTCCACCACCGTCTTCATTTCTAAAAAAAACAACAACAAAAAAATTTATTTCCTTTTCACCCCATCGTCTTCTCTCCAGGACACTCGCTCCCGGGCCACACCTCGACGTCTGGGGTAAGATAGCTTGACGTTTGAAAGCACTCAGCTACTACTATTCCACTAAGCGTAGTTCTACTATGCGATATTTCTTCGCGCATTAGAACACCTGCACCGCTTGTTTTATTTATTCATTTGTACTCGCAGAGCGTCAACGAGTGCAGCTGACCTGCCAAAAATACGCGAAGTATGTGGAAAGAACCGTTTATCGTAGGAAATTCCCGTGAAAATGAGTTTATAATACGCGTTGCTCCACTACTTGGTGGATGGCGGTTTACCGAAACTGCGGCGCAGTAACAAAGCAATAGCGCGCACGTCCACGTTGCTTTTGTCATAGCGTTTGCTTCGCTGCGCCACACTTTGGGTAAACGAAAAAGCAAATCCTGTGGCGACCATTCAGTATGCGTTCCTTTAGACACGTGTGACAATAAGTGGCAATACGTGCATATAAAGCGGGAAAATGTGGTATTATTTTCGTATCCTTCTGCGTCGCGGCCCTGCGTGGCATGTTGCTTTTAGAACGCCGAAGTGAAAGCAACTACAAAACGAACAAGACACAGCTCAACGAAGGGAAATACACCGACACGCACACTAAGAAATATAAACCAAAATATTTTTCAATAGCATTCCTGTTTTTAAAAAAAAGCGGGTGGGCTACGGGAGCGCCTTTTCTTCGAAGAAAGTTTTCTTTCCTTCCAAAACGGTGTTACTGTTTGTATTTTGGGGGGTAAGAACATAATAGGTGAGCGTTTAAAGGTCACGCGTACCTTGAGTATGGGTGGGGTATGTAAAGACGGGACGCCCCGCTAGCTATAAAGAAGCGGAAGCCGCTTCGGGTCGTGAGGTTCAAAGTCACGTGGTCTCCGTCCCTCCTATAAAATTCCTCACGCGTACATCCATTGGCCTACTTCAAGGTAGGCCACGGTTAAGGCTACAACTACGTTGACTGGAGGCGCATGGGCGTACTTTTTATTTCCTAGGCAGCCTGTGAGACCGACACGCACTTGAACGCGACAGCGCCTGAATGTACGCCGCCAGGCAAACAAATAAACGCGCAAACTGTAGACACTATAGTGTCCACCATTTGTTGAGTAGGACAGGTTGCAGGGTTTGCGCAGATGTTCGGTTTGAGCAGAGACACGGCAGCGTTTGGATTGACGTTAATGCAATTCAACAATCCTTAATTTCGAAATGCAGGCGTCAGAACGAAACGAAAAATCTGCAGCATGTTACGTACTCTGGAACATTAAGCTTATACAACCGGGGACAACAGCTCCTGCAAGATATAACTAGCCGCAGCGTGAAAGATACGCATTAAATTGCCCCGACGTTCTCTACTTAAGACCTTCGCCTCAAAATCATTCGCACTTCGAAGACACAGCGTAAGATGTGCAATCGCGGTTCGCAACGTTTCCTTGCGCAGTCGCTACAAATTACAGAAACACTAGGCTGGAACGTCATCAAGGACAAATCTCCCCATGCCTGCCCTTGGCCCCCCTCCTCTGCCTTTTTCCGTACACTCCCCCAAGAAAACGATGGCCAGTTTCAAGAGCACGTCATCTGCTTAGCTCCCGCAAGGTCTCGACCTCTGGAAGGCTCGCTCAAATCTGCCTCTGCCACCGCGTCTCCTTCTCAACGACTTGCTTCTGCAGCGAAGCTCTCATTAAATTGCTCACGCGAACGGAAGATACAAGACAGAAAAAGAAGCAACAACAAATCACAACTTTAGCCATGAAGGAGAACGAAAACTCAGCGGGGGGTATAGCGTCGCGGCCCCTCCCATTTAAAGGTCCCGTCAGCGGGGGTCCACCACCTGTTCTGGTTTCGCTTCGGCAGCGGCAGCTGAAAGCGGTTCACCCCGCCTGTGTCGGCGCGCGGCGGCCATTTTTAAAGTTTCCGGCCGCCGCCGAAGACTCCTCTCCTTCCGTCGACTACCAGAACACGCCTCCCTCCGACACCAGGTGTCGCGGTAGCGGCGACGGACGCGGCGACACCGTCGCAACGCCGCCGTGCGTTCTACAAGCGCCGTAGTTGCTGTGGATGTGTCGGTTCGGTTGGCCCAGATGTACCACCGATGTACGGGAGGCACGTGCGAACGGACGGTCGTCACATCCGGTCACGGTGCTATCCTCTTAATTTGCGTTAGCCACGTCCCGCGCCTGCAGGTCTTGTTCATTTATGTACCGCAAATCTATGCACGGAAGCGACAGCTGTCGCATTAAATGCTCTACAGGCAGTCAAAGACCTTTATAACATACGGGCCGTGGTCTTACGAATGCTTCGTTGGACAGGTCGTTTTCTTATAGAGGCTCTCCTCAATATGCGGATGTATCACAGCGAAAGCTATATTTAGAGTACTTGCATTTGCTGCATGAAACTATTGCAGTGACAGCTTCTGTATGAAGTGAGAGCCCTTAATACTATTGCGCGTAGCGGTAGTAGTACATTTAGTAAGCTGCGAACCTGCGTAGCAGCGACGGATATACATAGATGTGTGTAGCTGTCGCTGCAGTACAACTGCATATAGACGCCGCAATAGAAATATGTCCCTATACAAAGAAGCAGTTGTAAAGTGCGTTATATACAGCTAGCTAGTTGTATATATCCTGGGGTGTGGTAGTTCTACATACAGAAAACTCGATAGGCTAATATACTACTGCAGAGATGGTACTTACACAGCTTTTTACAGCCATACAACAGCCGTGCTTTTGCATAGATTACGCGTACCACCCGACCTCTGCTCTGTACAACAATAGCTGTCGCTATAATACTGCCTATTAAATATAAACTTCTTGAGCGTGCACAGTTGTAGTACACCACCATGTGCAAAAGCCCTTACAAAGCGCATTACAACGACAGATGTATGCGCGGGTATGGTTATCGGTATCTGAAGCCTGAGCTTCAGATATCGCACAGACGAAATATTACTCGACACAGCAGGAAAATACACGTACGAGGGATTGAAAGGTCCGCAGAACACACGATAGATTTGCCCGGCGTTGAAATTCAAGCACCTGTTAGAATCTCTCTAAATGAGAAACGAACATCTATAGCTGCGAGGGAACAGCGCGAAAAACGGGACTAAGACGGCGGCACACACAACACAAGCGGTGACGAACAAATGTGCGCAGGTTTATTGTGACGAAATATATATACAGGAAATATGACCTAAAAGAAAAGGAAAACATGTCAGCGTTTTTGTTGTCTGTTCCTTCATCTCAGCCCCGTTTTCGCACTGTTCCCCCGCAGTATCATGTAGCAACTGACCCTCCAAGACACCCTTCTGCAAACATCTAGCTTTTAAACCTTACAATGTCAAACCATTATGAATGTACGAGTGCCAGCAAAGGCAGGAGCGATCATCGCCTGAAAGAATCAGGTCACTAAGCGGCGCATGTACGCCCATACTGTATGTATGTATGTATGTATGTATGTATGTATGTATGTATGTATGTATGTATGTATGTATGTATGTATGTATGTATGTATGTATGTATGTATGCATGCATCCCTTACAAAAATGCTTATAGAGATTTAATTAAGGCCAAATTGACTTTCCTCCATAGGATGTACTGTGTTTCAATTAAGCGCCTATTGACTTTTTCTATTGATTTTTCCAAGAAAATTGGCCACCGTGTTTCTATTAAAACTCATTTTTTGCGTGTCAATTGAGCGTCTTTTGTGCGAGACAAGAGACTTATTGACCAGCTATTGACCGTGTGTACTGAGTGTCAATTGAAAAAATTGAAGGGAGTGTATATTCAACCCTTATTGTGTTCAGTCAAAATCATCTGGTATGCAAGCGTGCTACGCAATTGTCAAAAATGGTGACTGAGCTCCTTCACGCTCAGGAACGTAGTCTATTTGCGACATTTCTTGAAAACTAGCCACTTAAAGCAGTTGCTAGCCATAAGACTGATCATTCGGATTTACTTTGCCGAAGTTGAATGAAATTTTGCATACCGCCTTCGACACTTGCCCGAGCAAGAATATTTTCTTGCGCGCACTAGTTCAATAGTTCAAAACACGTTCAGTCTCACGAACAAGGTAAAAAACTGGGCGAGAATCGCAAATTAGGACACGGCTACACAATTCCCATGAATGACACCACACACGTACATGCACATCGATGCAGATTGCCAACAGTTTTGATTTCTTCATTGTGTAAGTGACTGCTGAACATGGTTGTTCTATAAATTGTTCAAGCCAAGAAGCAAAACAGAGATCTGTTAGCATCTATATTTATTTTTACGAAAACGCCAACAGAGACGAATGCCATCATTTAGTTGGTGTAGCGCCTCTGTCCGAATAACTAGGCCGAGGCTTACCTGTAAGAAATGCAGAAAGATAGAAAATCTTGTTATAAAAATAAATTATCTAGAAGAGGACGGCTTAATATTGTAAACCCCAATGAATTGCGTAGTCGCATACTCATACAACATTTAATGCAGAATACTTTTTTTCAGTTTTTATAACTTTCAAATATAAAGTACGAAGGCAATGAAAAATGATAAACTTACCTTCAAAGATAATCGACCGAGGCACGTGGTCTGCAGATCCAGCAAATACAGCAAATGTTGATCCCAAATCAAGGTGACGGCGTCTATTTCTGCAGTTTTGCAGAAAGGAAGCTGCGATGGAGTTTTGCATGTAAGCTGACGTGTCCATTTTTCCGCAGGAAAGTTGCGATGCTGGGCCTGATGAACAGCCGTGCCGCCGAAACAGATGTCCATGCACCGTCACAATTGCAGCACTTGCAGCGAAGTAGCTTCTTCACATCTGTGCTGATAGCCTGTGTAAATCGCGGCACTCGCTGTCCACGAAATCAGAGCAAGAATGCTCACAAGTGACCAACACGAGCCGCACTCGCGACTCCGGTGAGCGATACTGAAGAAAAAAAGTGCGGCTTGGAGGGATACACAAACAGCGCGAAGCGACCGTTTCGAATTAGCACTTTACGCGGGTGTATCTCGCAGTAAATACTGTGAAGTTTATTTGTGGACTAAGTTTCAAGTTTTCATAACCCAATGTTAGCACCCTATAAATTATTATTTTCTGGCGCTATTTTCTTGATCGCAACAGTAGAAGGGCAGAGGCGCCTTCTTTTTACCCTTCCAGTGGCCGTTTGCAACATGCGTTCTCGGAATTCTTCACCCATGAGGGTGCCGCCACGTGCAACCACCACAGCTCCCAACTTGCTCGACCGGCGAGATTCCGAACAATTCGCAACTTTCACGGCCTAAAGAGGGCGCTAGTGGAAATCCAATATGGCTGTCGTTTGGGGGATCGTGCCGACGCCGCCGCGGATACTGTCCCCGTCATTCCCGTCACTTCGAAGCGCGTAGTCTTTTCGGCTGCAGCCACCGTGTTGGCAAGGCTTTGCTTAGAAGGCCATTGACTCTAGGATGTATTATATCCCACACGAGGGTTAAGAAACGCGTGTGCGGTGTATTCAAGTGTAGGAGAAGAAGTTTTGAACATCGGGCACATCATTGCTGTGGTGTGAAGGAATGCACAGCTCCGTTGAGCACAATCCAAGTGTTGTGCCTGCATACTTCCCGACTGCGGAAATACCCACGCGAGCCGTGGTTCTAATTCAGGAGCGACGATAAGATAAAGGTAAGTCCACCTACTGTACTGGCTTATTTACTTTCCTAGTAGGGGTGTACCTTTCTTCGCTGGGGTATTTTCGCCGACTTTGAGTGCGTGACCGCACTTATGGAAGTGTAGTTATTATTTTTTTTTTACGTGCTGACAGAAAGTACAGAAACGCCTGTTGCTCGCCAGGCCCGAACACTGCACGTGAACGAAGCGCTTTCTGCTGATGCGTGTGACATGCGTTCACTCTTAGCTAGATCATGCGAGCGGATGGCTGCGCTCTTCAGACGGTCAGTGCGTCCGAGGCACCATGGAACAAAAAAAGCACAGGTGTAGAGCGAAATGACGCTTCTGCTTCTTGTCCTATGTCTTTTCGCTTCGATGCACGGCTACGAAGGAAGCAGTGGGGCTTTGAAGAGCGCAGCCATCCGCTCGCATGATCTAGCTAAGAGTGAACGACCGTATATCTACAGTCGCGACGTCGGTGTTCGAACCCTATTATTGCTTTGCATGGCAGGAACTACGCTACTTTTATGCGCTTGTAAACAAAAGGCACTTAGTTGTATATTTGACTGCTGAAGCGTGATCTATGCGGTTGCGCAGCACGTGGGAAAATATCAGGCATGCTTGGAAGCTGATTTAATCACCGTACAGACATTAATCAAATTTTTTATTTCCACAGTCTCACAGATAAAGAACAGAAAAAAATTCTGCCAATAGGCTGTTTTACTATTCCGCAACCCCACGGAATGATTGGCGTGTGTGCTCAACAATAAAAACCAGTCAATAAGCAATTGAAGATATGTGATCAGCGCAGACTAAAAGTAAAACAGAACAGTTTACGAAAGAAACATGTTGATGAAAACCATATTCGGTGGGGTAATCCCCTCCGCATTAGAAGTGCTTCTTCTGCTCATAGGTGTGCGCAGGAGGGTGGGGGTGGGGGGGGGGGGGGGCAGAGGGGGGCGTTGCGATGAACCTTCGCCCTCCACCTGAAGAACCCTGCGCACGCGTATGCTTCTACTGAAATGCCGCGAGCACAATTTTTTTTCTCTCTCTTTTGCAGGGTTACTGCTCGTGCAAAGCAGGAAACCAGCTACCCTGTTCCAGGAAACCTCGACTTTAACTAGACGGCGCGTGCACAGCGGCACCCAGCACATTTAGTGATTCTTGTACCTGTAGCTCGTAGTAAGGAAACAATAAAGCCTACTGCAACTCGTAGTTCCTGTCTGACTTCGGTAGTTCACTACATAATTAAGAAAAGCTGTCGTAAAAATCGCCAGCGACTAAAAATAAACCACCTGCGAACCACCGCACTGATGCCGACTGTACGCCGGCATGGGCTGGCTGCGTGGGCATCCCCCAAACGACAGTTACGACGGCTGCCGCATGGCGGCGCTACCATCTGTGAAAGTTGCGAATAGGGCGCGCCGGCGCGCCTACCTCCCTCCCCCCCCACATCTCCCCCCACACAGGTGGACGAGTGCAGTGTGTCGTCCTCTTTCTTGTCCGTACGTGTGTCCTCGCGCAGATAGTATACTGCCTCGAAAGAAGCGTTCGTCGAATTATTATTATTATTATTATTATTATTATTATTATTATTATTATTATTATTATTTGCATTGCGATAAACATTGAATCAATGATATTTTTGCTAATCTCAAAAGGCAAAATTTTTTTCGCATCAATGAGGCAAGTGCACGTGTCACACTTGACCGCTACACGCTAGTGTGTAGCAGATAGATATCCGTGAACGCAGTTCAGAAGCACGTGCGCCACGCAGTCAGTACCTGAAAGCATTTGCTTATATGTCGTTTTATGTACAACATCGCTGCTCCACGGAGTGCTGTAACCGTATTCATCATGCAGGGCCCGTATTGACGAATGCATCTTGCAGAAAAATATCCGTAAGAAAACTGCAGAACACAAACACAAGTTTTGTGCGCTCGGCTCCTGAAATTGATGCAGGTGTCAACATATCAGCTATCCCTCATTGAGAGTGCTCAATACTAGGTCAATTAAATGCGTAGTGACTGCGGTTCAGTTGAACCCTTCTTAACGTATGTCAATTAAATGTGTAGTGACTGCGGTTCAGTTGAACCATTCTTACCGCACCTCAATTAAAAATGTAAAGAGTGAGAGTCAATTGCATTTTTCCAACCTAATGTCAATTAAATTTTCAGTGAGTGCACTCATCAGAAGATGCCGTTTAATTGACCATCTATTGAGTCAAAAAGGCCTCGGTTCGTGGTCAATTGAAACTCAAAGTGCATTTTTGTAAGGGATGTATGTATGTGTAAGTATGTTTATGTGCGTACGTACGTGTAAACGGCGCACACAGCTGCATGCCTTAGTACTTTCGGAAAAGCGGTCATTTAACCCAGCAGTTCACCAAGAAGTTCTCGGTTGTACATACATGTTCCCAACCCAAAGCTCGGGAGGAAACAGATCGGCCCACTCCCACTGATGACGTAACTTCGTGAGCTATATAAAGCCCCATCCTCGCTCACTAATGACCATTATTGAAGAAAAAACCGCGAAATCAGTGAACCACCAGCGCTCTCCCCCGCCAGCGTAGCACACACGGGAACACACCCACTTCTGAAACGAATATTACTACATAAACGTAGCTTAAGAGTTGGCGAAATACAGACTTAATTTTCTTTCATTTCATATTTCCTATCGGGTGCATTTGAAGGTTAGTATACATAAAGGCATATGGGAGCCAAAGGAACTGCCGCACCAGTTGCCGATTGCGGCGGGGATCGTACCATAGTCTTTTTTGTTGTGCGTTTTGAATTGTAACTGCCCGTGGCCCGCGGGCACGCTCATACCTGCCCGGACGCTGGTCGTCCTACGTGGAAAACGAAGGAGTGGAAAGGGTGTTTGACAATAGGCGGTACCATCTGTCGTAGGGGCGGAGAGGTAGTAGCAATCACGCAACCGTGGCAACTGTACAGGCATGTGTGACGATTCGCACATGTACACCACACACACACACACACACACACACACACGTATATATATATATATATATATATATATATATATATATATATATATATATATATATATATATATATATATATATATATAATATTCCTTTGCTTCTCGATTTCAGGTACAATAAACTTGCAGAAGTCTGTCTGCTCACGCCTACTGTCTTTTAACTGAAGGTTGCGGGATTAAATCTCGGCCGCAGAGGCCACATTTCGATGGAGGTGAAATGCTAGAGGCCCGTGTGCTTAGATTAAAGTGCACGTTAAACAACCTCAGATCATCGAAATCACCCTTACGATCGTATCTTCGTTTTGGCACGTAAAACCCCAACAAGTTTTATTAGATCTTGTCTTCTGATACCCGCGTGCGTCCGCAGGAATTTCAAGGGAAAAAAAAAAACTCCCTCTTGAAAGGCATCATCAAAGCTTAAGAGTAATGCAAGAAAAAAAATAGTGTAGATACTCATGACGAAAGCCTCACTCAAAAGAGTCCCGCGAGGTGGTGGCGCTACAAGCAACACTACGAACGGCGTGCCGAATATCTCTACATCTGTCCCTTTCATTTGTCCTCCAAAAAACCTCGAAACGTCGCGTTGGGATCACACCCAAATTTTCGTTTTTTAACTCTTTCCTTTTCTTTCAAAAAAAAAAGAAAAAGAAAAAAGAACGGGTGCTTGCACCATCCTACGATTCTCTTGGTTTTTTTTTGTTTTGTTTTGTTTTCAACCACCATGCTTGCGCCTGCTTTAGCAATACAGCCGCAATCCACCAACTGAAACAGCGCCGGAGAAACGTCTGTGTACCAACGGACAAAATCCAAGAACCTCAACGTGCCGACAACAATCAAATGCAGCCCGCCCAAATCTTTGGCGTCCTCGACAAGAAGTTTCCGCCTTTAGCAAAAAAAAAAAAAGTGCGTACCTTTTTATCTCAACGCCTCTCAAGCTGCGCGCAAAGCGACAAGAAAGAACGAAGGGAAATAATTTAAAAACCATCTGCCAATACCAATGAGGCAACCTTTCAAGAAAACAGACGGTCAGGTCTACCTAAGCCTAAGGCATCGTTTTGCCCGTCGCATCCTCATATGGCATAAAGAAACAGTCCGAAACCTTACTCCTCCGGCATTCAAAATAAAGAAACGGAATGCCCAAACAGCAGATGCAAGGGAGGGCCAGGAGACATTTCGTGCACACATACAGGGAGCAGCAGGACACACCAAAAAAGCCGCGGGCGGCTTTCATTTAAAGACTGAGCTAGGGCCGAGTTTCATCGGCTTACTCCCAGAGCAGATGCAAGGCAGCAACGATCCGGAAGCCGAGTCAAGCCAATCCGAACGCCGTCTCGGGCCCCCTTTCGGGCGTATTTAACAATAACAATGCGAGATGTAACAATGGGTTGAACGGGGAAGTCTTGGCCAATCCTTACACCTCCTTCCTAGACTTCGGGTGGAGAAAAAAAAAATGAAGGAAAGAAAAAAGAGGTTTTGCGCACTTGGCATTCCATTGGTGGCTCGGTCGGTCTGTTCCTTTCTCTCGCCGTTTCTGATTCACATAGCTGAGTTGGAGATATCGCTCTGGATACAGGGAATGACCGAGACGCAGGCATCAAGGCGTCGCTCAAGTGTAAGAAAAAGGAGGGTATAGAGTCGGCGTATGGGAAACTACGGCTGGCATGTTTCCCCTGCGTTTCGGATGCAGCGCCGAGTCGGTGCTCGGGTGGGTGGTGGCTTTCCCCATTTGTAAGCTGCGTGTCTCAGCCGTGGGTTTCCATTCAATGCTGCATGCCTCCCTCTTTTCGTTCTTCCTAGGTTGCCATTCTTTAACGCACCGGCTTTTTGGTGTCGGCGATGACGCCCAGGGTTCGTCGACACCGTGGCGTCGTCTCTTTTTTTTGCGAAGGAGGAGCTCTACCTGTAGTACGCATTCCGAATGAGCGGGCGCCACTCGAGCCTTTGCTGCGTATGCGTTCACGTTCGTTACGTGTGTTTGTGTATGCGAGAGTGAGGGTTTACGAGTAGAAGGCATGGAGCTGAAAACATCTGAATGAACGAGTGGATAGTCAGCTCTGCCAGGAGGCGAATTTTTTATCAATTCGTACAATGTCTCCCCAGTCCTGGACGCTTCTGGACCTCACCCTTCTGGAACGTAGGCAGTTCAGACGTAGATTTGTAACGACATAGCCGGTTGTTCGTTTGCATGATTTCATTGGATTGGAAGGTTTGCGTGAACCACTGAAGTGCAAGTGGAACGTCACTTAGCTACCAATAGCAAAAAAATAAAGAAAACAAGAGGACAGCCTCAACATATGGGGTACTCTTGTTGAGGGAAGGACAAGGTGTACGAGAACGAGCGTTTTCTTGCAAGTAATTTTTACTCGCAAACAACAACAAAACAACAAAAACAATATAGTGAAAGCGGCAATGAATCAAGTGATAGTACATGCGATTCATTGCAATCACGTTGTCGGGTAAGTATTTTCATATCAATAAACGCGCTTACTGCCACTGCAGAAAATGTTGGCTTGGCCCCCCGTACAAGTACTACAACATCCTTGCACAAAGAAGGAACAGAAAGAGTATACAGACGAAACAAGAATCGCCAGCAGAATGAAATGCAGCTGTCTAGAAAATAGGGGGGAAAAAAAAGTCGGGTTCCAAGATAGAAAATGAGGACCTTATAGTCGGCTACTCGTACCAAATTACGAATAAAGCTTCCGTGTAGAAACCGAGACGTCCTGACCGTTTTTAAAGTTCTATTTGTCGTTACACGTCTTTCCTTATGTCTCCTACCAGGAGAACGGCAATCGTACAACGCTGCTGTTATCCAGAACATGAATTGAAGGGAACTGAACTGATAACATTTCGAACAAAGTGACGCTCCTGAACGAAAGAGACGATTCGGAAAAGCGAACTTTTCAGGGCGGGGGGGGGGGGGGGGGTCTGTTTTCGGGTGAAAGGAGACAACCATGCTTGTGCGAAAGCATTTCATACACAGGTTTCCCGCAGCCAGTTCACCCACGTTATACTACATAAAAGATTTACTCGAAGAACTGCAGTGAAAATTGGCCACTTTCTTGGCTATATATATATATATATATATATATATATATATATATATGTGTGTGCAAAGCAAGGCATGTGTATGCGGAGCGTACGACTTGGAATCCGACAAATGCCGCTTTTGTCTCTGACACCAAGAGGAAAGGCCCACTCAGATTTCGCACGTTCCGTCAAAAGGAGGGCGTCGGGACGGTATTTGTTCGCAGACAATGGGTCTGCCGGTGTTGCTACGCGCATTGAATCGCCGAAGATCAAGGAACTGTGTTCGAGCGCGTACTCAAATACGCACGCACACATACACACAAAGAAAAGAAAAGTATAATAGCAACGGATGAATCTACAGCGACCTGACACACACACTTTCTTTTCTTTGCTTCGCTGCCACCGTCAGAGATCCAGACAAGTCGAGTCAAGTACGTTTACCTTACCGGTTTGCAAGCCACTCGAAGACTTCAGATCGCGGTTTTCAGAGAGGAGCCAAAGAGCTGGACAATACCCGGGATCACGAGAATTCGAGAAATGCCGGTTGTACTAATCCCCCTCGCGATGCCAATGTGTGACATCTCGACGCCTTTGTAAGTGCGCAGCCACGGAGACAAAAGAAAGCGATTCAGGTTTTCAAGATCGTTTGAATTCGCATTTCCAAGTCGTATATATTCGCGGTAAACCGCAGAACGAAGTCCAAGACAGGCAGGCCGCGGCCCTGTTAAGAATTGGAGTGACCACATTGTCGACTTCTAAGCCTATAGAAAAAAAATCATAATAAAAAACCGGTACGGCATATAGTTGAAATTCATGACGGCACTTGAAGTCAACCGCTAAAGCTTACGGGACACCGGTACCATACCGAATATATTGAATTGTTGCCCAGAACGTCTGCGCTGAGTCTTCTAAAGCAATAGCCCCGGTGTCAATGAACCATACGTGTACTACTGGCCTCGATGACTTAGTAGCATGAGTAGCGTTGCCAAACACAAGGACGCGGGTTCGATTCCTGCGGCTACATGTGGATTGGGGGGGATAGGGGGGAAGATAAAAAAAAATAAGGTCTTCAGATTTAGGTTCACGATAAAGGAATCCCAGGCGGTCAAAGTGAATCCGGAGTTAGCCCACTGTACGGCGTGGCGTATATTATAGTGGTTCTGGCATGTAGAGCCTGATAATTTCATTTAAACGAAATCTGCTACACGCTGACAGTTTCAGCTCCATAGAGGCAATATTACGTCCAGGATTTAAGGACATTTCATATATTTTATAGTCGCAAAAGTGATGTGCCGTAAAGTTTTCTGGCCGGCTGTACACAAATAGGAGTTTCGCTGAAAGTTCCTTCGACCCACCTTGCACTCACAAAATCTGAAGTGATTTATCTGAAAGCGAGATTCACTACCTTTTTCCACAAAAAAACTTGTGCTCACGAGGACATATAAACTGATAGTGCATCTAACCTAAAGAAACATTAAACGGAACTATAACAAACAATCGTATGTGACCGAAGGCGCCTCCGTGACAGCGGAATAAAAACAAAAAGACTAGGTTCAATGTCTCAGTGGTATCGCTGATAGGAGGGCAATGAACTACAAACCACGACGTAGCACTGACGTAGGCTTCTCGTTCGATGCTACAGTGTTTAAATGCATGGGAACGCATTCATTTAACTGTCATTACTGTGTCCTTTTTCTATCGGGCGTGAGATTTTTTTTAAATTTTTTTTTTGTGACTCTGTAAGTGTCAGTAAGCTTTAGGGGCGAAGTAAGTAGACCAAGTTCTTGTGTCGCGACCACAAACTCATATTTTACGATCCTGTTTTTTTTTTTTATCACTGACTTAGAATAGCGAGTTGCCCTGGGGTCGAGAATGTCATAAATTGTATCGTAACAATAGCGCCACGATTTAGAAGAAAAAAAGAACACTGTAGCCGGCGAAGGCAACAAAGTTTCATTGTTTCTTTCGTGGGTAAGGAACTGTTATTTTTTATCAAGCCCCCTATTCATAAGGGAGTTCCGTGACTCCTTTGATGGCAAAAAAAAAATGTAGGGAGCGAAAAAAATGTAGGTGCGTCGTAGTAAGCTCGACGCCGCGTCAACAACAATGATCAAATCCGATCCGAGCCACGGATGTTAGCCAAGTGAAGCCAGGCCTGTATATAATACTTATAGCGTGAGCGCCATGAGAAGTTATATCCTCTTACCGGCGGTTCAATGAAAATACTTGGAAAATACTTAGAAAGAAGTCCTTAATACATTCTTAAGGAATACTTGCAACTGGGCATGTATACTTCGTTACCCACGGTAGGGCGGGTGGACTGATGTTCTTAACAGCCATTTTATTGAGAAGTTTTACATGATTTTGCATAATAATGCTTAAAAAATGAAAGATGTCCTGTTTATGACTGCCTTATTGAGAACACGATTCAACTCCGTAGATTCTATTAAAGTTTATGAGAACGTAAAACTTTCTCGACGCATCAGCAGAACAAGTCGTTCTGCAGATTTCTGCTGATTTCCTTGTTGATTCTGCTTATTTAAGTGCTGTATTTACAGCACAAACCACTAGGAAATCCGTACGGATGTCCTTGTAGCTTTGCGCTATGTCTACAAGCTGCTGGAAGCAGCCATTTTTTCCCCTTTAATTTCCTTTCATGCCTCAAGTAATGCAGCTGCACTACTTGTGTACTCCACACGCTGCAGCCATTGAGCATTCAAGCTACGCGCTCGTAACCCTTTCAGCAATCTGGTACCCATGACTTGCCTCATTTTGGACTGTGACTATTTTCGTTACGATTTCTGTTACTCTCTCTACGGCTGCTCCCACGAGACAATACAGCTTCGGAGCAGAGTATTGTATCTTTCCTCACGACGCCTTTGCAAAACCGCTGTTTTTTAAAAGACATAATAATGCTCTGATTACGTCATACAAAGCGACGCCACATGATAACGTGTCATCGCCGCTTTGAGGGGGGGGGGGATCAATACAACTAACTCATAATAATAATAATAATAATATCTGGGGTTTTACGTCCCAAAACCAACATAAGATTATGAGAGACGCCGTAGTGGAGGGCTCCGGAAATTTTGACCATCTGGTGTTCTTTAACGTGCACTGACATCGCACAGCACACGGGCCTCTACCGTATCGCCTCCATCGAAATGCGACCGCCGCGGCCGGGATCGAACCCGCGACCTTCGGGTCAGCAGCCGAGCACCGTAGCCACTGATCCACCACGGCGAACATACAACTAACTCAGAACATGGCTTTCGCTCTCGAGTCGTCTTAGGTGTATGCATCGGAGACCGTGCGAATTTTTCACATTAGGTCGAAGGTACTATATGTGGCGTCAGCACTGGTGCTAGTGTCTTCAGGAGTTTCTTATTAGACGCCTAAGCAATCGTAGTGTATTTTAAGCTTAGTCGCAGTGGCTCCGAAGGTCACGTGTGCGCCTCGCATTAGAGAGGGACAACTCTTTCTGCATTTTGAATGAACCTGTAACGCCTGTCGATGACCTTTATTCTAACTCGGTATGGAACCACAGACATGGCCTATTAGGCCTGAAAGTACACAATTGATTCAGCGTCGTGAATGACAAGGGTACCCGCATACGCGTTGTCTGCCACTTGTCTGCTTCACTCGATAGACGCGGCCTGCCGCATGGCGCGCCTTCTGTACTGCGTGAGCAGGTAGACAATTTTTCATCGCCAACACAGACACGACGCCCGCAGCGCCCCCTTCAGTTCACCTCTGCCGCAAATGGCCTGCGGCCATTCATCCGACCGATGAGCAACTGTTTTGTATACAAAGCAGGACGCTGTGGGGAGCGGACGTGTGGCGGTAACATGTGCCGCACGTATATGAACCTGTTACCGCATGACCGTATGGCCTTGACACGGGCAGGACGAAGTACGTTGTACCCCACACACCCGGAGCACAGATGGTGCGCAGATAGTCTCCGCAGCAGCTACAGAATAAGACATGACATCCGCGAAGCGTACGTCTAAATTGCTGACAATCAACAAGGACAGATATGAGCGAAGGATAGACGCTATATGCTATGAGAATAGGCCAAAGATTGTGTTATGGTCTCTTTTTTTCTCTCTCTTCATCAGTAAGTGTAGACCAAACAACAGTGCATGAGACCCTGTTCTGACTACAAGAGCCTAATAAAACCTGAGGCTACCGTCAAGAAGATATTAGGCAAATCAAAACTTTGATAGGTGCACGTTACAGGAATAGAACCACTAAGCCCTTTAGCTACAGCTACTGCACTTAGAAGGCAAACTGTAACGAAGGTTTACTTTGGCTAAAGTTAGTTATAAATCAGTGCCATATTATAATAACTGAAGTATTATCTGCGAAACTAGAAGTGTCTTTTTTTTAATTGGCATCCTTTGGGTAGTGCCTAAGCAAACAATGCTCCTATATCTGCTCTTTGACAGATCTTGCGGATCAATCAATCATTCAATCAATCTAAGTAAGCGACTGTTTTACATCGATTTGTATGTGAAGCCTGTCCTAGTGTTGGTGCAATACCAGAATAATCACGAGGTAAATCTGCTGTATCTCTTCCAGCGATATTGACTTTGTTATTGACAGTTAGTGCCTATCTGTATCTGCTGACTTGATTTCCACACGTATTCTATTTCGTTGCTCTCTATACACCGCAATATTCTTTCTTGTACTCTTCCAGACCAACCCTAATCCCAATCTGTAACATGCGGAACAACCAACCAGTCGACGAACCATAAACGAAACTTGCCAAGCACGGTCGCTGCAAATATTACACGAACTGATCTGTTCACCGTTCCGGGGAGATACATACAAATGCAATCTTCAAGACTCTATGGAGGAACTTCGAGATTTCAGACTCGCAATGCTTTCACAGCTGCACAGCACATGGGAGATCGGCAACAAGTGCACGTAGAGTTAGGACCGGCACAATTGTTTACCGGATGGATAATAACACTATGGATCAAACGAGCGTTGAAAGGCCATAAGAATATGGTAATCGTGACCCGTGATTTCTTTACGTACACTATCGTATGTGTGCGGCGCCTTAAAAAAGAAAAAAAGAAAAAAAAACGCTTTTCGGAGAAGCCATAGGCTCACTCACTCTATATATTGTGATCGCTTACGTTATTAAAGATGGTGCTACGTAGTAAATGAAGCTGCAAAATGCGCTATAAATCGCCCCAGCAAGTGGTGCCACGAAGAATAGGCAACAGCGGCTGTGCTCGTTTATATCGACACCCCCCCCAACCCGCGCGTGCGCTTAAGAGAACAAATGGTTGCCAGATGGAAAAAAAAAACGAAAAACGTCGCATCAACTACACTTTGCATTAGGCCTAACGCAGGAAATGGCTGCAGACGATAAATAAAAAAAAGTGGTCGTCTGCTTTTTTCGTATTGAAACTGAAGAACAAATGGCGCAGACGGAAGAAATAAAATAGCGGCCGGAGTACGCCCGCTTTTCATAACGCCGCAAAAGAAGCGGGCAAAAAAGTTCACGCACTAGGAATAAAGATGGCGGACGGGGCGCCGCCACGCCATCTGGCGTTCCCGCTATAGTCTAGCGCTAAGGCGTTTGTCTTTCTAAACTGCGCGGCGTCGAGAGGGCGCCCCGCTTCTTTAGATGTATATAGTTCTTTCTTTCTTTTTTTCTCTGCGCAGGCGCAGAAGAGGCGCGGGGATACGTCTGCCGCGGCAGACGTGGCCGCGCTCAGCATTGTCCGTCTGCCGTGCCATAAAGAGCGCGCGCAGGCGTCCCCTAATTTGCATATGCGCGTTCGGCGAAGAAGGGTGCGCGGAGGACTGGAAAAGGGGCACCGCAGATGAGAAATGGTCCGCCATTCGGGGTTCTACGGAACAAATGGTTAAGAAAAAAAAATACAATGGGGGCATCACTGACCCGCAAGGCTTAGCAATAGAAGACTGCATCTACCTCCTTTCTTTATTTTGCAAAAGGGGGTGTCTATCTTGAAGGAATTGACGCTGATTTGCTTTGCTCATCTAGGACAGACCAATGTTTCGCCTGGCAGATGATCATACGCGTTAATGCAAATTAAGACGGAGAAGTGAAGTGCTGCAGGGGTTTGAGATTACCGCAAGATGACGCCTGTTATAGTCACGTGTAAACTAATGGCCCGGCATCTAGATTAAGCGCTACAA
The DNA here is from genome assembly GCA_030522465.1 of Rhipicephalus appendiculatus. Classification (NCBI taxonomy): domain Eukaryota; kingdom Metazoa; phylum Arthropoda; class Arachnida; order Ixodida; family Ixodidae; genus Rhipicephalus; species Rhipicephalus appendiculatus. The sequence continues at coordinate 109,699 of JALIZH010032920.1, read as the reverse complement.
CTCAAAACTAACTGCAACGTGCTGATATATAGAAAAGTTTCGACCTTTAGTGCTCGCCGTACAGTCAGATTGAACATGTGCGCACATATGTGTTTCGCTTTTCTAGGGAAGCGTACCAAAGACAAGATGGGAGGAGCTGGACTGCCGAACAGACCACACCAATCAGCGGCTGGAGACTCTTACAACCAGAGGTAGTAATTAATGTTACCAGCGCTCGTCCTGTGTGTTCCTTCGCTTGTTCTCGCGCTGTTTTTCCCAGTTTACTAATTTGTAATTGCGGGTATAACGTGGCAGCAGCAAGCACAGGACAGGGTCGATTGGCGGAACATGGGAGAGGCCCTTTGCCATGCAGTGGGCGTAGTCAGGCTGTTGATGATAATGATGAATTTGTAATTAATGTACTTTGAACTCCTGCCATTGCGAGACGATTAGAAGGGGAGTCCCACTGCTGCAGTGGTGTTCAAGTACGGAGTGTAGCACAGAGAAAACACTCCCAAAGCACCGCCGCTTGCATACAAGGAATCGCTGAGCGCGAACCATTCTAAGAAAGCTCTGCTCGCAACTTACGGGAATACTAAAGATTGTTTTACGAAGATGACGTATGGATATAGAGCACTCTGTGCGCTAAAGAGCGTCACGACAGACGCGACGTCGCAATATTACCCCTGTGCATCCGCGCATGCGTAACCGAGCGGCAATTTTTATTACCCGCTGTGATGGACGCGAAAATAAGCGATCGTTGATGCCGAAGTATGATGGTTAAAGTTAACCAGCCACATATGAGCGCACAAAATTATTAAATCATAACGCCCGTCCAATCCCATAAGACGTCGGTGCGCACGTGGAGCATGACGTCGCAAAGCCAGCGCTATAACATTTGCGCACGCGCAATGGAGCGTGCTGCGACACTCTTCTTCGGTGCATCTGCCGCAGCCTATCTCCAGCAGACGGCTTTCTCGTTTTTTTTTTTTCGTTTCTGGTTGTTACCACCTTCCCGACAGGCCCTCGCGCAGTACACAGGCGATGCCTTGCTTATTTCTTCTCGCTATCACTCCTTACGTGTCTGTACTCTCGCCCATTCCTCCTCTACCACCGTAACTCTAGGCAACAAAGCCGCTGTTATACCTCACCCCTATAGACTATCTTCCGTAAGATATCTGGGCGCCGCCATCTTGGGCTGTTAAGTCGATGTTTTCTTGTTTTTGTATATCGCGACGTGAACTAATATGGCCACGAAACATCGTATGCACCAACCCCACCATTTTCGTGCGTATGCGTCTACTGTAACACTGTTCGTTTAGTTGTTAAAGATACAAAACACAAAGGCTTAACAGCCCAACATGGCGGCACTCAAACCCCGTCCGTAAAATAGTCTATAGTTCACGTTCTAGCGGAAGATCGCTGACACCCCCCCTCTCCACCTCAGCTTTAGTTCCCGCTGTAGAAGACGACAACAAAAGGAAACCAGACGGCTTCACTCAAGCGCGCACCACACCACGCAACGCGGCTCAACTTGTGTGCAAAAAAAGCCAGGCAAAGACACCGGTATACCTGGAAGCGACGGGAAAGCCACACGGGCGTCGCGTTTTGTGTCCTGTTGCGCGCAGAGCCCCGCTGCTTCGAAACAAGCGCGGGGCCGGCTGCATCGAGTGACGTCATGCGTGACGCCACGTGCCGCGGGACACGCGCGCCCCGTCACGACACGTTCGCGAAGCTGCCGGCTGCTGTCAGTTTCATCAATTTATTTTTTATTTTGCCATCTGTGATACGTATCGTTTTCCTATTTGACGAAAAGGCTCGCTGTTTGCGCTCACGATCATGTCGCCTTGTCAATCAATCAATCAATCAATTAATCAATCATTGTAACATCATTTTCATGAACAAAAACTTGCATGTACAAGGAATTATTTGGACCGATAGCATAAAGTGGAGAGTGGCGGGTCTAATACAATACTCGTATGCAACAAAGTATAGGTCAGAACGTATGTACAGACGGGTTCATTGTTAAAGGGAACACCTGCGCGCACAGCATGCTTAGATTTCGCTATCTTACGGAGTCATAGTGGCTTAGATATGCATAAGACTACTGGTGCTTGAAAGTTCTGACTCCTCTACACAGACTAGTGACGTGCGTGAAGATTGGTTTCTTATAGACTTGCTGTTAGAGGGCCAGCAATATTGATGGTGTGTACTCTATTGTTCCCTTTGAGAGTGGACCTGTACTGTACATACATACATACATACATACATACATACATACACACACACATACATACATACGTGTATGCATGCATGTATGTATGTATGTATGTATGTATGTATGTATGCATGTATGTATGTATGTATGTATGTATGTATGTATACATACGTACGTGTATGCATGCATATGCACGTATACACGTAGAATTAACGCACGCACCACATAGTATTGCGATGTGTAGTCCGTGTTACGGCTAACGTCGTGTGCTTGCCGGTGATCACTGCTTGGCTCCACCTGTCTGCGGTGTGCAGCGAAACAATAAGAGAGGCGGTACGCGTCACGTGTCCAGTTGCACCGGGTGAACTCAGCCACTTCGCACATATCCGTTTCTCTATTACTCGGTCTTAGAGCCAACAGAATTCCGCTCGGCCACGCTACTCGGACTTGCAGTCGTCGAAATTCCCACTCGGATTCAAAGTCACCGTAATGCTTAATCAGCCAGCTTCACCGGCACTCATTCTTACCCGAATTTTACCAAGCCAAGATCATTATGACTTTAGACTAAATATACTGCAGCAAGGTTTGAGATTGGGCCAGTTGGTAATCCATCTTCAACGCTTGTTACGCGACGGTTTGCGTGTGCTCACGTGATGAAGTATGACGACATATACACATGTGCGTTTTTCTTAATAAATCCTGAGCTGGAAGTTAGCGCTCGTCTTTGTTACCTTCTTTGTCCGTTGTCCGCTCCTGCGCGGTTTCTTGAAGATGAAGTCTAGACTAAACGACTTGCTAATCAACCAAGTTCACTGACGCTGACTCACTACAATTCTACCGTGCCGGGCTCACGGGGAAGTCTACTACGCCGGGGCTCAGCCGAATCGAACTTAGATTCACCAAACTGCTACTCAGCCCTGCTCACAAGCGGTCGACTAAGCCGGGTTCAGTCGATCGTTATCAGATTCACGAAACATCTACTCAGCCGGCCAGAGTCAAAGACATCGAACTGTCTGAGTAAGTCTGAGTCGACTCATGAATGAGCATGTCAACCCATCGCCAGAGGGCCTGTTACACGAAAAACGAGACAGACGGGCCGGAACCCAAAACAAAGAATGATCCTGCGCGTTGGAAGCGGTAGACGAAATGCTTAGCCTCGATCCCCCGGCTTGTTTGCCTGGCGGCCAGTGTGTAGGAAAAATAAAGAAAGAAAACTCGGCTGCGTAGATTTCGGGAGAAGGGGTGACAGCGGGCAAAAAGAAAGTTAATAGTGGTTCCGATGTCCTGTAGAGGTTTCTAACATAACGGGGTGACCGTCACCTAAGCCGGAAGGGGGGGGTTCTGCGTGCAAGTCGAGAGAGCTTCCTCTCGGGGCAGCGCGTATAGCCACAAAATCCGGCAAAACCTTTACTAAACATCCAGATGGGCAAACCGTAAGGCTATGATGCCCCCCAACCCAATCCGCCCAGACACAACAAACGCAGGTCAGATCTGACAACTCTCCCGGAGAGGTGAAAGTTCAAACGGTGCCGGTCAACAACTCTTCGGCCACCGTTCCAAGCGCAACAGAAAGCGAACTTCCAGACTAGCCACCCCAACAGCACCGTTCCTTCACCCAGACACCGCTCGTCGCATTCATCCATACGAAAGGCCATTCCCCCCAACCTACCACTAAGTTCGTCTGGGTGCCTCCTGGGGGCGCCACAGGCAGGTGAGGCTTAGTGACGCACGGGTAACCTAGCGGCATCGCCTGAAGCGTAAAGTCGCGTGGTCCCCTCTCCTTGAAAGCAAACCCGTTTGAAAGTGTCCCGTAGCCCTTCCATTCACTTCGCGTACCCCTTTACTGTTCGCAGACCACCAGGTGGGCATGTTTACAGACACTTGAGGCTTGGACAGTGGTCCACCAAAAATATAAAACGTATGTTGGTTGGGGGTGCGGTGGAAGTGACGGACAGTTCTTATCGGGCGACGTGCGCGAGCCGATGGGTTTCACTGATGAAGTCCGCTCGAATGTTGATGCGTGACTGCCTGATATGCGTGGTTTGCTAATCCGTCAATTCCGAGGCGGAAATGATGGATAATTCCCTTTACGGGGGCAAAGAACCTCAACTGGTGGAAGCCTCCGAAGCCCCCCAAACTCGCAGCGTCTCTTTCATAGTCCGCGTTGTTCTTGGATGTTCAACAACCCTGGTACGCTAAAAATCTCCATTACAAGTAGCGATTGTGTGTAGACTGGCAGTTATGCTCTATAACTGGTAATTATCGTCATACTTATTCTATTTATGCTTACAGAAAAATAAACGCGACATCTCTTATCTTGCGCAAGCCGATCACGCTCTATACGTCTGCGAACATAATTTATTTCACGAGGTCACACCAAGTTTTCTCTTTCCTTGACCCCATACAGGGTTAGTTATTTATTATCAAATGACCTGTCCAATTCTACATTGTTATCTGAACAGAGATTGGATTATGAGGTGACCCTCCATCAGCTTTTCAATGCAGTGTTAAAGCCCTTGCAATTTTTGGTGGTCTGGTGAAAAAAAAATTGGCCACCATAACACCCTGCGAACGTAAATATCCAGAGAATCTGTATCGAACACCACACATGCTAATGGAGGGACGGAGGGGTATGGTTTATTATTGCCTCAGAGTAATGGTAGTGATAATCACTTTGTGGTCGCTGTGGTAGACCGTGATTGGATACACGACCGTTTTCAGCAAGACGAATTTGTTCCTTTCGTCGAGCATTGTATTTACGCTGTTCTTCTGGTGTCCTTTAATTTGCGTGGTCTACCCATGACAGTCTTAGCATGAACTGAATGAGCTGCCTAGACGGATCTCCCTTTTATATATGAAAGCGGGAAACTCACGCGGGGAGAAGGAAGGGGCCGTTTGACTACATTCGAAGCCCTCGTGTGAAGTGCAAAGCAGCTGCAACCTAATCTTTACCGGGAAGATGGAAGGCTGGTTCGCATTGTTCGCAGGCGCCTTATAATCCATCATGAGGTTTTGATGCTTGTTTACTGGTTTTACTTATTGAATCGAATTCTGAAATCTCTACTGTATAACTGATTGAAAAAAAAGCTGGCACATCCCACGCACTGTGGGAATCGATGTAATGCGAAGCAGCCAGGAAGGAGCAAATCATGCTTTATATAATTTGCATGTCATGTTTTACATGTTACGACCGGTCATTTGTGTTCGCCATACAGTCACGTCGCGATATGCCAATTTTGGTGTATGTCAAGATAGCGAACTGGATGCAAGCGCACCATGAGCGTGGCATGTAAATGGCACTGTAGATGACATGCATGCCAAGATTTTCATGCTACCATCTGCCACTTATCTTCGTTATATAGTCATGTCACTCCATACCAAATTTGGTGTATATCAAGCTAACGAAACGGCCGCGAGCGCGCCATGAGCGTGGAATGCAAGTCATGTCGCTCATGACATGTCATGATTTCCATATTACCACTAGTCATTTATGTTCGTCATACAGTCATGTCACTCAATATCAAATTTGGTGCATCTCAAGCTAACGAAACGGCCGCCAGCACGCCATGAGCGTGGCATGCAAGTCATGTAACACATGACAAGTCATGATTTCCATATTACCACTTGTCATTTATGTTCGTCACACAGTCACGTCACTCAATACCAAATTTGGTGTATATCAAGCTAACGAAACGGCCGCGAGCGCGCCATGAGCGTGGAATGCAAGTCATGTCGCTCTTGACATGTCATGATTTCCATATTACCACAAGTCATTTATGTTCGTCATACAGTCATCTCACTCAATACCAAATTTGGTGTATCTCAAGCTAACGAAACGGCCGCGAGCGCACCATGAGCGTGGCATGCAAGTCATGTCGCACATGACAAGTCATGATTTCCATATTACCACTTGTCATTTATGTTCGTCATAGTCATGTCACTGAATACCAAATTTGGTGTATCTCAAGCAAACGAAACGGCCGCGAGCACGCCATGACCGTGGCATGCAAGTCGTGTCGCACATGACAAGTCATGATTTCCATATTACCACAAGTCATTTATGTTCGTCATACAGTCATGTCACTCAATACCAAATTTGGTGTATCTCAAGCTAACGAAGCGGCCGCGAGCGCACCATGAGCGTGGCATGCAAGTCATGTCGCACATGACAAGTCATGATTTCCATATTACACCACGTGTCAATTATGTTCGTCATACAGTCATGTCACTCAATACCGAATTTGGTGTATATCAAGCTAACGAAGCGGCCGCGAGCGCGCCATGAGCGTGGCATGCAAGTCATGATTTCCATAATACCACTGGTAATTTATGTTCGTCATACAGTCATGTCACTGAATACCAAATTTGGTGTATCTCAAGCAAACGAGATGGCCGCGAGCGCGCCATGAGCGTGGCATGCAAGTCATGTCGCACATGACAAGTCATGATTTCCGTATTAGCGCTTGTCATTATGTTCACCATGAGTCACGCCACTCAATACCAAGTATGGTGTATATCAAGCCAACGAAACGAGCGTGGCATGTAAATCATGTTGTTCATGACATGCAGGTCATTATTTACATTACCACCTGTCATTTACGTTCGTCATACACTCACGTCACTCAATCACAAATTTGGTGTATATCAAGCTAACGAAACGGCCGCGAGCGCGCCATGAGCGTGGAATGCAAGTCATGTCGCTCATGACATGTCATGATTTCCATATTACCACTAGTCATTTATGTTCGTCATACAGTCATGTCACTCAATATCAAATTTGGTGCATCTCAAGCTAACGAAACGGCCGCCAGCACGCCATGAGCGTGGCATGCAAGTCATGTAACACATGACAAGTCATGATTTCCATATTACCACTTGTCATTTATGTTCGTCACACAGTCACGTCACTCAATACCAAATTTGGTGTATATCAAGCTAACGAAACGGCCGCGAGCGCGCCATGAGCGTGGAATGCAAGTCATGTCGCTCTTGACATGTCATGATTTCCATATTACCACAAGTCATTTATGTTCGTCATACAGTCATCTCACTCAATACCAAATTTGGTGTATCTCAAGCTAACGAAACGGCCGCGAGCGCACCATGAGCGTGGCATGCAAGTCATGTCGCACATGACAAGTCATGATTTCCATATTACCACTTGTCATTTATGTTCGTCATAGTCATGTCACTGAATACCAAATTTGGTGTATCTCAAGCAAACGAAACGGCCGCGAGCACGCCATGACCGTGGCATGCAAGTCGTGTCGCACATGACAAGTCATGATTTCCATATTACCACAAGTCATTTATGTTCGTCATACAGTCATGTCACTCAATACCAAATTTGGTGTATCTCAAGCTAACGAAGCGGCCGCGAGCGCACCATGAGCGTGGCATGCAAGTCATGTCGCACATGACAAGTCATGATTTCCATATTACACCACGTGTCAATTATGTTCGTCATACAGTCATGTCACTCAATACCGAATTTGGTGTATATCAAGCTAACGAAGCGGCCGCGAGCGCGCCATGAGCGTGGCATGCAAGTCATGATTTCCATAATACCACTGGTAATTTATGTTCGTCATACAGTCATGTCACTGAATACCAAATTTGGTGTATCTCAAGCAAACGAGATGGCCGCGAGCGCGCCATGAGCGTGGCATGCAAGTCATGTCGCACATGACAAGTCATGATTTCCGTATTAGCGCTTGTCATTATGTTCACCATGAGTCACGCCACTCAATACCAAGTATGGTGTATATCAAGCCAACGAAACGAGCGTGGCATGTAAATCATGTTGTTCATGACATGCAGGTCATTATTTACATTACCACCTGTCATTTACGTTCGTCATACACTCACGTCACTCAATCACAAATTTGGTGTATATCAAGCTAACGAAACGGCCGCGAGCGCGCCATGAGCGTGGAATGCAAGTCATGTCGCTCATGACTTGTCATGATTTCCATATTACCAAAAGTCATTTATGTTCGTCATACAGTCATCTCACTCAATACCAAATTTGGTGTATCTCAAGCTAACGAAACGGCCGCGAGCGCACCATGAGCGTGGCATGCAAGTCATGTCGCACATGACAAGTCATGATTTCCATATTACCACTTGTCATTTATGTTCGTCATACAGTCATGTCACTGAATACCAAATTTGGTGTATATCAAGCCAACGAAACGGCCGCGAGCGCGCCATGAGCGTGGAATGCAAGTCATGTCGCTCATGACATGTCATGATTTCCATATTACCACAAGTCATTTATGTTCGTCATACAGTCATCTCACTCAATACCAAATTTGGTGTATCTCAAGCTAACGAAACGGCCGCGAGCGCACCATGAGCGTGGCATGCAAGTCATGTCGCACATGACAAGTCGTGATTTCCATATTACCACTTGTCATTTATGTTCGTCATAGTCATGTCACTGAATACCAAATTTGGTGTATCTCAAGCAAACGAAACGGCCGCGAGCACGCCATGACCGTGGCATGCAAGTCGTGTCGCACATGACAAGTCATGATTTCCATATTACCACAAGTCATTTATGTTCGTCATACAGTCATCTCACTCAATATCAAATTTGGTGCATCTCAAGCTAACGAAACGGCCGCCAGCACGCCATGAGCGTGGCATGCAAGTCATGTAACACATGACAAGTCATGATTTCCATATTACCACTTGTCATTTATGTTCGTCACACAGTCACGTCACTCAATACCAAATTTGGTGTATATCAAGCTAACGAAACGGCCGCGAGCGCGCCATGAGCGTGGAATGCAAGTCATGTCGCTCTTGACATGTCATGATTTCCATATTACCACAAGTCATTTATGTTCGTCATACAGTCATCTCACTCAATACCAAATTTGGTGTATCTCAAGCTAACGAAACGGCCGCGAGCGCACCATGAGCGTGGCATGCAAGTCATGTCGCACATGACAAGTCATGATTTCCATATTACCACTTGTCATTTATGTTCGTCATAGTCATGTCACTGAATACCAAATTTGGTGTATCTCAAGCAAACGAAACGGCCGCGAGCACGCCATGACCGTGGCATGCAAGTCGTGTCGCACATGACAAGTCATGATTTCCATATTACCACAAGTCATTTATGTTCGTCATACAGTCATGTCACTCAATACCAAATTTGGTGTATCTCAAGCTAACGAAGCGGCCGCGAGCGCACCATGAGCGTGGCATGCAAGTCATGTCGCACATGACAAGTCATGATTTCCATATTACACCACGTGTCAATTATGTTCGTCATACAGTCATGTCACTCAATACCGAATTTGGTGTATATCAAGCTAACGAAGCGGCCGCGAGCGCGCCATGAGCGTGGCATGCAAGTCATGATTTCCATAATACCACTGGTAATTTATGTTCGTCATACAGTCATGTCACTGAATACCAAATTTGGTGTATCTCAAGCAAACGAGATGGCCGCGAGCGCGCCATGAGCGTGGCATGCAAGTCATGTCGCACATGACAAGTCATGATTTCCGTATTAGCGCTTGTCATTATGTTCACCATGAGTCACGCCACTCAATACCAAGTATGGTGTATATCAAGCCAACGAAACGAGCGTGGCATGTAAATCATGTTGTTCATGACATGCAGGTCATTATTTACATTACCACCTGTCATTTACGTTCGTCATACACTCACGTCACTCAATCACAAATTTGGTGTATATCAAGCTAACGAAACGGCCGCGAGCGCGCCATGAGCGTGGAATGCAAGTCATGTCGCTCATGACTTGTCATGATTTCCATATTACCAAAAAGTCATTTATGTTCGTCATACAGTCATCTCACTCAATACCAAATTTGGTGTATCTCAAGCTAACGAAACGGCCGCGAGCGCACCATGAGCGTGGCATGCAAGTCATGTCGCACATGACAAGTCATGATTTCCATATTACCACTTGTCATTTATGTTCGTCATACAGTCATGTCACTGAATACCAAATTTGGTGTATATCAAGCCAACGAAACGGCCGCGAGCGCGCCATGAGCGTGGAATGCAAGTCATGTCGCTCATGACATGTCATGATTTCCATATTACCACAAGTCATTTATGTTCGTCATACAGTCATCTCACTCAATACCAAATTTGGTGTATCTCAAGCTAACGAAACGGCCGCGAGCGCACCATGAGCGTGGCATGCAAGTCATGTCGCACATGACAAGTCGTGATTTCCATATTACCACTTGTCATTTATGTTCGTCATAGTCATGTCACTGAATACCAAATTTGGTGTATCTCAAGCAAACGAAACGGCCGCGAGCACGCCATGACCGTGGCATGCAAGTCGTGTCGCACATGACAAGTCATGATTTCCATATTACCACAAGTCATTTATGTTCGTCATACAGTCATGTCACTCAATACCAAATTTGGTGTATCTCAAGCTAACGAAGCGGCCGCGAGCGCACCATGAGCGTGGCATGCAAGTAATGTCGCACATGACAAGTCATGATTTCCATATTACCACTTGTCATTTATGTTCGTCATACAGTCATGTCACTGAATACCAAATTTGGTGTATATCAAGCTAACCAAACGGCAGCGAGCGCGCCATGAGCGTGGAATGCAAGTCACGTCGCTCATGACATGTCATGATTTCCATATTACCATTGTCAATTATGTTCGTCATACAGTCATGTCACTCAATACCAAATTTGGTGTATATCAAGCTAACGAAGCGGCCGCGAGCGCGCCATGAGCGTGGCATGCAAGTCATGTCGCACATGACAAGTCATGATTTCCATAATACCACTGGTAATTTATGTTCGTCAGACAGTCATGTCACTCAATACCAAATTTGGTGTATATCAAGCAAACGAGATGGCCGCGAGCGCGCCATGAGCGTGGCATGCAAGTCATGTCGCACATGACAAGTCATGATTTCCGTATTAGCGCTTGTCATTATGTTCACCATGAGTCACGCCACTCAATACCAAGTATGGTGTATATCAAGCCAACGAAACGAGCGTGGCATGTAAATCATGTTGTTCATGACATGCAGGTCATTATTTACATTACCACCTGTCATTTACGTTCGTCATACACTCACGTCACTCAATCACAAATTTGGTGTATATCAAGCTAACGAAACGGCCGCGAGCGCGCCATGAGCGTGGAATGCAAGTCATGTCGCTCATGACATGTCATGATTTCCATATTACCACTAGTCATTTATGTTCGTCATACAGTCATGTCACTCAATATCAAATTTGGTGCATCTCAAGCTAACGAAACGGCCGCCAGCACGCCATGAGCGTGGCATGCAAGTCATGTAACACATGACAAGTCATGATTTCCATATTACCACTTGTCATTTATGTTCGTCACACAGTCACGTCACTCAATACCAAATTTGGTGTATATCAAGCTAACGAAACGGCCGCGAGCGCGCCATGAGCGTGGAATGCAAGTCATGTCGCTCTTGACATGTCATGATTTCCATATTACCACAAGTCATTTATGTTCGTCATACAGTCATCTCACTCAATACCAAATTTGGTGTATCTCAAGCTAACGAAACGGCCGCGAGCGCACCATGAGCGTGGCATGCAAGTCATGTCGCACATGACAAGTCATGATTTCCATATTACCACTTGTCATTTATGTTCGTCATAGTCATGTCACTGAATACCAAATTTGGTGTATCTCAAGCAAACGAAACGGCCGCGAGCACGCCATGACCGTGGCATGCAAGTCGTGTCGCACATGACAAGTCATGATTTCCATATTACCACAAGTCATTTATGTTCGTCATACAGTCATGTCACTCAATACCAAATTTGGTGTATCTCAAGCTAACGAAGCGGCCGCGAGCGCACCATGAGCGTGGCATGCAAGTCATGTCGCACATGACAAGTCATGATTTCCATATTACACCACGTGTCAATTATGTTCGTCATACAGTCATGTCACTCAATACCGAATTTGGTGTATATCAAGCTAACGAAGCGGCCGCGAGCGCGCCATGAGCGTGGCATGCAAGTCATGATTTCCATAATACCACTGGTAATTTATGTTCGTCATACAGTCATGTCACTGAATACCAAATTTGGTGTATCTCAAGCAAACGAGATGGCCGCGAGCGCGCCATGAGCGTGGCATGCAAGTCATGTCGCACATGACAAGTCATGATTTCCGTATTAGCGCTTGTCATTATGTTCACCATGAGTCACGCCACTCAATACCAAGTATGGTGTATATCAAGCCAACGAAACGAGCGTGGCATGTAAATCATGTTGTTCATGACATGCAGGTCATTATTTACATTACCACCTGTCATTTACGTTCGTCATACACTCACGTCACTCAATCACAAATTTGGTGTATATCAAGCTAACGAAACGGCCGCGAGCGCGCCATGAGCGTGGAATGCAAGTCATGTCGCTCATGACTTGTCATGATTTCCATATTACCAAAAGTCATTTATGTTCGTCATACAGTCATCTCACTCAATACCAAATTTGGTGTATCTCAAGCTAACGAAACGGCCGCGAGCGCACCATGAGCGTGGCATGCAAGTCATGTCGCACATGACAAGTCATGATTTCCATATTACCACTTGTCATTTATGTTCGTCATACAGTCATGTCACTGAATACCAAATTTGGTGTATATCAAGCCAACGAAACGGCCGCGAGCGCGCCATGAGCGTGGAATGCAAGTCATGTCGCTCATGACATGTCATGATTTCCATATTACCACAAGTCATTTATGTTCGTCATACAGTCATCTCACTCAATACCAAATTTGGTGTATCTCAAGCTAACGAAACGGCCGCGAGCGCACCATGAGCGTGGCATGCAAGTCATGTCGCACATGACAAGTCGTGATTTCCATATTACCACTTGTCATTTATGTTCGTCATAGTCATGTCACTGAATACCAAATTTGGTGTATCTCAAGCAAACGAAACGGCCGCGAGCACGCCATGACCGTGGCATGCAAGTCGTGTCGCACATGACAAGTCATGATTTCCATATTACCACAAGTCATTTATGTTCGTCATACAGTCATCTCACTCAATATCAAATTTGGTGCATCTCAAGCTAACGAAACGGCCGCCAGCACGCCATGAGCGTGGCATGCAAGTCATGTAACACATGACAAGTCATGATTTCCATATTACCACTTGTCATTTATGTTCGTCACACAGTCACGTCACTCAATACCAAATTTGGTGTATATCAAGCTAACGAAACGGCCGCGAGCGCGCCATGAGCGTGGAATGCAAGTCATGTCGCTCTTGACATGTCATGATTTCCATATTACCACAAGTCATTTATGTTCGTCATACAGTCATCTCACTCAATACCAAATTTGGTGTATCTCAAGCTAACGAAACGGCCGCGAGCGCACCATGAGCGTGGCATGCAAGTCATGTCGCACATGACAAGTCATGATTTCCATATTACCACTTGTCATTTATGTTCGTCATAGTCATGTCACTGAATACCAAATTTGGTGTATCTCAAGCAAACGAAACGGCCGCGAGCACGCCATGACCGTGGCATGCAAGTCGTGTCGCACATGACAAGTCATGATTTCCATATTACCACAAGTCATTTATGTTCGTCATACAGTCATGTCACTCAATACCAAATTTGGTGTATCTCAAGCTAACGAAGCGGCCGCGAGCGCACCATGAGCGTGGCATGCAAGTCATGTCGCACATGACAAGTCATGATTTCCATATTACACCACGTGTCAATTATGTTCGTCATACAGTCATGTCACTCAATACCGAATTTGGTGTATATCAAGCTAACGAAGCGGCCGCGAGCGCGCCATGAGCGTGGCATGCAAGTCATGATTTCCATAATACCACTGGTAATTTATGTTCGTCATACAGTCATGTCACTGAATACCAAATTTGGTGTATCTCAAGCAAACGAGATGGCCGCGAGCGCGCCATGAGCGTGGCATGCAAGTCATGTCGCACATGACAAGTCATGATTTCCGTATTAGCGCTTGTCATTATGTTCACCATGAGTCACGCCACTCAATACCAAGTATGGTGTATATCAAGCCAACGAAACGAGCGTGGCATGTAAATCATGTTGTTCATGACATGCAGGTCATTATTTACATTACCACCTGTCATTTACGTTCGTCATACACTCACGTCACTCAATCACAAATTTGGTGTATATCAAGCTAACGAAACGGCCGCGAGCGCGCCATGAGCGTGGAATGCAAGTCATGTCGCTCATGACTTGTCATGATTTCCATATTACCAAAAGTCATTTATGTTCGTCATACAGTCATCTCACTCAATACCAAATTTGGTGTATCTCAAGCTAACGAAACGGCCGCGAGCGCACCATGAGCGTGGCATGCAAGTCATGTCGCACATGACAAGTCATGATTTCCATATTACCACTTGTCATTTATGTTCGTCATACAGTCATGTCACTGAATACCAAATTTGGTGTATATCAAGCCAACGAAACGGCCGCGAGCGCGCCATGAGCGTGGAATGCAAGTCATGTCGCTCATGACATGTCATGATTTCCATATTACCACAAGTCATTTATGTTCGTCATACAGTCATCTCACTCAATACCAAATTTGGTGTATCTCAAGCTAACGAAACGGCCGCGAGCGCACCATGAGCGTGGCATGCAAGTCATGTCGCACATGACAAGTCGTGATTTCCATATTACCACTTGTCATTTATGTTCGTCATAGTCATGTCACTGAATACCAAATTTGGTGTATCTCAAGCAAACGAAACGGCCGCGAGCACGCCATGACCGTGGCATGCAAGTCGTGTCGCACATGACAAGTCATGATTTCCATATTACCACAAGTCATTTATGTTCGTCATACAGTCATGTCACTCAATACCAAATTTGGTGTATCTCAAGCTAACGAAGCGGCCGCGAGCGCACCATGAGCGTGGCATGCAAGTAATGTCGCACATGACAAGTCATGATTTCCATATTACCACTTGTCATTTATGTTCGTCATACAGTCATGTCACTGAATACCAAATTTGGTGTATATCAAGCTAACCAAACGGCAGCGAGCGCGCCATGAGCGTGGAATGCAAGTCACGTCGCTCATGACATGTCATGATTTCCATATTACCATTGTCAATTATGTTCGTCATACAGTCATGTCACTCAATACCAAATTTGGTGTATATCAAGCTAACGAAGCGGCCGCGAGCGCGCCATGAGCGTGGCATGCAAGTCATGTCGCACATGACAAGTCATGATTTCCATAATACCACTGGTAATTTATGTTCGTCAGACAGTCATGTCACTCAATACCAAATTTGGTGTATATCAAGCAAACGAGATGGCCGCGAGCGCGCCATGAGCGTGGCATGCAAGTCATGTCGCACATGACAAGTCATGATTTCCGTATTACCGCTTGTCATTTATGTTCGCCATACAGTCACGCCACTCAATACCAAGTTTGGTGTATATCAAGCCAACGAAACGAGCGTGGCATGTAAATCATGTTGTTCATGACATGCTGGTCATTATTTACATTACCACCTGTCATTTATGTTCGTCATACAGTCACGTCACTCAATCACAAATTTGGTGTATATCAAGCCGACAAAACGGCCGCGAGCGCGCCATGAGCGTGGCATGTAAATCATACTTTTCATGACAAGTTAGTCATGATTTTCATGATATGACCAGCCATTTATGTTCGTCATACAGTCATGTTATGCCATACCAAATTTGGTATAAATCCCATTAATGATACGGCCAGGAGAGCACAAAGTCGTAGGCGGCTAGATAGATAGATAGAAAGATAGATAGATAGATAGATAGATAGATAGATAGATAGATAGATAGATACGCTCAAAGTCGCCGAAGTTCGCTAAGAAATGCTTCGCATTTAAAAGAAAAGACATGCCGTTTGTCTGGAATTGTTAAAGGGCCCCTAAACCAACCACAGGTCGAAATTTAGTTGTGCCGTAGCAGTTGTGCACGAGTCAACAGTGAGCGCGTTCGTCGGCTCGTCTGGCCACCTCTCCGAATGCCTTTCCGCAGCGTCCGATGTGAAAACGCAAGCAGTGCGCGCATCTGCTAGCAGAAGAGCACGCGAGCGTCTGTTGGTGGTTGATGAGCCTTTTAACCCGGCGTTTTGTGTTTGTGCCACGAAATTTTACCCACTCACGAGAGGTATACGGCTTCGCTGTTTAAAAAAAATTACAAAGGTAATCAAATCGGTAACTAGAACAGAAAGGACAAAACTAGTAAAGAATGGCGTCGGATGAGCACTCGTCTTGTTGCTTGGGCAATCTTTTCGTCCTTTAATATCAATCGTTCTTTCTGGTTTTGTAACATAGTTTGTCAAGTTGACTAAAAGAGTGCCAGCCTAAGCCTTTACATGTTAATGAGTCACGAAAATGGCTGTATAAAGAAAGCTCGAGAAAATACCGAAAAAAAAGGGGGGGGAAAAAAACTCTGCAAGGCACCGATTGATCGCACATAACCTTACCACTACAAAATCGCACAGAAGTCGCGAGTCATTAAAAAGGTCAGCTTACGTTCGCAGTACACGCAACGCTTCAGCGACCACCAAAAATTTACAAGCCAGCACGATGCTCTTGCAAATGAACGAAATATGAAAGCAAAGCACCTAGATCGGCAGGCAGGCAAACAGGCAGCTGTAAATAACCTCAACAGCCGGTCGGAGGGGGCGCACTCGCGTGGCACTAGTCAACACTCTCTCAGACTGCATAGTTGCAGCATGGATAGATATGTAGATATGCCCTTCAGCCTAACGGTGGGGCAGGGGACGGAAGAATCGATTAGCGGCACGCACCGCTATGGCTACGGAGCGTGCTTCGCACCTGGTTGCCATCGCTTAAAGGAAGGGCGGAGGGGAGGGGGAGGGAGTTGAGAAGGAATGGAAGCCATCCGGATCCGAGACAAGCCAAAATCAGTAGCAGGAATGCGAAGCAGCGGCAAGGAGAGAGGGTGAAAGAAAAAGTTGAAAGAAACTTAAATGAAAAATGAAAGACGCAGGAAATGCCAGACAGAATAATGGAAACGAGACAAGAAGCAATACGCAGAGCATCGTCTGGAGCAGAATTTGCCCAACTGGAGGAACAATGGTACGAGAACAAAAAAGTTTAGCATTGTGGAAAAAAGGGTAAGCATGTTTTTTTTTTATGTAGATGACAGAATAAAGCTTGTGACGCTGTAGAGACTGCAGCTAGACGGACGCATCAGCAAGAGATTTGGCGGCCAGTGAACCGCGACAACTGAGTAAATAAATGTCAGCAAAAAGAAATAAGAGACTTGGTCCTGACAGGGAGTTAACAAGAGGGTGCCTTGCGCGTGACGCAAATGGAACCACGCTGTGCAGTAGCTCCAGCTCGCCATGGCTTAGAACAAGTTGAAGAAAAAAGAAAACAGTGAGATAAAGGGGGGGGGGGGGGGTGTTAAGGGGATCGGCCCGAGCAGCTTCCGTAATCAGAGCTTTCCGTCTTCTCCGCCAGGGGCGTTCCGGTATACGGCGGACCGGTTCACCCCCCCCCCCCCCCTACAATATCACAACGTTGAGTTCGACAGCTCTGAGCCGTAACGCAAGCCTATATTCTTCTCGGCTGAAATAATCGCCCAGCAAACACAAAAGGGTAGGGCACGTGCGAGAACCTCCCCCCTCCCCCCCCCCCCACTTTTTTTTGTATGTTGTATCGTAGAGTGGGGAACAGCATCGGATCGCGGACAACCTAGGGCGGCGGAAATCAATAAGTGCGTGCCACCGGGGACAGCGAAAGCGGATAAAGAGCTAAAAAGACCGGAAACAGCTGGAGGCGCGGTGGGGGGCTCTAACCCCGCTTCGAGTCCTCCGGAGACCTGCTGAAACGGGAGCCTTTTAATTTTTGTGCGGACAGATCCTTCATCTATAGTCAGCACTATCTAACCGGTTTATAAGACTGCAACGGACACCAATGGATTCTGGCGGAGGCCTGATGCTTCCTTGCCAGTGCCGTAAGACCTTGACGGTAAGCTGATTTAAGAGATGTCCTTAAGACATGGCAGACGACCATGGCGGAAAGATCTAGCCTTAGCCGTGGTAGCCATCAAAATCAATGAATACTGCAAACACTATCTAATCTGGCGGAGGAGGATGTTTCATTACGAGTACCGTTCAGACCTCGAAACTATGCTGATTTATGAAAAGTCCTTAAGACATAGCAGACGACGATGTCGAAAGACATAGCCCTCGCCGTGGCAGTCATCAGGAGCAATGACAAAAAGTAAGGAATAAGAGCAGAAGACGTCGACCTCGAGCGACAACCCCGGGTCGGGGAAGGGGGGAACCTCGACTAGACGTCGACGCAACAACCTAAAGAGTATGACGGCAAAGGCGGAGCGGACCACACCGCAGACGCCTGTCTGCCCGCCGAGGCATTCTGTCCGCTAGGCCTAGCCGGGTCGCAAAAAATAAAGACTAATAAAAGAACTCGTTCCGTAGGAAAGCAGCGACGCGCGCGCGACACAAAAGACGGGCACGCGCGCGGCGTGTGCCCGGTGCACTTATTGTTGGAACAGGAGTGAGGGTGGTCGGGGAGGGCTTGAAGGTTATGGCGACCGAGGGTGGGGGGCAACAGGGATGGGGGGAAAGGCAACAGCCGGTATAAGAACTCCGATGCATCCAGGTGTTCCGTCCAGCACGTCACGCTATTGTCCCCCGCATAGCAGCGCAGGAGCGGGGTCGTAGCTTCGGGATATAGCGTTTGTGTGCACGTACACGCTAGACGCCCGAGGTTATGGCTCGTACGATGGCACACGCCGCTTGAAGCAGACGCGTGGCAAAAGCGCTAGAGAGATGAATCGACGTACACAGATATAAAGCAGGGGGAAAAAAAGGAAGATCACCATTCTACGAGGCGATCTTTCTCTATCTCTTTTTTTTACAAGCCAAAGAAGCTCGTGGCCACCCGCAGCTCCCGGGGAAACCGAATGACGCATGCGCGCGCCATCAAGACCGCCGGAAGAGGGATGGCCTCCCATCCGTACAGAGTGAAAGCTTACACGTATCCCCCGCTCCCTCACAAGAAGCGAGCGCTACAACTACTTCCTCTGCTTAGACGGGAACGCGGTGGATACGTTTACTCAAGCGTGTAGCCATACACAAGGCTCGAGCCAAGCCGCTGCCCGCAAGACACCAAAAGTCAAACCACGAACAACCAAGGGTAGGACCTTACGGAGTGTGATGAAGCACCGACGAGGCCTAGCTCCTAGAGCAGACGATATAAAAAAATGAAGAGGGAAAGGGAAGTGGTTGCGCAGGCGTCGTCTGCAAGCAAGCTCGCGTAGCAGACGACGCCGCACTCGATGACGCCAGATGGAACGGTTATTCAAACAATCTCCTCGCCTTCTTTTCTACGAGAAAGAGAGAAAGGTCCCGTTTTTTTTGACCGTCGTAAAACTTAAAGCACCCAAGGTGGGGTGAATAGCCCGCTACAGATGTGCGGAGATTTTTCCTATTAAAGGTATAATACGACGTTCCTTCGGGGGTCCTTTAAAGAGGCCGCCCTTCTGCATAAAGACAGCGCATGCGCAGAAACCAGTTTCGAGGGGCAGGTGATAAGGCCACGCGAAGCTCACTAAAAGGAAGAGTGCGGGCATTGTCCGATGTCGTCTGCTCCATACATAAGCACACAATGACCAAGCGCGTGCCAGACGTCGAAGCCTGTTAAGATCCTTCCGTATCGAAGCGGTTCAGACACGTGGTCTTGCGCATGCGCTTTGTCGTTGTTATATATACAGCCAGACCACGAAGGCAGGACTTCCTGCACCCCCGTCCTCTATAAGCCTAGATCCCTTTTGCGCTTATATTTCTATGACGTGGAAATTAGCATGAAGCACCTGGTCGCGCCTGAGGAACCGCTGGTCCGGACCACTTGATACGTCAAAGGCTACAGCTTTCAGTTTCGGAAGACAATGTTCTTCCTGGGCTTCTTTCCCCCCGCTTTTGTAACGATGTATGTCCATGATTGTCACAGATGCATTTGACTGAATTTAACCACCATGTTTGTTAGCATAATCGCAGCATTGATGTTTGTAGCACTGGCTAACTCTTGCCTAGTGTTGGCAAACTGTTATCGAGCTATTAACTACCCACTGTTTAAAGGCAGCGCCGTCTCAGTCAATCCTAGTCCGCTAATTGAGTTGTCTGCCATCTTTCATCGCGACAACAGTTGACAGTTCGAATACACCAGTTTCTTATCAACCAGACGGCGTCTTTCAGTGTGCCAGCACGGATTCAGAAGTTATTGGCACCTAGTCCAATCGGAAGGCGACCATGCCCCTACCGGGGATTCCGAAAGGTTTCCATGAACCAAACTATCTCCTCAATGGCCTGGTAACAACGGTGGGACGGATATTTCCCGAGAGCCACCGCGCGGAATGGCCTCGGGCGGTTTCAAGAGGGGGCTGGCTTGCCAACGCCAGCAGCGTGACGTCATGCTGCCCGCTAGTTTTTACGCACAAGAGCATAATTTAGCGAAACCGCCCTCACCTTGTTAATGGTACCGCGCGTAGCGTACTCACTATAGCATGCAACTGGCGTCCTACCGTATTATCGCATAGTACCCATAACGGTTAGCACCGGCTTACGATGACTATTGCTGGGTAAAAATCTCTTAATCGATGGTAATGACTGGTTGTCATTACCATATGTTGGCCAATCGATGGTAATGTTTGCTTACATTTAGGAAATGTTGGCTAATCGATGGCAATGTTTGCTTACAATTAGCAAATGTGGGCCAATCGATGGTAATGATTGCTCACAATTACCAAATGTTGGCCAATCAATGGTAATATTTGCTTACATTTAGAAAATGTTGGCCAATCGATGGCAATGTTTGCTTACATTTAGCAAATGTTGGCCAATTGGTGGTTATGTTTGCTTACAATTAGCAAATGTTGGCCCGTGCAATAATATGATAGCTAAATGACGACTCGTATGGGTTTAACATCGTACGTGCTTGCAAATGAAGGCTACCATGGTAATAGCAAGAACACCGCCATCATACAATTTCAATGTAATGAAGATCTTGCACTTACATAGACAACAAGCTGTGTTGAGTAAACACTTTTTTTCTTTTCCTTCCTTCATGAGACGCTCCGACTAGCTTAAGCACATATAGCGCAATATGAACATCACTAGGTCAGTCAGTCGCTCACCAGGTGGCGCACAGTGCGATGAAGGTGTTCGCGTGCCTCCGCACGGTGTCGCCGCAGTCGGCGAGTCCCAACATGGTGACCAGGTGATCCACGAAGTCGTTGGCCACCACAGAGGCCACGTCCCATTTCAGACGGTCGAGCACTTGCAACTCGCAGGCCTGCGTACATACAAAGAAAAAAAAACTGTGATGTCGCTGTTGTGCCCATGTGTTCACTGGCGTTTATGTTTGGAACCATACTGGCGAGTTGCTGAAGGATCCAGGTGCTTTGCATGCATTTATTTGTTTGATTTGCGTATATACGTGGGAAATAAGTTCAAATATATCTTACTACTCTAGAGCTCTCGAACTCAAGGTGATCATGAGGCTAAGTCCACTCTACGTTGTGCTCATTGTCTGAATCAAATGAACGCAACGAAGCATCAACCAGGTCAGGAGACACCATAAGCCTAATAGCTAGGCACATAGGCATAGACGAATCATATTAACGATAGCGATATTTTAATGTTCCAGCAGTTTCTATGCTATTTCCTTGAAGGTCAAAGCCCTTCTCTAAACCACAGGAAAAAGAAAGTGTCAGAGTCAAAGAAGCCTGGATAATTTACGATTGACACTTGTCTCTACGACGCAGTTTCGGTTTCAGGAACCCAGGTGGCGCATGAGTCATGATAAAAAAAACACTGAATATAACAGATTCTGAAAAAAAAAAGAGCTAAAGCGCGCCGTTCCCCTTTACATTAGATCAGTGAGGTCGTTATACTGTTGCGTGACGTCAGAGAAAAAAAAAACATCCGCACGTCATGACAATGTCAATGAGGCCGAGGCTTCATTCAGAGACCAAAGTTCCAATAAAATAAAGAGTGCATAAACGTTCCCCGAAGATCGACCCATACACGAAGTTTAAAGTTTCACGGAAGCCCGTCTGGTCGGGATGATACATGGTGAAGGTAAAAACCTCGAGACACTTCGCCGACCACAGTGATTTTTTTTAGCGTCTCTTAAAGGAGTACTGACACGATTTTGAGACACCCCAAAACGGACATCTTTCGTTTCCATGGTGTGCACTGTCATCGCTCTCCACACACCGGAGCCAGACAACGCGTACAAAATATTTTACTTTGACTTTAAAGTTTGTCGCCCAGCATCTGCAAGCCAGCCCCACCGCAATCGACATTATCACAAGTCAACACAGTTCACTGGGTTTGTGAAATTTGCGTCCTGCATGCAGCCTAAATCGCAGAAACCACTGTCAGTCTCTGGACGACAATGTACTCATTGTTGTTTACGTGAACCACGTGCGACTGACAGCAAACAGGCAGCTGTTGCTAGTATGTCGCGAGTTGCAGTCTTCCCGTGACGTCAGACCTCTGACACGTCACTGCGAAGCCACCCTCTCGAAACCGAAATTGCTGTTTTAAGGTAGCGGCTTTAAAAATATATTCAAAACATTCCCAAACACCACGACACCCTTTTTAGGGTTCTCGACACCCACGTTTTTATTTAGAGCAACAACCCGAAAATGCTTCACTTTGGTCGGCGCAGTGCCTCGGGTTTTTTTTCCTTCACCAGACCCATACACACAGGAAGGTCCCTGTCTTCCTGTGTGCAGTTACCTTCGTGTCCTTACATTCCTGTGTCCCCACCTCTCGAGCTTCAGCGCTGAACTTACCACAATGGCTCATCCTTAGAGCAGCGGATCCAGAGGGAGGGCGGTGGGGGCGATCCACCCCCCCACCCCCAAAGCCTTTGTCAGCCCCCCCCTCCTCCCCTCCCTTCAGTGCTTGTCCGCCTCCTATCACCGATTATAGGACATATGAGTGGGCCTACATTGAGCACAAATTAACAGCATTTATGCTGTGATGGGGTTCTTGTGGTGATAGTAACTGCTAAAAACAAAAAATCAGGACCCCCCCCCCCCCCTAAATTGAGTGACTTGATCCGCCCCTGCATCCTTATCACAGAGATGATCAGAATAAGGTGAAGTTAAGGCGAAACTAAGATGCAGGATGAGCATCATCCTGCTCATCACAATGATCAGGATTAGTTGAGGATAAGGTTCTCGATCAAGATCATCCTGACCATATTCAGGTGGTGACACGAAAGTAAGGACATAGAGAAAGGATGTTACCTTCCTGAACGTCCTTAGCTTCGTGTTCTTACATTCCTGGGTCATTGTGTCTCAGCCTTTGCGCTGCATATACAATGACTCATCCTGACCATAGAGATGATCCGCCACGGTGGTCTAGTGGTTATGGTTCTCGACTGATGATCCGCAGGTCGCGGGATGGAATCCCGGCCACTGCGGCCGCATTTTCCATAAAGGCGAAAATGCTCGAGGCCCATGTACTTAAATTTACGTTAAAGAACCCCAGGTGGTCGAAATTTCCGGAGCCTTCCCTACGGCGTCTCTCATAATCATATCGTGGTTTTGGGACGTTAAACCCCATCAATTATTATTATTATGACAACAACAATTATTATGACAACAGAGATGCTCAGTAATCAGCATAAGGGAAAGAAAATGTGAAAATAAGGTTCAGGATGATCATCATCCTAGTCATCGAGATGACCAGGATGAGCTTAGGATAAGGTTCAGGATGAGGATCATCCTAGTCATCGAGATGACCAGGATGAGCTCAGGATAAGGTTCAGGATGAGGATCATCCTAGTCATCGAGATTACCAGTATGAGCTCAGGATAAGGTTCAGGATGAGGATCATCCTAGTCATCGAGATGACCAGTATGAGCTCAGGATAAGGTTCAGGATGAGGATCATCCTAGTCATCGAGATGACCAGGATGAGCTCAGGTTAAGGTTCAGGATGAGGATCATCCTAGTCATCGAGATGACCAGGATGAGCTCAGGATAAGGTTCAGGATGAGGATCATCCTAGTCATCGAGATGACCAGGATGAGCTCAGGATAAGGTTCAGGATGAGGATCATCCTAGTCATCTCGATGACCAGGATGAGCTCAGGATAAGGTTCAGGATCATCCTGACCATCTTGAGACGCAAGAAGTCCCCGAAGAGATTTCCTTCACAGAGAGTCGCGAAACGTGGAAGGGTCAAGCTTTGAAAAATTAAAAAGGGCAGGCTGTGCTCACGACGACACGATTCACAGCGAGCGCGTGCCCTTTCTGCACTCGCGCTGCTTTTCTGAGCGAAAGGAACAAAGCGACATCATTGAAGAAGGCGACGCCCTGGCGCCAACGGCTGACACCTCGGGCGACGAACGCGCGGATAGCGACTCCAATGGAATGCCTCTTGGCGCCAGCGATTCACGACAAGGCAGGCATTTGAACACCCATCGCCGATATAATATACATGCGCGTGCGGCCACGTGCACATATGTATGTAAATGTATAATTAAAAGCGTGCGAAGCTGCCGATAGGTAACGCAAGTCAAGGAAAACATGCGAGGAGATTAATTTACGCCATCATTCAAATGTACGTAACACAATGTTCAAGTGTGACTCTAGCGGACAAAAACACACCTTGTCGAAGCCTTAGTAAAGTGAAGCTTTGTGCTAGTTGGTTTTGCATTATGAAGTAGTAACAGCGCAATATTCACACAGGGACAAACAAAAGAAGCAACACAGACAAGCGCTGTCTATGTTGCTTCTTTTGTATGTCCCTGTGTGAATACTGCGCAGTAACTACTTCATTGTGGAAGCCACCCGCCGCGGCGGTCTGGTGGTGATGGTGCTAGACTGGTGACACGAAGGTCGCGTGATCGAATCCCAACCGCGGTGGCCGCATTCCAGTAGAGCCCAAATGCACGCGTACTTAGATTTATGTGCATGCTAAAGAATTACAGGTAGTCAAAATTTTTGGAGCCCTCGTAATCGTATCGTAGTATTGGGACATCGAGCCCCCCAACAATTACTATTATTATTAGCCTTATGGAAGCCGTACCCACAACCTTGACCACATGATGTGTGAGATACATCTAGAGTTGATGAAGTCGAGTGTGATGGCTAGGCGGTGCATTTTGCAAGGGCTGAGCCTTAGGTTTTAGGGATAACGATGGAAAGCAGAACACGCTCGCGATAGAAATATGTAAGAGACAGTTCGAGAATTGACGGCAGAAAACTAGAGAGAAAAGATACAAATGAATAGTGGAAAAAAGGACATTCTGCCGTAAGGGGCGGAGAGCTGGGCTGTGAACTTACGCTTGTTTTTTTTTTCTATAGTAACATAGATTTAATCGAAGTTGAGAAGGCATCAGGCCAACTTAAAAAAAAAATCTTTTTTTTCTTTGGTCGACCCTAGTGGCACACGCCACCGCCCCGTTATATAAAGGGGACGCTCATATAGCATCCATCCATCCATCGACAGTATAAGAACTTTCTTACTCAACTCAGTTTATGTTGTATATGTATGAACTCCGCGTGGAATGCTGTGTATGCCAACTGAGCGGCAGTGGTTGACTGATGTGAATGAGGACTCATAACGGTGGCTTAACGACTAAGGTGACTCGCTGCTAAGCGCGAGGCCGCGGGTTGGAATCCCGACTGCGGCGGCCGCATTTCGACGAAAGCAAAATGCATAAAACGCCCCGTGCACTTACGGCAGGCTACGATTCCAGCAGAATAAACTCCACACACAAGACCGCGGTGTGTTTGTCCGCCCCCTCTGTCAGAGAGGCGTTCGAGATGGTTGTTGTTCAAAGCGCAAGTACTCTCACTGTGCTAATACCTCAGGTGGACGAGATTTCCGGAAGCCCTCCACTACGGCGTTTCTCATAACCATACGGTGGTTTTGGGACGTTAAACCCCAGCAGTTACTATTATTACTCACTCTGCTAATGCAGATATTTGGCATTTCAGAAGTCCAAATTCCGTCTCTTCTTACTAAAAGATCATTGTAGCAGAGTACTGATGATAAATGTCTGATAAAATTTGGCAGGACTTTCAAGTGTTCCATGTAAAAGTAGCGACGCAAACGTGTTACTGCATGGGAAAATTCCACTATCTACACGCACCAGTATATGACGTCATGAAAATAAGCGAACGTGATTTTGTTGGAGCATCAACGCTCAACGCAACTTTTTTTTTTGTTTCTTATTGGGACCGCGATTGCTGAAGGTGGATATTCACTTCAACGTTGTAGATGACTACGGTAGATTGGAGTCGAAGCCAAATAATCCCAGGAGGTCAAAATTTAACCCGAAATCCCCCGCTACAGCGGGTGTCACAATCATATCGTAGTTCTGTCGCTATCGTTATTTAAATTTCAACGGAAGCGTTCCCCTCAGCCTTTCGTCAGTGCAACGCACGAATCGAGTTCAGTGGCATACAACTCGAGGCGTGGACATTTTGTTTTTTTTTTTTGTTTTTTATGCATTGACGTGCCGTACTGACGTTCAAGGAGTTCACGGCCATCAGAATGACGCCGGCTATAGTATATAATAAACCACATTTAGGAAAGCGCGGAAAGATATTAGCTATATTAACTGCTTCGGTAACAGAATATCGTTACAAGACAGGACCTTTGAAGAAAAAGTTATGTCAAATGCAAGCTGGACATGTAGTTAAACTCGAACTACAGCACATTGAATATGATATACAAGTTGCCTGAACACAAAATGTCACACGGTTGGTTATGCATTCGACTAAGACGACATGAAGGCGAAATCAATCTTCTTGTTTTTGTTCTCAGTCGATGGCACTGATCCCCCAGAAAGCTTTCTGCACTTCAGGTGCTTCCGCCCTTCAGGATCCTGCACCTTAAAGGGCCACTAAACCACCTCCGATATTTTTTCAAACATTTCAATTAAACACGCGCATCGTGCGCAGAATGCCGTCACGATCAACGATGCCACACGCGGCAGCGCCACAAGCCGCGGGCGCGCCACAAATTCCAAAAAACAATCCCTCCTCCTTTCGAGCCCTTCCGGCCTCTGCGTGACGTCAGGAAGTTGAATAGGTGACGTAGAGCGCAAGTCATGCTGCGATTGGTCAAACAAGAACCTACGACTTCCGGTAAGTCAGCAATCAGCTGGCCGCGCTCCCTGTTATTGTTCGTCGTGTTGCCCGTGCGGAGGTTTCTGGCACGGCGTGTCACCGTACGGATCCATCATGTTGGCGATCCTTTGAAGGCATGCGCGCAACACAGGGTCCATGCCGGCCCGATTCGTATGAGCACGGGCCGGCACGGCAGCAGCGGTTAGCCAACAAGCGCGCAGTCGACGGAGCAGACGGAGTGCGAAGTCGCGGCAACGGGAAGTAGAAGGTGTTTCGAGCAGCGCGTTGGCCGTGACGTATGCCACGCGAGATTGGAAGGGGCGCTCGGCGAGAGGGCAAACCGGCTTTGGGAGAGGATACTAACGGAGGGTAGCGACGGAAAGAGCGAAAGGAGCGATCGCCGCGTTTCGATTATCAAACGCGTATAACTCCGCTAATACGGCACCGTTTCAAAAAATTCTCACGGCTCCGTGTTCGTTGCACACTCGTGCACAACTTCCCTACCACAACTGAAATTTCGACCTCTAGGCGGTTTAGGGGCCCTTTAAAGGGGTACTGACACGAAAGTTTTCAGCTGTCGTTTTTCTGCGTCAAATGAAAGGTCAAGCCTTCAACAGCATAGAAAATGCACTGCTACCCGTGAATGCACCCCAAAAAAGTAATTACGGCATGTTTTTAAAAGCTAGTTTCGGTTCCTACTGTACCATGACGTCACAACACGATATGAGCTTCTTGTCACGTGCTCGCGCAAGATGTTGTGACGTTTCCACAGCAGTTCCGCACCGTGGCTCCATTCGTGACGTAGAAGCGGCCATTTTGAACGTTTTGGTGACGCACGAGCGCCCATTATGGAAACGTCGTCACAACTAGCCAGATTGCTGCGTGGAGTCACTAGAATTAGTACTGTAGCCCGACGTCAAGCTAGTGCCGATGTCGGTGGGTGCGCCACGGGAAAATTGACTTTAATATCAAAATAAAAGATCTTATCAGCACTTGATGAGCTTCATACTTGCTCAGAGCCGTCTCTACATAGGTACAGTAGATTTGTATGGCAGAGTAAACTCACCTCCGAAAAATGGTGTCAGTACCCCTTTAAAGGGGCCCCGCAACACTTTTTGAGCATGGTCAGAAAACACTGCCGATCGGTAGTCGAGGCGTCGTCCGAAGACAGACTAACACCGTGAGGTATGGCAGCTCAGGTGCTTTGGAGAATACAACGGAAACTTGTGGTATTACTGTTTATGTGTGCCCGCAAAAAAAAAAAGGACAGCTTCTGTTCTCTCGTATTCTTTTTTTTTGTTTTAGATATTGTCGACCAATCATTTGTGGCGCAGAGTCAATGAGGCAAAGACAAAAAAAAACAAAAAAAAAAACAAATATGGCGAGCAACGCGAGTCTCATGTAAACAAGCAAGTTTTCGTCACATCAGAGTGGCTCACTCACTCACTTACAAACACACACACACAAACACACACACAAACACACGCACACACACAAGCACACACACACACACACTCACGCACACACTCGCACGCACCAGAGCGAGCTTCCGTCAACAAATATAGCCTTTCGGTGTCTCTGAGGAACTATTGTATTTCTGACAAGACGAAAAGGTAACACATGTATATATCTACAAAGAAAGTTGTATTTCAGGTAGACAGAGCGGTGTTGTTTTTCTGCGAAAAAAAAAAAGAAACAAAAGTCACCAGGACAGCTGCTTTTCCGACGATATGGCGGCGTGTTGTCTATCGTTCGAAGTCAAACCTCGGCAGATGCGCGAGAAACAACAGAATAATAAATAAATATATATATATATATATATATATATATATATATATATATATATATATATATATATATATATATATATATATATATATATGTGGGTCATTCCATATCAAGTGTACCAGGTCAATTTTCGACCATCTCCGATCCTGCTGAAAAAAATTATCCAGGTATATGTGTGTGTGATAAGTAGTTATTGAGGCGTTATTTTTCGCAAAAAAATTTAGTGTTGCCTAGAGGGCGCTTCGAACTTTGGATACCCAAGTGAAACTGTGTCGCGCTAAATAATTTGTATAAAATTACTGTTCTGAGAAATTACTACGAAACAATTTTTTCCATAATCTAAAGGCGCTGATCTTTCATGAAAATGATAGTTTATTCATGTTAGTCTTAACTTTCTTTATTTTTGGTTTTGGCGAAAAATTGCAATATGCTGCATGTTTAGCGTATTTTATAAAAAGCACAGATTTTTTCGCGAGTAATATATTCATATTATGTGTTTTATGGGTTCCTATAATAAATGATGAAAATACTTCGGCAGCGTATGAAGCAAAAGCATTGCCACAATGTTGTGACAAAGTTGGAAAAAAGGGCATTTTCACTCATATTGAGGCTTCATTTTCTCAATGGAGCGGTCCAAGTAAAAATATGGCTTATATATTGTTGCATAGTGTATTTTGTTGGCAAGACATACAGAAAGTTTCAAAAGAGTAGATTTTGTTTTAAGGGGGGAAAAAATTTTCCAGCTGAACAACTACAAGGTTGCCTTTGCCTCGCCTTAGCTGCATAGCAGGTCAGCGCAAGATTCTAGCGGGGGCTTTTCGGCGGCGAATAATGCAAGTCATACAAACGCTTGCCACTTGTTTTGGTAATACTGCTGTACAGAACGCCAAAAAGGGCAATAGTGCTAATTGTATGGAACGGTATCTTCCCACTTGGACCATCAAAGGGCAGGTTATACTCAACCGCTTCATAGTCCCAAGGGGCAGAATTATATTGCCTGCAATACAGTATTGGGGCGTTGTGTTTGGCTTCTGATAATTAATGCACATGGTTTTAATAATAATTAATGAAAAAATTAAGGTATAGTATACTTAAGATGTTTTTATGATGCAACAGGTATAGGCCGATGCGTGATCGCTTATCAGTGGTTTGCATGATGAAATGATGTATGCTAGGTGTACGCGTTAGAAATGATTCGACATCGTGCCCATAAATGACACTTCAGTCACCATTTTCGGAGGGATTTGAACATTTTGATCACCCTATTTCTTAATTGTCCGAAGGTGCTGAGAATGCTCTAATTAAAAGCCCGTCCGGTAATGGTGAGGGGCTTTTAACATGTTCAGCACCCTAGGACCTTTAAGAAAAAGGTGGATGAAAATTTTAAATAGCAACTGGAAATGGCGCATTAAGTGTCATTTATGGGCACGATGTCGAATCATCTCTAACGCGTACACCTAGCATACATCATTTCATCATGCAAACCACTGATAAGCGATCACGCATCGGCCTATACCTGTTGCATCATAAAAACATCTTAAGTAAACTATACCTTAATTTTTTCATTATTATTAAAACCATGTGCATTAATTATCAGAAGCCAAACACAACGCCCCAATACTGTATTGCAGGCAATCGACCGCATTATAATTCTGCCCCTTGGGACTATGAAGCGGTTGAGTATAACCTGCCCTTTGATGGTCCAAGTGGGAAGATACCGTTCCATACAATTAGCACTATTGCCCTTTTTGGCGTTCTGTACAGCAGTATTACCAAAACGAGTGACAAGCTGTTGTATGACTTGCATTATTCGCCGCCGAAAAGCCCCCGCTAGAATCTTGCGCTGACCTGCTATGCAGTGAAGTCGAGGCAAAGGCAAACTTTCTACTTAGTTGTTCAGCTGGAAAAATTTTTTCTCCCTTAAAACAAAATCTACTTTTTTGAAACTTTCTGTATGTCTTGCCAACAGAATATACTATGCAACAATATATAAGCCATATTTTTACTGGGACCGCTCCATTGAGAAAATGAAGCCTCAATATGAGTCAAAATGCCATTTTTTCCAACTTTGTCACAATATTGTGGCAATGTTTTTGCTTCATACGCTCCCGAAGTATTTTCATCATTTATTATAGGAACTCATGAAACACATAATATGAATATATTACTCGCGAAAAAATCTGTGCTTTTTATAAAATATGCTAAACATGCAGCATATTGCAATTTTTCGCCCAAACAAAAATAAAGAAAGTTAAGACTAAAATGAATAAAGTATCATTGTCATGAAAGATCAGCGCCTTAAGATTATGGAAAAAATTGTTTCGTAGTAATTGCTCATACCAGTAATTTTATACAAATTATTTAGCGCGACACAGTTTCACTTGGGTGCCCAAAGTTCGAAGCACCCTCTAGGCAACACAAAATTTTTTTGCGAAAAATAATGCCTCAATAACTACTTCTCACATTCACATATACCTGGACAATTTTTTTCAGCGGGATCGGAGATGGTCGAAAATTGACCTGGTACACTTGATATGGAATGACCCATATATATATATATATATATATATATATATATATATATATATATATATATATATGAAGAAACCAGATGAGGGTGTTATGTTTCAAGAGCACGGGAGGGTTCGAGACGTTTCTTGGAAAGCTTTTTCTTTTCTTTTTCTGAAGTGCCATACAATAGAATAGGAGGTGTCTGCGACGGTGCGTATCATTGGATTCGTCTTCCACAATCGTCA
Organism: Rhipicephalus appendiculatus; assembly: GCA_030522465.1. NCBI lineage: Eukaryota > Metazoa > Arthropoda > Arachnida > Ixodida > Ixodidae > Rhipicephalus > Rhipicephalus appendiculatus. Next base: position 77,773 of record JALIZH010032920.1, on the reverse strand, counting down.
TTTCATTCTGCACCACCATCTGCACTGCAGACACTTAAAAAAGTTTCCCCACGTTGGGCGCCAAATGTAGGCTCAGGGCCAGTGGCCGGCCAGAGTACCTCTACTGGTCGAACACCCAGGTCAGACTGACTGGCTGTCGCGGCGAACGGGAGCGCGAGCGTATCCAAGCCACGCATCGTAGCATTCATGAATCATGCTAGCGCCTTCATAACCGTAAGCACGGCAGGACCCACGAACAAGGGAAGAAACAAGCTTCAGAAGTTCCAGGAGAGAATATTCGGATAGTTGTCAACACGGTCGGAATCATCTATATAAACCAGAGGTCGGCAACCTTCTGAGGCGGAGGGCCGAGTTGCAGGAAGCCGGCATGGCAGGGGCTGGACGGCAAATAGGTGGTGGGGCAGAAAGGGGGCGAGGAAAAAACATATACGGGGCATGACGGCAACGGCGACGGCAAAAAGCAGCCGAGAGTATCCATATAATGGCTATCGCAATAAAATTCGGCGAATTGAGAATAATGTACAATACTGGAATAGAAATCATGTTTATTTAAACTGAAATAGAAATTATGTTTGTTTCACACCAAAATAGCGTCTCTACAGTAGAGACGGCAAGCGACAAGGGGAAGGGACGGAAGTTGTGACGTCGTGCTGAGGGCCGCATAATAGTTCCCAGCGGTCCGCAAGCGGGCCGGGGGCCGCAGGTTGCCTACCCCAGGTTTAAACCATCGAAATCATGTTACGCAATCGTGAATGCTTTGCGCATCTCTATAGCTTGGGGGGCACAGGCACACTTCGAGGTTTCTAAAGATGTCAGATCCAGGACGACGGAGAAACAAACATTTAGGAGTGGAAACTCCGCTATTGGCTGCGACGAGGTGACGCAACCAGCCCGCGGAACAGCTACCACGCTAACGCCACCTGGCGGAAGAGAACGGTTGCCACGGCAACCGGTCGGCTGCGTCATAGAGTTTCCTAAAATTAACTAGAGGGGACTCTGGCGCTGCGATCGCCCAGCCACCATGGGAATGATGGGTAGTACACAACTTTGCCTAGTCTTCGTGCTTGCGGCTTCGAACACACTTGTGGCTCCGTTTATAGATGTGTTTTGGTTCTGTTTCCGATAAAAGAATGGACCGTCGTGAACTTCGTAAGCCGACTTGAATTCGTGAGCCTAAAAAGGTCAAGGTGGTGAAGCGTAACTGCTATACCTTTGCTGAACTTCGTATTGCGGCAAAGCGGATTCAGGCCACACGGAGCCAAAAAGAACGAAGACTAGGCAAGACTAGGGCAAATTTGGGTACTACCCATCATTCCCATTATAGCTGAAGCGCCGTGCGTTGCAGCTCCCATAGACACTAGCGCCAGAGTTCCCTCTAGTGTTTTTATAGGAAACTCTATGAGTTTCGTCACTCCTGTCTGGGGGGGCGCGAAATATGCCCCATGACTTTGTTTCGTTATTAATTAATGTCATGTTTCGTTATTAATTAATACGTAGGGTTGCGGCCACACAGGCTTCTGACGGTAATGGCTACCGAGAAGGCCTGATGTTGCATTATAAGAACTGTTTGCTTCCCGTCTTTACTTCAGGAAAGCCATGGACCGAAGGCAGGTCGTTGTGAGATCCGCGTCATCTCATCGTTTTCCATTTTTTGCATCCACTGTGAAACTTGTTTTCCTTCCGAATCGGCCAACGGAGGGCTTCTATGAAACTACATCCCCATCCCCCCCGTATCAGAGAACCCTGGGAAGCCTACGCTACAGGGGCAGCTTATTTTATACGCCCTCGAGCGCGCGTAGAGAAGAGAATCCATTCAATCACGGAAGAAGCAACACAATGTGGCATTGTGTTGGCCACATCTCAATCCTTGCCAAACATTTCTGTATCTTCCTAAGGAACAACACGTTGGGTGATGAAGGCATGGGCGTGTGCGCAGAACCACGATACGTACAGAAAAAAAAAGGGAAAAAAGAAAAGAAAGACGTCCATTGTGTTTTGAAAAGTCTGGCTCGAAAGCACCCAACGGCGAATCGTGACCTCAAGGGAAGCGCAGGAGGCAGTCGTGAAGGACTTCCAGCTGAAATTTTGGGCGCGCATAAGTCGAGAGCTATGGTTTACGGATTTCACATGCGATCTTGACATTGCCGCTAATGGCCTTGTTGATGGTCTGAAGCGGCGGAGATGGCAGGCCTTTCGCTGACGTGGATTTCAAATGACGATGGTTTTATAAAATACGGGTACGTGCTAAATATTTCCACAAACAGCTCCTGTAACACTTTTCCAAGTAACCGTCGAACAGCTTCAACGAAAGAGCTTATTGCCCTCACGACTTCCGCAAAAAATTTTTAGAATCCGCCAAGTGCGAGCGCAGTTAGATGTATTTGTCCCGCTCTTCAGGCGCTTTCTCTCTGCTTTCGTACCATCAAGCGCGTTGAAAGCTTCAAGCGCGAGGGGGGGGGGGAGACAGGGGGGGGCAAGCGCACGTCATCACCTTGAGCGCCTACGTTTCTTGTTTTCTTCGAAGGCGCGGCTTTTCAGTGTGATCGCGAGCGGGCACAAGGCGGCATCCCGCGGACACCACGGTAACTAAGCAGCTCACGATGCTCAAAATCAGTCAATCAACGCGGACTTTGGGTTTATGGCACGGTCATCTGAGACAAGAGGGAACGATTTCTAGCTGTCTTAGAGAACTAGTTGTCAATTTCATACCGCATGCTGCGCTATTATGTTTTGCTCGCGTGTTCTCAAGAGCCTCGACTACCGATCGGCAGTGTTTTCTGCACATGCAGAAGAGTTGCAGTAAGAGTGTTTTGTTGGCCCGCCGCTAGCACCTTCAAGCTATAAAATTATTTCACCCGACAGCGTTCTGTAACTACAGGTACACAACGGGAGAAGGCACAATTTCAAACTGTGCCACCTGGCGTGCACAGAAATATCTCGCAGAAGAATTTGGTACCGATTTTTTCAATTCTGCTTGCGTATATATACACGCGCACATACAAACGCACGCACAAACACACAAAGTATGGTTGAACCCCCCCCCCCCCCCCCGCAGTCACTCTCATAGAGTTTTAGCTGACGCTAATCTACAACAAAAAGCAGGTCGCACTGTGGACTTTAGAATGCACAGGTTCCAAAAGTCAAGGGTTTTCAAGGTTTTTTGTACGAATCCTGCATCACGCCGGCAACAGAACACACCATCGACACGTTGTGTGACGACCAACTCTCTCTAAAAACGATTAAAAAGTAAGCAAATCGGACGAATGAAGCGCATTTGCGGGCCTATACACAGACTCCCTATCTGCTTTCCGATCGGAAGAGAGCTGATTTGAATAAACGGCGGATAACGGGCCTGCAGGATGGGGATGTCACGCGAAGCGACCTTTTATCTCTACGAAGATCCTACACCCCGTAAGCACGCAGTCCCGTTTTCTTAACGAATAAGCGTCGAAGAATAGCCGGACTTCCGCTGTTGGGGTGAAAGCACTTTTGCAACGCAACGGTGAAGGCTACGCAGTGCAGATAAGGGTGCGGCGGAAGAGGTCATTTGTAACAGTCCGTATAGAGTAAGTAGCGAACACGAAGATGGCCGCCTACTTCTGGACAGATGCAACCAACCAGATTGCAGTAGTGAATTTGGTCATACAGAAGCACGAGCGCATTAAGTGGGTGAGACGGCGGCGCCACCTCGCGGAATACGAAATCAGCTAGAAGACGCTTACGTGCTTTTTTTTTTGTTTTTTTGGCAGGGTTGATATTGCTAACCTTAACCAGATGGAGCGGGAAGGCATTGACCTCAGACGTGCGAGTCAAACTGCGAATGTTTCTTTACTCCAGCTAAGAAAGTGTTGAGAAAATATCGGTGCAATAATGAGCATGATTCAACAGCGACCCGTACGCGATGCACCAAGCAAAATAAAATAGACAAAAAGCCAGGCTCTTATAGTTATGAGCGGATGTATAAAAAGATGACGCGGCGATTTAATAGTAAATGCGCGATTCATCATCATCATCATCATCAGCCTGTCTACGCCCACTGCAGGGCAAAGGCCTCTCCCATGTTTCGCCAATCAACCCGGTCCTGTGCTTTCTGCTGCCACGTTATACCTGCAAACTTCTTAATCTCATCTACCCACCTAATTTTCTGTCTCCCCCCTCACGCGTTTGCCATCTCTTGGAATCCAGTCAGTTACCCTTAATGACCAGCGGTTATCCTGTCGACGTGCTACGTGCCCGGCCCATATCCATTTCTTCTTCTTGATTTCAACTATGATATCCTTAACCCCCGTTTGTTCCCTGACCCACTCTGCTCTCTTCCTGTCTCTTAAGGTTACACCTATCATTTTCCTTTCCATCGCTCGCTGCGTCGTCCTCAGTTTAAGTTGAACCCTCTTTGTAAGTCTCCAGGTTTCTGCTCCGTAGGTAAGTACCGGTAAGATGCAGCTGTTATATACCTTCCTCTTGAGGGATAGTGGTAGACTACCATTCATGATTTGATAATGCTTGCCGAATGAGCCCCATCCCATCCTTATTCTTCTAGTTATTTCACTCTCATGGTTCGGCTCCGCGGTTACTACCTGTCCTAAGTAGACGTACTCCTTTACAACTTCCAGTGTCTCGCCACCTATCGCAAAGCGCTGTTCTCTGCCAAGAATGTTCCACATTACTTTAGTTTTATGCATATTAATTTTCAGACCTACTCTTCTACTTTCCGTATCCAGTTCAGTAATCATAAGCTGTAATTCGTCTCCCGCGTTACTCATCAATGCAATGTCATCAGCGAATCGCAGGTTACTGAGATACTCTCCATTAACTCTTATCCCTAACTCTTCCCAATCTAGGGCCCTGAAAACCTCCTGTAAACACGCGGTGAATAGCATTGGAGAGATCGTGTCTCCCTGTCGTACGCCCTTCTTTATTGGGATTCTATCGCTTTCTTTATGGAGGACTATCGTGGCTGTGGATCCGCTGTAGATTTCTTCCATTATGTTTATATAGGCTTCGTCGATGCCCTGATTCCGCAGTGCCTGCATGACTGCTGATGTCTCCACCGAATCAAATGCCTTCTCGTAATCTATGAAGGCTATGTATAGGGGTTGGTTGTATTCCGCGCATTTCTCTATCACCTGATTGATAGTATGAATATGGTCTGTCGTTGAGAAGCCTGTACGAAATCCTGCCTGGTCCTTTGGTTGATTGAACGCTAATGTCGTATTAATTCTGTTAGCAATTACTTTTGTAAATAGCTTGTAGACAACGGACAGTAAGCTGATGGGCCTGTAATTTTTCAGGTCCTTGACGTCCCCTTTCTTATGGATCAAGATGATGTTGGCATTCTTCCAAGAATCTGGTATCCTCCCTGTCGAGAGACACTTCGTATACAGGGTGGCCAGTTTTTCTAACATAATCTCTCCGCCGTCTTTCAACAGGTCTGATGTTACCTGATCCTCACCAGCTGCTTTGCCTCTTTGCATTCCCTTTAGGGCTTTCTTTACTTCTCCGGTCAATACTGGTGGGATGTCAGATTCCTCTGGGCTATTATTGCTTCTTACGTTATCATCCTGACTCCCACATGAATGCGCGATTAGTGCGTTACAATTACCTTAAATTGCCCGGAGAACGTTGTCCGAGAGAGCAAGCTTTGCCAAGTCTAGCTAACACTAACCCCCTGAAGCCAATACCAGCCAACATGAGCCTAGAGTCGTGATAATATGTCTCTAAGTGCGGTACTTCCAATTATCTTGATAGCCAACACTAACTCGCAGTAGCCAACCTTAGCGAAGAGGACTGGCAACATGCGTGTAAGTACCACACTTGGCAGTAATCAATTTACATTACCTAAACTGCTTTTCACTGTAAAAATAAATGTAATGAATTACTCTTGTGGGCTGGTAATGAAGTATTGTAATGAGTTACTACAAACGAGTAGTTTAAAAAAATTCCTCTTTACTTTCCCAATAACTTTGGCTAAAACGTAGCGCGTCCGCTTCTCTTACGACGTAAAGAATTGACCAAAAAGATGAAAAAATAACAAAATACACGTTAAATTTGCCCTCATACTGGAGCGACCTTTTAGTACGGCGAAGGGCACTGTCCTTTAAATGAGAACACCTTTCTGATGCTCACTTCGTACCCCAGATGCAATAAAGATCTCTGAGGTTTCAATGACATATGTGCTCTATGTAAAGTGTACATGAGTTAGCGTATGAATGATAAACTTTCGTTAAAGTTATTTCGAAGTTTTTTCATCACATCTCAAAAATAATAGCAATGTAACCTTAATCGTTTCGACTAGCTGTAACTTGTAATGTAACTTAATTACAATATTAATTATGGAAATCTAAATAATTACGCAGCTTAATTACTTTTTGGACTAATTTTGGAATCTCTTTTAAGCCCAGGATTCTGTTCATTTCGCAAGTGTAAATAGGGTATATGTCTCGACCTTCACACATAATGCTGAAACATTATAAGGACCAAAATGGAAGGAGACGGTCAGCAGACAGTCACAACACCGCATTGTAAAAAAAAAGTACAGCAGACGATGCAGGCCCAGGTGTACGCCCGTCGTAAGAGACGAAAAGTAAAGAAGAAAACAGTAGTGCACAAAGGTTAGTGGGGCGACGCCAGACGCAGCCGCAGACACCGGAGACAGGAGACCCAGACACAGACGGACTGTCCAGACGTGTGGGTCAGCAGTATAGCCCATTGTTCCGCGAACGGTCAAAATCCTTCAGCACACGCCGCCACGCTTTACTTCTCGCGTTCAGGGAGAGGTGCGTGTGTCGGACACGTGGAATACTACGGTGCTGTAAAGCGTTCCGCGACGTATGCACGATTTTATTTTCGATTCATGGGCGCCGCCATCTTGGACTGATAAGCGATTGTTTTTCCGGTTTTCTATGTGGTAATATGAAATGATCATGGTCATGAAACGTTGAATGTACCGACACAAGCATTTTCGTGCGTGCGAGTTCACTGTAGCACTGTTTGTTCATTTGATATGGATACAAAACTCCAAAGTTATCACTCCAAGATGGCGGCGCTTGAGCGCGTCCAGAAAATGGTGTATAGTTTAAACGAGCAAGCGGCGCGAACAGTCCTTTGGACAGCGTCAACTGCGGAAGTAATTTATGAACTAATGAAAAATTTTGAGCGCAAAAACAAGACATTCACAAGAACGAGATAAACAGAACTGTCTGTGAGGACGGTTTCGCAGAAGACGTGCGGAACGCCGGCTAGCGGCGGCCGTCTGCAACCTTGTTAGGCCTACCCTGTTGCTCGGCGATGTACCCTGTCGAATGCAGCCGTGTTGTCAAAATTCCGTAATGGCGGCATTTTAAGGCCAATCATAGACGCCGTAGCAGCCCTCTGGGCCTACCACAGCTGACGAGATGGCGGTATAGACCATTTTCATAATCCGCAAGTGCGCTTCCCTGTGCTGCATATTCGCCCTACTAATGGCGGCACCTGTCATCCTTCAAGTGGAGAGGAGGTCCTAGTGGAACGTGCCATGGCTTTTCTATCATGCGTGTTTATATCAAGGGAGCCCAGTGAACGTTTTCCTCGCATAGGGCAAGCAAACTGCGCTTGAACACGCTATTTGCAGCAGGTGACCAGCCGCCATTAGTAGGGCAAACTCCATTGGAAGAAAGCTAGCTTAACAATTATGAAAAGGGTCTATTAAATAAAGTCCATAACAGGGGCGCCATTCAGTCATTGGGTGGGGTGGAGGAGAGGCAGGGTGAGGTGTACGTTAACGCAACCTTTCGCATTACAAGAAAACTCACCTGTATGTCTTGGACCGTGACCGAGTCTTCGGTGAAGTAGGCTAGCACGTCCACCGGCAGGGCGCGGGTCTGTCTCAGCTTGGTGGCCAGGAGCAGGCACACGCAGCCCAGCAGTTGAAGCTGAGACTTGCGGGCCACGGCCACGGACAGGTACCGGTCGAACAGGTTCATGGCCGTCGGGAAACACGGAGTCCTCGCATCCCTGGTCCTCGCATACCTGCGCAGTTGTTGGGAACAGGCAACGACCTTTATGAAAGCACGCGATCTCTCTTTCCATCGGTTCCAAGTTGATGACACCCTTCCTCCATTCCGGCCGTACGTACGCGAGTTTCCAGGTACCCTAAAGTGCCCGCCGTGGCAGTTTAGAGGCCAAGGTCTCGCGCTGCTAGCTCAAGAACGCAGGCTTGATTGCCGACAACATTTCGGATGGTGGCCGAAATGCAGAGAGAGTTGTCTTTTTTTCATTCAGCTTAGTTCATTGCCATTCGTCTAACATTTACTACACTTCGACTGCAAACTACAATTAAAATCCATTACGGCTCCCTTGGCTTCACTGTCTCCTGCGTTCATATCCTAATGTGTGTGCCTTTAAATGACGAGGAAAGAAGCGTAAAGTTAAGGGCTCGTTTTCTTTGTTAGACACAATATTAATGAGAACTAACAGACAATGATGCCAAGGAAATTGTAGGGGATGTTATTAGTAAGTAAATGTAACGTAAATGTGAAGAAAGAAAAGTGGACGAAAAGATAACTTTCCCCCGGCAGGAACCGAACCTGCGACCTTCGAATAACGCGTCCGATGCTCTACCGCTGAGCTACCGAGGCGGTCATCCCTCCGTCCACTTTTATAGGGTATATATGTGCATTTAAACGTGGGAGCGTCAGTCAGCGCCACCAGTAGCCATTACGGCCAGTGTGGAACACTCTTTTCTGCCTGTTGGCGTCACGTAGCACGAGATCTTATTACGAGCTGGCAGGTGACCAATAATCCCTCGCATACTACCTGAAGGCATCAAGTCTGCCAGAACGAGAACCTCGCTATGAATGAAGGAAAGAAGTGGAAATTTAAGGGCTCGTTTTCTTTGTTAGACACAGTACTAATGACCCTATACTTTCCTTGGCACCATTGTCTGTTAGTTCTAATTATTATTCTGTTTAATTAATATTGTGTTTAAATGACGAGGTCATTCAATGGTCAAGTTGATCAGAGTGTTACTACACGACCTTTGTAATCGCGAAATGTGAGCATGTTAACGATCGCTGAGAACCTGTTCGCTGCATACGTTCTTAAAATTGTTTGAATTCGGGAGAAGACGAAGCGATAGGCCGGCGGCAGAGAGCCAGCCATTAGAGGGGCGTTAAGAGGGCAAGACTTCTTTGCATTAGTCTAATGAACGAAGTTTTCAGCAATAATTTTGGCTTCTAATAAAGCGGGAAATGGTTCTTGGCTTATGCCTAACTAGATATGACGATCTTTAATGTCATCCGATTGAAACTGGCCGGCGACAGGTAGCCACCTGGTCGGTTTATAACTGCCGTCATTTCATCTGTTGCAGTCTACCACTCTGGGTATCGCCTTCTGATTAAGTTTTTTCATTGCTTAATGCACGCCTTAGATTTATGTAACCTGTACTGGTTAACTGTGTACTCTAGTAACTATATCTGTTCTACTCACCAAAGTTCTAAACGTATTTTGGTTACGTGAGCCGCTAGTTCGCATTTCCGTCCGCAGTTTCGCAGGTGTTGCGCGTGTGTGTGTGTGTGTGTGTGTGTGTGTGTGTGTGTGTGTGCGTGTGCGTGCGTGCGTGCGTGCGTGCGTGCGTGCGTGCGCGCGCGCGCAAGAACGGTCAAGGTGGTAAATGGGTACTCCGAAGATATAGCAGACAGAAATGGAGTACAGAAAAGCAAATTGAAAACCACCACTTTGAAGCACGAAGCCACAAGGCTTGTGCGTCGGCTGTGGCTTCGTGCTACAAACTGGTAGTCATAAGTTTCCCTTTCTTGTCCCTCCCGCCACCTTGCGGGATTCCCCATAACCGATTTGCAATAATATCTGTCCACGTGCTTCGAGTTGTCGATTAAATCACCCTAGTGCTTTTGATCAGCTCACAGCGCAACATAAGACGAAGACGTAGAAGAAGAATGTGACAACACCAGCGCTGAACTCTCAGCGCTGGTGTTGTCACATTCTTCTTCTACGTCTTCGTCTTATGTTGCGCTGTGAGCTGATCAAAATGAACTACACCCAACTGGCCCAGATTTCCCTTCTTGTTCACCCTAGTGCTGCCAACTTCTAGAATCCTGGTTAGCTCAATCGGTTTAGCGACCATCCCGGAAAGGCGCTGGTTCCGGGTTCGGTCCCCGGCGCGGGTCGAATTTAAAAGGCAACTACGATGTTTTCTTTCTGAGAAATCGGTGTGGATTTCCTTGTGGCCTTCGTGTTGCAAGCGGGTGGCTGTCGGTTTTCATTTAACTGTTCCGCCACTTTCTGGGATTTCGCAGAACTGATTCGCAATAGAAAGGAGTAGAATAACCTCGAGAACATCAACAACAGATGAAAGGTCTTTTATTTGACATTTCTACCGGCAGCGAGGCTGGTCTACTCAGTTTTATATATATATATATATATATATATATATATATATATATATATATATATATATATATATATATATATATATATATATATATATTAAAAGAACTAGACTATCTCAATAGGCTCTATATGCGGCTAAGCAAGCCATATGTTAGGCATACAAAAAAAAGAAAATTATTATCATAAAACTTAAGGTTGAATCTCTCCCACAAAAACATGGACAAGACGTTTTCATTTGAAAAAAGAACACGTTTAACTAAACATGCGCGTTGAAATGACGACACATAAGCTGCGTCAATCTGCGAACCGAATCAAAATGCCAGAAATGCTTCACAAAAAGACGCTGACGCCTGGAATGATTACGAAGTAAGAGACAAATTCAGAGGCTTCGCACGCGCAGTGTACATTTTTCCATTTCGTGAATACGTTTAAAACCACATTCTTTTCTTTTTATATTGCTTGCTGTAGTTGCAGTTTTCCTGAAACTCCACTGTGACACCAAAGTGACGGATGGCTTCAGTCCTTCTAGTAAACAAATTGGATCGAGATCCGTCGGGTACGAAGTACTCGGCCTGAGTGTGACGTCAGAAACATGCGTAAAAGGACTACCGGAAGAGGCTTAATTATAATCCTGTCAGTGGCGCCTGGAAAATTCATTTTTTTCTAAACCTTACTGTTCATTCTTTCCTCTGTCCTTGAGCATAGAGTTCTTCAATCATACCAGTTGCGAAAATGCATTCCGAAACCCGTACATGCCCGCGGCCGATTCTGCGGGGGGGCCTGCAAATTGTCGCGTCATGTGGGAAGTAGAGATACAGAACGCTCAAGGCCTGACCGCAGGTACGCGTTGCAGCGTTTCAGCGCGTGACTTTTTGTAGCGGCGGCGCGCCCTCTCCCCATGGAGAGAGAGTGCGCGCGGCTACGCGAAGCTACGCGCCCTCTCTCTCCATGGGGAGAGGGTGCGCCGCCGCGTCAAAATGCCACGCGCTGACACGCTGCAACGCGTACATGTGGTCAGGCCTTCAGGCGCCGCACGCAGCGCTGGCGTCGTCGCGAGCGTTCATTAGTTTGTTTTTCGGTCAGCAGATGACGCGACAATCAGCAGACCCCCGCGATTCCGGCCAATGGCGTGTCCGGATTACGATACATGGGGCCTATGGGGAGTTTCGCAACTTGTATGATTGAAGAGCTCTGCTTGAGCATTTACACTCTATTCCTTTAAAAGCGAAGCTGTTCCAAGTCGACTCAGAGCCACCTGGATGTCTATGCGGTGTCACGCAGGTAGCGTGACTACATTAGAGAGTGAATAAAGAAAAAAACATTCAACCAGTTCCATGCCGCCAAAAACCACCGGACCGCATAACTGTAATGATGATTAATTTAGGTACAATAAAGGTCATCATCCTCACTTATTTGACGAAAAGCGTGCATCGTCATCATTTCAAACACTGTCATCAATCAATCAATCAATCAGTCAATGATTTTATGTACCACTTCAGGGAAGTGGAGGGCATGGGAAGAGAACGCTCTTGTGACCTTTATAAGCTTCCATTATCATTCACCGTCATTCCATTTTATTTATTTCTTCATTCAACCCCCCCCCTCTGGTGAGCCTACGTGACTAATACTGCTGCTACGACTACTAGTACTACACCACCACCACCACCACTACTACTACTACTACTACTACTACTACTACTACTACTACTACTACTACTAATACGACGCCACTGGGTAGACTAAAAGAGCTTCAGTGTAATAAATAATACTAAATGATGAAGATGCTCAAAATTATGATGATGATGATGCTGAAACGTGAAATTCTCGTAATGGGACTAATACATGTGCCACACGGGAATTTCCGATTGCGATTAGGGCCGATACGGATCGAATTTCTCGATCACGACCAACAATCGTCGCTGCTGTGCGGTCCGAACCAATCCGGATCGAGATTCACGCTGACGTCACTGAAATCGCGATCTGGGAACCAGATAGCGACGCGCAGATCACGATCGTCTTGATCCCGATTGGGCATGATTGCGATCGAAATTGCCCGCGTGACACCAGTGTAAAGTGTCTTAGGTTAGGTTAGTCTACCCTCACATACACGCGTGCGCTTATAGCTTCTCTGTCCGACGCCTTTTCACAGCGTGTAAATGGCTGAGTTTGCTTCCAATCAACAATACTTTAGTGGAGTGTCAGCGCTTGTCCAGCCACTTCTCATTCGTCCTCGTGTCTTATGTTCCACGTCTCAGTGGCTTTCCAGTGCTCGTCCCGAACAGTATACTGTTCGGGACGAGCACTTCTAGTATACTTCTAGCGAGAGCTACTGCTGTCAGTTTCAAGACAGACCACCAAACGATACGACCGCGGCTGCGGAACTTTCAGCTAACTCTTCGCGATGCAGCCTGTATAGCGAATCAAACAGAACCTGACGATTGTCGATATTCGGCGACTCAAAAGGCAGTCCTGCTATATTCGCTATCAGCTGTGAGCCACAGGCCATACGGGAGACTGCTATTCAAGACTGGATATCCCATCCATACTCCATACGAGAGAGGACACCATCTACGTGAGATTTCAGTTCCCGCACAGGATTTCACGCTCTACATACGACCAAGTAGACAAAACCGTGGCAACACTACCTGAATGAACTCTTTGGTACACGCATTGGCATGCCAGATAGACTTCCGCCGAAGAGAGGCCATGCGCTCTGCATTGTTGGTGATGTCTAAGAGTGGTTTTCGCGGTTCGTAATGGCTCATCGTAATGGTCTATAACGCTGTTTGAGATGACTGTCATAGCGAGGAGATCCTGCAACACATCTCGCGGTACTGTCCTCGCCACCATTTACAGAGGCGATCACTGGAAATTGCTCTATACCTTGCCTTGACCATAGACCAGCGTCAGCAGATACCATTCTGGCATGTCCACCTCAGAAGTAATCGCATCTGAGAGCAACGAGGGCGCTTGTCGAAGTTTTTTAGGACAACAGACTCGTACGAAACGGCTGTAAACTAATTCTGTTTAGCTGCGATCGACGAGTTATGCCGCATACAGCACAAATGTGGCTGACTGTGACATGTGCTCACTGTCTCTCCGCATCTCTTTCATTGCACCTCGAACTTTCAAACTCCCCCCCACCCTCTTCCAAACGTAGGGTAGCAAACCGGATATTCTGGACCACTTAACCTCCCTGCATTTCCCCTCTCCTGTTTCCTTTCCTCCTTGAATCAAGCGGCCCCTCGAGGTTTGTGCTAATAGCAATCGGGGAACGAATGACTCATCAAACGTGTAGAACAAGCTAGAGTTCGTAGTGCGCCCCTTGTATCTGCAATATGTTTAGTATAAGGAATGAAATGCCGTAATCACGCTGGCGAGCACGCGAATCAATCGTTTGCTTTCACTCGCACACAGAACATGCGATGCTCGGGGTGACGTAATCGATTTACGGAACATCACGGCGACGGCAAAAATTTGCCTGGAGTGTCTATATGACAGCTATCGCAATAATAGCAAATCATAAAACAAAGATGAACCAGGAAACTAAATGTAGAGCGCAAGCAAGTGACGTGCGGACTGACGCCAGCCCATGTTTTACGTCACACGATACGGACAAACAGCGCGATAAAAACATTCGTCAACATTTATCATACGTCAGCGCGTTCACGTCAACGTATCGAAAAACAACACGCACCGACTTCGATCGATCAGAGTTACGGTACAGAGCACGTTAACAGTTAGACCACTCAAGGTATCGTGCTCGACCTTTTGAACTTTGTAACTAAGCGTCGTGAACGATAATTATCGATCAAACGACGAATCACCATATCCGCAACGGTACGTCAATCATTTTATCTTGTTGTTCGGAGAACAGCTAAGTTTAGGCATGTTAATGAAACTAGTATTAACAAACATGCTGATGAAGTCCTCAAGCCGACCACCATGGCCAACGAACTCACTATTGAAAAAAAGTTAACGTAAAACTGAATGACGACTGTGATTAAGAAAAAAGAACTACGAGAACGTAGTCACAAAAATTAAAATCAACTGGCCTTCAGAAGTGAAAGAATTCCCAGTATGGCTGACGTCAAAAGAAATGGATTAACAAACAATAGAACTTCACGATCTGGCTTTCGACAATATCAAACCGAAGTGAAAACGACGAGGCATTAGTGATAGCTCATGAGAAAAAAATAAAACAAAAAGATGTGCCTTTAACTTACAGCTCCTTGAATAGGGCGAATGGAAAAAAGTTTATGCGAGATCAACCGCATTAAAAGCGCGCGACCTAAGATGTAATAACAAAGAAATCGTTTTCACGGAAACCGAGCACTGAAAGTTAAAGTAAAAGGACTGGTCAGCGAGCACGCCAAAAAGAAAACAAAAAAAAAAGAAAAAAAAGAAAGGCTAATATGTCAATCATTTTATCTTGGTGTTCGGAAAACAGCTAAGTTTAGACACGTTAATGAAACTGGTATTAATTAACATGCTGATGAAGTCCTCAAGGCGAGGACCATGGCCAACGAACTTACTGTCAGGAAATGTCACAAGCTTTGGCCTGAGACCAACCGACTTCAACAAGTTTCATTGTCAGCTGTTTTTGTCAGCACTCTACCGTACTACCTTACACTAACGTAACGTCGTACAAAACTAAACCGAACCACAGGCCTATGCATGGAAGCGTACTCTCACACGTTAAGAACTACCGAGCTAACTAGAAATGGCGATAATGAGTAACCCACTTAAAAAAAATCACGCCGCAAACGACCCCTGCCTCCCTCCCCCCCCCCCCCCCCCCGCCTCTTCCTAAAAAAACGTTCACGGTAAGGCTTCCGTAACTATCACGAAACATCGCAGCCTCGCTGAAAGATTCGTCACGGAACGAACAGTCAAAGACAGGCCAGCCAAACGTGTATTGGCACAACTTCAACTGCGAACAACCGACAAAAAACCGTTGATTTCAAAATTTGCGGAACTCTGCCGCTCAGAGAGTCTCAGAAAGGCATAGCTTCGTAGTCTACGTTGTTTGAGCGCGAACGTTACGGCTTGCACAGATATGAAGTACGAGGCGATCTCGAATACGTGGAGGCAAGCTTCGAATAAATAACTTTTAAACTAATACGACATTCTAGCCAGTTGTCATTCGCTTCTAATCATGAGACTTCGACTTGCGGCGATACGCCGAAACGGACTCCGATCGTCCCGCGAAAGAACCGATTACGTTGACACACTTAACTACTCGAGTAAGTTTAAAGCAATCTTACCTCCGACATCCATAGGGCCACCGTTTTCCTCATGAAGCTATGGACTTCGGTTTGAACCTGGGCGCAGTAGTCGCAGGTGACCATGTATCGCTTCTGCAGTGCGATCAGTCTCTCCATCACGCCGGCATCGCCAACTATGGCCGAATCGTAGGCAGCCCGCGCTATCTGCCCGTAATCGGGCGTCTCCATGCACATCAGCGCCAAGCAATCGGCATCCAACGTAGCCGCTGGCGACTGGCTCGCGGGCAGCGCGTTAACGTTGTCGGCGCCAGCTTGACAGTTGTAGCCGTTAATCCGATTAAGGCTTGGAAATCGGAGATGGGATTAACCGAAGACGCCGCCGCCGATCAAGCCGTGACGGAGAGACACGTTGTAATGCCGGCGAGAGACAGCTGAGGTTTTCGAATCCAAGTAGCGCTGACGCGCTGACGACAACGCGTATTGCGCGCCGCTTTGCGGAGTCCGCGAGGGAGAGTGCTAAGCGTAGTGAGAGTCGCGAGGGCTGCTGCTTCGTCGCATTTTTTTTTTTTTTCGAGCGAGGTGGGGAAAGGCGGTGTGGTGGCGCTGGCGTTGTATTCGCCTCCTTTTCTTTTTGAGTGCTTTTGGGAAAGAAGAGCTCCGTTAGCGCTTGCTGCGGTGAGACAGAGAATGGTGATTGGAGCAGGCGAGGGGTGGTGAAATGGACGACAAAGAGGGAATGGAAGAGTGCCTCTCAGGCGTGGCGCACGCGATTGCGTCGCGAGGAATAATTCGTGCGTGATGGAAAAGACGGGTAGTCAGGCCGGGCGTACGATCGCGCGGAGCGGAAAGGGCGCAGTAATTTGAATTTGCGTTCTCGTACTGATATGACCGAGGTGCGAGATTTAGGGGGCGGGGTTGCAGCGTCTGTCGTAATGCGTTCTGTGCAACACTGAAATTCTGAAATTGCATTTTTGAACGGGGGAGGGGGGGGGGGGATGGAAGAAAGCGACCCCCCACTCGCGCCATGAGTCGCAACGTGATGCCTAAAGATTCGCCTAATTTATTCTAGCCGTGTGATATAAACGTTGGAATTGGTGCTGTATAGATAGATAGATAGATAGATAGATAGATAGATAGATAGATAGATAGATAGATAGATAGATAGATAGATAGATAGATAGATAGATAGATAGATAGATAGATAGATAGATAGATTTTATTAGCTAATGGGAGTACCGAAAGTCACTGATGGGGAGATTGGGAGAGGAGGAGGGGTGGTAGGCACACATTCGATCGCGCGCACCAGGCCGCTACTAACTCCGAAGTTGACTAATGTCACAGGCTGGTGAGGGTAGTCGAGTATGTCCTTTTGCACTGCTTTGCCCTAATATTGCATCAATAAACTTCAACTTTTGATCTCAATAATGATTGATTTTGTATGCCTCTCTCGATACAGAGCTTATCCACTCCCACCCCCCCTATGACCATCGGCGTCCAAGTCACTCCACACCACCCCATTCGTCCCTTCGCGACAGTGAGGACGCCACAACTCGGTCATGTAAGACCCGCATGCTGTAAAGCTTTCTGTAAGGTACGGCGGGTGTATTAGACGAGTAAACGCGGTAGCTGCGAGCATTCGAAAATGTCACATTGCAGCGAGGACGTACGCAGGCTACAATCACTGGCGCACGAGCCAGCGACGTGTTTATCCTTCTCACAAAATTCCGAGCTTCCGCATATCGGTGAATGCGCACGCACCTATACACATACAGTTCGAAGTGCTCATCAATCACAAAGCGACGAAGCACAACAACGTAAACGTCGAATACATTCGCGCTGTGCGTGTGCGTCAGTCGAGACAAAGTAGAAAAAACACTTAGGATTATATAAAATAGAGTACAACGAATCACGCGAATTATTAAAAGGATCGCGAATGGACATTAAGCAATGAAGGAGAGCAATATGAGAAGACTAGGTACGGACCTACCTTTCTTATCACTCTCGTTGTGTAAGTGGCTCCCTTACCATAAGCGTGCGCAGGGTTCCACATCAGGGGGGGGGGGGGGGCGAAGGTTCATCGCAGCGCCCCCCCTCCCTATTATGTCAATGTATGGGGCTGGCATTGCGCCCCCCCCCTCCCTCTCGCCCCCCCCTGCTCCTCCCCCCCCCCCCCCCGTGCGCACGCCTATGCTCCCTACCTCCAGACTACAAGTAGCGGAGGTTGGATAGAAAGCCCTTTATTAAGAAATATGGAGGCGCAAGTCCTCTGTGGGGATAGGCGGGAGTTTGTCAGACTGCAATAATCGTTCACAGTGTCTTAGCGTTTCCACATATTTAAGTAGCACGGAGAATAATGATAATTTGTTAAGGTTTTACAATCGAAAAACCACGATATGTCTCTGAGGGACGCACGTAGTTGAGGGCTCCGGAAATCGTGACCATTTGGTGACGTTTAACGTGCCCTGACATCGCACATTACACGGGCCTCCAAGCATATCGCCTCCATCGAAATGTAGCCGCCGCGGCCGCGATTCCATCCCGCGACCTTTGGTTGAACAGTCGAGCACCACAGCCATAGGCATGCGCAGGGTTCCCCTTCAGGGGGAGGGGGGGGGCGAAGGGTCGTCCCAGCGCCCCCCTTCCCTATTAAGTCGATGTATGGGGCAGACTTTGCGCCCCCCCCCCCCTTCTTAGGTGACTAGGGGGGTGGGGGGAGCCCCCTCTGCCCCCCCCTCGTGCGCACGCCTATGACCATAGCCACTAGACCACCGTGACGGGCAAGTAGCGGAAGAAGTCGGAATAATTAGGCGACCATTAAGTAAGCAATGGGTCTTTCGATAAGCACAAATAACCAGAGGTTTTTGGAGCTGGGAGTCCAGAACACAGTAGACGAGCTTATTCGAAGTGCGCACCACTGCGCAATCTGAAATATTAATTATTAACGACAGAGCAAAACAGGCAGGCACACATTGGAGAGACTGAAGATGCGAAAGTGCACCTGGTTGGTACATGATTAAGAGGGGAACAAGTACACCTAGACACGGTACGATGATAGAACAACATGTGTTAGCGTCTTGAATTGGGCTGGTTGGTACATACTGATTTCGAACCAAGAATCAGCGCTAGAAGAAGACGAAGACGACAGCTAGGGCACGAACACGGGGCTGCCTTAACAACCATACTTTATTGCGTTCGCACTTCAATATACACAGGAAAAACACAATCAGGATACATATCAGGGAACAAGATATCGCTGTATACAATGCTAACTCAGTGTTTTGATAGGTACGTCATCTGATCTTTGCGGAACGATATAGTAGCTACGCTGACAAGATTTTCTCCGCCCTTTTGGATGCAGAATGCCTCGCAGATTTCACACTGGCGTTGTTCTGCGTAAGTGCCTGGTATTCGGCAATCTTTAAAAACTGGCTTACAATCACATTTCTTGCAGTGGTGTACAAGATGACTGCTCACGGACCCTTTAAGCGAGTACGCATGCTCTCGTGATGTTTCAATGTTGTATGTTATATGTTATATGTTACATCGGCCGGTTTGGCCGATGTAGCCCACTGCAAGTGAGGGGAATAATATATCGTATATACAACATTGCAATATATACAACATTGCTTCGGCATCCAAAAAAATTGTTGCGGGTGAATTTTTTATTTGTTATTTTTCATTTTTTTTGCAAATTAGTTTTCGCTCTCTCGCCATTAATCCTCTTGCAGAGGCTGGATAGCTTGCGACGTGCGCTGAAGACGATCTTTACTCCGGATTTTCGTGCCACTTAAGGTTGTGTGTCACATTATGAACGTAGGGGCACCTACACATAAACCAATGTATATACGCCGCCGAAAATTGTTGTTCTAAGCATCGTTTTGTCCGCGGACGCGACCCGCCAGGAGCTAGCCATATACAGCGTCACCGTAAAAGACGTCCCCCGAAATATATGCCTGTGCTCAATGAATTTACCATTGCCTAAGCATATATACCCAGATTGTGACAAGAAAAAAAATTCCCCCACCTCCCTGAAGGGAATCGTGAGGAAATGCGAATGCATTTCGCGCGCGCTTCACTCCATTTATATATGGTGGTTGTGGTTCGAAGAAGGAAAAGGCGCCTAATTTCTGCAGCCCGGTCGGGAGCACGGCGCAGCGCCTGTTTTTTTTATCGCGGGAGCTCGGCGGAGCTCCCGCGATATGCGAGCGCCCTCACACACCAGAGAGCGCTCCTCCTCTCCACTCACTCTCCGCTACTCCGCCCGCACCACCTGCTCCGGTTGCTAGGGGCGAGGATAAGCGCGCCCGCAGCTGTTGCTATGGGAGAGGGAGTGAGAGCGGAGAGATAACACCTGCCGCGGACAACGCCAACGCCGCACAACGCCGGATGCCTGACATAGTCCGACTAAGAAATGCATTCGCATTTAAAAGAGAAGAGAGCGAAGGACACGAGCATGAAATTTCGGGGCTCCCAGGACGTGACCTACGTTGACACGGCATTAAGGCGAAAGCCTTAGAAGCCTGATCAAACGCGAAAGTTGACTGTTGGCGTCAGAGCCCGGCGGTTAGGCCTGTGAGGCTGCCGGTTATGCAGCCTCATAGGCCAACTGTAGTGATAATTTGCTCCTGCTACACCAGCATGAATAATCGCTTTAAACACGGTTTTCACATTTGTGCATGCACTACAAGGGTATAACTTAGCGGGACGCTGGCTTTTACCAGAGAAATTCGCGAATTCCGTGTCCTCTGCTTACGGGTTGCAGTAAATGTGTTGCCAGCAGGGTTGCCGTTGGGCTGGACTTGAAAAGGCGCCAGAACTCGCGCTAAAAGTAGCCAAAGTAGCCATGTCATTTGATATTATCGCCAAATTTCTAGCCAAAGAGAACAGAAGCGGTATTATCAACAGAGTCTTTACTATTGATGAATAAATAAAACTATTTTGAATGAGTAAAAGCACAAGTTTAAAAAAGAGCCATGGCGCCAACTGGAAATTTTTCGTCGCCAACGGGGTCTAAAAGTAGCCAATTTGGCGCAAAGTAGCCACCAACGGCAACCCTGCATGCAGGAGAGGGTATAACGTAGCGGGACGCTGGCTTTTACCAAGAGAAATTCGCGAATTCCGTGTCCTCTCCTTACGGGTTGCAACTAAATGTGTTGCCAGCCTGTACGTATAGTGTGCTACGCTCGAACGGACCGCGGTGGGGTGGACCACGTGACACTAGCGGGCCATTTTCCATCGGAGCGACAGGTGTGCCGCTTCGGGCCACTTCTTTCGCGTCACCAACATGGCGTCGATAGCACAAGGTTGCCTCCCCCCTTCGCTCCGAACCTTATTTCCCGTTCGCACGCATCATTCGTCGGCTGGAACACATATGCGTTCGCGTGACGTAGGATAAAGGCAGACGGCGTATAGACGTACAAAAAGCATCATGGCGGCCAAAACCATGAAGCCGTGTCGATGGGAGCAAGAAAAAAAAGAAACTAGACAGAAAGAATAAAACAAGACAGATCCATGAGAGACTGTTAGCTCGACGCGCTTAATTGCCAGCACTTGTCGCTTGACTGGATGGGAACCTGCTGTGTGGTTCTGCGCGTGCGTATTGGTATTTATTGGGGATCGGAATTCGCAGACACTGAGCGTGGTGCCGTGTGCTACTGTAGAAAGTTATGTGAGGTACGCGTTGCCGCTTGTTTACGGTCGATGTAGGCCATTGAAGACGAATGAGGAGTCTGTCTCAGCGGTATACAGATGGTTACGGTGCTCGGCTGCTGACCTAAAGGTTGAGGGGTTCGATCCCGGCCGCAGTGGTCGCATTTAGATGGAGGCGACACGCCAGTGGCCCGTGTCCTCTGCGATGTCACTGCATACTTTCACCAGATGGTCCAAATTTCCTGAGCCATCTACTACGACGTGCCTTTTAATCATATCGTGGTTTAGACATAACCCAACATAATACTGGTATTATTGTTATTACTGAGGACAAAATAACGGTCGTTGATTTCGAAGCTTAAGGCTACGAGCTATTCCGCGTTTCATAGAGTCGGCATGCACTTATGCTTTTAGACACCGACTTTATAGAGGCTCCTTTCTACAGTCACATTCCGGAAGTTTCTGCGGAACGTTTCGTCGTCGATGTGTTGCCATTTTGACTAACGGCGTATGTATATGATCAATTAGTGCACCGGCCGTAATGTAGCCAACCTTCGGACGAATGCAAAATGGTCACCAACAATGCATCATTAATCTTTACACTGACGGTATGATTCAAGAGTGTTGTAAATCTCAGCTGAATTCATGGTTCACGCATCTGCGACCAGATGCTGTGAAGAAAATAATAAAGGTTATTTGCCAGTATTTAAGTTTTTATAACTTATAAGTTACTGTCACGTACAGCCTGGCACCCGCTACCTTTAGTATACATCGTTGCCGCCATAATGCATTATCTTCTGCTGTACACAGTCTAACCGCATCACGTCATCCCATCTGATGCTGTACAATTCGGGCAAGTCTTCACGGTGGTGACATAGTCACTTCGGTGCTCAAGTAATGTTGACCGTCGCCTTTCAAAATGCCGAGGTTGTGACTCGCTAACTGGAATCCCGCGTACTGCATCTTTTCCACTTATTTATTTGCATTGCCTAATATACAAGCCTATCTTTATATGTTGCACTCTTTATGCCTGCAAGTTTGCAAGGATTCCAGCCCCATCAATCTGCTCCACATTTTTGCCGTCAATATTGCAAGCGCCTCTTGTTCATGTAAACCGCTGACCAGTAAATGTCTACATACACGCCTTAGTATGGTGCAACCGCGACACATATGCGTCCGCCAATTTGTTGCTGATTTGTTTCTTTCCTTTCCCTCCTCATCTTTCTTTTTCCCTTTCCCATTACTCAGCGTAGGGTAGCTAACCGGACATGTTCCTGGTTTACTTTCCTGCCTTCTTTCTTTTCTTCTTTCCCTTTCTTCCATGACTCCCAGAGCCTCTGAACCATGCACGCCTTCCTCGGGCACCGTTGTGTGAATAATCTGCCGTAACATTACAATGCGTTCTGCAGTTTTCTTACCTTTGTTGAAGCATACACATGCATAATCATATTGTGAATATTTGCTCCTGTATGTAATTGTCAGCAGGCTGCCAGCTCGGGCTTCTCGATCTCGTTTAGCGACATCTGGCGGTACTAAAATGATGGACGGGATCTTCCCTTATTGGTCTGCCTCGGTTGCGACGAGCGTGAAAAACAAAAAATGGCGGCCCCAGACAGCGCTGTCTGCAGCGCCGCGGCCGCCATTTCACGCAACATTGGCCATGATGGCTGTCATTTATAGTTAAGCGAGGAGCAGTAGGCAAGCTGTGCCGCTGCTGCTGTGCTACAACAGGGCGCGGAATTAATACGCACTGCGGCAAGTGGGGATCGTGCGTGTTGTTCACGATGCACGCCGAGACTCGGTAACCTCGTCAACGGGGAACTTGTTAAAGAGGCCGTAAACGTATGGCTGTTTCCCGCCAGGGGTCGCTTCACGTTGCGCCTGCGCCGTTGGAGTGCATCGCTAGGCCTAATGCACCTGCCCCGTTTCGACAGTCGCATGCCGTGTGAGAAATACACGGTATTTCACGTCACACGATTGTACCTGTCTGCTGTCATCGTCATTACCGTCTCTACTATCACGATAAGATTGGATCATAGGATGTGGGAAGTGCTTTCTGGTACTACTTCGGAAGAAACCTTTGTCATACTTCGTGGTTTTATTAATGAGAACTAACAGACAATGATGCCAAGGAAAGTATAGGGTATGTAATTAGAAGTAATTGTAATGTAAATGTGAAGTCCATTTTTCTTTCTTCACATTTACATTACAATTCTAATTACATCCCCTATACTTTCCTTGGCATCATTGTCTGTTAGCTCTCATTAATATTGTGTTTAACAAAGCAAACGAGCCCTCAAATTCACACTTCTTTCCTTCGTGGTTTTATGAGCCCCTTTCAAGTGATTAACCATTTTTATGTCTTTCTGATAACTTTAACATTATTCATGATCTACATCAATACCGCTGTCACAAATACTTCTGCAACTTATATAATGCCCGAAATGATTATGGTGAACTAGAAAAAAAAAGTGATTCAGGGTAGGTGAAACGACTGGTTTTGTTCTTAGTATGAACAGATATTAGAAATTAGGAAAATTAGTGAAAGGTCGTGATCGCGAGAACCCAGGTTCTTTACATATTTGATGATCGCACATCGTATGAGAAATCTAGACATGGAAGTGGCACATTTCCTGACGCAGAAAATGGTCAATCCAGTGCACGTACTATGAACTAGCGTGGGTAGACCCTAAGTCGGCAAAATTTGTGAAACTCACTCAGGCTCGCTCATAAAATATATTTTGCGCTTAGGGCTCACTCGGACCAGGGTTGCCGTTGGGGGGCTACTTTGCGCCAGATTGGCTACTTTTGGACCCCGTTGGCGACGAAAATTTCCACTTGGCGCCATGGCTCTTTTTTAAACTTGTGGTTTTACTTATTCAAAATGGTTTTATTTATTCATCAATAGTAAAGACTCTGTTGATAATACCACTTCTCTTCTATTTGGATAGAAATTTGGCGATAATATTAAATGACATGGCTACTTTGGCTGCTTTTGGCATGAGTTCTGGCGGCTTTTCATGTCCACCCAACGGCAACCCTGACTCGGACTCACACTCACCAAAATATTTCTGAGCGGACTCGCTCAGACTCACACGCACCAAAATTTCTTCAACCGGACTCACTCGGACTCAAACTCACCAAAACATTACTCACCCGGACTCACTCAGACTCAGACTCATGAGTCGACTCACTGGGACTCTCTCAGACTCAAATCGAGCGAGTCCCAGTGAGTCGACTCACTGGGACTCACTCATGGCTCGATTTGAGTCTGAGTGAGTCCCAGTGAGTCGACTCATGAGTCCGTTATCCTAGAATTATCTTTTTCGATAATGGTGTCAATGCTGTATAAAACCAATGTCTCGCATAATCGGTACTCTTCTTGGCGCCTTTTGATATAGTACTTTCGAATAAGAGTTATGAGTGCTCGTAAACCAGTAAGGTCACTTTTGAATTTTTCTTGAAAGAGACGACAACTTCCTTGGAAGAGTTGGCAAAGGGGGGGGGGGGGGGAGGTCAAGGTACTTCCCTACGTAATTCGCACCTCTGATTAATAAATATTGAAATGGTGTATGAATGACACTGCTTTGGGATACATGTGAGTAGACGTGCGTATAAATGTGAATCCAGGCAAGGGTGATAGTAATGTTGAAGATGAGTAGATATGAGGAGTTTTTTTTCGAAATGAGCTAAATCCAGAAACCGAAACTAGCTCAAATAAAGCTCCATTGGCACGTACATACTCTCAACTTTCCTGTAAAACAGTTATCGAAACGAAATGGGTCAATACAACCAGCTACGAGTGCTTACAGATTTCGTTTCAAAACGAAATTGAGCCAGATCCGTGCGCTGTACGGATCGAAATGAGGCAAATCCAGTAAGCCAATAGCAGAGCTTTTTACCTCCAGACAGGGTATTTGGCCGGATTGAAAAGGACGTGAGGAAGAAATCCTCACGAAGAAACACGAAGAAATCCTGAATCCCCAAAGCTACCAAATGATTTTTTTCATATCATGGCACTGTGCTAGAGCTCGGAAAACATTGGGACGTGTATGACTGGAAAGCCTACAGTACGGCAGAGATGAAATCGACATCCAGCTTGCCGTTTAAGATAACAGAAACCAAGGTCTTCTACATTCAAAGAAATGCAGCTGGTAGAAGCCCTAGAGTTAGAGCAGAACCCCACTATAATGTTTCCGTATCAAATTTCGTGCCAGTCCTAAAGAGGGGAAAGTCCCTTGCACAAGCTACCGTGCAATGCCCACTGTACACTCATCATGTCAACAAAATGAAACTGATAGATGTGACGAGCCTTCTCGTAAAGCATTTCGGCAGTTCATGGCAAGAGAATCAAGAGCTCGCTTATTTTGTCAGTGTCCTCAGGCGTGCCAAAGAAAATGATCATACCGAAGATTTCGAGTAGAGCTGCTTGTGCTGCGAAGAAGACGCACCGGCTCTTCGTGTATAGTTGAAGGCCCTTAATTGAAGCACTGTTGCCTATCTTTGATGGCTTTTCGGCCAAAACTCTATCATACTGCTCTTGAAAGTCGATTTCAATAAAGTTTTTGCAAGAATACCGCCTCGAATTGAATGTGTCATTTCAATATGAGCCAA
This sequence comes from Rhipicephalus appendiculatus, assembly GCA_030522465.1. Taxonomy (NCBI): domain Eukaryota; kingdom Metazoa; phylum Arthropoda; class Arachnida; order Ixodida; family Ixodidae; genus Rhipicephalus; species Rhipicephalus appendiculatus. Next base: position 51,896 of record JALIZH010032920.1, on the reverse strand, counting down.
ATCCAAAGTTATCATGCTAATATTGGTCAAGTCCGCTGTATATTTTTTAATTAATTGTGGCCGTAAACTTCTACTAGCTGACATGTAAAATATATCGCGTAATAGGTTTGAAAGCGTTGTATTTACATTGCGTAACAAATTTTCACTGTTTTCACAAATTCTGTTTTGGTGGATTTGACTCATTTCGAAAAAAAACTCTTCATATGACCATAAGGCGGCAAAAAAAAAAGTGGAACTCACTCAGACTCATTCAAGAAATATATTTTGCGCTTTGGAGTCACTCGGACTGACACTCACCAAAATTTTCCTGAGCCGAGCTCACTCGGACTCACGCTCGCGAAAATTTTCTTCAACCGGACTCACTCGGACTCAAACTCACTAAATTATTACTCACCCGGTCTCACTCAGACTCAGATTCGCGGCACAATCTTAGTCTGAGTGAGTCCGAGTGAGTCGACTCATGTGTGAGTTCACTGACCTATGGTGTAAACTGTGCTTATGTACAGGTATAGCAAAAGTCAACTATATATAGTGTGGTGGCCTTTTAGTTTCCCTACGAGTCTTAAGCTTTCCAGTAGAGTTGAATTCCGTATAGAGTTTATTTACATTACCTTCATTGAATGTAGTGAATCACGCACTTGCTTCAAGCTTCCCTCCTTTTCTGTTCTATAGAAAAAAACTTGTTTCATGAGTCACTTCTGAGAACTCTATATGGTTTCGTTTCAACGTCTTTGTGAACTACGACACGATTCTAATGTTTCAGATATCTACGAGGGTTACGTAGGTTCAGGTGACCGACAGATGAGTCATTACCATGTAGCGAGCAGAAACCGGTTAAAGCTATTGTAGATATCTTCGAAATTTTCAAAATTTTCAAGATTGATAAACACCTCACGAGTACGTGACTGGTCATAATTTAATATACATAACGGCAGGAAGAATTTCATATATTGTAGTGTTAACGTTAATGTCACCAGTTGAGTCTATTTTATGAGCCGAAAGGGAAGTTCAAAGTTATTATTCTTCGTTATTTCCTTTGTTTTCGCGCGGAAAGTGCATTGGAGGTTAGGGAGCAGTGATATCAGTAGTATTTATCGCAGACTCGAAGGGCTTTGAGAACGTATTGAGTAGTCGTTGTTCAATGTCAGGAGATGACATTGAATGAACACTGAGGCGTTATGAAACATAAATGAAAGTGTTACAGAGAAGTTACTATTGAAAACGTGTGCATCATCCGTTACTGTAATCCACCATTTGGATGGGGGGCTTTTAATAGCAAAGATGTTGAGCAAATCGTTCGTTGTCCGACGAACCCAAAAACTATCATCATCATGAATGGGTATGAGCCAGACAAATTGGGTAAATCCGACAACTCCCCAGTGGTACACTAAAAATGAAGAAGGCAACAGTTAGCCCAACAACAAATGTCTGCGAAGCGACGGCGGCAAGCCGAAGACCCCGGCTACGTACAACGAGACAATGTTAGGTAACGGGAAAGGCAACGGCGGCTGGGAGAAGACCCCGAAGCGATAGAAGCCTTCAGCCAACGACGACGTGCCCGTAGATCTACACAGGTGCGAACGCTTGGTTTCAGCGTGAGTTTCTCTCTCGGGAGTTTGTACATCCGTGTCGCGTCTGTGACTGTGTGTGGTTTAACTCGAACCTCTCTGCGCTGAGAATCATGGTAGAAACGACCTAGCATTACCTAGCTAAATCTTAGCAACGACCTAGAAGCGACCTAGAAACAACCTGCGTCACCTAGCTAAGGCCTAGAAACAACCTAGAAGCAACCAGATTAGTCTTCAGAATCGTCCACTTTCGCTGCTTCAAGCGTCACTCGGCTTAGTTCAAGCTTCGCCCATTTCCCTCATCATTATGGTGGATATTGTTGTGGACATTGTGGAGAAGAGGAGGAAGTTGTTGCCGTATGCCTTACTGAACGCAAAATTAGTAATCGCCTAAGCTATCACCACCCTCCCCCTCTGAGCAATCAATAAACCTTTCCGTCTGCGTGCAGTTGACTACCCTGAAGGGGACCGAAAGAGAGCAGCAATCCATAGCAACAACACTGCAAGCGTCTTCCCTGGGTCGGAGGAGACGCGTAGCATCTGCATCTGTTGATGCGATTAACCGCTTGCTCGGTACCGGTTCGGAGTAGTTAACAGGACACAGAGGCAAAAGTTTCTCACTTGCTGAGAGGAAGGCTCACTATCACCTACCCTGCCTCTACCATGTTCACTATAATATTACCGTTATGACTGAGAACGTTCCATCATTATGGTGGATTATTGGTAATGGATGATGGACACATTTCCAATAGGGATATGTTGATTATTAACAGATGACATTTCGTTTGGACATAATTGAGGTATATTAATTTCAGAACAATTTTTTTTATTGTCGAAGTTGTCCGCAATGGCAATAAAAACACACTGAATCTTCGCTGAATCAATGTAGAACTTCATCATCGAAATCCTCTTCGAATAACTTTTAAATGTTGACTTTGAACATTTGATTAACAAAGTCAAAGTAAAGTAAACGCCAAGTGGATATGTGTCGAGACACTGCTGGTTTGCAACACTGAAATGTTTCTCGAATATTGTTTTCATTTTCTTTTTCGTTCGTACGGCATCGAGATCAGATATCTAGCTACAGATTCTAAAACGCAGGTGGGGTATAAAATGAGATATCAACGCAGTGTAGGAAAGAATCAAATTCTGACATGTTGCTGCATTCCAGTGTTTAGCAAGCAAGTGATTCTATTTCGCTCATGGGACACCTCCTGTAAATAAGCTGTATTAGCAACCGAAGCATGTCCACCGCTGAACACACTTACTCGCGCGAAGTGCGTGGTTATGTTCAGAGCCAAGTGCTGCGGAAGGGCCATCAGCTTGCTGGGCACGCATGCCTGAGCACAAGTGGGCTTTACGGTGCAGCAAGGTGTCGAACTTTCGTTTTGATGTTCCCACCCGAACAGTTGCGCTTCGCCCACAAGTGACGCGCGGAGCCAATCTGTGCGCGTTGTGCAGGCGGTCGTGTACACACGTGGCGCTCTGGCGCGCAATCGTAGTTTGGTCGTGTTTGCACACGTAGTAAATGCTCGTTATTTCTGGTTACGAGGACGTTTACGGCCTCACGCTTGCTGTTAGCGTTACGACGTAAGTGCTTCGCGAGTGAATTTGACCGTATGGCATGACCGTTTGTTTGTCGATTGTCATTTGCTTTCCTCATTAATGTGCGCCATTGATGTCCTCTATTTTGTATTCTATGACACGCTTATTTTTTTTTATTACACCTGGCCATTGGGTTCGTGTATTTTAGTTGCGAAATTGTGCCCGCTTTTAAAGTTATGATATAACTGCTTCGCAAATGCATTCAGCAGCTTGAGGAAATTCTTCGTTTGCCGATTGTCCGCCGCGGCGGTGTGGCGGTTACGGTGCTCGGCTGCTGACCCGAAGGTCGCGGGTGCGATCCGAACCCACAACCTTCGAAATATGCGTCCGATGCTTTACCAATTGAGGTACGACGCAGTCCGCTGCCCCATCCACTTCGTTGGGAATTTCTGTTGGTGCAATCTTTGGGGATGTCGGCTTCGGTGGAACAGCGGTTATGGTGCTCGGCTGCTGACCCGAAGGTCGCGGGTTCGATCCCGATCGGGACGGTCGCATTTCGATGGAGGCGAAATGCTAGAGGACCGTGTGCTGTGTGATGTCAGTGCGCTAAAGAACACCAGATGGTCGAATTTTCCGAAGCCCTTCACTACGGCGTCCCTCATAATCATGAGGTTAACCTCCAGTTCGAGGTCACAATAGAAAAATCTCCTTATTCGAAGCTTGCATTTTCTTCATGTGCACTTAGACGTGTTCATTGTATGTGGTTCTCTGCTCATTTAAACAACTTAGCAGCGTCACTGTCTAGAAGCTAGGTTTTCCCCGACGCAACAGTCTCGGGGTGAAAACTGCTTCCAGCACTGCCTTGCTTCCAGCTAGGCTCGGACTGCCTGCAGCGTCAGCTGCGGTGTGTTAGTGTAGAGCAGGATATTGTCTTGACACGAAAGTGCTTCATGTCTGGCTCTAGCACGAGCTAACTGACGTAACAAAAAGGTATAAACTGCGCAAGCTAAAGACCGCATAGAAAAGACACAAAGACAAGCGCAGGCTTGTACCTGGCCTGTGTGGTTGCTAGTTTGCATTGTTAAGTAGTCTAGTTAACCTCCACACCTTTCCTATATCCCTTCTCTCTCTCTTGCACAGTTAATACCTTTTGTGACGATGCACGAACCGAACTCGCCCAACAAGTCGCGTGACGGCAATGACGGCAATGACGTCCGCATTAGAGCGTCCTAGGTTTCTAGCATCTACCCGAGATGCTTCTTAATTAATTTCTGGTTTTCATTACCGATTGACTGATTCGCTACCGGTTTTCACTACCGGCCCCTAATTTACATCGGGTTTTTCAATGCTGCTCTCTTAATTAACTTGTAGTTAATACTCCCGGTTACAGGCCGCTGTTATCAGGTTCAACTTACCGCTTGACACTTTGCTTTCTCAGAAACTTTTTACGTCGACAAAAGCTACAAGCGCGTCTACCTCACCTCCCTGACGCACTTCGGGCTCATTTCAAAGTTCCGCTTACGTCTTGGGGATCGGCCATAAAGTCAGGGGATGACCTTTATGAGGCCCTTTGTGAGATAGCGTTTCCGCGTGCCAAAGATGAGTTCGACCGAGACACCGAGTGTGTGGTTTAAAGGCATGCACATACAGGCTACACCCGAAGCAGTCTATTTCGGTGGCTGTGTTGTCACATCGGAAAAGCGGATAACGTCCACACCGACTGCGCTGTTGCCTCCGAAGCATAGCAAATTACCGTTGGTGGTCCGCGTACCATCATCTGAAAACAGGGTTGCCGTTGGGTGGACATGAAAAGGCGCCGGAACTCACGCCAAAAGTAGCCAAAGTAGCCATGTCTTTTGATATTATCGCCGAATTTCTAACCAAATAGAACAGAAACGGTATTATGAACAGAGTCTTTACTATTGATGAATAAATAAAACCATTTTGAATAAGTAAAACCCCAAGTTTAAAAAAGAGCCATGGCGCCAACTGAAAAGTTTCGTCGCCAACGGGGTCCAAAAGTAGCGAGTTTGGCGCAAAGTAGCCACCAACGGCAACCCTGTCTGAAAGGAACGGGTCACAACGGGCCAAGCTCACCGTTGGCGACTCAGTACCATCAATAGCAACACAGTGTTAGTGTAGGAAAAAAAGAAAAAAACACAGCCACCGAGGTAGGACACGGACACCTTTCGGAGTTCTCTTTACGGCGCTAAATAAGTTGTCATGGATAATCAACATGGCAGACTGCGGATTATCAGCAATACAGAGAGAGAGCGAAAGAAAATTTATTAAAAATATATAAACCAGACATGTGGGAGGCAACCCCAGTCCGGGTTCCCTATGATGATCTCGGCGACCACCCGGGCCCGTTGAACCAAGGCCTGGCGGACCTCGGGAGGTCCGTCGCCGACTCTTTCGCCTTACCGGCTCCAGCACCCGACTCTCACATACAGAGTTGCTTTAATGGTATATAACTCCTTACGCGTGCATCATCATCGTCCTCATCATCACCATCAGCCTGACTACGCTCACTAAAGGACAAAACATCTCCATTTAAGGTGGTCAAGTGCTTGCTGCGGCCCCATTGTCCCAGGAAACTTCTTGATGTCATCTGCGCACTTGACTTTCTGCCTCCCCTTGACGCGCCTGCCTTCTTTTGAAATCCAGTCCGTTACTCTTAATTATCGGCGGTTATCTCAGCTTCTTACTACATGTCCTGCCCATACCATTTCTTTTTGATTTCGGCGACAGATGTCCTTAGTACGCTTTTGTTCCCCGAACCACTCTGCTCTATTCTCGTCCCTTAGCCTCACATCCATCCTTTTCTTTTCCATGGCTCCACGCATGTTTCGTGCTCGACTAAATGTCGTCAAAAATAGAGATTGCCACTGTGTTATGGATAAGAATGACGTATGATTTTTTATTTTTTTTGTGTGAACAAGGCTCCTGTACGCGAGCTAACACGTCTTGCTTTTTGCTTTTATCGTGGTCTGCGTCTTGTTTTAATTGTCTTCATAAGAATGACGTATTTGACGCATTGCAAAGTGCGCGATCACTTGAACTGAGTTCTCTGCACACTCCACGTTACCTGAAGAGTTTTGGAAAATCTGCTGTAAATGTAATTTACGGCTGATTCAGGTCGCACCCTGCACTTGGACCCCGAAGCGACGCTCTTGGAGTATTGCGAACAACAAATGCAGTCTGAAAGATTTCGCCCTAAAATATGGTTAAAAAAAATTGAAGGACACTTTGTACATTCCAAAGTGTGTTCGGCGAAAGCGTGTGGCCATTCCACTGACGGAAAGACGGACGGACAGACGGACAGACGGACGGACGGACAGACGGACATCCGGACGGACGGACGGACGGACGGACTGACAGACGGACATCCGGACGGACGGACGGACGGACGGACTGACAGACATCCGGACGGACGGACATCCAAACGGACGGACGGACATCCGGACGGACGGACATTCGGACGGACGGACGGACAGACGGACATCCGGACGGACGGACATCCAAACGGACGGACGGACGGACAGACGGACGGACGGACGGACAGACGGACATCCGGACAGACGGACGGACGGACATCCGGACGGACGGACGGACATCCGGACGGACGGACGGACATCCAAACGGGCGGACGGACGGACGGACATCCAAACGGGCGGATGGACGGACATCCGGACGGACGGACGGACAGACGGACGGACGGACGGACACCGGACGGACGGACATCCGGACGGACGGACGGACAGACGGACACCTGGACGGACGGACGGACATCCGGATGGACGGACAGACGGACGTCCGGACGGACGGACAGACGGACATCCGGACGGACGGACGGACATCCGGACGGACGGACATCCGGATGGACGGACGGACGGACGGACATCCGGACGGACAGACGGACGGACGGACACCGGACGGACGAACGCCGGACGGACGGACACCGGACGGAAGGACACCGGACGGACGTGAGCATGAGACATTAAAGGCTTTCGCCTTAATATTTCTACGTGTTCTAATGTAGAGTCTGCTGCCTTTACCACTTCATACGTCAGTCCCAACGTATGGCGTAGCATGTCGTGTAAGCACATGGATAGCTCCAAACTACAGCATTTAGTTAACATTGTTTTATTATTATTTGTTATTATGCATGACAGAAGTGTTTAAGCAGGTATAAACAGCAACTAAGGTGGCCACAGAGCTACAACGAACGCAAGTGCCAAACAAAGAACTCAAATGCCACACAAAGAGCACAAGTGCCACAAACGCAAGGGCTGGTATACATAGTGTGATAGCAACTGATCGCATCAGAATGTTCGCCACAGGCTCATTGCTATGGAAATTGAACATGTCGCTGTAACGCAGTGCGGGCCACAGATGAATATTGTATATAGTACGCTCGCTCTCCTGATGAACGTTTCGGGGAGAACGTTAAAAAAAATAATCACCAATAGAGAAACCGTAAGACGCAAGTTTGCGTTACGACGCATGTCCCATCCCATGAAGCGGGAAATGCAAGCAGCCATAATTTGATGGAACTGAGGCAATTGTAAACGTAAAAGAATGGTCGCACGGCACGTAAATGTATGCTGCCGCCAACAAGCTATTGTAGAAAACGCGCCGAATTCCAGTTGGCTGCGTCGGAGGAATCTCTGTCTGTACACGCATGTATTTGAGAAAACCAGGCGAAATGGACGAAGAAAGAATGCCTTCATTTCCGGCTATTTTCCCCGTGTCGCTCCACAAGACAAAAAAAAATGTAACTGCTCTGAGGGAGTTATTCAGGGCAGCGGCAAATAGAGCGGAGGTGTTCGGATAAGCGATGCAATGAGGCTGTATAAACGAGATTACGCAGTGCCGCTCGGCTGGGCTGAAGGTAAACTGGGTAAAAAAAAAACACCCACACTGGCCTTTGTTATAATTAAAAGTTTGAAAACAACATGGAAGGTAGAATGTTTCGAAAGCAAGCACGAATTTCAAGGGCGTAAAAACAGCCCACTAGGGCCAACATCCAATGTTCCAACAGAAACGTTGTCAGGCTTGTACTCTTTGCTGTCTAGTTCTGTCACGCAGGTGCTTGAACATTTATGTTCGTTTTTCCTGCTTTTTTACTGATAAACTTGCTCCCTCCTTAAGCAACATGAGTGGAAGTCTTCGTATTTCTTGTGTAATACCACAATGAAACAGCGCGACAGAACATGGACATACAAATATTCTGCATGTTTTTGTTTTTTTTAGTTTCACGAGAGCTGCTGGAAATTGCGCGCCACGTGGACAGGTAGACGAAGAAGATGAAGAGTAGTGGAATGGAAGCTTGAGGTGTTGAGACTGATTGATGCTGCATTGTTGGGACGGTATTGCGTTATGCGCCAATTAAAGGCTGCAGAAGGATTTCCCCTATATCTTATTTTGGTGCCGAAACCCGGAAGCGAATCTGGGGCCTTTAGGTTTCTCGTTGGGAATTCCTGAGCTTATAAATAAGCTCATTTAGTCGCTGATACCACAGTATATTAAGTGGTAAGTTTGGCGAACTTGATTATTTGTTATGCAATGACTGCTAGCCTTGACAAGGGGTCCCAGGCGTTCCACTAGTGAATTGGACTTGGCCTCTTGTCCTAACATCTTGCGCTGGCGCACAGAAATGAACAATAATATCATAGTTTTGCGTCCCGAAACCACCATATGATTAGGATAGACGCCGTAGCGGAGGGCTCCGGAAATTTCGACCTAGCTGGGGTTCTTTACCTTGCTCCTTAATCTGAGCACACGGGCCTCTCGCATTTTCGTCCCCATCGGTAATGCGGCCGCCGTGATCGGGATTACATCCCATGATCTTCGGGTCAGCAGTCAAGCACCATAACCACCAGACCTCCACGGCGGGTCTGACACACAGCCATCGAGTGGTGGAACCCTATTGAAAATCTTCGGTTGGTGGATGCTGGAATCGTTGCTGGATATGGTGGAAACTATAGTGGATGTGGTGGAAATAATAGTGGATAAGCTGGAAGCTGTGGTGGTCGTAGTGGCTGATGATGGCGAGAGTGGAAAGAATGGTGGCAGATGGTGCGGGTGGTGGCGAGCCAATGATGGTGACAGTGGAAAATGCTGGCTGATGGTGGCGATGCAAAATATGTTTTGGTGGATGACTTGGTGAACAAGCTGGAGGACGGTGGCATATGGAAACATGGTGGATGATGGTGGCATGATGGAAATGCACGTGACACAATACGTGAAATCACTTATTTTCAACGTTTTCGAGGAGTGCAAAGAAGCGCAGCTCCACTCCGTTGCAGAGCTATAGTACCGATCCATGGCGGCAGAAAGCAGGGTTCGTAAGGGTGGCTTTCCGGCAGGGCGCGCCCTTGTAGACGCTCCTTCTCTCGCTGCTTGAGAGCCACCAACGACAATAAAGCGCGCTTGCCTCGATCCCGGGGAAGGGCGCGTCCTAGACCTTGGGACACAAAAAGAGGGCCGTTGCGGTAGCGTGACAGACCGCGAACGCCGGTGACAGGAAACGTGCATTCCGTAGTGGCAGCGACCCGTTTACGCCCATCCGTATTATGACTCTCAGCAAGCGTGTGTAGCCTACATAGGAGACACAATGTCGCTCCTATACACGACCTCGGTCGTCCCATGCTCACAAATGAGGCTGTTAGGGAACGAACTCATGCGACTGCGTCACGCAATATGAGGATGAGTAGACCTCTTGACACGGTAGCCGTGGTGAGTACCAGCCCATTGTCTCGAAATGAGCAGTGAATTTTCGTGGCGGGCCTTACGAGCCTGGCCTTACGGAGTGTTCAAGAAGGGCACAGGAGTTCATGTGCGCAGGAAGAAATTTCTTCCTGCAAGGTGTTTTCTTTTTTTGGTAGAAAACATGCAGGTGACTTTTATTGGAGATAATGGAGGTTCAAGAGCTCTAATCAGTCTTTCTCTTCTCCGCTCTGGTAGCTCTAATAAATAGCATCCTGGTTAATATGAATGTATTTTTCATGTTTTGCAAATATTTCTGGAAATAAACTAAAAACAAGATGCCAAGATTTGGCGGGTTGAGTACTTTTACTCAACCGAGTCTTTCTGAGTCTTTTACTCAGTTCAGTCTTTTTACATTTACAATCTTTTTCGACAGTTCAGGCTTTTTACTCAACTGTCGAAATCATTTATGTACGCTCTAATTAGACAATGCAGGACAATTAAAGTTTCAAGGCCATGTTTCATACCTGTCGGCGTAATGAACCGAATGGTCGGACATTATGAGTATGCAACTGCGGTTCTCTATTGGACCATTATATCTAAATAAAAATAAATCTTTTTGCGCCCCTCCCTTCCCACGCGCACTTATTGCTGTTAAGGGAAGTGTATAACTACCAATGCCTCTTGTTGGTGACATTTCTTAAAGGGGCCCTGCAACACTTTTCCAAGTAGCCATGGAATGGATTCAGTAAAGGAGCTTATTGCCTCACGAATTCACAGCCGCAAAAATTTTTACAATCCGTCCAGTACGAGCGGAGTTACACAAATTTGTCGCACGCCGCAATGGCATTCTCTCTTCTCTCATCCCGACGAAAGCCATGGAAGCTAAGCAGGGAGGGATGGCACGGGGGAGGAAAATACGTAACGCGCGCCTCGTGACCTTGAGCACTTTTTCTCTTCTCTGTATTCGAATGCGCGGCTTTTCAATGCGATCGCGCGCACGCGTGGACAAGTCGAGGCCTCCCGCGGTGACCCCAGTAACGACTGAGCGCGCCAAGCTCGAATAAGCCAATGGCTCATACAATGGCTGTGACGCAGTGATTTTTGAGCCTGTAGCATCATTTTTAGAAAGAAAAGAAAGCGAGTTTAGCTGACTTTGAGAATTTATTGTAAATTCCAGGCCGCGTCCTGCGCTATAGTATTTGGCTTACGTGTACTCGGGAGCCTCGACTACCGATTGGCAGCGTTTTCTGACCATGCTCAAAAAGTGTTGCAGGGCCCCTTTAACTTATGAACACAAAGTGCGCAGTCAAAATGATTCACATTATGCACCACTCGCGAGGAAAGCTCATGGTGGTGTAGGTACTACTGTTGTGTCCCTTTGCACGTGCTAAGTGTGCTACGTAAATGCGTAAATCGCTGACAACAACAAAGAAAGCTAAACAACCTAATAGGATTTACAAAGGGGTATTATAACATGGGTCACTTAAGCGCCCCATGTAGTGTCGAAGGAAGATGCGCTTTTAGCAATAAGAGATGAATTTAGTCTGAGCACAACTTGTTCAATGTAAATCTTGATCATCGTGTTTTTCTCGAGGTTCACCTTCAAAGTAATAACTTGCCCGAACAACTAATTCGCGCAATGTAAAACTCCACCTTAGCAGGTCACGATTTTAGAGCTGCCGGTGCCCATTCTAACGTGTCATGGCGAAGCCGTCGTACCGTACGACTTCGAAACCTCGGCTTCTTCCGTTATTGCAATACCCTTCTACGCTATTGGGCTTCACTTGCTCCGCAAATGAAGCCAGAAGCGTGCGTGAACCTCGGTGACGTACGTGAACAAGCGTACGTAAACCTCAATGACGTAAAGAGAGTCACCGCACTTTCTTGTCGGTAGCGCTTCCGCCGTCTTTGCAAGTCCAACCATCGTGACGGCGCCTTCATTGTCACCGCCCAGAAAGACTACGTCGGTACAACAGAGGCGACAGGGGAAAGGAATGAAAGGTTCCCACGTTTACGTTTTCGGCTACGACGTTCATTCATAAAGGGCGAAAGCCAAAACGCAAGCAAACAGCTCCGTTCATTGTACACCAGGGGTCACAAACAGGAGGCAACGAGCAGAGCTCGCAAGAACTTCCCGAGGAAAAACAAAATGCTACGGGACGTGCGTCAGCTGTAGACATTACAGAAACAAAAGACTGTGTCCTAGACCCCCGTCGTTCCTCCCGCTCCACCTTCAAAGAAAACGTCGCTTCCCAGAGACAACCGCACGAACAGAGAGCCGCATAGCTCGTTTCAAGGTGAGGGCACGAGGAGACGAGATCGCCACAGGCCATCTCTTCTCGGCGTCTTCAAGAAGGCTCACGAAAGCGAAAGCGGTCGAGAAGGCACCGCGTACGCAAGGTCAAGGAGCAGTGCGGGAAAGCCCCCCTCCCTTTCTACCTCCTCCCCCCCAACGACATCACTGGTTCCTTCTCTACGTCCTGACAGCCCCACGCAGTACCTGCGTGTCACTAACCTCCCTTACTACAAGATTCTCGCGTGGGTAGCCGTACGCGCATCTTTAGTCCGGGGTGAACGGAAATGCCTGCTCTGATGAACCCTACGCACGATGCCTGTCCCGCAGTCACGTGACTTCCCCCCCCCCCTCGTGTACGAATACTCCGGCGTGTCGCGCGGGTAGCGAACTGTCCCACGCTTCTTCGACATGAATGAAACGCTCGTGAGCGTGCGTAAGATAGGAGTGGGGAAGGGGGGACGCTCTTACGCTCGTTCTACGACGCTGTAGTGCGTAAGAACAATGAATGGAGATTCCGTGGGCCACTCAAGCCGCGAAGCAACCCCCTATTGTCTTCCTTTACTCATCCGTGCTTGCTGTTGTTGCTACTACGGGAGATGGTACGGGATGCCGCGCACGCACCGAAGGGTGGAGCTGGCGGCGGAGAGGCCACGCAGCCAGGAGGTCACGGGACCTTCGCGTAAGCAACGTTCAGCGTAAGTGCGTAGTACGGAGAGGAGGGGTCAGTGAATGGACGGGAAACGCGTACGGCGGTTGCTGATTACGTTGCGACGGCTTCGCACTTTCTCTCCCGCTTCTTCTTTTCTTGCGAGCGCGTCAGCGTGTGAAAGTCACGAAGTTGCGTGAGCGTAAGTGCGTAGAAAACAATAGATCTTCTTTTTCAGAGTTCATTTTAAGTTTTGTTCCTCTGTTAGGCAGTCGCTATAGCGAAGGCATGCAGTGTGAATTGTGCTCAATTTCCCTACCTACTTGAAGCGTCATGGGTCGTTTTCTGGAGGAGGTTCCGCTAAGATGTTGGCTTCGTCTAACTGACATACTGGCATGCCGTTTAAATACGGCAACATTTAATAAGTAGAATGATAAAGAAATAAAGACCAACTTCGCCTTTAAAAAAAGCCATTGTTCGAGTAGTCATCGCTTGTAATCGAACTGATGTTGCTGTGAGCTAGCGAAATTCTTTCTTGAGAGAGAGATACAGAACAGAAAGGTAGGGACGTTAACCATAATTACATCCAAATGGCCCTAAATTAGGGAGAAGGGATGGAGAAAGAAACATGAAAAATGAAAGCGGAGAGAAGGCGGCCTTAACACAGACACATAATAAAAAAAGGGAAGGAGATGAATAGAAGCATTGCCTGCCTAATATGCTACCACTGCAAAAAATATTCAATAAAGCCGTGATAGACTCCTGCTGAGACGAGAGTTGTTCCTGAGAGAGGCTTAGGCATCAAGGAGGGCCAACACGGCCGCCAGCGACTGCCCGTGCGCGCTGTAGCGTGGGCAGCGGCAAAGAAGTGTTCGATTGGCTCTACCAGAAGGTTACTGTTCAATACCGAAAACATCCAAGTGCGCACAGGTTTTGCTATGAATCGAAGAAAAGAGTGCCGTTCAAAACGTGAAAGTTTCTTGGAGCAACAACCTATACTCTTCTAGAAACATATGTCGTTGCAGAAACACGTTCAACGTTTGTGTAGCGTTAGTTTCTTGAAAAGTGCATTACTTTAAAGCATTCCAGCTGGCCCAAGATCTCTCTTGGCAGATCACCGGGTAATCCTTGCATGAGGAACACACAGCGAAGAATTGACACTTGTTCACACCATAGGTAACCACTGGTCAGTAGACGATACTTGACTGCCGGGTGGAAACGGAAGTTGACGATGTTAACAATGTGGGCTCGCGGGAACAGCCATTACAACTCTCCACTGCTTCGCTTAACTTGCCGGTAGCTACACTGAGGATCATCACATCAGCGTGTACAAGTAGATGTGTGTAACCCATACAAGTTACCGAATGTTGAGGACATAGCAGCCCCGCGGAAGGCGTAGATATCTCGCATGCAGGGCTAGAGTGTCGAAATTCATCGTGTGGGCACATATAGACGCAACCAGCCAGCACATAACGTGGGGCCATTGAGCTCTGAGAACGCACTTGTGCGCGCACCCTGTGAAAAGAGAGAGAGCTAAAGTATTTGAGAGCCCTTCGATCGCGCCTCCTAAGGGCCTCTCGAACACCCCACCGAGAAGGCTTCCATCGCGCGCAAACACAGTGCATTCCCTACCGGGAGGACCCATTCTCCCCCCAAAAATGCCCGCACATCCAAGTCTCCTGCAGCGGTGGGTAATCACAATGACGTTGCTGGGAAACTCTGCGCTTGCCCCGAGCGCTGATCAAGATAAAAGAGGCACCTAACAATGAACGTGGACGAACGACGGCAAAATGATGAAGGAACGAAAGAATAGGAATAGAAAAAAAAAAGAGGCTTTGGGCATATTTCGGGGTTGAAGAGCGCCGTGCGGAGCCTAGTTGAACACAGAGGCATGTGCTATTCAGATGTACGTGGATCCAAAATAACCGCAAAACGGGAGTGAGCTCTTGGCGCTCTTCACATAATTACCATAACTTAGAAGCACTTCAGAGCTTCACTACGCATTCGGCCGAGTCTGCGTTCGACTCCTTCTCGCCGCCCGCTTTACCTATTTAGCGGCAATGCACGACAGCAATCCCTTCATTTCCAGCTTTTATGCTAGCGAAAATCATTATTTTGTTCGAGTTCCTAAACTTAGAGATGCCTGTTTGTCTCTAACCACGTGACCCAAGTGTTTCTGTGCTTTAATATTCATTCATTTTCATATTTCCCCATTTTTTTATAAGTCGGTCAACGTGTCCCTCATGTCTATTGTTCTGTTGTCTATTTCCTTTTCATCAGTACCCCATCTTTCACTCCACTTCCCCACATTCCCTGAATAATTTCCCTACGTTCCCGTCACATTCTTCCCGCTCAATTTTCCCCGCGCTTTTTTTTCTCCAGCTCATGAAGCCTCGACGCAATGTTCTTTCGTACGCCCTGCGACTCCGCACACCGTATTATTTAAGTCCGGGCCACAGTTTTCTTCCCGCCTTATTTACTCCCAGTGAAAGAAAAAAAAAGGACAGGTGGAGAGCAAAATAGTTGGCAGCTATAGCCTCCATGACGAGCGGACGTTTGTATTGTGGTCGCCGGGCAAATGAGGCAGGCGCTGCAAGCGCCCTCACATTGCGCAAGTGGTTCCCCTAGATGGCGCTCCCAAAGAAACGCTGCGCTTCCCGAAATAGGGAGTAAACAATGCTGGGAAGCCTGGCGTCACGTTACACGCGCCGCGATGCCCATCGAAGGCGTGCGTTCCTTTTTTCCCTCTTCACTTTATCTCACTTTTGAAGGACCAGACGCAATTCATTGTTGCATCGCTGATTCGATGGGGAAACCGCGCGAAAATGCCCGCTCTTTTCGAAGCCGCAACGGCGTGTTGATGTTTAGGGAGGCCACATGAGGAGTGACGGTGCTGAATAAAAAAGCGTGCATGGGAGGGAGAGTGTTTCTTTGAGGCGTGAGTCTATGAAAGCGAAATTCTAGGCTCGTCGATCATAATGGAGCGCTCTCTAGCGGCGGCTTACGCAACGTCGTGAATGGGGTTCGTGAAGAGAGTGCGCAAGGTGTTTTTTTCTCTGCTTGATATGCATATCTGCCGGCAGTTATGCTTGGGAGATAAAATGCTGTTTAAAAGAGTCTTTAATAATAATAATAATAATAATAATAATAATAATAATAATGATGATGATGATGCTCAAGAACAATATGGCAATGTAGTGTCAGTCGCCGGCGGCATTCTCACGCTCTTCGGCATTCTTGCGTTTAATTCAACGTGATAATCGTAAAGTGTGTAAACGTTTCTACAACGCTTGTCATTTTGTCGTGCGACAACCTTCTCGAATATAACTCGTTATGCATTTGCTCGTATGGCATAGATCTGGCGTCTATATATTTGCGAATATCTCTCATTTGATTGTTATCAATACAAGATAAAGCATGCACGCAGAATGAAGAAGGGAATGTTCTTAGTAACGAAAAAAATATTGTTTTAAGGCTAAAGCCTTAGACGCCTCATAAAACACGAAAATTGAACGTCAGCGGCGTCGGGGACAACGCGGGTGATGCAAAAGATCATCATCATGTCATGTCGCCACCACATGACTTCATAGATTGCTAAAATGTGTGACCTCATCATGACGTCACTGTGACGTGACATCAAACGATGGCGTCATCACATGACATCGTAGCTTTGTCAGAAGGTGGGCCGATCACGGAGGCATGCAGTTGCTAGACCAGGTGACGTGCCTCCGATCGCGGAGTCAGCACACCATTTTAGGTGTAGAAAGCTTTCGCAGGGTGACAGGCATGATCGGTACATCGACAGAGCATAAAATGATGGCTTTCGCCTTCAAGTCGTCTTAGGTGAATGCATGGGAGCCTGTGAGTTTTGTTAACGTTATGTTCCACGGCCACATGGACCAAGTTCATTGGGACTGCAATATCGACTTGTTGGACCCGGTTCATGGTTGCACACATGACTGAAAGTTAACGCTAGGAACGAAGAACAACGCATCGTGTCATTATGTCCCTTATTTGTCCCCTTTGTCAGGGTATCTTCCGCTGTTTAAAGGGGCCCTGCAACACTTTTTGAGCATGCTCAGAAAACGCTGCCGATCGGTAGTCCAGGCTCTCGAGAACACGCGAGCCAAATATTATAGCGCAGCACGCGGCGTGGAATTCACAATAAATTCTCAAAGTCAGCCAGAAATTGCTTTCTCTTCTCTCGACAAATGACGTTGCGTACCCAAAAATCACTCGTCACCGACGAGAGATTTTTTTGTATCAGCCATTGGCTGATTTGAGCATGGCGCGCTCGGTAGTTACAGAGGCCGCCGCGGGAGGCCGCGACTTGTCCACGCGTGCGCGCGCGATTGCAATGAAAATTCGCGTATTCGAACAAAAAAAGAAAGAGAAAAAGCACTCAAGATCACGAGGCGCGCGTGACGTATTTTCTTTCCCCGTGCCATCCCTCCCTGCTTAGCTTCCAGAGCTTTCGACGGGACGAGAGAAGAGAGAATGCAATTGCAGCGTGCGAGAAATCTTTGTAACTCCACTCGTACTGGACGGATTCCAAAAATTTTTGCGGCAATGAATTCGTGAGGCAATAAGCTCCTTTAGTGAATCCATTCCATGGCTACTTGGAAAAGTGTTGCAGGGCCCCTTTAAAACCATGCGGTCAATGCTCACAATGACGTTAAGTCGGGCTAGTTGGTTGTTTATGATGGTCAAAACAATGCATAAACAATGGTTGAACTTTATGGCCAATGCTCGTTTCGTCATTTTTCGCTCCTACGTCTCATATGGTTGAGTTGAGTCTATTTATTTACGGAGCAAGTTATTTTCTATCAGGATCAATGGATTGTCAGCGTAAAAGTACTGAACGAACTCTGAATGCACTACGAGCAGCTTCGTGTCTTCAGCCGACTCTGGAAGCATCGCGCCACAAAGAGGGGAGCAGGCTCATTTTAGACACGTACGCCAAACCGCATCACCACTCCTGACACACATCATCCGTCTATGCTTCCGCACTGAAACATCGGCCATCACCTGCCTTCCGTTCATACCGATGCAACGACCTCCTCTTCGCAACCTCCTCTCGCCTGTATACCCGCACCCTTGCAACGCGTAAGCGCATTCAACGCACTTCAGCAGAGGGCGTCAGCTAAAGCGTTGGATCACTGCCGCGATTCCAAAATATAACAAATCATTGGCACTCAGTAACAAAAGGAGTAATCATAAGAGACTCGCTCAGAACAGAGGACCACCATGGAAGTACGGCCTTCTTGGGGCACTTCAGGCCGCACCCGCTGTTGCAAAATATGGGATTAAAATTCCATAGTAGCTTAATTTTCAGCAACTAGCATACAACACCTAAGCGAAAGACAATAAAACTTCATGTGATTCAGCAAAGTTCTGCGTCCTTTATTTATTAGAGCAGTGAAGGAATACCCATTACTCTATGGGTTAACTAGCTGACTGACCAACAGTTTCCAGTGCCTGTCTTCATTTTTTGTTTCAAGGGGGGCATACAATCTTAATGGGGTACTGACAAGGAAAATTTTCAGTCACCGTTGGCGACGCGTAAGCGGCCATTTTGTATGTTTTGGTACCTGATGCATCATCAGAACTAGTCGTACTGATGTGTGAAGTTACCGGAATTGACACTGTAGCCTCACGTCACGGATAGTGGACGTCAGTTGGCGCACCACGCGAAAATCAATTTAAGCTCAAAATAAAATATCCGTATTTACTGAGATTCACACTTGCCCAAAGCCGCCTTGTATACAGGATATTTGCATTGCAGAGTAAGCTAAACCTTCGAAAAAAATTTATTTATGTCGGTCCCTATAGTTAATAGAAAATAATGTATTTTGTAACCTTCGCATATTCCCGCGCACGATGACAACGAGTAAATGCTTTTCGCTCCATACGTAGCCCGCGGCCTTTAGGTTGGAAGATGCGGTAACGGTGGGAAAGGGGAGAGCAGGGATGCTAACAAGGCTTGCATATTGGGAAAGGAGGGTGACGTTGAAGAGGAGGAAAGTCTTCTGCACCGCAGAGAAAGTGGAATACTGCCCCGTTGAGCTGAAGTATAAGCGGGGTTCGGGGGGGGGGGGAGGAGGAGGGTAGTTGAAGAACAGCCTAGAAGGTGGTGATGGTGGTTTGGCGTAGGGAGGAGAGGTATGGCAAGTGCCGGCTGTTTTCGACCGTTGGCACGTGCTGCCGGCACTTATAAAGACCCACTGGCGTAGCGCTGGCGTCGGTTTCGTTCCCTTTAAGACACCTGCGCGGATCGGCGATCCGTGAATCACACCGGTCTTCCCTGTGCCTTTCTTTTCTTTTTCCTTACCCCCCACCTTTGAAGCTGTACGAATCGTTCGTCGACTCCAGATCACCTGGCAGTGCTCTGGTCCACGAGTATCAAGGTGTTCGCTGGCAGCTTGTCGTTGTCCTGAGCAGGCAAAGACAACGACCGCGGATACGGAAGAGTGAAAGAGAGGAAGAAAGAGACTCGTTGCTTCAAGCAGGGTTGCCGTTGGTGGCTACTTTGCGCCAAATTGGCTACTTTTGGACCCCGTTGGCGACGAAAATTTCCAGTTGGCACCATGGCTCTTTCTTAAAATTGTGGTTTTACTTATTCAAAATGGCCTTATTTATTCATCAACAGTAAAGACTGTTGACAACACCGCTTCTGTTCTATTTGGCTAGAAATTTGACGATAATATCAAATGACGTGGCTACTTTGGCTACTTTTGGCGTGAGTTCTGGCGCCTTTTCATGTCCACCCATGGCAACCCTGGCTTCAAGCAGCCGTGGGATACAGCTGACTACGTCTTTTGCGCATGAACAGTACGTGAATGGGTCAGGACGCGTGCAGAGTATGAGCAAACGGTGAACATGCCATGATAATGAAAGCCTGATTTGTGGCGTATACGTCATAAATTCATATACATCGTAAATTCACAACAATATTATCTAGGGTTTTACGTGCCAAAACCTAGCATGCCTTCTATGTTTCGCCTCCATAGAAACACGACCGCCACGGCCGGGATAGAACGTGCGACATTCTAATCAGCGGCCGAGCGCAGTAACTACTATACCATCGCGGCAGAGAATTTGCAGAAGAAATAATTCGCGATATATAAGTAATTCGACCGGCATTTTGGCAATGTGACAGCATGGCTTTTTTCCCATCTTTCAGGCTATTTATATTGCCATTATGCATATTGCCATTGTTATTTTCATTATCACATACAGTCAGTCTCAGAGTGTATGAGCTTCTCAGAATGGTTAGCGGGCTGCTGCTCGCTATGTTTTCGAGCTGTGATTGTCGCAGTGGACGCGGATCCGTGGCGCTGACGCCACAAGGGGTCGTCGGGAGAGGCGGCTGGAAAGCGGTGGTCGGTTTCCCGGAATTATTGCTTCGGGAGTTTGTGTCGGGGAAGCGAACCACCGCAGCGGGTTTGAAGACGGTCAGGCGAGCGCCGCGGTCCGGGCCATGTGGCCGAAGCGACCGAAGGGCAGAAGCGGCGTATCGGGTTACGTTCGTCGGCTATAAGGGTCAGCGCGGGTGGTTCTGCCGAAGAAGAGCGTCCCGCGAATTCCTTTTCTCCTTGCAGAGAGCAAGGAGAGGGGGGAGCCTGTACACTGTTTGTATGGTCCCTGCTGTTT
Organism: Rhipicephalus appendiculatus; assembly: GCA_030522465.1. NCBI lineage: Eukaryota > Metazoa > Arthropoda > Arachnida > Ixodida > Ixodidae > Rhipicephalus > Rhipicephalus appendiculatus. Next base: position 31,474 of record JALIZH010032920.1, on the reverse strand, counting down.
GTATGATTGTTTTGCAACTGAGCGGGAATGGACGCTTGCAAGACGGAATAGAAGGGGGGTTCGTTGGGCGCGGCCCAAGCGGACGGTCGTGTTCAATAAACGCTGCCTTCAACCAGACTCTGGCTCTTCCTTCGCGTTGCCAGCGTGCACTTGGATCACCAAGGGGCTGTCGATACCAACAACCACGAACAACATCAAACTTAACTCATACATTTTTCTTATTCATTCATGGACTTATGAAATTTATTACTAAAATTTGCTTCAGGTGCCTTTTCCTCCTCAGTGCCTCGCAGCACGGCTTGTATTCTGTGGTACGGTAGTATATTTCAGTAATAAATTTCAGGACGACCTAGACGAATGGACGAGTAGCGATCTTTTAATCTTTAGCGTCATGTCTTCATTGATGAGAACTAACAGACAATGATTCCAAGGAAAGTATAGGGGATGTTATTATAAGTAATTGTAATGTAAATGTGAAGAAAGAAAAGTGGACGCAGAAGATAACTTGCCACCGGCACGGACCGAACCTGCGACCTTCGAATAACGCGTCCGATTCTACCACAGAGCTACGGTGGTGGTCATCCCTCCGTCCACTTTATAGGGTATATATGTGCATTGTTTTCTCATTGTCTTCATTGTGTTCATTGAGAAAGATCAGAGACGCGATCTTCATGAAGAGAGAGAGAGATAAGTTTATTATGAGAGAAAAGCGGAGAGGTCGGCCTGAGTCAATTTTCTGACCTGCTGCTCAGCGTTAGGAAAGGGAAGAGGTTGGTAAAGAGAGTAGAGAGAAGCTGTTGATGAGGTTGAAGGTGGTGATGAAACGACACCTTGAATGTCCAAAACCTATTTAAAGTCTTTTGTCGAGTTCTGTCTCGCGCAAAAACTTGCTCAGAGCTTTGAAAATATTGCACTGATGACGACGTGTAGGTGAAGTCTCGCATTGTAGACATGGGCCATCTAATTATTCTGAAAACATTATCATAATCGTAATCATCGTCTTTATCAAATATGGAGGTCACGATTAAGTGCCCACAGAAGGGGACGCGAACCTTACAGAAACTGCCCCCGCGATAAGTGACAAGGTAGACACGAATGTTCATCGAAACATCGCAGTTTCATTCAGCCATTTATTTCTTCATTTCTTCATTGAACGTAAATGATGAGTGGCTTTTTCTTCGTTATGTCACAGCAGACACATAGCACGAACGTGAACTGTGGTTCCGATTAACAAAAGAGTTCAAACCAATATACCTCACAAAAAAAAAAAAAAAAAGAAAAAGACAGCAAACGAAAAAATTCAGAACGTATCGATACAGACAATGACCGGCGATATTTCAACGCTGCAACGCACGGCGCCGGGCAGGTGTTCTCAAAGCATCGGAAGAACGCAAAAAGGAGGGGGTTACTGTCCGGGGAAAAAAGAAAAAGGCGATAACCGCTGTGCCGGCTGCTAGGTTTAGTCCTAGCGCACTACTATGCGGATGCCGTCTGTGTCAGCGGGCCAACGTGCTCCCAACTACGCCACTCGCATCTCGATTCGGTTCTATCGGCTGAAGCTGTACTCTTTCAAGGTGCATGGCCGCTCGTGTAAGGGCATCGTCGTGAGTGTTTTGAAATGCCACCGCGCAGATGGGTTTAATCGGCGGCGTCCGCACGACGCCCGCCTTCATTGGTATTCAGACCGGTAGCGTCGCGACGAGGTTTCTCGGTCACGCCGCGCGGACGTGCGATTGCCCCCCTCTTTTATACGCAAGGGCGTATGCGAGTGTATACCCCCACCGCGATTTGTGAACGAGCGGTGTACGGTGACATGGCGGTGTCCTGTCATACTGTATTTACTCGCTAACTATACCAGCAGGTTAGCGCCAGCTAGTGTTGGCTAGTGCTGCTTAAAAGACGGCTGATAATAGTTAACGTTGGCTGAACCGATTGCCCCCCTCTTTTATATGCAAGAGCGTATGCAAGCGTATACCCCCCACCACGATTTGTGAACGAGCGGTGTACGGTGACATGGCGGTGTCCTGTCATACTGTATTTACTCGCTAACTACCAGCAGGTGGGCGCCAGCTAGTGTTGGCTAGTGCTGCTTAAAACGACGGGCTGATAATGGTTAACGTTGGCTGAACCAGTTGGGTTAACCCACATGCAAGGAATATACTATTTAGCACTTGTTCGCTATTACGGTCCTCATGGTGGCTAATCTTTACGAAACAAGTTTTTCGTTGTACAATATTTGTGCTGTCATTCAACTAAGGTGTACTTTTTGCTGTCAAGCTGAAAACGTGAACAAGAGATGTGGAACAGGTGAAGATGTTCCAAGGCACATTTTCTCCCCATCCCAACCACTTATGTACAGCTTCATGTATATGCCAAATAAACCGAACAAAACTGAAATGATGGTTAATCTAGGTTAACTTGAGAGCTAATGATACTGGGCTTACGACTGGTAATTCTCGGCCAGTGAATTAGCCCTGTGTTGGCTATGTCAGGGGTAGGCAACCTTCCGAGACGGGACGCCAAAAGTTGCATGATGCCAACCCGGCGAGGGACCGCATGTCAAAACCAGGGTCGCAAGGGGGTTGCAGGCAAAGAGGAAAAAATTCAGTAAATAGACAACTATGTACAAAACTGACAAACACTCGGATATTATGGGGCGAAGGCCCTTCCCTGACCTAGTATTTCCAGCAAAGAATCCTTCTTCCCTCTTTTTTGACCTCTGCGAAAAAAGCTTCCCTAGTAGCACGCAATGTTGCCACAACGTTGAACCAACTTTCTCGATGTTGCGGCAACGTTATGTCAACATTTGGTGCTACTAGGGAGGAAGTGAAGGCATTATCTGGCTAAGTATGAGGATGGGGGACTGGGGGAAAGGCCAACTGGAAGGCCATCTTTGTTCCTGTAAACCCTACTTGAGGTCAAAACTGCCATATCGGCCTTTAGATAAGAAGTCAGAGGGCGTGGGTGGGAGTTCGACGTCATACCGGGGCCGCATAATACTGCCCCGCGGGCCGCAGGTTGCCGGCCCCTGGGCTAAGTGATGAATTGCGCTAAGTTAAAATTAAGCATGAGATTGTATCGACTAATATAAGCTAATGCTACAGTCTGCTGTTACGCCATTGCCATAATATCAGCCTTCATTCGGGCTCCATCAGGTTATTGACTTTTGTGCCAATATTCAGTTGCAGGTTTTCAGATACGTAGTCTTGTCCCTCAGCATTGACCGCCATATTGTTGCAAGCACGAGTTGACATGCTCATGCTTGAGCATGTCAGACAACTCACGTGCTAAGAAAGCTCGTGAGATCAAGCGCCGGCCAGTCGTGGCAGCGAAGTCGTTTTGAGTACAAACAAAAGCTTGACTGCTATTAATAACGAAAAGAAAATATTCGGAAGTTGAACCCCACGTAGAGTTCGCTGCGCTGGAGACTCATATCGCAGGGTGGAAGAAAAAACCACTGCATCCACTCCCAGAAAGCAGTTCGAACGCTAGCTAGAAAAGTCCGAAAGAACAAGCGTCAACCAGCCACGACAAAAGAGCCCCTCTAAGCGCCGGCAACGGTCGAAGAACTCTTTAAGAACGAAATTGTTCGTCAATTCGGCCCCCTGTTATAGTTCACTGCGTTCGACAATGTCCTTTTCACCGGGTCAGAGGGGACGCCACTGACCGAGGCACCGCTTGGATCTGTAATAGCCGACGCAGGTGTTGGCAACGGTGAAAGGAGGAAGCAAGCGCTTCTCTCTCTCTCTCTCTCTGCTACACACCTCCAACGTCCGTGTTATTTTCCTTCCCGACTTCTCGCACGCTTTTTGCGTAGCATGCGGAGCAACGCCTTCGCTGCAGTGTCAACGGTCTCTGCCGTAGCTTTCCGCTGCACCGGATTGTGCAGCCGCAGTCCTAAGGACGTAATTGGCGGCGCAGGTGATCGCCGTGTAGTGGCCAGCAACCATGATAATCTGCAGGGGTCGCTGGTATAGCGATGAATGTGCAAACAGCGGGGCCTCTCCCTTGGACCATGAAGATCGTGTAGTTGTGCCGGAAAAACGGCGAAGGCGCGTGCCACTAGGGAAATCCCCGCGACCACCTTGCAACACAGCAGTATTTGGGGTCACGCTTGTCTACGCCCGTATTAATTGCTCCGTCTTCCGCTATCGCGCTGCTTTTTAAAGACGATAGTCTTTCTTGGGATACTTCAACGTAGAAATTTTGGTCTGTCTATCTGTCTGTCTGTCACCCGATTCAGCCACTCGGCCAAAAGTTTAACCACTTTCTGAACGCCCAGCCATCTTGAACTGGTATTTATGTTCATACTTGTGAACATTTTCGATCAAAAAGCAAATACTACGCATATCTGAGGGGCAACATTAATATGTAAGTATCAGGTCATGCGTTCTTTTATTAGAAAATACATAGATACGTAATTCTAAAGACCCTAGTGTTTTTCGGGCTGCGCTGAAAATGCGACGCTGTGCACGAACTGCGACGCTATGCACGAAAAAAGTCCTGTGCCGACGATCAGGTGCTGCCGCTGGCGAGGGTGGCCCTTGATTCAGCAAAAGCTCATGTTTTTTCGATGGCGTCCATATCTTGCGCAGCGCTTCCTCTGTTCTGTCAATGCCAGCCAGATGCGGCCGATTCAACATAGAGTAGGCGCTGTCTGAGGCTGTAAAACATAGTAGTATGGCCGGCACAAGACTATCGTCTTTCGACGACATTTGCAGCGAAGCACGAAGATACGCCGCCAATTTTTTCGGGCAGCTCTTAGGCGTCCCGTTCCTGCGTTGTGCAGCGTCGCCATTGGCGTTGCCGGCGTAACCAATGGAGCGAACGAGGACGAAATAGAGCGAACGTGGAGTTTGTCGACGTCACGAGCCACCACGGGCCTCTAACCTCGCTTTCTTCCTCCGTCACGCGCGCTGGCCCCTCACTCAGAGCTTGTGTGCATGCAGGGCTGTCAGCGTGCACTGAGACTGGCTAAACTTGTCGTAACGGGGCTGTCGGCGTTTCGCTTGGTTCGCGGCGCCTTCAATGCACAGGAGTGCTGTGCGTAGCTCGCGAGCGCTGGCATTTTCTGTGGCAATACGTAACGAATGCTATAAATTGCTACACCTGCAGATAGTCAAAATTTCAAACACAGTTGGCGTTGCCCCAACACAAAGCTGCGCTCAGAATGCGCATTAGGCGGTATCGTAATAGTCGGTCAATATTTTTTTTGTTCATTTCACGTAGCAACTCAGACGGGGCACTGAGAATGTGCTCGTTAGTCTACGTGAAGCTGCATTGTTCTAGGTCTCCTCACACTTGAAACTTGAATCCTGATTTATTTTCAACAATCGGGATGCTGCGGGCCGTGGTCAAAAAGCCTCTAATGGGCTTGACTGGGACCACGACCCTCTACAAATGGGCGGCATAGGCAACGTTTTTATTACAACGAGAATGCACCAAATGAGCAAGCAATCTTAGTGACAGTTTCTACAAGTCTAATAGAGCATAAAGATTGAAAATAATAAACTCAAAAGATGAAACGGAGATGATCTGAGAAAAAATACAGATACTACACGCTGCAGTGCGCACATTGTCTCCTCCTCAAAAAAGCGTTGCACCACTATTCCGTTCCCAAGACGCACCTGTGGATTAAATCGCTAATTCTGTGTCAATTACGATATTTACAAGACAATATCACCTGGAATAGAATCACAGCAAACGAACATGAAACCGCTTAACGTCAGGGAAACTACCAGTTTAGACTTTTTTAAAAATTCAGTTGAGGCAGAAAGCTCAGGTTATGCGCCATGTGAGAAAAAGGGGCTTGGCTGCCTATCAGTTGGTCTCGAAAATCTGGTCTTTTTGGCTCAATCAAAGCGCACAAAAATGTGCGGGGTCACTGGGCATTTTTAAGGAAGGCCTTTCTCAGTTCCAACAAGCAAAAAAAAAAAATACGAATTTTGATTTTGAAACAAAATTTTACTCTACCCTGTGTCCTTAAGTCCCATTACATCGTGTTGTTTCTACTCAAGTCAGGTGTCAACCAGTCCCCATGGGTACACTTCTACAACTCCCTCGTTAATTACGCAGATTTTTTTTTCTGCCAGCAGCATCAGAAGTGTGCAAGTTGTGTTCATGCAGCAAATGGCGTATCACTACTACGATATACATTTTACGTGCTTGTTCGACTATATGTAACAATAAATAAAATCTTGTTACGCGACGTCTAACACAAGTACGCATGCATTTGCACACAGACACACATAGATATGCGCATACATACGTACTCAAGTACATACATACATACATACATACATACATACATACATACATACATACATACATACATACATACATACATACATACATACATACATACATACATACATACATACATACATACATACATACATACATACATACATACATACATACATACAAACCAAGTATCTGTAGAGGGTTGTTTTTTTTCTCGTTGCAGAAAGTATCGTTCACTCCAATACCAACTACTCCACCCATTCAAGGAGCTTCTTGTGCACGAATAGCCAGCGCAACTATAGTGGCGCTTCAGCACCTTCATACACGGACCGCCAATGATCTCAAGCCTCACTAACGGCCTTCACGCCTGCGCCATTCCAGCACCTCTCTTGTAGTCAGGGGCATTCTGTCGTGACTTACGACGCACTTTTGCGTACTCATAAAGTAGGATCATGACCTCTCTTCACTTAGAATGAACCCTAAGGCGATGACGCGGCGATAAATTCAACGAGGCCCATCACGGAGGCAAGAGCGCGTACCTCTCGCGATCCCCAATCGCCATCGTCATTAACGGCTTCACGCTTCCGCACTTTCGGGCGCCATTTGCGAGAGGCAGCCCGGCGTGATGCATGGTGTCCTCCTCGTCGATAACTTCAGTCACAGCGGGACGTTGTAGGTAATGCCAGTGATGCTAGAGGGGCAGGCGGAGAGGCAGCAATGGCTTGGAGTCTTTCTTTTTTCCCACTGAGCTATTCGAGCGCGTGCTTTTAGTTACGTGGCGTAGTGAATGGTTGGCCGCTGTGCCGGCGGCCAGGCATGACGTTGTTGCCCTTTGCATCACGACCCAGAAGCAGATGACGGCGAACGAAATGGCAGGCGGTGGTTGTTTCTCATCGGAGCCGCGGCTTTCGAATGAAAGTTCGCGGCCCTCTCCTCGAACAATGCGAGGCATTGAATTTGCGAAGCGATAGAAATAGAAGAATAGAAAAAAAGAGACAAAAAGTTTCAACCTTACGCTTCGAGTGGCTCCGGTGGTGGCGTCTTGGCGGGGGGGCCATGCGGGTGTAATGTATGCAAATGCTTGTACTCCTCCGTGACGTTGACGGGCCTGAGGCCTCGTGTGTGGGTCGCCCGAGAGACAAAATGCCGGCGTACGCTGTCTTTTTTTCTTCCTTTCTTGCTTTGTCTACCACGCGCAGGCAGCGTTCATTCTTCAGTTTTGTTCCCGCTGAAAGAAACGCCGTGTTACCTGCGGTGGAAGGCTTGAAAGGTGGCTTTCGAATGCGAGCTTTGCGTGTAGGGTAAAATGGAAGGGGCAGGGGGGGAGGCGATGGTCCACGATCGAAGTTACGGAGCCTTTGAGGGCGAACGTAGATTCCATCAATGACGCGAGCGGTGCCCGCTGGGGTCGCCAGGGGTCTCCCCGTATACATGGATGTGAAGCATGTGCAACGTATCTGGCCCTCGAGGCGGACTCGAATAGCGCCATTGTTCCGCTGTCTTCCGATAGGGGGAGCCACGGGTTGTCCGCGGTTATTTACAAAGAGGCGTCAAACAAAGGTCTGCCGAAGGGAGAACAGGAGCAGGTGGGAAAGGAGGAATTCGGGAGGGCAGTCAATGTCACACAGGTTGAGGTTAGGAAAGTAAGGTTGAAAAAGCTCCGTTCGTAGTGACGATATAGATTCATCCATTTGGGACCGTTTAGGGATAGAATGCATTATCACAATCCTTAATCATGTTAAGATTAATTAATGATAATCATGTTAATCTTAACCAATGACAGGGCTCGCTCTAACAGATAGGAAGTCAGCAGAGCGGATAAGAGAATAAAGAGTGGTGGCTGATATCATGGTAGATACTAAAATGGACAAAGAGAAGGTAGGTCATGTCACGTGACATGACCTACCTGTCATGACCTGTCATGTGACATGTCATGTCACGTGACGTGACATGTCTCGTGACATGACATGGGCAGGTCATGTCACGAGAGAAAGACGGTCAGTTAGAACATCGAAATGGGTACCAAGAGATGGAATGCGCAGGCGTGGAGGGCAAACTTGTATGTTAAGGCTATGGACTCCCTCAGAGGTCAAGGTACTTCATATTTACCGATTAGGAACTACGTGGGCCCAAGTAGACCCCATCGAAATCTGTGACGTCACGGAGACTGGTGCGGGAACTTCAAGGTGGCGCCGCCACCCGCATTTTGTTTTAACGTGTTTTCTGGCTTACCGAGCGCCTTCTCGCGTCAAGTGCGGTGTTCTCGGTATTGTGAAAGCGTAATTTACTTTTACGAGAAAACTCATTCTTCTCTTTAGTGTCCCTTTAACTTTCAGTGACATGAAAACAAAATGATCCCGCAGTGCCGCTCAATTTTCGCTAGAAACGCCTGAACTACTCAATCACGGTTCAAAAGTGCCGTGTAAGCAGCGCGAGCACTCCACTCAGTATTTGTGGTGTTGCGAAGGTCATCGACTCGATGGCCTTTCAGAATTGCACATGTGTCACAGAGGGGACTTGGCCTCTCTGTCCCGACGTGGGAGCGGCCAGAATCAGTCCCAGACTAATCCTGAGGACCACAATAAAGTTATTCATACCATACAGGCAGCAGACCTGAAGTAAGAAAGAACGAGACAAGACAAGTGCTGACTACCAAAGCTTGCATTACAACATTATACAGCGACCTTAGTACTTAAAGCCCCTATTGCTGGAGAACTGACGGAGCCAAGACGAGGTCGAAACGCAACAACACAGGCGTCAACTACCAACTGATCTTTATTCAAGATACACAACCCACATTTATGCGCACGCTGTTTGCATGGTTTACACGTAGGCGTTACTTCAGAACGATTGCGTTACATACATATTTTCAAGAAAACTATCGAAGTGCATCGTTTCTTCATTTTTTAGAGACAAAAGGATGGCCCTGCTGATGCATTTATCACCTTTGAGTTTGATACGGTAAACCTCTATAGCCTCCATGTCCGTTTTGTCGGCTACACTTTTTGATAAACTCAGCCTTGTAAAACAGCGGGAATGGGCCACTATCCTTGCAATATATCGCCATTGAACTACCGCATCCAATCGTAACATTCATTCTGTTAATTAGGGCCCGAATACTTGGATATAGGTGCACGTAAAAGAACCCCAGGTGGTCAATATTTCCGGAAGACCCTCACTCTAGAGCGTCTCTCATCATGAAATCTGGGGTTTTGGAACGTAAAACCCCAGCAGTTATTATTACATTATTCTGGTCATTAAAGCATTGCGCTCTTTGTCCTATGCGGTCACTGCCGCAACCCTCTAAAGAGTCTCTCCTCTAAAGCGTGCAGTATATTGCCTTTAAAACTTAGAATTCCACGCCAAATTACAGCATTGGCTGTGAAGTGAAGACTAAAAGACTGTTCGCCATTTCGCTTCCATCATGGAAGCTGCTTCCGTGAGACCGGGATTGGAACTCGCCACCTCACCCTCGTCTACAAAATGTCAAAACCACAAATCCAGCGTGACGTTCCGATAGCAGGAGAGACGGGGGTCGTAAGGGGTTACCGCCCCGTTCACAAGCGCGTACAAGGAATATATTTTTTTTCTGCAACGTCATCTTTTCTTCGTCACTGCCGCCCATTCAACAGAGCTCCCTGTGCTTCGATTCCTTTGATTATCGGGGGCCAAAGAAGGGCTTACGGAAGACAGTGGGCCCTGAAGCTCCCCTGAGGTCTCCGCTATTTGTTTGTTTGTTTGTAGCGAGCTGCGTCACAGGGTTGATGCCGCGACCCCGCGCCACTTGCCGGTTCTGCGAATTGGCCATGGGAGGGAGATCTGTTGTCAATGGTCGCCATATGTCGCTGACGTCATCTCCTTAATACCGAACGAAGAGGGGTGATGACCTCTGCTGAGGACTTTTGTTGATCGGCTATATTAAGCTTCGAAAGGTCGCAGAGAGCAAGGGTTCAAGTTCCGAACTGTGTAGTTGAACAGTATAGTTCAAACGTGTGGTTCAAACGTGTACAAGCATACTACATAGAGTTCTTGAACAATAGCAGAACGTGGACATGTTTGTCGTACACGATGGAGATATGAGCGATGTGCAGGTGACAGTGCTCTTTCTGTGCACATTTTGTTTATGATTTTTGAGCTCGTTCTTTACCGAGTGCACTTATACTGAGTTAGAAGGCTGGTAACAATTTAATTTCGTAACAAATGTCTACTATTGTCATTTTGCAACAGAAGTCCTTTGTGCGTATCTTCGTCGTAATAATGCAAGAGTTGTGGTCAGGCCTTGGTACATCGGAAATGTTGTAAGCTAGTTTGCAGCGGCTCGCTGCGTGCGTTGACTGAGCGAGTAGACCATCCATAGCGTAGACCAAAAATGACAGCGGTAGCCGTCTCACCGTTGGCCTCTGCGGCTGCGCGCCTGTCGAACTATACATATCAGGGAAATCCTGGCTTCGCAACAATTCGATTCCAAAGATGTGTTTCATCATGTGCTCTTTAGGGGCAGCTCAAGATGGTGAAGAACGTTAAAAAGAAGGCGGAACCGCGTTGCCGCTCGAAAGGAGCGGTTTGCGGAAGGCAGCAGTTTACAATGGAACTCTACGCTCACGCAACCCTTAGACTACTTCTTCAACCACTCCCAAAGGATATTTTCAGCCCATGGTCACCCGCCTTCACCCAGCGAAATGAACTGCAGCTTTTTTTTTTCTTTTCTTACCTTCAACGCATCTCTGCTACTGATGAGTACTTACAGCATTCTACTTCCCATACTGTCAGGCGCACTGCAAGAATGTTGCCAAAGTTCAGTCTTGAAATGCTGAATTTTTATTCTTGTTTCGTGGAATTTATCAGTAATGGCTGTCTGCTGAACTTATGAAACTCCATTCCACTGAGCTCCTGCAGAGCTCTGGGTGCTCTGCAACGTCATAGTTAGGTCAAAGCGCCACCACCCCAGCTGCGCTCGTATAGATGACTGTGGGACTTCGGTATTTCGTGAACTTTGTCGCCATTTACTTGCTCGAGACAAGTTCCTATAGTTGACGGGCACACGAAGATTCCTTGTTATTCTGAGACGGTGGTCACAGTAGGAACAACCGAAGCATATAGTTCAAATCATTCATACCACTCACATCAAAGTATCGGAACCAGTTTCCTTCACGCATCGCTACAAATACACATTTCAAGACTTCGCTCACGATAACTTTTATTCAACCTCCTGAGATTTAAATTTAATCTTTTTGTCAGTGCACGTTAAAGAACACCCGATGGTCTAAATTTCCGGAACCCTCCACTACAGCGTCTCTCATAATCATATCGTCGTTTTGGGATGTAAAAACCCAAACAATTATTAACTGACGAAGCTGAAACGTGCGGTCCCGGTGGTTGTCACGAGGCGGATCTATGGAGATCTCATCTGTTGTAGCTTTTTATTTCTCTATGACCACAGTAACGAGATGCGTGCATCAAACTTTGTGTCTGGTGACGTTAGCCGAAATGATATGAAGAACACTTAAAGGATTTTATGGGTAACGATTCATACTGCGGCGGCTGTCATCCTTAAGTATATAAGCTGACGAAACTTAAAGAGAAACTATAGCGCCAGACCAGAGAACCTTCGAGGTAGCGAATGCGAGCATTGCTTCTTCATTATAGTTTCTGCCCACCCATGGACCGCCACAATTTCCCAACTTCGAGCCATCGCTGTAAAAAACAAAAAAGAAAAAAAAAAGGAAAAGGGCAAGCAACGGAAGGAGTCATGTTCGGGGAAAGAAGGGTTGTTTTGAACGCAGTTCAACGGCGACCCGAACACGAATTCCTGGGAAGCCCCCGGTGTCGGGTCCCCACGGGTTCAAGCCCTTTAGCAACGACCTCCGATGCGCCTTCTAATCGAGGGCCGCCTTTTCATTTTCTCCTCCTCCTCTTCACACCTCCCTTTCTCTCTCTCTCGTTCGCTACCGATGTTCTGTTCCAAACGCCTTTGTCGGCACCCTCGTGTCTAACATGAGAGGGGTGGTGGAGGTGCATCGATTATAGTTCCTTCGACAGGTGATGGATTACGCTGACGAGAAGTTGCTGCACTTGTGTTAACACGTCGAGACAGGGTGTCGCACTAAGATCCTGCGGCGTGCTCGGCTGGCACGTTCATTCCCACACGAATAACCCTGCCGTGGTGATCAAATATGGCGTTGCGCCGCTAAGCACTACCGCCGCTGTTTTGATTCCTGGCCAAGGCGGCCACATTTCATTCAGTAGAGGTAAACTGGAAACCAAAAGAAAGGAAAAAGAAAGAAAGAAGCCCGTTTACTCACAATAAAGCGCACGTTAAAGAACCCCAGGTGGCCAAAGCTAATTGCAGAGTTTTGCACGACGGGATGCCTCGTAATGCCCATCGAGGTTTTGCCGCGTGGAACCATAGAAATTAGATGTCGATGAACCTGGCTCCTTTCAATGTGAAGATTCAACCTAACACAGACATTCGAAGGCGCTTGTACGCTTCTCAATTTAGCTTTCGTACTAAAATGGTGCTGTCAGAGATAGCAAACAAGAAAAGAAGGAAGAGACGCCTTTGTATTATGCTTTTATTCTCAGTTGAAGGAGCCTACGTAATCGAAATAACGGCAGAACCTTATCCGGCACTCAGCAACCTTTTCAATAGCAGCCCAATTGCGTTGGGCAATTAAAACACACGAATGGATGTTCACAGTGGTAAAAAGGGTGTGGGTTCACTATCTTCAACGAATTGTTTCTTGTGCCCAACGTACATCCGAAACTATATCAAGGTATACACACAACACTGTCTATTTTCCCAGAGCGACCGAATTACTTGTGGTCCAAGTGCGAAAAGGATCGTGTGCTTAATTTAAGTGTACATTTTGGGAATTAAGGGTGTGTAGTTTAATCCACAATTGCCCACTACGCCTTTCCTCTTAATCATACCACAGACTTGACACTTAAAACCCAGTTTCCTCTGTTTCCAGTGCTGCTTGTTTTTTTCACTAAAGCATCGTACTGCATTGAAAAGAAATAGTAAAGTGTCGTTTTCCTGTCACGTTGTCTTCCCCGCAGTGTTTCCGCTTGCGGGCCGCAGCACACCGGAAGCGGGAGAAGACGACACACCGAAAGTACAATCACTGCTTTCGTTTTTTTTTTTCTTTTTTTCTTTTTTTTACATTCGAAGCCAGCGTTGAAGGTTCCTCCTAGCTGCAAGCAACGGTGCCATCAGCATCCCGTTGTCCATTTGCGTTTCGAAACGTTCTTAGGGCACGCGGGAGAGGTCACCGGGGCAATTTTCTCGGCGCCGCAGGTGCGTTCGAACCTTGCCAGGTCGGGACTGCTGAACAAGCCGCGGTGGGCGGGGGGGGGGGGGGAGTTGAGGTTGGAGGGAGGCGTTCCGGTGTGGTCCGCAAGATGCTCACGCATCGATTCGGCGGCATGCGAGAGGAAGTCCCAGCACGGCAGCACGCGAACGCCTGGACGCACGCATTGACACGGCTGACTGTTCAAGAGTATACGCGCTGTTTTGCCTACTACGGGAGATGCGCCTATCTTTAATGGCGAGGGTCCGTCCCTGTGACCAGTCGTGCAGCGGTTTTGCCGGGAAGAGCGCGAGTACAGCTGCATGACGACGGCCCGGCCGCTTTGGCCGGAAATGGATTACGGCGCATCCGTGTGCTCGGCCACTGTGCTAGCACTAATCGAAGTAAAACTGTTCACGATCAAGAGGCTGCGGCGGAAGCAGGCAGTGTTTGCGAGAATGGCTATGTATGCTCGGTATTCTGTGCAATGTGCAAAAGAGATTACGATGCTAATTTGATTATCATCATATCAGATCATCGTTAACCCTCTTCAGAATACCTCGTGTTGCATTATTATTCTTGTTTCGTTTTTTTTAATTACTGCACCATATGTTCCTGTTCAGGCTATGACACTCGCAGTAGCTCTTTTTCCAAGTATTGTATTTTATTAATGTTCTCACTTGATGGAATATACTGCTTAATTCATTCATGCTACTGTTTATTTTAAAAAAAATTGTACTTTTCATGTGGGAAATGTTGCCCAATTCATCCGTGCTATTTTCTTATGATTGTGACGATGGCTAGACTAATGTTGTTAGTTATAGATTAAACTCCTTATTGGCTGGCAACATTATAACGATCTGGAGGGAAAATTGGTCGCTGGGAAAGAAGAAAAAGTTGGAGAACGCATGAGCTTCGCCTCAAGAGAACGCGATAGCGTAATAGGGCCCGTTCGCATCGCCTTCTTAATCAGTAGCCTCGCTTGACTTGTCGGTAGATACCTGAAGCGCTGCAAGGAAACGAACAAGCCATTTCAACCTATCATACCATGCCTACCACAAGTGCAGTTAGGAAATGCCCACAACGCCTTAATTATTCCTTTGGCGTAACGTAAGCGCCCACTACACGTCCGTATAGGTTAACACGCGAAGCTACGCCGCTGCTCATTTTCTTGATGCTTTTGCTGATAGGGTTGACTAAATATGTCTCAGCGCCTTGCAATGGGTGGGTTTTTTTCTTTTTTATTGCGACGTACACTTGCTCTTCAGGCATAATGTTTTGTGTTTATATGTGTATTAAATGTGCGCCGTTAGGCCGGTGTTGTGTATGAAGTGAAGCAGTGTCTTCAGGAATGTGTTGTAATGTATCCAGCCGTCATAACTAGTGTCACGGTAGCGAAGGCCGGCTTGCAAGAAGTGACGGGAGCGTTCCGCCTGTAACTCTTGGCATGTTAATATAAGATGGTGTGCATCTGCTTGCATCACTGGAATCGAACAGTACTGACATGTCGCACCCACTGGTGAAAGCGACCAGTTATGTTGAGATAGCAGCCGGTGTAAGGGCCGCCCCTGCCCGAAGCCTCCTAAGCACGACTTCCTCTGCCCTAGTAAGGTGAAGGGGGAGAGAGCGGACACACGGTGGAATAAGAGCGCTTGTATACTGCCGGAGAACATTTTTACGGGCGCGGAGTGAGTTTAGGGGTTGAGGTGGAAGGGGAATAGATGGAATCAAGATCTGTATTAGGAGGGCAGTGGGTCTGCTGGTCAGCAGCGGTATTGTGAGAGCCTTTAAAACATCCACTCGTTGCACAATTCACATGTTTTGACGCCTCGCGCGATTGTATACGCTTCTACCACGCTACATTACATGCCTTAAGGAGACTTCTCACATTACATGGCATTCGTGTAGGCTTTTTTCGGAAGCAGTTTCAAGCAATTGCGTGGCTCTGTGGTAGAAAAGCTGCTTGCCGCGCGGCGAGCCTGGGTTCGATTCCCATTCTATACGATATGTTTTTATTATTATTACTTATTGATTCATTTGCATCGATCGCGAATTTTCGCTCACGGACCACACCGATTTTTCGCTCACAACCAACGACACCAAAACCGGTATTTCTGCAAAACGAGCTCTTTAACGCTATCGCTTTAATAAGTACATGCCAAAATATTTCTACAGTGTACAGACCAATCGCCTTTAGTGGAAAGGGTAACGATATGGGCTTCTTGGTTCATCGTTAACTGGCTTTTAGCATAGCGCGGAAAAGGAGGACAAAGAAGCAGTATCAAATCTCTAAATTAGCATCATTAATTTACTCTAACTTTTCTATAATTCTTTAGTAATACAATTCTTATGTGATCACTTTTATCTATAAATTATTCGTTTCTTAGCCAATCCCCCAGAGTGGGTGTGAGCTATACATACAGGCCATCATCATCATAATCATCATCCCTATCATCATCAAGAGACGAACACAAGCCGTTTGTTGAACGTTAGACCTTCCGTGTAGCGGCCGTCCCTGGTATCTTTCCCATTCGCACAATCTAATTTCGAAGCTTGCATATCACGAATACAATCTGATTATACTACTGGAATCTTTATCTTCAGCCTGCTCAAGCAATCGCCAAATGCCACGTCAGATCTGAGAGCCAACGAAAATCTCTATGTTCAGGCTCCTGACCGTAAGCGGACACCTGACGTTTCGGCAATGCAGATGCGATCGATAAAGCGTGACGCGAAGCCCACGCTCTGCAATTACGGCTCGACCGCATACACCATGATCGAAACAATCAACCGACTTAAACCGACCCTGCCAGCCCATAGAGCTGTGACGTCATTTCCTTGGCGGTGTAACTCGGACAGGAATGAGGCGTCCGTTATAACCGGCTTATATACAGACGCTTAATTGCCGGTCGAAGGCTTTCGAAGCAACCATCGCTTTCTGTGCCATTTTGTAGAATCAAGTAGGTCATCGACTGCATTTTACACTACCGTCATGCGTTACGTGAAGGATACGTTTGCGTCAACGCTGCAAATAAATCATTCCGGCCGCGTCTGCCTGGTTTTAAATGTGAGTATCGTTTCTTAGGCAAGCACAACAACAGTCTGATAGGCGAATCGCCTTCCGGTGGGGCGTCCAAGTGATCGAAACCTATACAACAATGTCATTGTTCAATCTTGAACAAATGCTAAGACCCATCTCTTTGAGCTTTTAAACCAAGCATATTGAAGACTGAAGCCAACAGCCAACAGGTGTGGAGGAATTCCCGGTTCCCTAGCGGAAACATTACTCTGATGTTCTAGTATGCACATAGAGATACGTTCGCGGAGTCATTTTATGACGGAAACCGATTAGATATGAGAGTTTGCTTGTTAGAAGTGCGAGAAGCCATTTGGACATTACAAAAGGGCAACCGTGACGGAGAAACGCATGAGCAGTTGCCGGTGAAGCTGGAACAAGTAGGAGGAGTAGGCGGAACAGTCGGGCGGATCCTCTTCACCGAGCATGGAGAGATGGCTATCATCTTCTATACACGCTAGGGGGCGCAGCGTGCGAACAAGCCGGAAAGAGTCATCTTCACCGGGTCGTAGAAGGACACACGTCATTTCCTCGGAGTGAAGGCAGCGGGCCTTGGGCCTCAGCGTGGCGTGATAAACGACCATATGTGTTATCGGGCTGCGCATGCGCATCGTCTCCATCACTTGTTTCAAAAGCACGAAGTGCTGTTGCTGCAACCGGAAGTAGAAAGACAGGATGTAACGGTCACACTGTCGGAATCCGTAAAAGTGGGAGTTTGCGATGAAACCTTTGTAGTTCACGGGATGGAGACAATCCATAGAGTAAGGTAGCTTTCCACAGCCAGGCCAGAATAAAAACTACGTGATTTTGAGGGATGTAGTGGTGATTGCTAGAAACAATGTGATAAAGAATAGAAAATTAAGATTTAGTTAAGGTGGTCCCTGTTTTTAGTAACATTCAAATCGATCATATACTCTTCCTGCTTACGGTATATCAGTTTGACGTCTAACTATCCGTTTTCAAAACAAAAGAATGTGGAGCAAAAGTTAAAGACATGTAGTTTGACCAGAACCATGCTTTCTCTTACAAACGAGGTTTCGTACTTTGCGGCATGCCTTCTCTTACACGATAAATTTAGAGACATATCGCATATAGATTAAAGTAAGGGTACGCAAGAAGGCTTGAGTTACCGTTTCATGTACGCAAGGCTGCTGCTTTGTTCTGAAAGAAACCTCGTGTTCCTTGGGCATTCGCGTATGCTTGCAAGTGACAAGCAAGCCGAGAAAAGAATGCACTTGCGGCTCATTATCTAAATCTCTGCCTAGCCTCTCAGGACCCCAAATAAAGTTGCTTGTCTGTCTGTCTGTCTCTCTTATAATACAATTCGCTCAGTTGATCGGACATAAGTGGATGTCGAGCCCAATTACATCAATCCCATGGTCCGTAGTGGAATTACCGAAAAAATATGAGTCGATAGGCGCTAGCGAGAGTGATCGTCGAGTTCAGTACACTATTCTGGGACGATGAAAAACTGTTATATACGGTTTTAATTCGTCTTCATTAATGTTTTTTCTTCTTTGCAACAGAATTCCAAATTGTGGTCACATTTTCTTTTATGTTGTCATATTTTTTTCTGTAAGAATACCACCCGTTTTGTGTCCTATTCGTCAAATCCACTGAGAGGGTGAGTGTTTCTACATAGAAGAAGAACTAGCTTCAACATTTTTAAGTCTGTTACTGTAATTCTAATCAAGATCGGGATGATAGTGTTAGATCTGAACAATTATTGCACTCTTACCGTTTTTATGTACGTTTTTTTCTTCCTTTTGTTATCAATATTTCATACTTGAAATATCAAAAACAAATTGATATCATCAATTCTTGGCCAATCCCCCCTAAGTGGGTATGAGCCATGGTAGAGGCATCATCATCACCATCATCATCATCATTATCATCGTCCAAGGCGAATCTGACGAAGAAGAAGAATACGTGAAGCGCGATGCCGTTCGTCGTGCTGGCTCTGGTCATCCTAGGGGCCTCGTCGGAAGCTTCACTCGAGGTGAACATGAGCGTCACGACCAACTCGACAAGCCTGGTCGGCTGGGTGGGCGAACCCACCAAGCTCACCTACAATATCAGCGCCCGAGTCGGCGTCATCGTCCACTGCACCAGGAACGCCGACCACGTCACATCCTACTACGTCCTGGTGCGTGGTTCCATACCGATGAGAAACGAAAAGGGGACCATGAGGCGATGCGAAGCAGCACGGGGGGTGCACACCGCGTTTGCATCGGTTTGACCAGGTGTTTCCGTTAATGTTTCCGTTAATGTTGCGTATTTAGTGTTATCGTTTGTGTTGTGTTTATGTTCTTATGTTGTTGTTAACGTAGACCCCTAGTGCCTACGTTAACACCTTGCGCCGCACGGTGTGCTGCGCAGCAGGCGCAGTGACAGCGTGTGTACGACCTAACGCGAGCCTTTTATCTAAACGAGGAGGGGGGAATGTGGGGAGAGGGAGGTTGGCTACGGCGCAGCCACAGATGTTAGCTGGTGTGTGGAGAGGAGGTGTGTGGAGAGGGTTTGCGCATGCGCAGTAAGGGGGGTCACGCCACACACTGGATTGAACTGCGCCATAAGCTGCTTCGCATCTAAAAATCATTAAACCGGAAATGTCATTTGAACCAACGTTTAGTCAAGGCCGGTAGTCTTCGCCAGAGCAGCAACCACTTCCCCGACGAAGGATAAGCTGCCGTTTGATGCATGTCCCGAGCTTAAAGGGACCCACAACTGGCGAGAGCGTGTGATTAGATTCTGGCGGAAATGAAAAGACCGTGAATGATATTGACGGATTCAAGCATTCTTTTCGCGAGTTAAGTAGGATTTATATTTTTAAATCGTGTTTAAAAGTAACGAAAAGTGGTATGCCGCTCAGCCCAGCGGAAGTGCCTTGAAGCTTGGTTATAGAGTCGATTTCTTTGCTGTACGTAGTCACGTAGTCTGACGCTGCCACGTGCGCCATAATTAGTCCTCAAAATTAGAGTATGTATATTACTGTCAGGCCTCGCTCAATTCTGTGCTCCTTACGAGGTAAAACGAGATGCACGCATGGTCGTCGGCAGGATTTTCTCTTGGGGGGTGCAAACGAGCGTTGCATCGCAGCTGGGGGAGGGGGAGAGCACTGGTCTAGCTTGGGTGAGGGCAAGTGCTAGTGAGGCTTGAAGGGGGGCAAGTGCTCCTTTTGCACCCCCCTGCCGACGCCCATGGCTGCACGGTGAAGAGCGGCGCTGCCTTCGCGGCTGCTAGTGGGCCATGTGGAGCCGTGGCGCATGCGCGCGGAGTGCGCGGATGCGCAGTAAACCACCGCGCTCGAACACGAACTGCTCTCGCGCTCACTGTTTGCAGCATGCGTTGTCACGGCATCATATTCGCCGCAGAAAGAAAAATTCTGATTACAGATATATCGCGGTGTTTTCGACTTTACCATTCTTTGATTAGACACTCTGACCGGTAAGCTATCCGTTGCACTAAAGAAAATAGGTACCATGAAAATTGGTTGTTTGTCCCTTTAAGCCAATCAGGGAAAAAGAAAACATGCAGACACGTGCAGAAAAAGGGACAGTGAAAACGCTGTTCCTATTTTCCTGGTGTGGCTGTCCCTTTTCCTTCCGTAATTGCAAGCTTTTTTTTTTCCTATTTCACTTAAGCGCTGAAAATGCGTCAAAGTTCAGTACTCCAACTAGCTCAACAATCTGCTCTAGCGCTTAGGTACTCATGTGTCGCACCGTTAACTCTAGGAGGAGTAGCCGATGCTAGCCAACAGCAGCCAAGACTAGCCAACGCCAACGCCAAGACTAGCCAACGCTATTCGTGAGCACCAGCAAATGTCGATGTTATGCGCGGACTTCTCACTCCAACACAGGGCAAAGGTTAACACAGGAATGAACCCAAGAACCAACAACAGGATAAGTACATCCTGTCATTGTTCTTGTGCCCATGTTCGTCTTGTATAGGTTACTACGAAACTCATGCACCACAATGCGAAAAGTTCGAACCTTTTGAAGTTCACCTCTCGCTCTTGATAATAATAACGGCTTCCTATGAACTTTTATTTCAGTATTGATTGAGGTGGTAATGTACACTTCGTTTTACATTGTAGTTTTAAATGTCACTTGTTATGCCCTACGTAACACCACTCGTGTTTATCTTCCAGTTTTAGCCACGAAAAGGGTGTTTTCAAGTGAACCCGTATCCTGCTCTTGAAGCTTCAGTTCAGCTTTATATTCAAATACGCTTCATATTAAAATAGCATTCGGAGATCCCTTGTCCCTGTATGGGGACAATGGTTCTCAGGTGCTAACGCAAACTTAGTTTTAATATGCCACAGACTCGGTGTCCCTGTCGTGAGGTAGCTATCGCGGTACCACCTATGATTAACATATAGCGTTCTTAAGTGTAAAACCCTTTAGGGGCCTGGCTTGTCGCCCATCCATTGTCTGATTTCGTATGGTCACGCAGTGGTCAATACAGGCCTAAAATAAGGCGAATAATACTCACAACGGGCACAAAATAAGCTAACACGGTATAAAATAATATAAACTGCAAAAATAACCAAAAGTTAATCGCAATAATTTACCTAAAATCGTGGAAAACATTTCTGAAAGTAAAGCTCAGACTAGCGCCGTGCGGTAGAGGGTGCCCGCACCTCGCAAGCACGCGATTGCCGACGCGGTAGCGTGCGCCACTAGAATCGCTGGGTGGCCCCTGCTACGCACTTCCTCAAGTTTCGCGGTAGTGGAGCTGAATTAAGCGCATGATTTAGAACTACACTAAGGCATACACAAGAACGACATGTTTCGCTTCTTTGGGCAGGCTACGGGCCGAAAATCCATAGGAGTAGGTTTCGACGCGCGCCATTGCCCTCAGCACTGAGGATGATGCACTGCAGGTTCCTGGAGAGGAAACCGTGGTGTGGAATCGCTCCATCAGCATCAGCTCGCTGAATTTTCGCGACGCTGGTGTGTACACGTGCGAGGCCCGAGTGCCCGTGCCGGGTGGCAACGAACCTCCGGTGGCCAACGTCTCCTGGATCCTGACCGTGGAGCGGCGTCCACCCGCGTGCCTCGCCAACGAGTCGTGCGTCGAGGGCCCGGGCCACAGCTGCTGGAGGGACCTGTGCACCTGCCGCTCCTCGGACATGGGCTTCTTCTCCAAGAGAGGACGCAGGCGGTGCCGGCTCGCCGGCGCGCTAAGCCTAACGGCGAGGATAACGGCTCTTCCACGCTCGGCGGTGAGCCTCGTCGGCTACCTACGAGTTCGCGGCAGGGGTGTAGCCAGAAATTTTTTCCGGGGGGGGGGGCACCACCTTGATCTACGAGTTCGCGGCAGGGGCGTAGCCAGAAATTTTTTTCGGGGGGGGGGGGCACCACCTTGATTTGGGGGGGGGGGCACCTCCTTCAAATGGACATTTTTTGCTCTGTATGCCATGGCGAAAAAAAATTGGGGGGGGGGGGGGGCACAGGCCCGGTGTGCCACCACCTGGCTACGCCACTGGTTCGCGAGCTCGCTTATTCGAGCAGATACAGCTTAAAGGGCCCCCAAGCAACCTCTGATAACACGGAGAACGAGCGCATTATTCACGCGGCGCGTCCCTCATAATTATATCGTGGTTTTGGGACGTTAAACCCCTACGATGATTATAATTCCCTCCAGGCATTTCTAGACTTATTTGACGTCAGCAGTCTATGCAATGACGTCATGAGGAAGTAAGCGCTCGATTGGTCCATACACGTGGGATGTCAGTTGTGAGTTTTCTCCTAACTTGCAATTGCTATGCGGTGGCACGCCCGATCTGCCTCGTCTCGCTTACCATCGTGCAGGATCAACTGATTTCACTTAAAGGGTGGTGTCACCAAATTTGTGCCTAGCGCGTTCTTTGCTGAAAGCGTTTGTTATAGCTGTAGGAAGCACCATACACGCACCAAGATTCATGTATTCTCGCTAAATAATTTAATATTACCTTATTTATGTGGACAACTTTCGATTTCGGTTTCTGGGCGCCGAGTTGGGCGGTGACTTAGAAGTGTAGTAGGCTTGGTCACGTGAGCACACAAGGCTGTGACACACGTCGTGCTGAGCATCGTCTGCTCTCGCACACACGTGCCCCACAAGCACCAGCAAAACAAACGCGCCGACAAGGTGCGTTGGCTAGGAACCGATGCTTTGCCGGTACGTACGTTGCGGAGTTGGCGAAGGCCCGGAGCTCACTCACGTCACTACAGATCTGGTGTGACGTCACTACAGAGTTACGTCAGTTTTGATGCGCTAGCGATGGGTATCGATCGGAAGAATGAGCATTTAGGTACACTTTGGAAGTGAATGAAATATATTCTAAACGTTCGCTGTGCCCGACCCTTCGTGTGGCGTGTACTTGCATACAGGGGAAACCCACAACAGGCTTGTTATAGCCTCAAAATTTGATGGCACCACCCCTTTCATGTTGTGCGTTTTCGACTGCGCAAGCGGAGATAACAGCGTGTATTCGAAAATCGCGAAATGCTAATAGAATCAACGCTTAGGCCGCGTTCACACTTGGCCTCGAAAGAGGCGAAACCGGCAAAAGACACCGGAAATCTGCTCGTTTCGCCGCCGAAGCGGCCGGAAAATCAGGCGGCGCAAAAATCGCTCTCGGACCGATTTTTCCGGCACTCGATAGCGGATCGCCTTTCCGCTTCACGGCTTTGGCTGTGCTAGCTCAGACCACGTGACGTAAACAACCGGCCACAAGTTCAACATGGCGGCACAGGCGTCGGCGGTGGCTCGCATCGGCGCAATTGCAAACTACCCGTGCAGCACGACAAAGCTCACGGCCTCGACAAGGACGCGTTCATCGAGAGCCTGGTTTGGATTACGATCGCCGAGAACACTGGAATTAGAAGAAGGTGCAGCAGCAGCAAGTCGGCATGCCCCAACGCGTCTGGCGTTTGCACAATCGGTTGAGACCGCCGCCGCCGCTGCAGTGGCGTCCGCTGGGGTTGTTTCTGCTGGTGTATCTCCCGAAACAAGGTTTGAAAATGTACAAACTGCTTCTTTTCAGTGCCTTGCATGCATAACTAGAATTCGGTACGAAATTTCATGCTCAGGAAACGGGCAAAATGGAATGAATTCTTAAAGTGGCCAAGGCGGCGGCGGCGGTGGCATGTACGAGGGGCAGAACGAATGTGAACGTTTCCGACGCGTGCGGACGTGGTTTTCCGGCCGCTTTGGCGTTTTGGCTTCTCAAGTGTGAATGTGCCCTTAGTGTTGACATTGTCCACGTGGTTTAAATGAGATATAATGCCAAGGAGAAGATAGCGCCTGTAAGAAAGGTAAAGGCGAGAAAGAAACCTCGATCATGTCTTTGACCTCGGAATGTTTTAGGGGCCCTTAAAGGAAGGCGGAGAGGCACATGACGTCGATTTTAGGTTAAATGATGTGAAGTAATTATAAAAGTACCTTGATCGCTTTGTTTTCTCTTCGTGGTTGCCTTAACGTTAACTCGACACACTGATAGAATCCACGCATCGCACCAGAGAATGCGCGATGGCTTTTGAAGGTAGAGTGCATACGCAGTACAAGGTGGCAATTGACTCGTTGCCGGCAACGGTCACTTCTGGAAATTCCTGTGATAATAAATTTCTCTAAACACCATCAATAAACTTTTCTTTGCTTCCATGACATGGGCTAAGACGTCCTGTGGACTTGGATATTTTCGTAATTAAGTTTCATGTACATTGTGCTTAGTCGTTTGTGTGTGTTAGGTACTGTCCTTGTTGTACAGACACGGTTTTCAAGAGTTTACGCCCAATAATGGAATAAATTTACTTACTCTAAGCAACAAGAAAACTACTTGATACTCCTCATTTTCCCCGTGTTTCTGAGCAGGCACATGGTTGAAGGTGCAAATACGTTTCGTGGATACTTTAAGAATAGTACTTCATACTTCTTTCCCCCTTATTTCTGAGGAAACACATGTTTGAAGGTATGTACGTCTCGTGAATACCTTGAGACGTCACTTGTAAGGACAGCTGCTTGCATGCCCACGTGACGAAAGCGCGGTATCCGATTACCTCCGTGATAAAATAAATAGCCTCGCTCATGAGTCACCGGCAGTCCGGCTCTTGACATCAGTTTGACGTCAGCTCTTGACGTCAGCCATTAGCGCAGGCTCATATTCATCCACCTTTGTGGAGGAAATGACGCTGACTTGTTAATTAAGTTATACCCGACTATATGTAATAACGATCCATTTTATTATTCAACACTAAAGAGTTTTAGCTTGTCCGCAAGCCACTGACCATTTATGGAGTGCCGTGTTGTCGAAGTCGTTAACGGCAGTGACGGTGACGATCTTCTCAGACATCAGCTTTGAAAAGAGACGGTGAAATATAGACACAAAGCCTGTTAGTTCTAATAACGTTTTATCGCTTCTTTTAACAGTGAAACTGTTCTTAGTCGAGCCTTTCATGTCCGGTGTCCTTGTAGACATAGGCGTGCGCTGAGCCCCCCCCCCCTGGTCGCCTAAGAAGGGGGGGGGGCAAAGTCTGCCCCATACATTGACTTAAGAGGGAGGGGGGGGGCGCTGCGACGAACCCTCGCACCCCCCCCCCCTGACGGGGAACCCTGCGCGCACCTATGGTCGTGGATCATGAAACGGGTACGTGCCACAGAAAGTGAGTAACTCCCACTACGGGTATGTGATGTGCCCCTCCTCCCACCAGTCCCGCAACTCACTACTCCCACAACTCACAGCCACGCCCACTACGGCGCCCCCCCCACTCCTCTCCCGTCATTCGCCCACTTCATGACACTTCATTACCACTTCATCCCAACTCATGCAGCCCACTTCATTCCACTTTATACAACCCCAACTCCATTCAACCAGCTAAAATAATTGGTGAAGCGAATAGCTTCTCTGTAAGCCTTCAGCTTCGCTGTTTCATGAGTGTCCGCCAAGAGGAGCTGCCTGATTTTTTCTTCAGTGGCAGACATGATTACTTCAGTAAGTGGATTGCAGATGGATCCGATTCCAGAGCCTTATCTGGGCTTCATGATGCAGTATTGCCATTGACCTATGTATAGACAATTATTAAATGACTATTGTTTTATACATGACAATCACTTCCAACGAAAACTTAGGGTTTAGTTAACGGTAGTTTTCATTAAGGGGTGGATATTGCAAGACATCGAGGCATTTTTCATAAATTAGTTTATTTTTTTTATCTAACAAAAGTTACATCTATCTATGGTATTCCTAGCTTCATAATGCTTTGGCTAAATATGGTTGTGTCTAGCACAAACGGTTGCTTCGATTGAGGCTTCCGTTTGATCATGGCCTTTTCACTGGTGCTACATCATTGTCAAGTCGCATAAAAAGCAAAAGTGGAATAAGCACGGCAGGCACAATAAGAGGTGCAGGGCCCCTTCATTAGATAACACACCTAAAGAAGTGTTCGTTCCGGAATAACCATACGCTGGGAGTACGGAGTGTTGGAGGCTCGGGCCCCCCGCCGGACGGCTTCAGGGGTGGGGGGGGCACAGACCCCCCTGGCTACAGCACGGGATATCTTTCAAAAGCTCGGCTTAGGTCCCCGACCATTGAGAACGGACAGGTGGCCGTCCTTTCTAGCAGTTATTTCACAGGAGGCTGTTCATGCCCAATTCTTTTTCATCTCAGGCTTTTAAAATTTGTATCATGGGCCAGTGACAAGTCAAACATTCACTGGAAAATGCCCCTCAAATGTATTTGTATGCACAGAATATGCTGTTTTGATGAACATTTCAGGCTACCGCTTAGCTATGACAAGTGAAAAAGTCTTGAACCGCGTAGCGACTGGTTTTCAAAACACAAAAAATGCTACTGAGAATACAAATCAATCCTGACACAGTCAATCAGTGAATGCTTTCGCATGGGCTTGCTCGCCGATAAAGAAAGGGTAATTTCTTGGCTGTCTACAAATGGGTACGCTTCGAAATGCCTGCCTATAAAAGTGTCAAGAAAAGATGGTGTGCATTTTTATTGATCAGTAAAAGCTTTTACTACCAGTTTTACGATTGCATTGTGGGAATTGATTTTATGGGATGTAGTCGGCGAGTAGCAGCCTATGCGGCCCCTATCGCTTTGAGCCAAGCGTTGCGCGGTGGATTGATGTCTGTGTAAATTGAAAAAAGAAATGTGGAGCCTCCCACTAGAGAAGTTGCATAATGACATCGCGGTGTCCGCACCTATAAGAGAGTAGTGTTTCGCGCAAAGTGCCGAACGGCCAGTCATATTTAATACTTCAATTTGCAGGTCGGACTCTCTCCCTCTCTAATAAATAAATAAATAAATATATATATATATATATATATATATATATATATATATATATATATATATATATATATATATATATATATATATATATATGGAGAGGGTGAGAGAAATGTGCAGCAGCAAGTCGGGAACCCGCCCCCCTCAGGGAAAATGAAGTCTCCGCCTATGGGAATAACGCATTTCAATTAATTATGTATAATGTGACGTGTTAGCAAAGCCAAAACGTGCCTATGTTGAACCACGCGTTAAACGAATGCAGTTGTTGATAGTCTGCCATGGTGAAGATAAGAGACAGTCCGACTTATTGAGGGTATGAAATAGAATGTCAGAATTCTTACCAAGTTGTTTTCATAGGCATATTCAACTTGCACCAAAGTTCCCGCCAAGAGTTCGTCAAGCTTTCACGGCAATTCTCAGAATGGCTGCGCACTAGCGCGTTATTAGGCTCCTTAAAGAATGACGGGATGCTGGCGCCATCTTCTGTTTGTTACGAAAACAACAACCACTTGCGCATGACTTCAGAGATCTGGTCGATCGGCCAGCACACTAATCTCGGAGGCCGCGGTCATCAAGATATAGTGGACTTTCGCAACTTGGCCTCGCGTCTTTCTATTCCTTGATGAGGGGGTCGGGGGTGGTGCGAAACTCAATGCAGTGACTTCTTTACAAAACAGCAACCCGCCTGCAAAGGTAATCTGGACTAACGTTGGTCTGGACATTGTAGTCGGATATTTCGACAAAACAAAGTGCCTGTGTCGAATGCCATTTTAACGCACCAGCGTAGGCATGGGGGGCAGCCAGAAATTATTTCCCGGGCTGGGGAGTAGTTCAGCAACCGTTTATGCATATTGGTGCCTTTTTCAAGAAATCGCAAGACGCAGCCCACCAAGAAAAGATACGCAAAAGGAAAAGCGTCATGTGTTTGTGGTGGGTGTGTTAGTGTGCTTGTATATATACACATAGGCGTGCGCAGGGTTCCCCTTCAGGGGGGGGGGGGGGGCGAAGGTTCGACGCAGCGCCCCTCCTCAATGTATGGGGCTGACTTTGCGCCCCCCCCTCCCCCCCCCCCCTGAGTCGCAGCGCTCCCCCTCCCTATTATGTCAGTGTATGGGGCTGACTTTGTGCCCCCCCCCTCTAAGGTGACCAGGGGGGGGGGCGGCCGCCCTCTCTGACCCCCCCCTCCCCCGTGCGCACGCCTATGTATATACACACGCAAATTTAAAGAACTGGGAGGGGGGGGATGAACCCTCCGACCCCCCTGGCTACGCGAGTGTGCATATGGGTGCACAAGAAGGGCAGGGGGGGGGGGGGGGCTAATACCTGCGTACCGGTGGGCATGCACTGCGCGTACCGATCGGAAGCCCCTCCGTGGAGGGGCTTGGAAGGAAGAGGGGAGGGGCGCTGCGGTGAAACATCGCTCACTTCCCCTCCCATAATGGAGACCCTTTCGCAGACCTAGGCGCACCTTCACTACATTTGCACTCGCTTTGAGCTCGTTCCACGTTTTCGCAGTTTGACCTGCTCGAGATCAGCTACTACCTCGTGACGTACGGCGACACCATTGTCACGTGGTACAGCGATCGAGTGCGCGGCGGCCGCTCCGTCGCCAAAGTCATGGTGGACTCTCCGCGCCGGCAGTTTGGTGGCGCCATCTATCTGCGGCGGCGCGAGTTCACCCACGGCGGCACCGTCAACGTGACCGCGGTGCTTTCCGGCACGCCGACGTCGAAATTGGTGCAGATCGACGTGCCTAGGAGCACGTACCAGATCGGCGACGTCTGCAAGGAGGACGCCGATTGCAGTAACGCTCAGGGATTCTGCATCAAGGTACACTACTTTGGTACACTGGTAATGGGGGGCTCTGGTAGGGCCGGGGCGCTGCACCAGTGTTGGTTTGTAAGCAACATAGTTTAATATTAGCCGACATGAAGAAGAAAAAAAAAAACATGGGCAGGGGCTGTAGCGCGAAGACAAAATAACCGCTGGCCATTAAGTGTAATTAGCAGACTAGATTCCAAGAGAGGGCAAGCACAGGACTGGGCTAATTGGCGGAACACGGCGGAGGCATTTGCCCTTGCATTGGGCGCAATCAGGCGGATGCTGATGATTATTAGATGATACATTTATGTATTTATTTGATAATTTTAGAATAGATAGGTCAACTTGGCCTACGGGCAGTACTCAGGAAAGAACGGCAACGATAGCTTGGTACCTACAATGCTGCAATTGAGGACTAGTCGACAACGATGAGATATTATATTATGATAATTCTATCACCTCTTGTATGCGTTTGTACGTTCTTGATTAGTAATTTGCGGAAACTTGGGCATGCTGGTAGGTCATGTAGTAAGAGCGGCATAAACACGGAATAGCGAAGTTTATCCTCATTCACGCTATTGCACAAAGAGCTTGCGTTCCTGAATCAATTATAAACTTTCTCCATGTTCCTAGCATATCTTCAGCACAAGTGGTTTGTTATTCTCTAGTCGTGGACGCAGTTGATAACTGAGCCTTTTTGTTCGCATGCCTCCACATCACATGTAGTGTACTCACCGATTGAAACTGTACAATTTTGGGCTAAGTAACGTACTTTCGTTTGCGCCGTCCTGTGTTCTGGTCATATCGGCGTAATTTTGTGACTCGAACGCGTAGATCAGAACCAACATTATCCTTAGAGACCAGATTTGCCGCCACATGACGTGGTTATCTCGGGCAGTTGCACATACCAGACGTAATACTAAAAAATTTGATGTCGCATTGGAATCCGTTAGTACTGTACATCATAGGCGTGCGCACAAGGGGGGGGCAGAGGGGGCGGCCGCCCCCACCACCCAAGTCACCTAAGAAGGGGGGGGGGCGCTTCGACGAGCCTTCGCCCCCCCCCCCCTAAAGGGGAACCCTGCGCACGCCTATGCGGTACATGGTCTTGCCTTCACTATTAAATGTTGCGCAACGCTGCGTGTACGTTCTTCATCACTGGTCCTTGTGCCTTGCGCTATTCTTGCATTTACAGATTTGTAAATCAAGTCCGCATTCAGCGTTCCTCCTCTTCCTCCTCTGGCTAATCCTTGACACTTTGTCTTTTCATTCGTCCGCCTCGGTGGAACAGTGGCTACGGTGCTCGGCTGCTCGCCCGAAGGTCGCGGGTTCGATCCCGGCCGCGGCGGTCGCATTTCGATGGGGGCGAAATGGTAGAGGTCCCGTGTACTGTGCGATGTCAGTGCACGTTAAAGAACACCAGACGGTCAAAATTTCCGGAGACCTCCACTATGGCGTCTCTCCTAATCATGTCGTGGTTTTGGGACGTAAAACCCCAGATATTATTATTATTATTATTATATAACGTATTTTCATTCCGCGCTCTGGTGCGCCATGCTGAAAAAATCCAGTGAGATGGAGGTTCGACCAGCACGCCCACATCCCAATTTTTATTTTGTGCTACCGCAGGGCCGTTGCTCGTGCACCGACAGCACGGGAAAAGACCACGGACGTGAAGTGGACGGCCAATGCGTAGCGTCCTGCACTCAGCCCAAGGACTGCGATTCAGTTCAGCACAGCCACTGTTTCGGTGGCGTCTGTCAATGCTTTGACGGACTCCACCTGTACAACAGGTCCGTCCACGTGCATTTGGTCTATAGTTTCGGAATATTTCAGAGCATATAAGAAATAGTACCAAACAATAGCTCACGTTAACCGACAATTAGCCAAACATTACTAACCAATTAGCTTTCCATACCCACTGCCCATATTACACAAGTAAATACTGTATGCTTCACAAAAAAGTTCATAAATCCCTTTCATTATGAATCAATGTTCCAACGTGTCTTTTGCATTGATTATAGTGTAATATGATTGCTTGTAGATCTCTTATACGATGTGTCCTTTTTGTGCTAACCGAAAAAACGACATCAGAAACGGCCCTTTAGTTCATATTAATCAGAAGAACAAGGCACCTCTCTTCTTTTTAAGACACGCCGAATGTTAACCAGGTCAGGGAATTCTTTAACGTATATTTCCTTTTTACGTGTCGCCGACATTTGAGTGAGGGCAACCTTCGATCTACTGTGGAAGAAAAAGAAAAAGAAAAGGAATAACTTCAAGGTTTTAAAAAGTTTTCGCGCTTTCACGTTACAGGTAACTTTACACGTAGAATGCTAAACTGAGGTGTATTTGTGTAACACCTGGTGCTCTTCTGTAGCTGTAGCAACCAAGTTCACCAAAACAAAGAGAGAAAGAAATGGATGCGTTTAATCTCGATTTATGTGGACATATTCGCCTTATTCGTCACCGGTTCAAATGCTGCCAGTATCTTACGGAATGCTGGCTACCGATTCGGAGTTGGCTAAACATTGATGCTGACCACTGCAGGCTTTCAGTTGTCTATTGCACCTCTATAATGTATTATATTGGCCTCTATTATTGTTTCTATTATTGCCTCTATTATTGGGAACAAACGGGGGTTAAGAATATCATAGTTGAAAGCAAGAAGAAGAAATGGACATGGGCCGGGCACGTAGCACGTCGGCAGGATAACCGCTGGTCATTAAGGGTTACTGAGCGGATTCCAAGAGAAGG